>JAKWJA010002489.1:60291282-61491282 GCA_027704765.1 Solanum habrochaites | reverse complement strand
AAGGGATATGAGTATTCTAAATGACAAAGGAAAAAATTCATAAGACAATGAACAATTATTAGAATGATTGCCTATGATGCGTGAAGAATTTTTTTTTTTTCAGAGTGAATTTGTTTTCAAGTATTAAAAATCATCAAAAAATAAAATTTTTCAAATTCAAACCATCATACTTAGAATTGTAAGGTATGACCTAGGTACAAACCCGTTGTGTTATGAAGGAATAAAAACATATATCTGTATTAAAACTCACCACATATGAAAAGTCTTTTGAACTCTTTAGATCCATACCAAAACAAATAAAAAGATTAATTGAAAAACCATGGTGTGAGATAAAAGGATAATATGAAATCAAGTTCAAGCTTTATCTCTATTGCCAATTGGTATTTTAAGTTGCTTTTTTAGGCATATAATAATAATTACTCCCATAAGTTATTGAAACAACTATCCAAATGTTATCACAAATGTTTTTATTTTTAAACAATCATCAAAATTAAACAAAACTTACGGACAAAACATAAAAAAATACAAAGACAATATAAAAAGTTATTTTTAAAAAAAACCAATTTATAGTTCATATGTTATTTTGTTCAATGAAAAGGTAATATTAAAAAGGAGTTGTAGTTAACTTTAATATTGTACTCTTTAATAAAATGACCGTGTTTATAGACATTAGTAAACCTATATCATCATGTTCACTTTTCTAATATATTTCATAGGCTTCCGTTTTATCCTGGAAAATAATTCTTTAGTTGTATTATTATGTTTTAGATATATGAAATAGAAATTTGGATCAAATAGTTGTATTCGAAAAATCGAGATCGATAATATGAACTTCTGCAAATAAAGGTTTTTTGGAGAATTGAGGATATCATCCTTATAATTGAAATCATGAGATGAAATCCGTTATTCAAATTTTCATCTAAATGCCACTACTAACATGGTAAATTTGATGAAAATTGAATAAAACACCCTTTTATGGAATAAGATAGAGCACTGACTTACTATTATTACTCTCCTTAAAAATCTATGTTATAAATAAAATATTAAAAAATATAAAATTAGTTGCTGACCATTAAAAACTATAATTTCTTACAAGAATAGAAAGTAAAATGAAAATTAATGTGGAAGATGCTAGAAAAGTTCTAAGAAGTTTGAGTTTCTCATGAAAAATCATTACACTTGTAATTTGATATATATACTTATGGGAAAAACAAAAAACTATTATTATCTTTGATATTCTATTACAAACTTGATTAATTTATTATTTTGCTTACTATTATAGAATGATTAGGCACCATGAAATGGATTCCCAGAAATGCAAATAATGGTTATCCCCATATTTTATTGCACCACAAGGTGGTGGTATCATAGGTAAGCTTCGGAAAAGTTTTCTTGATTGTTTAAAATAACGAATTAGAAGGTGTTTGTTGTTTCAATTAAAGTATGTACAAAAATGTTTTGATATATTCGGTAATAACCTTTTTTATTTCATTATTTTCTTCTAGAAAAATGGCTAAGATCACAAAGTTGATCGTTTATAGATGCAATAATGGCAGTCCTTATCTTCTATTGCACACAAAAAGGTGACTCATTGGTAAGCCTTTAAAAAAAAATGAGAATCTAATAACTATTAAAAGGTTTTTGATTTTTTTTTCTGAGTATGACATGTACACAAATCCTTTGTTTGTTGGTAATAAGTTTTTAACATATTTGTTATATTAGGGAAAGGATGACGAAAAAATCCTCCAGATAAAAACCCTAAGTCGTATAACAACAACGCAAACATATTTAACTATATCTCAATAAAATTTAAAAATTAAAATAGTCTATGTGAACCCTCAGTTATGTATTTGAACAACGGAATGCCTATAGTGGACCTAAAAATAATACTAAAAGTAAAGTAGTACTTTTAAATACATATAGATAATAGTACTAGTGTAGTAGTATTAGAAAGTAATGTTGTAACATGTTTGACGTCTATTTAATTTTTGATGTTATAACCAGACATAAAAGTTGAATGGATCAATAAATGGACAAAATTGTTCATGAATGTTTGAATAACATCTCTTGTATTAGATTATCTTAATAAGATTTGAATGCTAAAATATAGCAGTTTAGAATTTACATCTCTCGAGTCAACATTTTTCCTTAGAAATAGAATCTTTTTAAATTAGTTTTCAACAAAACCAATTTTTAATGTATATAGAATTAAATTCTAATTTATTTAGGATTTGAAACTTTCATATTACATTAAAACTATTAACTGAATCTTAATAGATGCATAGGCACAACCATCATTGATCTTGTTACAAAATGTACCCCCCAAAAATGCATAATATTATATATATATATATATAATATATATATATATTATATATATATGTATAGGTATATGTATTAGTATATGGATATATATATATATATAATATATAGATATAAAAATTGTGTATGTGTGCGCCTTTGTTGTGTGAGGCCTACGGTGTATTTGATTTCCAGCAAGTCGAGAATTTGTTTTTCGAAAGTTTCTCATTCATTACTCTATCAAAGTACCATTTGCAAAATATCTAACTATTTTTTCATACTTTAAACTAGTAGAACAGGGAGGATTGCAGCAGAACGAGTTATAGTTGAGGTGTGAGATGGATTGCAACAACTAATGGATTGTTTCATAACTTTATGCACCGAAAAAGCAAAGCATCGAAATTTTCGCAGGTTCTTTGAAAAAGTTTCCTGTAATCGATAGGTGCTTGTTTTTTGTTTTTTTTAAGGCCATATTACAAAACAATAGTGATGGAATTCCTAGACAAAAGTTTTTATGTTTATTTCTTTTTGAAAAGAAGAAAGTTCTTCCATAAAGTTAAAAAACATAATCTGGTTATGAAAACTATTTACATATGTCTGCCTATTATAATAATATAAACGACAAAGAAGCTAGTGTTGTATTACGAGAAATGAGGTTATGAGAAGAATAAAGGTACACAATCCTTATCATCACATTGAGGTAGAGTAACTTATTTTTATAAATCCTAGCTCCAAAAATAAATTCTCCAAGAGTGTGTGTGTGTTGTATTACATATTTAAATTTGTTTGTGGTTTTGTGTGTGGTGCATGTGTATGAGCACGCGTTTGGTATGTAAATTTCCTAGCCAAAGCGATCTAATTTTTTTTTTGGAACTTCCTCTCATTACTCAACACATTATTCATTTTAAAAAAATATCTAATATTTTTTATACTTTTGAATAATAGAATTATGGAGAAGCAGTACTGAAGTTGATGGTGATGAGGATACAATATTAATGACGTTACCGATCTATCTTTATTGCACTAAAAAAAGCTTAACAAAGATATTTTCAAGGTAGCTTTTGTGCAAAAGTCCTTCAATTATAATTTGTTTTTTTTTTTTTCCTTTAATTCATGTTATGATAATCTTTTTGATTAATAGATAAACAAAACTTTTAAGGTTATTTTCTTTTATAAAACAAGAAAAGATTCTCTCAAAAGTTAAGATGCGGATCTGTAACACTAGATATGGTTAAAGGACATAATGTGAATAGTAATAGTAATACACTACTTACTACGAGGATACTAGGTACTAATGTAGATAGTAATAATAATAATTAATAATATTAAAATAATAATAAAACAAAAACTAGTGTAATCCGACGAAACATGGGAGATGCAAAGAATAAATGCACATATAACTTATCATTATCGTTGAGGTAGAGTTGCGTGTTTCTGATAAACCCTTAGCAAAACAAAAAAAATTAGTTCCAAAGTTGTGTGCTGTGTTGTGTATAAGTATAAAATACTCATTAAAGGTCATTCTAGATAAGAGCATTTACTGTTTCCATCAATTTACTGTTACATACACATCAGAAACAATCTATAAAACTAGGTGTGCGCTTCCTTTAGATAGAAAAGTAGAGGAAACACACTTCATCGTATTGTGTTGATCTTTAGAATATCAAAGGTTGGTCTCCAATATCTTGTGTACCCACTGATCACAAAATGTTGATAACGCCCCACTTGTATAGATAATTACCTTTGGGAAAAATGGATATCGGAAAAAAAATTTGATTTCTTATACAGTTGTTTGGTGGGCAGATGAGATGGTACCAAAAAATAGCATTAAATGCATTACTCATACATTGAGCAGAGAACTCAAAAATTGGATCATCAATAATATTTCTCGTCCAAGTGGTTAACAAATAGATTACGTAAGTTCCTTTTTGAATAATCTGCATGTTTCCCTGCCAACAAAAATGATTATGTATTTTTTCTTTGAAGAGTTTGTGATAAGAATTTAATAATTATTGATAAATAGGTCTATCTTCATTTGGAGACAAAAAAAAAGTTTCGATCTTTGATAGAAGTGTAAAAATTTGTTGTATATGGGGAAGTTCCTGAAATAGCAAAGAAATCAAGGGAAAATGAAGAAACATTTCAGGGCAGTGCAAAATTATTATATTAGAATTCATAATGAGATTGACTCTTTTCTACACTATTATTAATAATTTAATTTGCAGGAGACACCAAGGCGTATTCTACTTGTCCGCGGTAAAAAATTTATAAATTAACTATTTAGTTGGAACATGTCCTAAATCTATTATGGGTTTAATTAAAGAATCAGGGAGAAGCTAGATACTTTATCTCAACGTGACATCCCTTCAAACATTGGTAAGCTGATTACTATAAAGATAGTATATATATTTGATATATTGTTTGTGTTTTTCCGACGGCTAGTGAGGGTGAGGGGGTCATTATCTGGTTGCTTTGTTTTGAATTTTTATTATATTGTAATCGTTTTTATGGCCAGACAAAAAGAGAAAAAGAGAAATGAAGATTTATATGGGCTCACAACAGTGAACTTAGAAAAGATGGAATGCAATACTTGTAGCACTCAGGAGATTCTACAATAAGTCCTCCAATACAATCTTTTCTTTACCATTGGGATTTTGAAGCTTCGTGACCCCCGAGGCACACCATGAAGCTCTTTCTTGAAAAATTATTTTATATTAGAGTTATTAAACAAATATTTTAAAAAGTATTTCGCTCTTAGGTTTATTTACAAAAAGCTGTTGAAATTCTTCCACTTTGAATTAAATTTTAATATTTAAGTTTGATTTTACCATTTTAAGACTAAGAATTGGAGTTCGAAAAGCTTTATTATACTTATTTTTGTCCTAATAGGATTTCATATTAGCAAACAAATAAATTTAATAAAATTTGTTTAAATACCGATTCAACTTCTATCTCCCCTCCTTTTCTTTTTTGCTTTACCTCCTCTCTTACTCTTTTTCTCCTCCTGATCTTTAATGATAAATAGCAGCGTACACTAATATTATTGAATTTACTAATAATTGATGAGGGCGTTTTCAAAAAAAAATTTTTATCTTTTTTCCTAGGAAGATACAACATCATGATAAATTAGATTTTCTCCAGCTCTGACGTTTCCTCTAAGGAAATTTACTCCCCCATAGCAAATGAGTTATCCTATCAGTGACCCCCTTGTCTAAAAACTATCCACCTCGCATTATCCCGCACTCACTGCTCTTTCGAAGGAAGTTCCCCCCCCCCCTTTAACACAAAAATAAAATGGGACAGGGCTCACCCTCTCTCACGAACAACCATGTCAACCCACCTACTGTTGGGAGATCAGTCTAGTGTTTCTTAGTTTTCATCCCGTTAGCCTCTGTCGCGTATCAAAAACACCACTGGGGTGGGAAGTTTTGTATTTAAAAATTACCAAACCTATTAGGTTTAAACCACAACCACTAGTGAATCACCATTAAAACGGTAATCTAGAGCTAATCTCCAGTGACCCAACAAATTGTCCACCCATAATTTTCAATTACAGTTAACACCCAAAAAGAGTTTTTTAGCCCACATCAAGTAATAATAAATATACTGAAAATGCTAAAGATATCAGGGTGGGGGGTGTATAATACATTTAATATTAAAAGCAGAAAAAAAGGCAAAAATGAAGAAGACCCACTTATCAAAAAAATAGAAAGACGAACTTTCTGTTCTTCAAGCTTCCCACCACCAGACCCTCTTCAAAACTGAGAGAAACAAAGAAGAAATTTTTAAATAAAGATCTCAGTGTAAAATTGTTAGTCTTACTTTTATTTATCATAATTAAAGCGTTCAATATTTATAGAACTTAAAATTTTTGCTGGACTCTTTTCATCTAGTTTATTCTTGATTCTATCTAATGATCAGCTATCTCCCTTCGTGTCATTCTGTCACCGGGTTGCATGATGCCGTCCCTTGTCCGTGTTCGTGAATAGGTGGGGTGATATGCTTCTGTTTCCAAATTATCAGTAAGCCCATTCATGGCTCACTTGCTGTAACATAAGTCGAAACTTTTCTATTCGACGATCACCAGAGTGGTTGCTTGGCGATGCCGACCTTTGCATATCCACTCTTTTTTTCCATTTTCTTTCTTTTGCGCGTAATGTCCTTGCTCCTACACAACCACAAATACGTGAACTTTAGTGGTTTTATAAGATATCGAGATAAATAAACAATCGGGATACCTATTTACAATTAAAAAAACCCTAGATGAGTCTAAATTTGAGGACTCGTAATAGTAATATGACTAATAATATTTTAAATAATACTTTTAAACATTATTTAATGTGCCTAAGTTCTATTCTTACAATTGGTGCCATTTCGTAGTTAATGGGGGGCCACAAATCTGTAAACAATTAAATTTTTTTTCAAGATAATTTAAGCCATATAACATAATTTATTTTTGTGAGAATATAGAGGACTAAGTAGAAATCACAATCACAACCAATGCACACCAGAGAGTAACAAAATAATAGAATTATTTAATGAAGTTCCAGCGGCCTAATCCTCGCAGAGAACGCAAGGGATTTTCCACTATGAATATAAGAAGAAGTGTTTTGCTAACATTTTCTCAAGCCATTAGGACTATATTGTGTATTTACGATGCTTTTATAATCCCCAATTGTATCTCCTCTATATAATTAGATTGTCCCAGACGGCCTGTAGGAAAAGTTTCTCCAAATCCAAGAGGAAAATTATATTAATCCAACTTTATTGGTCACAAGGAAGTTCTACACCCAAAAGGATTAATGAGTATTCTAAAATATACCAAGACAAAATCATAAGACCATGAAACAATTATTATAGAGATGCCTATGAGCGTGAGAAGGTGTTTATTTTTTAGAGGAATATTTTGTTTTCAAGTATTAAAATAATAAAAATATATATTTTTTGAAAATTAACACCATTCTTACTGGTATAAATTAGTAATGGTATGACCTCGGTACAAAACCCCGTGAGGAGTTTACTGAAGAATAAAACATATAATCTTTTTTTAACCTCACCCACATATGAAATCTTTTGAACTCTTTATATCCATACAATAATAATACATTCATTGAAAACCATTTGAGATAAATGATAATATGACATCAAGTTCACCTTTGTCCTACTCTTGCAATTTGTTATTTAAGAAAGTTGCTTTTTAGGCATATATATAATCTCCCGAAACGTTATGAAACTATCAAATGTATCCTCACCAATTTTTTTTTATTTTTACCATCATACAAAATACAGAATCTTTCCGGACAAAACATAAACGAACAGATAAAATATAAAAAAGTTATTTTGAAAAAAATACAATATTTATTGTCCAAATGTTATTTTGTTCAATGAAAAGGTAATGTTAAAAATGAGTTGTAGTTAACGTTAATATTGTTACTCTTTAATAAAATTGACCGGGGTTAATAGAATTAGTAAATATATCATCATGGTCACTTTTTGTATATATTTAATTAGTCCTTCCGTATCCTTTAGTTGTATTATTATTTTTTTATATATGAAATATAAATTTGTGGGTCAATATTTGTATCAAAAAATCGTATATCCTAATATAAATTTCTCCAGAATTAATTTTTTGGATCAATTTGAAGATTTCATCTAACAATTTAAATCACGAGATGAAAGTTACTTATCCCATTTTCATCTACAATCCTACTAACTAAACATGGTCAATTGAATGAAAATTGACAAACTATGAATTAACATAGAGCACTGACTTACTATTACTACTCTCCTAAAACTATGTTATAAATAAATTATTACAATATAAATTAGTTTGCGTGTCCATTGAAAGTATAGTTCTTTTAGCAGAATAGAAGTAAAAAAAAATTAATGTGAAGATGCTAGAAAAGTTTCTAAGAAGTTTGATTTTCTCATGAAAATCATTGCACTTGTCTTGATAGCATAAACTTATTGAAAACCACTATTTTTTATCTTATCTTTTGATATTCTATTACAACTTTGATTATTTCCTTATTTCTACTAGAGAATGGATAGGCAACCCTGAACGGGAACCCAGAAATGCAATAATGGCTATCTTCATATCTTTTTATGCACCGACAAGGTGTGCCTCCTCATTGGTAAGCTTCGAAAGTTTTCTTGATGTGTTTTAACTACTTATTATAATTTGTTTTGTAGTTATTTTTTTAATTCAGATAGTACATAAATGTTTTGATCTATTCGGTCATGAACTTTTTTATTTCATTTTTTCTCTAGAAAATGATAAGACTTCACAAGTTAATCGTATCGATACAATAAAGTGGCAGTTCCGTCTCTTCTTCGTATTGTCATCCAAATTGGTGTCTCATTTGTAAGCTTTAAAAAAATCCTTTACTCTTTCATACACTTATTTACGGTTTTTAATTTTTTTTTCCAGTTTACCAAATCCTTGATTGTTTGGTATAAATTTTTAAATATTAGTTGTCTTATGGAAGAATGACGAAAAAAATCCTCAGAAAAAATCTAAGTCCATAACAACAATGACAACACTTTAACTATAGTGCGCAATCAAAATTAAATTTCATAGGCTATTGAACCCCCATTTATGATATTTGAACTAACTAATTGGCCTAAGTGACAATAAAAAATACTAAAGTAATGTAGTATTTTAAATACTATAGATAATATTACTAGTATAGTAGTATAGAAGTCTTGTAACCTGTTTGACGTCTCATTTAATTTTTATGATTTATCTACGACATCAAATTTTGAAAGGATATAAATATACAATGTTTTCATGAATGTTTGAATAAACATCTATGTATTATGAATTATCTATAAGATTGAAGGCTCAAAATATAAGCCTGTTTCTAATTTTTAACATCGTCGGAGTTATATTTTACTTAGAAATGAGAATCGTTTTAAATTAGTCTTACAACGAAAAAATTAATTTATATGATAAATTCTAATTTTAGATGAAACTTTCATATCACACTAAAACTATTTACCTAGAATCTTAAATAGATCGCATAAGCCTCAACCATCATTCGATCTTGTTACAAGGAAATGTACAAAATGCATAATATAAATAATATATTTATCTATATATATATATACTATATATATCTCTATATATTATATATCTATATATTGATCTACAGATTTGTGATTGTAGCGTTCTGTGTGTGTGAGCCTAACGTTTTTTTTGATTTCCCCTAGCAAGCGAGAATTTTTTTTTAAAGTCTTCCTCATCCAGTACTCTACACAATTTAACCCATTTTGCAAAATATCTAACTATTTTTTTATCCTTTCAAACTTTCAACTAGAATATGGAGATGCAGACGTGCATTTGAATGGTGATGAGGATGCAACATTAATGGATGTTTCATATCTTTTATTGCACTGGAAAAAGCAAGCATCGAATTTTCGCAGGTTCTCTTTGAAAAAGTTTCTGTAATGATAAGTTGCTTGTTTTTGTTTCTTTTAATGCATATACAACAATAGTTGATGAATTCCTAAACAAAAATTTAATGTTATTTTCTTTTTGAAAGAAGAAATGTTCTTCCATAAAGTTAAAACATAATCTTAGGACAACAATATTACAAATATTTCCTTCCCTATAATAATAATATAAACGACACGCACCCTAGTTTTACTTTGACGCAATGAGGTCAATAGCGAAAATACCGTGTGACACAATCCTTATCACACCTTGATGTAGAGTACTTATTTTAGATAAATCCTTAGCTCCACAATCAAGGCGACCATAAGAAGTGTGTTTGTTGTGTAATAAATATTTGGTGTTTGTGGGTGTGTGTGTGGCCTCGTGCGGCCGCACCAACTAGCGTTGTGTTGTAAATTCCTAGCAGGCGATCTTTGTTTTGGGAACTTCCTCTCAATTGACGCCACAAAATTATTTCATTTGTTAAAAATATTATTTTTTTTTAAATACTTTTGAATATAAATTCTGGATAAAAGCAGTAACGAATTATGGTGATAGATGCCAACAACTATTGAACTTCCGATAATCTTTTAATTGTAGCACTCAAAAAGCTAACAAGAATATTTTTAAGGTTAGCTTTTGCAAAAGTTCCTTCATTTAAATTGGTGTGTTTTGTTTTTTTTCCTTTAATTCATAATAATATCTTTGATTATACATACACAAAATTTTAATGTTATTTCTTTTTATAAGAACAAAATGTTCTTCTCAAAAGTTTAAAGATGTGAATCTAGCTCACTGAAATATTTAAATACTTATGTGCATAGTCATATAATAATACTAATCCTAATACGCAATCATATAATAATAATAATATAATAATCAATAATAATAATAATATTAAAAATAATAATACTACTCAATTCGAATAATAATAATAATAATAGGGACTAATAATAATAAATATTAATACACAACCCCGACTGTATCCGACGAAATGGGATATGCAAAGAATAAAATCACATATAACCTTAGCATTACCTTTGAGATAGAGTTTGTTTTTTCTGATAAACCCTAGCACAACCCAAAATTAGTTCAAAAGGTTGTGTGTGTTTTGTGCTATATTACATATAAAAATACTCTAAAGGTCATCTAGTAGAAGATTCTTACTGTTTCATTTAAATTTACTGTACAACACTCAGAACAATTATACTAGGTGTGAGCTATCCTTTTAGATAGACAGTAGAGGAAACACACTTCATCGTATTGTGTTATCTTTTTAGAATCTCAGTATTGAATCTCCAATATCTTGTGTAACCACACTGATTACAATGTTGATACTCCTCACATTGTATAGATAAATTACCTTTTGAGAATTGAATATTGGAAAAAAATTGAAATTTTATACATATTGTTGGTTGCAGAAAGAGACAATGTATCCAAAAAATATGCATTAAATATGCATACTCGATACATTTGATCAAAGAGGCCAATTGATCCATCAATAATAATTTCTCGTTCAAGTGGCTTAATAATAATTATTAAGTTCCTTTTAATAATCTGCATGTTTCTCCCTGCCAACAAAAATGTTTATGTTATTTTCTTTGATATTTGTGATAAGAATTTATAATTATTCTTTCAATTGTCTACTACCTTTATTTGAGACAAAAAAAACGTTTCGTCGAATCTTTGATAGAAGTGTATAAATGTGTTGTATATAGGAAAGTTCCTGAATAGGAATTAAAATCAAGAGAAAAGGAAGAAACTTCAGGTTAGATGCAAAATTTATTATATTAGGAATAATGAGATTTACTCTTTTATATCACTATTTTAATAATTAATTTGTAGAGGCGACACAAGGCATATTCCTACTTGTGCGCGGTAAAAATTGATAAAAAACTATGGTACTTGGAACATGTACTAAATCTTATGATGGGTATACATAAGAATCGGGGAGACGCTACATACTTATCTCAACATTGACTCCCTTCAACATTGGGGTAAGCTAGTTACTAATATATATATTTGTATTATTGTGTTGTTTTACGCCTCAATATCTTGCATTTGTTGATTTTAGTATGCTGTAATCTTTTTTATGGGCCCAGAAAAAAAGAGAAAAGGGGATAAAGATTTTATATGGCATCAACAAGTGAACTTAGGAGATGCGCAATACTTGTAAACTCAAGAGAATGCACCATGATCCTCCAAACAATCTTTCTTTACCTTGGGATTTTGAGGCTCTAACCCGAAGACACACAATGAAAATCTTCTATAAAAATTATTATTATATTAGTTATTAAACCAAATATTTTTAAAAGTTATTTCTCTTAGGTTATTTAAGAAAGCTGTGAAATTCAGACTTTGCAATGTAAATTATATTTAAAGTTTGATTTTACCATTTTTAAGACTAAGAATTTGATCTCGAAAAACTTATTATACCATTTTTTTCCTAAAGGTATTGTTCATATTAGCACAATAAAATTTAATAAAAATTGTTTAAATACTGATTCAACTTCTTCCTCCTCCTTTTCTTCCTCCTCCTTTTCTTCCTCCTCTTCTTCCTCTTTTTCTTCCTCTTATTCTTTAATGACAAATTATCAGCGCACAATAATTTTTGATATTTTACTAATATGATAGAGGGCTTCAGAAAAAAACATTTTATTTTTTCCTAGGAGAGATACAATCATCATAGATGATATTATATTTTCTCCAATGTTTCGGAAAAACTAATTTATTTTTAATGATATTCCTAAAATTGATTATCATATCAATTAAATGGAAGAAATGAATCGTGATATTTTCGTATTACCAAGAATGTCTATGAGAAAACATTTGTTATATACAAGTTCCCTTCTTTAGCTTTTAGCTTGTATTGTACAAATATTAGTGCAATTGAGGCACAATATATTAAATAAAATATTTACTAATACCTATTTTTGTTGCCTGGTATTATTGTGTGTGACAACCTTAATTTATAATATTGAGATGGAAAGAAAATCAATTGGACATTAATAACGTAAATATTCTTTTAAATATTAAATTTTTTTATTTGTTACCTACACAAGTTTATTTGAGAATTTCACCAATAAAACTTTTTGTGATTGAGCCCCCCTTCATTTTTATAATCTTATACATGCTGTTATTTGTGACTTCATCGTAAAACCACAAGTGTGGTATCTTTTCCCCCGCACTTTAAGGATGACTCAATTCGGTGCTTTTTTCTTCAAGATGGTCACATGTCTGGCTATTGTCATATCCACAATTAGTCTCCAGGAAAAATTATTGGGATAAATATGAAGAATAAGTATAGTCTGGTAATAAGATATACTTTTTTTTTGCGTTCATAACATTGAAGCTTTATCCCCTGTTTTAAAATGATTATTCGCTAATCACATAGATACAATTAATAGTTGTAGCTCATGTACATAAGTATAATGGCCTTTTTGAGTTAATAATTAAACATCAATGGATGATATCAAGACCATTGTTTACAAAAACTAGATTGTCTATTTTATTGTAGGGTCACACAATTTTGCGTGGTAAATACTTGTGTGTCTTAGACTTAGTATTATGATACATTTTCATTAGTGTTGTTGATTTCGGATAAATAACTAGAATGGAAGGGGGTGGGGTATTGTAATGACCCAGAAGGTCATTTTAGAAATCATAAATATTAATTTAACTAAAGTTAACCAATTGATGGGTAATTGTAAACAAATGAGTTAACCGATAGTTAATTGGCTAAAATGTTAAACTTATTTAAGATCTTAATATCACTAACCATATATATTATTATATATATATATAATACGTTAGAAAATTTTAAATCTTTTAGAATCATATTGATTTCAATTTAGGAAAATAAATAAGGGAAAGAGGACGCTGCAGCCCAGACGAAAGTTGCAGGTATTATGAATCATTTCAAAGTTCTTTCTATAGATTTTTATTTAAAGCAAAATCATATTGTCGGTGATTTCTTAGTGTTTAATTATATATATATTGTTAGAATAATGGGAAAGGAGAAAAGACCAAACTGTCTCATGATGTTTTTTTAAATAAAATAAAAATAAAGTTTGGCTATAATGATTTTTTGTTTGATTGGGTATCCTTGGGAATTTGTACTAAGAGCAATTAAGTATGATAAAAATTAGAAATATTTGTTTGGAAATTTAGGGCCAAGTGTTGGAGATAATTCTTTGGTGAGGGAGAAATATTATTTAAAGTATCAACCTTGTGTCCAAATTAACTGTTCAGTATACTTCTTGATGGAATTAATATTTTCACGATTAGATACAAATAGGATATCAATTTTATCATAAAAAAAAAGTTTATTGTATTGTGTTTAAAGAACGTCTTGCGTTGTTGTTTTCTGTACCAGATAATTTACTGATATTCTTATTTTCTTTATGGTCCCGTCTTTAGTATAGTTATCTTATATGAACAGGAGTAGGCATTGTAATGTTTGGAGGAATTAAGACTTAATCTAGTTTTGATTTGAGACCATATCAGAGTTGAAATATTAATGGACACAAGATTAGAAACATATATAAATTCGGGGCGAGTTATTGACATAGACATATAGTTATATGGGTTGCTGTTATTTTGAATTTTATTTGTGGGTAAATTATTTGAACTGGTGTTTGGTTTGAGTGGAAGTTCAAACAAATGGGAAAGGCTCAAGTCACGAACTTATAAAATTCTCTATTTGGATTCAGGCAGTGGATTTATAAAACTCTGGTAATTACATTCCTTGCGGTATATGCTTGGGAGTAATGGATGTTAATTGATGTTGGTTGTTGACTTGTCCACATGATAATTCTATGATTAAAAAAAGAAACAAAAAGGCATGTGATCAATTATTTATGTGTGATGTGTTGAGAAAGGGTAAAGTTAGTGAATCATATTGTTGATGACTTCATGTTTGTGTGGTTGTGAAGTGTGGATGTTATGAAATGGTCATCGGCCTCATTATTTGTTGTACTTGACATCTGCATTATTCCAAATTCACGGTGAGGGAAAAGACAATCAAGCATGATTGTAATAAGGTTTATTATGGTTCTGGGTTTGAAATGGCACTTTGATACAATGCGTTGGGTAAAAGATTTTTTTTGTAGTAATGATGGCTTTTGTGCGGGTATCTAAGATTATTGATTTGCTCTTATTGTGAGAAGCGTGGTTGCAAGGAAAATTGTAGGGATGTTTTGAAAACCCGATCACCAGAATCTAAAGGCAGTAAGAATATAATGAAAAATACGAATAAATTAGTGGGATTATAGCGTATTAGGAAGATAAGATATTTCGAGTAGTGAGCATTGAGATTTAGAGAAAGTGACTTCACCCATTTTTCTTCGATTATGGTAAATATAACTGTCACAGGATCATCAGATATTGAAAAAAAACTAATGAATATAAAACATGAGGAAAAGCGTTGGATATGAATGTTCAACTCGAATGTGATTAAAACATTATTATTTGTCGTTTGAGTTTTTTTAATGAGTGTGCTGATTTTTATAGTTAAAAAAGCTATGATAAGTTCCATGGGAGAGACGATCAAATATAAACTAAGAGCTATGGGATCACAAAAATCTTCATGTAGAGTTAATAATTAAGATAAAAGGATTGGGTTGCACATTTAGATTCAAAATCTATGATTTTCTTTGTGAGTTTAGGTTTGTGGTATATTTTTTTTAAGGCATGGATTGGTAAGGTAAGAAATGACCGATCACATTCAGTATAACGCACTTTAAATGACATAAATATAATTTGAGTAGTAAACTTGATTACTTTGAAATATTATACCTAAGGGGGATTTCACATAATGTTTTGATTTAGAGGATAACGTAAAAATGTTGTGGATTGTTGGTTAAATGATAAGATTAGTAAGTAGTCAACCAAATGAATAAGAGTTGGTGTATAAGAGTTCAAGATATTTTTGAATTTTGTTTCATGGGAGAATTAGAAAAAGTAGGATCAAGACCTACATCACGTATAAACCCAATGTAGTAAAGATCATTGTATTTTCTATGAATTTAGATATGACTGAGATATGTGAACTCATTCAGTCGTAAAACTCACTTAAGCGTTTATCAGTGACTTTATGAAAATTAGATTTTTTTTTGGGTGACAAACAACGCTAAGTGGAAGATTATATATTATGATGTGGGGCTAGATTTTTAAAATTATGATAGGTAACTTAAAGTGGTTCACATTGTGGACCCTACAATTTTCCTACGATTTACTGAGATTTTTCGAGGAATGAAACTACTTCTTGATGGGATGATACAAACTATGTATTGAGGGTTTTACATAGGCATTGAGGTGAGCAGCGGATATACTTATAGGATGTCGAATTATTGGAGTGGCCAAGAATTTCATAACTGTGGTATGAGATATGTATTGATTTTGAATGTTAGTTGAATTTGGCATGCATTGAAAGATTATGTTGATTGAAATTATATGTGATTCAAGAAATTTAAAATTGTTGGGAAATGCTTTTATATTTGAAACTAGTGTAGTCTTGGGTGGGACTTGTATCTGTCATTAAAATGTTATCTGGAAAGAGGAGAATCATAGTTTGGACAATTTGAAGGAGATAATGTATGTAACCAAATATACTTTAATACTATTAACAGTTTGAGAAAAGGAAATGGACTGGTATAGTTATGATGCTTGTTGGTTTTAAGAGCGGACATCAATGGAGAAATCGAGAAGTATGTGGGTTCCCTGAATCTAGTATTTGTAATATTTGTAATGGGGTCCGGTTCTAGTTGTTGGGTAGCCTAAAAAAAAAATTAAGAGTTCAAATGAAAAAATTTTATTTTATATGGGCATTATGGAGAAAGTATTAGGTTTTCGACATTGATTCCGTATTCTTTAAGGTGACCACCTACTCGTTTGACATTATTTGGAGATTATTCGTTGCATATGTCCACATGTTTTTTTGTTTACATCTAGTGTAAAATTCTTGTGATGGATCGAGGTACAGATCCTCTTGTTTTACTCGTGTGATAGAGAGGATCCTTTGACAGAAAATGGGTCATTTCATTTATGATAATTTGGCGTTGTTGAAATAGTTAAAGTATCTCAATATGTATAAGACACAAACTTTGTTATGAGAACTTATAGAAAATCTTCCGTGAATAGTACAGTTATTTGAGAGTGTTGTGAGAGGTTTATAATCGTGGGTGATCATGTACTAGGTGTTTAATCCGATAACGTTCTTCTTTGGGTGGATAAGTTTTGATTCTCTCTTAATGAGTACTCGATGTCTCGAAATACTCTAGAAGACATTTTTAGACTTCTTAAGTTAGGACAGATTGTATGTGGAAGGAACTCTTTAAAATAAAAGTGATCATTTCTGGGCATTATGCCGGTCTCATAGTTGTAGCAAATTTGATCAGAAGGTTATCTTTGTACGTGGATACGAGTCATCTTGAGGGGTGTTAGGGTTTAGTGAGTTTCGCGTTCAGATGGGGTACATCGGAGTCTATCGACTTGGTAAGTCACTTCTAATTAAAATAATTTTCTTAAAATTTGTTCGAATTTTAGGGCGTGATAGTTAATTCTTGATAGAATGGTCCTTTAAAAAACAAGTATGGAACTGTACTCTGGAAAGTCATACATTAGCTCTTTGTATCCCCTAGTATTTGATTTTCTTTTAGTTTATGTTTGAAGACAAACAGGTGGTAGTGGGGGATAATGAATGACCATGAAGGTTCATCCCTTCGAAATAGTAAATATTACATTTAACTAGTGTTAATAATTGATGGGTAATTATTGACAAAAACTTAACCGATAGTTAATGGGCTAAATGTTAAAACTTTGTAAGAATTTATACCACTTGAGCCCATATAGTATACAGACATATATATATATATACCATATTAATATATAATATATATAGAATGATATTATTATTATATGTATATATATGAGTGATATATATAGGATCCATATAGAGATATATATATATATATATATATTAAATAAGTTAGTAAAAAAATTTATTCACTCTTAGATCATATATGGATTTACAATTAGGAAAATAAAATAGGAAAAAAAGAGCGATGCCACAAGACTATCGAAGTTGCAGGATTATAAATCTTTCAAAGTTCTGTCTATTATTTTTTTTATGTGCAAGATAATTATTGGTGTAGGGGGGGGGGGATGATGCTTAGTGTTAATATTATTTTATTGTTTGAATAATGGAAAGGAGAAAAAAGACAAAAAATGGTTCATGAATGTTTTTTTTAAATAAAATAAAATAAAGTTTGGCTATGAGATTGTGTTGCGATGTCGGTCCTGGGGGGGACTATGTGACTGCATGTTCAAAGAGAAATTACGTATGGATAAACATTAGAAATATTTGTTTGAAGATTAAGGTATATATATTATTTTATGTTGATAAAAGAGGGCAGTGAGATTCTGGAAATGTAGGGCAAAAGTGTTGGGGATTATTTACGTGGTGATGGATGGAATATATATAAATAGATACCTTTTGTCCAAAGTAACTGTGCCATTCGTCGTGATGGAATTAATTTCCATGATGTATTTTAAATAAACTAAAAAAATTGATTGGCATGTGTTAAAGAATGTAGGAAGGAAAGTGTTTCTGTACCGATTTATAAGCTACTGATTTCTCATTTTCTTTAGGGTCCTTCTTTAGTGGTTATATTATATGAAAATCATTAGAGTGTAGTGTTGGAGGAATTACGACTAACTCTAGGTTTGAATTAGAGAAATATGAGAATTGAAATAATAATTGAATAAGATTAGGGACATAACTAAAAATTCGAGGCGAAGTTATTGTCCTTGAACATAGTAATAAGGGGTGTTTTCAGTTTTTTTTTGAAAATCTTATTGTGGTTAATTAGTTTTGTAGTTTGTGGAGTTGAAAGTTGAAAGGTAAACATGTGGGAAAGGCTCAAGTAAAGAAGTCAATTCTTATTGGATCAGGCGGGATTGTAAACATCTTGTTAAAGTTTAATTGCAATGCGTTGTATTTACCCTTGTGGTATATGTTTTTGGAGTCACGGGGGATTGGTGTGGGTTGACTTGTCACAAGGTTTAATTTGTAATGATGAAAAAAAAATGATAACAAAAGGGCAAGTGATCAATTGTTTATGTGTGATGTGTGAGAAAGGGGTAAAGTTAAAGAATTGTTGAATCATGTTGCTGTGAAATTAATGTTGTGTGGTGTGAAGTGTGCAATGTTATGAAAATGGTTATCATCCGCATCATTTTGTGAAAAAACTAGTCATCTGAATTATCTGACGGAATTAATTGTGACAGTGTTAGTGGGCATTGAGAAAGAATGAGTATTAACATTGATGTACAATTTTGAGGACGTATCGCGCGCCGTGATGGATATATTTCGAGGGACGTGTCGAGCGTAGTGATTTGTTACCGTTATCGAGGGTCGTGTCTTGCGCCGCGACAGATGCAGGACAAGATATGTTCCACATGGGGTCCCGAAACTGCGAGACAGCGGTGTGTATCAGTAGGTCAGACATGCATTCATTTACATGAATTTCCATTCAATGCATTGCACATACTATCATTAGTGACTTGCATATCGTGGGTTTTGTTTGCTGTGATATTCTGATTGCCTTTATGGGAAACCTGTGATTGATCAATAATGAGCTTGTAATTGTGGTGGATATATCAATTTGTTAAGTATTGTGTTGAGGATAGGTAATTTGTTTTGAATTTTGTAGTTGAGGATTTAATTTGTTACAGTGGTTATTGAGGATTATCCAGTTGCTATTGTAAACGGTGAGATGTTAGGTTGGCTTGATTTTAATCCAGGTGTAGTTGGGAGGTTCGGTTGGGGGGTGGGAGGGAGTACCCGTATTTCATCCCTTAAGATGTGTAGAGGTTAATTGCCGAGTACGTGTTGTGGTTTTGTACTTGGACCCCTTTCTTCTACAAATACTTTGTAGGTTATGAGCCTTTGGGATTTGTGTGTGTATTGTATTCATCTTCATTTTCGAGGCCTTCTGACGAGATTGTGATTGGTAGCTATTTCCATCTCAGCAGACATTCTTCTCCTTAATTATGATATTGTTCTATTTTTGAGACAAGTTCATTTGAGACTTGAGTTTTCTTTTGAGTCAATTGTAATATTTTAGAGGCTTGTACAAATGACGACCAGGTTTTTGGGTTTTTATTAAGTTACTTATATTTTATTTTTGCACTTAATTGTAATGGTTGAGTTTTAGGATGACTTGTCTTTGTGGGATAAGACGAGTGCCATCACGTCCATTTTTGGGTTGTGACAGGTATTCTATGACTAGAGGTCATTCTATTTCTTATATGTGTCATGACCTATTCATGTCGTTATAGATAAGTCAATTGGGGGAAGAAACATGTGCTATAGAACTTTTGAGTATTATCTTATAAATTTTTAACCTAGGATAGACTTTGAAGAAATGGGATTTTGGTGAGGCGTAGGGCAATCTGGTAATGAAAGAGGGATTTAATTGTAAATTTAATCACGTGAGTGAATATCTAAGGCGTTAAGAAGACTTTCTGGCTTTACATGATAAAATTTGAGTGAGTATATTTCTATAATTTATCTTGGCGTGACAGGATAGTTTTAGAACATCCTGGTTTAGAGGTGTGTTGAGAAATGATATTTTGGAACTGAAATTACGAGGTTCGTGTCTCATTCCACGAATCTGAGGAGTGATTAATATCACCAAGGTTGGGTGTGTTTGGTGGTATAGGACCCACTTTGGTGGGCTAGTCGCGAATTAATCAATTAAACACCCAAAATTGTTATTTTATAAAAAAATTCATTCTTGATAACTAAGCACAATCAACGACATTTCTATAGACTTTAAACATTCTCTCGCCTTAAAGGTAAGTTTATTACTCTCCTAAGACGTATTTTGATTCCGACGACTTAGACCTAGATAATTATAATTTGGGGTGACTTGCCCTAATGATTAACTTGTGGGTAAAAACCTCTAGTGGAATATAGATCATGGGTTGGGTGTGGGTTGATATATTGATATAATACAGAAGGATCATCCCAACTAAGAATCTAGAATAGACGAGAACGGCGGAGTTCACCTCTCTCTGAGGTTTCAAAAAAGCTACTTACGTCGTCCCTTACGTTAAATAGGTTAATTGGGCGGAATATTGAATCTTTTGATTTTTTAAACATACTTGCTGACATTCTTACAATGTCATAATCGTTCGTTATCAACCATTCTACATTAAGGAGATAAGAAATTGAAAGAAATAAGTCCTTAAGTTGGAATTGTATAATGGCAAAATAGCACCAATACAAGTCTGAACGAGACCAAGAAAGAAACGCTAGTGGAACATGCTGCACTACTCAACTCCTAAACGACTCTAGAATGTAAAAACATAACATCCTCGAAATCAGGAGGACCTACAAAAACTAAAGATTAAGGATGATGATCCGGATAGCTGCAAGAAGAACACACTTGTAGCTCTACGCCAACATGTGCCCCTGCACCTAAAAGTATAGTTTTTATGGAATTAGTACACACTTGTACTAAGTATGGTATATGAAAGCACACCACCAAGGATATACATTGGAGACAGAATGGCGCGTTTTAACACATGATTTTGAAGTCAAGTCAAGAAGACGTGCCAAATTGAGATGATGGAAAGTATACCTCATGAAAAGTAAACATGCATCATTATGATTAATCGATTGCACACAACACATCGCTTCTTCATACAATACCATATCGAGCAATAACATATTACAAATAGCTTATTTCATATTATTCATTCAAATGAACCATGAGATCTTGTATCATGGACTTGATTAAGACTTCCCAAATGAGGTTTTTCAACATATGCGACCTCAACTAGAAGTATTCATTAGGAACAACACACAGTCTGTTATTCATTGATACCTATTCATTTCAATTTCATTCCTAGGCCAGTTTGAAACACCAACTATAAACTTAGGATGTAGTTTAAGACTTTCATCGGCGTTTTCTGTGCAAATGATCAGGGACTAACATATTTTCATTACCTATTACCTAAATGTAGCACAACTCCATGATATCCTATTCCTAACACCTTCGGTATCCATTCATCCATTATACGATCGATTGAGGCTAGCTTCATTCATCATTGGGAACTTTAACTTTAACTGACTGTAGATCATGTGGAAGAATCATGAAATAAGTGTCTCCCCACACCGAAAAGAGGGGAATAACCGGACAAATGACTCATAACATTTTTTTTTGAAGCGTATACGTGAATTTTACCCCCAGGATCCCTATATTGACAGGTTAGGTTCAAAGGACTAGGAGATGTATGGAGACCATACACGGCAACAGGACAGTTCATCTCATGAGAGTTATGTGATCTTTGCCCTTCCCGAAAAGAAGGCATAACCGCTCATACTAGGCCTATCGGTTCTCAGTATGAAGTTCCTTACATTCAACTCATACATCATGGGAACTTGTCTTCTAGTATGAGGACAACAGAGGCTCATTAGATAATTATCATCTCATCATTAGTATTAAGTGTTTTAAACTTAATATTTTCATTAGAGGGTTCATGGAAGGAACTGGTCTCTTCCTTATCTTACACTCTCATTGGTGATACTTCATTGGCAATATTTAATTAGGGATCATTTGCGATTCTATGATCGTATACATTAGCCGACATCATGATTTTCACACATTCTTCATTATAAGAACAATGCTTTTTCAAAGTTACTCACTCCTCCTTATTACGGGAATGTTCATTTCTTCATTTATAGTTCATCTCATCATATGCAATGCACTGGGAATTTGTGTATTTACAGGTGTACAAACCTCCTCAGTTCATCATTTCATTATGTAAATTCGGTTCACTTAATTTTTGAACTGTATGTTAGACTTATTATGTCTATCATAACATACAAGCCATGGGGATGAATTCTAGTTCAGTAGGTTATATTCGTACTTTCTAAGATTATGTATTACAAAACAAAATGTAGCTTGTATATATGTCAAGATGCTTGATTTTTGATCTAAGTAGATGACATATTCTTGAAATTTTAATCAAGTTGACTATGTACCAATACGGAAGTTTGGGCACGAGAACCCAAGTCTTTAAACACTGGAATATATTTTATATTTTCATTGATTTTATTTCTAATTTCATAACAATAGACCTCTAAATCCAATCTCAAAATTAAATTAATTTATTAATTTTCATTTTAATTAGGAATTTTAAAGTAAATCTAATATTAACATGAAAGGAGTAATTTCTATTTTTTTAATTCGATTTAAATTAAATGTCAACTTTGTATGAAAAAGAATTACTTTTTTATTTTAAATAGAATTTTAAATTTAAAAACTCAACATTACATGAAAGAAATTTTTTTCTATTTTTAATTTAGAATTTAAATTAAAACTAACATTTACATGAAAGAATTAATTTTCTATTTTAATTAGAATTCTAAATTAAATCTTAACAGTTACATGAAAGAATTAATTTTCCATTTTAATTAGAATTCTAAATTAAATCTCAACATTAACATGAAAGAGTTAATTTTCTATTTTAATATTCTCTTAGTTAACCGAAGCGTTGGGGGTTCGAGCCCCCACAACCCCTTTAATTTTTAAGAAATTAAATTCGCTACAATAGGGAGGTTGTGGGTTCGAACCCCCAGAACCCCCTTATTTTTTATTTTAATTTCCCTGAGGAGGAGACTGTGAGGTGGTGGGTTCAAACCCCCATAGCCCCTCTATCTTGTTTCTTTCTTTTTTTTTTTACAAAAAACGAGTGGCAGTTGAGTTTTGGGATCGAATCCCCACATCCTCACTTTATTTCCTCAGTTATGTTCGCATCCCCCTTCATCGCTGAGGTCGTGGGTTCGATACCCACACTTCGCATCTAGCCCCTTTTTTTTCCTCTTCCTCGCGCGTACTGAGAGGTCATGGGTTCGAACCCCACGCCTCCCATTTATTTGTTTACTTGATTTTTCTTCTTCTCCTCCCCATAGGTTGCGAGTTCGATTCCCCCCAGCCCCATTTTTTTTCCTTTAGCGCGAACATCAATTGCCAGGGGTTCGATTCCCCCCAGCCTCTTTTCTTTTCCCTTTTTTCCTTTTCTCCCTCGCGATAACCAGCAGCTAAGGGGTTCGATTCCCCTTAGCCCCTTTTTTTTTCTTCAGCCTTCTCAACATGTGAGGTCTTGGGTTCAATTCCAATTGACCTCACTTATTTATTTCCTTTTTTTATAACTCAGAATTTAACCTTATTGGAGGGTATGAAATCTGGATTTTTTTTATTCATCACTCATTTTAGTCACTCTTTAAAGAGATTACTTAGTTAAAAGAGTGTTATTCAACCCAACATTCTTCGTTCATGAGTTTACTTAGCTAAAAGAGTGATATTCAACCCAACATTTTTCATTAGAATGAACACCACATTGCACACACATTAGACACATAAAATACACCAAAAACACATGAACATTCGACCCCAAAAAAGTGGCTATAGCCACTGCCCACAATGCACACACAACACCAAATTTTTTTGTTACACTTTGAATATCGTTTTCGTAATTTCCCTCACATAAAACATGTTCACAATTAATATAAATACATCATTCATGCCTAAATCTAGCAGCACAACATACCCATCCTACGAATTCGTTTGGGAGCTAATGACAAGGACATACAAAGGGGAACAACCTTAGTTTTCAAGACTTGAGAATCGTTCGAAGGAAAATACTCTTGTAGAAAGAATTCTAGGAGAGAAACCCATACCTTTTGACGTTGTTCAAGATTAAAGTTGCTGCCCAAACTTGTCTCCAAAACCACACCCAATTCACTTGAAGTTCCAACACCAACTCGATGGAAATCTCCTTTGCCTTAACGTTATTGATTAACCTACTTCCTTATACTTTTTGGTGAGTTCTTCAAGTGTGAAGAATCTTTTTTTTAAAAAAAGTTTCTGTTTCTTCACGTTAATTGGCAGAGAGAACAAGACATTTTTTTAAAACATGGAGAGGTGACAAACGTGATTAGGAGAGTGTAAGCATAGGTTTAGGAGTGTTAATTCAAGACTTAGTCAACATAGGATTTAGTTAAATTAATACAAATCTTTTTTATTTTAATTAATACATGTAAGGACCATTATGCCCTTATAATTTAAGATTTTTAAATAATAATTAAATCATCTTAAGTATTTGTCTATTCGATTTTTTTAGGATTGTTACAGGTCTCATATATATCCACAAGGGACATCATATCAACATAACATATAATTTCTCATATTTCGCATACATAGCCATAATTGGCTTCACATTATCAACACATTAAAAATTCACCTTCACACATATTCATCAAACCCTAAAACCAGATAAGAATAAAGTATCACCTTTTTTCCCTCAAGCATAGAGTACCATCTCATCCAAGCAATCATATCTAAAATACTACTAGACAAGAAAACATAACAGAGAGATCTTATAGAGTTAAGTTCTATGGCACGATATGAGAATGATGCATAAGGGAAACTCTATCGTCCTATATCCTCTAGCTCATAGATGTGTTGCGTCTCAACACAGATGATCGAGACTTTACTTGAAGTGGCAATGTGAGACTTTTAGAACCTAAAACCCTTATAAACCTATTACCTAATACATTTTGTCACATATGGGAGTACCCTCGAAGTAATAATGGAGTCTTGACCTTATTTGAGGTCTTATATAAGTCCAATAGTAATAATTCATGCATTCGTCATAGGTAAATTAGCCAAAATTAAAACTTCTTAGCACATAATATTGCGTAGAAAAATTATCATATAATATATATATATTATATAATATATATATATAATATAATATATTATAATATATATATATAATATATATAATATATAACTATCATCACATAGTTTAAGCCTCTAGTCTCAATGGTCTGTCCTACACTAAAATTATAAAAGTAGTTAAGGACACGACCCTTATAAAACAAATCATAGTACAATAATGCGATAACGTTATCGGAAACCCTAATGTAGGAGATCATTTGAACTTAAGGATTCATTTCTGAGCTTCGAATCACAATAATGCTCCTCAATCATAGCACATTCTTTAACATCATAACGTTAATTTTTTTGTAAAAAGTAGAGAGAATGGAGTTAGTAAAGGAAGCCACTATGGAACCATGAAACCATGCTGTTAAAGGAGGACATTTTTCTTGAAATCATACTTCATAATTTTCGAGCAAATCTATAAAATATTAATACAGTAGCTTTATATAATTCACATATTTCATATAGAACATATCTCAAAGCCACATCATATAACTCCACACAAAAATTTAAGACCACATTAGGGTCACTTTACGAATCTGTTTCCTCTTACAGTGAATCCTTTTCTTCTTAATTCTAGTTCCAAAGATTAACCCTCTATTGATGCTTGGTACAATGCACCACTTAAGGCCACAAAGGAAAAGCTACATACAAAACTAAATAACCAAACACATCCGTAATACAAGTTTATAATAGAGTTAGACACTTTTAAGCAAGACGTAAGGGCCTGTATAATAAGCTACATCAACTTGCACATCTACACCACTTCAAATAAAAATTATAAAACCTACTCACAAATCCAAATCGAGTCCATTAGTGGCAAGTACATTAATCCCCATAACCTGATGCCATATTTATTAACCTATCATGAGACGCAGCATCTAACCAAAAAATTTCACATATCAACAGTTGCCATATAGACGACTTCATTATGTCAACAATACCTTCCTCTATAACCTAACAGACCAATTATGCACATAATAATATACCACATCAATAGACTCATACCATGCGCATCTTCTTAACCAGTAAACAATCTACAAGTCATGCAAAAGGAACATGTACACAGACAATTCATTATAATCATTCAATATAACTCCCTAAGAACTAGTTGTGCAATGGCTAGATGGGTTTATTTCATTCACCTATCTAAGTAACCTCCCTAGGTCATCCTAGTTATGTGTCTCACATCGCGACTCTAGCTATTGATCCACCGAGATAGATATGTCGAAGGTTACCCATTAAGGCAAGTGTTAAAACCGTGGTCAATTCAAAAAATTATAAAAAAAAAAAATGAAATTTTGATTATTTGCAACCCTCTTTCCCCAATGTCAAAGTAATGCATAAGAATTTAATATATTCTACGATGGTTTTTATTGAGGGGTTTCTATTCTACATAGTGTGACGGAGAGTATATACTATCTCTTGCCCATTACACTGGTATAAATTTAAGGATGTTCTAGTAGGTTCTTTTGTATTGTGTTTATTAGAACCATGTATGTTATCTTGTATGATCTATATGAATATAGCAGTTCATGATGAACTTGAGATTATTGAATGTTGTATGAAGTAGTTTTGTTAATGTTATCTTTCGTTTTGGTAATAAGTTCGTGGGATTCAGTCTTTTTGCCATTGCCCAATCTTTCTTGGCTTGTGTATATTTCCGGGACTCTATCAGTGTTGTTTGGTTGCGTTTCTTATTTATGTTTTGGGGTTTTGAAAAAAAAACAAAAAAAAACAAAATAATTGGATTCTTGTAAAACATATTTTTGACTAAATGTCCTTTTAAACATGCATTGGTGATTTTTATGCATAAAAGCCATATTTAGGACAATTAATGTAACAACCCATTATTCCTCCTTTTTTTTTCAAACAAAGTATGCTCCGGCCATTGAGTAATCAACGTCGCTTTTCATGGATACATGGAAGTTGCTTCTCAAAGTTATGTCTGAGGATAAGAGCTTTATGATATAGCTTTTAGTTCTTTGCTTATGTTCGACATTATTGTATTTCCTCATTCTACAATCCTTGTTGATCTAAGGGATAGAAAAAAATTTACATATCCTATGTTTAATGGTATTGAGTGACGAATTTATACTCTATTTTCATTTGTGAAGTGAATTGAACATGCCACGTAAAATTTAATGTTTTTTTCTTCCGGATTTTTAATTATATGATTACATGCTTTGAAAATGCTAAGGGCTTGTGAACGTCTTCTCGCGATGAGAGCCTGTTACGACAAGGTGCTCCTCGATCGTTACCAACATGGTAATAGAGTTCTAAGGTTTAGAATAATGTAGATTATGTTAACAAAATTCCACACCCTTAGGGAGAGTCTTGTCATGGGATGCATCACTCTTCTAAGTCTTTCTTCTCATTCGTTTCTTGTGCTTTAGACAAATGAATGTCAACAAGGCACAATGCGAGATGGACGAAGAGGCGGACAAGTAATAAGGGGATTACCCCTCAAGCTCCTTAAAACCCTCAAGTTCCTATTGAAGAAGGTTCCATGTCTAATATTTAAATAAGAGCGGCTAGTCATATCTTGACTCTAGTGTAAGTAAAGTCCGTTGGTATTCAATGGTGCAAGTGAATCCCAATGCTAGCACTATCGAATCTAAGATTAAGGATTTCATGAGGATGAATCCCTCTTACTTTCTTTGGCTCGAAAGTGGAGGACTACTCATGGATGAAGTGTTAAAATTGCTAAGTCTATGGGTTGGTCTCTCTAATAAAAAGAGGACTAGACTCTATCAACTTATTGATGTGTCTCAATGTTTGTATGACATGAAGAGGAAGACTTGTTGAGAAGTGTCTGATTATTTGAGATCTTCATTTCAAACATCTTTCCATGTATGTTCTTCCCCTTATCATTCAAGAAGATCAAATGAAAAGGTATTAATATCGTCAAGAGATTGAGTTTTAAGGAGTAATAGAGCCTAATTCACATCACTATCAAAAGATGCTCCTACTAGGGCGGCAGGATGCTAGGTCTAAGATGAACAATTGGTTCGGCCCTGGTAATATCCAACCTTGTGGTTAATAAATGCAGGTGCCAATTTTTAGTCCTAGCATGGATATATCCATCCTCATGTCTCAATGCTAAACAAATTGAGGATAAAAAAAAATCTTAATCAGTTAGTAGGGAATAGAGTCACGTCCGAAAATGGGTAAGCATTCCAATACAATATTATAGGTTCATGAGATGATCCTCCCTACGGTAATAGTCTACCCCATAGTCTGCAGGAAGGAAAGTGGTAGTCCTTATGTTGTAAAGCCTATTGTGCGAAGTTGGTAAAAAACATAAAGGAAAGTAGTTAGTGATAACATCTGTAACTCAAAAATAATTAAGGCTAATCTAGGAATTTAAATAATCACTTTTCAAAATATAAGGCGAAAATCTAGAAATTTTCTACTTTTATGATATTGGTTTTTGTCATTTTTTCAATATCCATAACTTCTTCTGCATATAATGAGTTGGGAGTTCTTGACATGGAAATCCATTGAATATAATCTCCACAGTTGCCGATTTTTACATGATTTCAAATATGTATGAGACATATACCTTGGAAGTTGGATTGTTTGGACTGAGAGAGTCCAATGACGGATTTAAGTAAGGCAAACGATTTTTTCACCTCTCTATTTCCTAATTAGTTTTTAGGATTTATTTGGCGGTAAAATAATGTTGATTTGAAGAGTTAGAACAATTATACTAAATACTCTCTTGGGGTTGGAGAAGAAAACGAGCAGAAGAAAAGGAAGAAAGATCAACGTTCCCCCAAGAACGCCAATATTGCAAGTAATTTGTGTGGGGATGATACCGAACTAAGGTATGTTATATATTTTTGTTGGTCCGTTAGCCATAGGCTAATTTTCTATTCAATCAACGATTTGGAGTAGAATTGGATGATACCAGTCAGTTCTTGAAGAACCTATGGAATCTTATTGGTTGCGTTGTGCCTCCTAGAGTTTTTGATTCGTGTTTCCGCTTGTTTTTTGAGTTATCGCTTGGATATTGCTGTTGGTTGTATTTTAAAGTGGTTTGGGTAAAGAACCATGGAAGTTAGAGGCTTTATAGATGAAAAATGGAGAACAAAAATCACAACACTTATCCATAGGGCACTGGGGCACTGAAACTCCCATAGCACACATGAAAGTCTTTATACGTAGGGACTTGAAGTGTGAAGATAGCGAGAGAGCCCCAACACGGCCTATGACATTTGGGGATTGGTACTCCACGCCATTAAGAACGCCAAGGACGCCTAGACACCCAATTGATTCCCCATCTTTTTATGCTAGTTCCTAAGTGATGAACCAATGTTTCTTAGTTGATTCTAATACTCTATCGTACATCTTAAAATCATCAAATCATCCATCAGCATTAGATCATAAACATTGAAAACATAATCCAATTCAAGGAATGTTAGCATCAATGTCAATAAAATTAAGATTCAAGTCTAGAAGTTAATCTCAAAGTCAATAAGTTCTTAAGTTTTCCAAAAGTCCTTTACAAACTTTGTACCCTTTGTTTTAAGGCTCAGTTCCAGATAATGATAGAGTAAAGAGTAATAATTTATCTCTCAAAGTTATAAAAGGGCACCTAAGTATTCCCTAAGATTACAAATTACTTACATTTTAACAAGAAGGAAGCTAGATTCCATGTGTTTGGCTAGTTTAGTTAATGAGGATATACGATCATTTCGCAAGAGATCTTTTAAATCTAAGAGTTTGAGAATGTCTCTCAAACAAATAGAAGAATTGTTTTTAAAACGTAAGAACTATTTTAGTTCGGGTGAGCAATGAGCATTACAAAATTAACGCTGGTCAATATTAACTCAAGCCCCATAAACCATGTAGCAAACTGGACCTAAGAGGATCTACTTTTAGATGATTCCTTTTGCTTTTTCGCATAGACTATTGGATTCCACTTCTGTAGTTCCATGTTCTATATTGACGACATATATAAGATGGTTCGCTTCCCAACGTGAGGTAAACGTGTACACCATTCTTAGGCTAAAATTAAGGTTATCAGTTAAGAATCTCCACATAATATTATATTACCTATAATATTGTATGTTGGTAAACTTCGTGCTTAATCTCCCAAAGGTTTTAGAGTTATGTGGATCTATTGTGATAGATCCAGAGTTGGCCTAGTTTATGTGTTTATACAACAAGGTAAAGTTATAGGTTATGGTTCTTGGCACTAATGTACATTGGAAGAACCCTCCCACTCATGACCTTATTTTGCAGCAACGGTGGTTGCACTCAATGCTTGAGATAACTCTACTTGTATGGGTGTTCAATGTAGATGTCTCTTGATCAGAAGAGCCTTTCATAATGTTTCACCCATTCAACCCGAAGAGTTAAATCTTCTCCAAGAGAAGGGCTACTCCTTAAGGATGATGATATGAGTGGTGGCATTAATCATCTTGTAAGTCAATGTAGTGGCATATTCTCTTAAGCAGATTATCTATTGGGTATTTATTATCCCATTTTTGATGAACAAAGGAAGGAATAGTGGAAGATGTATCACTCGACGTTCTCACTTGTGAGTTCGCCCGTATGAGCATATCAAAGAGTGGTGTAACGTCAAGATGGGGAAAAATCTTCTTGTAGTGGAGGGTAAGAAAAGCACAGAGTGGCCATCCTCTCTTGACTTCAGTACAATCCACATCAATAGTGAAGGTTTTCTTCCAAGGAGTATGGTATCCTCTCTGCTACCAAGGAGATTCTGTGTCCTATGTGGGTGCAGTCCTGAGACTCTACTTCCATAGTGCCAATATGTCGTGCAGGTCTATCTCATAAGTTCTGATATTTTTATCATCCAGGTGCCAATAAGATGTCACACGGGCTCTTCAATGACAAGTCTATTGGTGGGAATGACTTGAAGAAGGATATATGAAGATTTTATGAAAAGTGCTCCCAATTTGCCATCAACGTCAAGGTAGAACAAACAAGTGGGGTATGATTCAAGAGATCGCTATTATTCTTAGAAATAAGTGAGAAGTGATCAATATGTGTATTTCATCATATGGTTTACGTACGTACTCGCAAACAACATGAATGCATATGGTGATAGTTGAGAGGATACTCTTCTTCTTGCTTTGAGGCAATTTTTTAATGAAATAAGTTTATTTTGCCGTTTTACATGATTTTAACACACATACACACACACAACACTACAACACAACACCACACATATATATAATAGGGAGTATATATATATAGTTGTAGGTGTCATTATTTTTTATTAAGTTCAATATTTCATGAGTTAAGAAGACAAAGGTATATTTTTTCTTGTTATTCGTTCCATGGCTTAATTTTTGGTAGAATTCAAAAGCATACTGTAACATGCAATGTATGGATTCCAATTCACTTCATCTCTATGATGTAGATCAGTAAGTAGGATTCAGCATCCATTCCCCTTTGATATCGTGTCAGCAGTAGAGTCACTTGTGACCTCTGCTTATGGAGGACCTCTTTAAATGCTTTCCCTCTTTTTACTTATTAATATTTTTGGGGTTTTTTCCCTACATTCATCTTAGTATTATAGAGGATTCATAGGCGGATAGTAAATTAGATAATCAGTTTTTGAGTTTCTCTTCATCTTGATTTCAGATATTTTATTTTGAGAATTAAGTGCTATTTTGGCCAATACATTTTTGTAGTGATATACTTGTGAGAATAATTCTTTTTTACTATGGAGGTAAGTATTCCACTAAGTTAAGTAAGCTAGGGCAAGGGCTTGCTCAAGGCAAGCAATTGTCATTGGGTGCCGGCAACATCCAATGTGTTGTCTCGAGGCGTGAAAAACATGGTATCATAGCACATAGTTCAAGTGTCCTAGAGAGTCTATGAAGGAATATCTTTACAATCCTAGTAATTAGTGTGAAGTGTTCAACATCTCTAATTAGGAGTCTACAATATTTAGGAATTTCGTCACTTCTTTCATACTCATTTTGTGCATTAGAGTTTATCTCTAAAAGTCTTTCTCTATTCCTTCTTGCACGTTTTAAAACACCTGACTTCTGAGAGCACACGAAGCTCCACCCAGCTATAGAAATGTTGAACCTCATGAATAAGAGTTACCCAAGGCATTTGAAATTCAACATCAGGGGTTGAAGTTATCAACGTCTGAGTTTCCATGCTGTTCTTATAGGATGTGGAGCTCACATGCTCTTCTCTGTGACGTACTACGCGCTGTTTTGTCAAGAAAGATGATCCTCCTCCGCCCACGGGGTTGATCACTCTCGAGGATCTCCCGTGGCCTCTTTCTTGAAAAATGAATCGTCCTGTTTCACTAGTTAGAGGGCACACTTATGAGCGAGATATACATTCTAGAGGAGTTTTGAAGAAAGACCGTTGTCCCTCCCTGTATCGTTTGATTTATGTTGTGATGGTTATGCACCCATCAGGCTCGATTAGTTGCATATCCAACTGAAGAAGTGGTTATGATTGGTTCCGATTAGTGGATGGGGGCAGAGATGAGATGCACCAAATCCGAGCTGGGCTTGTTCTTAATCTCACAATCTCCTGCCTGTGGGTCGCAGTCATTACCCGATAATGCTAAAACAAGTTAAAGGTACCAAAAGCGTCCTTACACTAGATATAGGAGAATCATTTGAGTGTATATGATTGCATCAAAGTTTACCTAGCTATCCAGCTTCTTCTGAAATGGTTAAGGCATAAGGAAAATAAGGAGTTGGTGTTGTCGCTTCTTGGGTCGTACATTCCAAGAATGGGGAAGAGGTGCAACATTGATCGGTATATGAACGTATCCAAATTGATGGTTTTACGGTGCAAAAAAGTGGAAAGGAGAGCTGAGAGAAAAAGGAAGAGAAATCAAGAGACTTAGAACTTGGAATGAGTCTAGGTGAGTGAAGGGTGGTTCGAATTGGTCATAGTTCAAGAAATAACTGGGCCCCTCCATCATTGTCCTAGTGCTCTGCACTGACTAAGGTGAGCATGCAAGTGCCCCCGAATTCGCAGACCTTCAGATCTAGCCAAGAAGTCTCAAGAAAGTGTGTTACAGGAAATAGTTTGGCTCTGCAGTTCCTAGGTATGGTATTTACCAACCAGATAAGTCGTGATAGCCAAACATAGTCTTTAGTGTAGTCAAGTTCGTCATTCATGAAGTGTTCCTAAGAACAGGTAAGGTACTGGAAATAAGTATAGAGCTCAATCTTCATCAGTTTCTCCACAAGCCAAGACAGTTTATCTTTTGTAACCCTTGATATTAGCAGTCACTTTTGAGGTTCTCTTCCTGAAATAAATTGTGAACCTTCTTATGTGTCTACTCTACCCCTGTCGGAGTGTCCTATTCTAGCGGAAACAGTCTATCCGGATTGTCTATGTTTATCAATCCCAAGAATACGCATCATTGATCTGTAAAGTTTGACATGAGATTTTGATGTCATTAATAGATTTATATTGGCTTCATCATGTGTTCCATCATATATTGTAGAACTTCGAGTTCCAGTTTTAGATTCCTAATGACAAGTCATAGAGTGGAGTCGTAGTACATCTGTGCCTAAGGGTTGTTTAATTTTTTACATTAAAGAGATTAAGTTAGTTTTAAAACGATGTATTTAATACTTAGTCTGATTTAATAACTTAAGTGTTGCGGTACCTTTGCTTCAGTCAGTTCTTATAGTAAAAAAGATTATACAAGTCTTTCCTAATGATCTAACCGGAGTCCCTCCTTAGAGAGAAATAGACTTCGGCACAGACATCATCCCAGATACTCGTCCTATCTATATTATTCTATATAGAATGACACCTATAGATCTACAGGATCTGAAGGAACATGGAAAACCTTTAGAGGTAAGGTTTATTTGAGTAAGTGCTCCTTTGGGTGCTCCGGTCCTGTTTTTGTGAGAAATAACATGGTTTCCCTTAGATATGTGTATACTACCACAAATTGAATATGTGTTAACATCAATAAAAGTATCCTCTTATAAGATAGATGAGATTTTCGACCAAGTATTAGGGTTCTTCTTACTTTTCAAAATTTCAACCTCAGATCAGGCTGGCCATCATTGAATGTTAGTGATTGGTTATATTCCAAAGAACTTTTAGAACAATATGAGACGAATTTGATATGAGATAGGCTGCCATCAGTTTCTTTTCATAGCGCTGGCGTGTTGACCTAATTGCACCATCTATGTTCTAGATCTTATGAACAAAGTCTTTAAGAAAGACATCTTTTAGATTTTTTTTTTTTTATCTTCGTCATTGATGACTATTATTCAATTCAAGGAATGAAGAATATCATGCTAGTCACCTAGAATATCCTTCCACTTTTAAAAGATAAGGCTTTTGTAGGCCAGTTCTCCAAGTGTGAGTTTTTGGATTGAGCGTGTGGCATTATTAAGCCAAATAGTTTTTGGTGATCGAATAAGAGTGGATACCCAAATGATAAAAGTAGTTGAAAATTGGCCTAAAAACATGTGTCCAACTAATAATAAGAGTTTCTTGGGTTTGGCTAACTCATATAGAATGTTTGTTGAGGTTTTTTCATCTATTTCCTATCAATTAAGCATGTTGATTCAGATGATCATTAAATTTTAATAGTCTGCATCTTGTGAGAATAACATTCAGAAATTGATAAAGAGGTTGACTGCTACCCGAGTTTTGACCTTACCAAGGGGACTCGACGTTTTTTAGTTTATAATGATGCATCTATTGTTGTGTTGGGACGTGTGTTAATGCTGATTGGGAACGTTATAGGTTATGCCTCAAGACAGTTGAAGGTTTATGAGAAGAATTATCAAACCCATGACTTAGAGTTGGATTTAACCTTGAAGATATAGTCTTCACTACATTTAGGGGTTTTCATCTTTCATATTCCTTTCCCAAATCCTACACTATGTGTTCACACAAGAAGGAGCTAAATCTCAACAGAGGCAGTGGTTAGAACTACTCCAGTTCTGACATGGTATTCTTACCACCCACGTAAGGTTACTGTGTTGTTGATGCTTTAAGCAAGTTCCCTGGGGAAACCACCCATTTTACGAATAAAGGGGGAGGTAAAGCAAAATATGTGCACATACTCTTGCATCCTGTGAAAGTCTGAATTTGGATTCCAAGAAGGAGGAGTAAGGGGACGAATCGGTCTAATTATCACTAATCTCAGAGGTGAAACAAAAGCAGATCAAGACCCCATTTTTCCTGAATTAAAGCGAATTTGTCATAGGAAAAGTATATTGGTATTTGAACAAAGGGGAGATGGTGTTGCTGAAGTATTATGGCCGGTTGTTTTTACCTTAGGGTGGATGGACTCCACAAGATCATGATGAAGCTCATATCCTCCTGATATTCCATTAATCTGGTTTTCCAATATGTAACGCATTATGGTGAGGTAATACTTGTGGACATTGATGAGCAGCACATTGCGTGTTTGTTTCTAGTTCCCTTATTGCAGCAAAGTGAAAGAGACACCAAGGTCTAAGAGGTTGTGACTCATAATATATAGTAGTAAGAGCTTCTTGAATGGTGGGATAAGTTTAATATGGACTTCATCACACGCTTTCTAAGGTTTTGGAAACAACATCATTCAATTTGGGTGATTGTCGATACAATGACAAAATCAACGCACTTCTTTCTAGTAAAAACCACTTATTCGCAGGAAAATTACTCATGGTTATATATTGAGGAAGTGGAAAGATTATGGATTCCAAATTTCAATCATTTTAGATAGCTGTGCACAATTTACTGCACAGTTCTAGAAGTGTTTCAAGAAAACTTTTGGTTCAAAAGGTGAACTTAAGAAGTGCCTTTCATCTTCAGATGGAAAGGCAAGTGGAGCAGACTATCCATACCTTAGAAGAAATGTTGAGATCTCGTATTATTGATTTTAAGGGAAATCAGGATGATCACCTACCACTCATTGAGTTCACTTACAAAAACAGCTACCATTCGAGCATGTAAAGGGGTCCATTTGAAGTTCTTTATGGGAGAAGATGCAGATCTCCTATTAAGTGGTTCGAAGTTAATGAAGAAGGGTTGATATGACCAGATATAGTTCACCAAGCTATGGAGAAGTTGAAGGTTATTAAAGAGACATTAAAAACGGCACAGGAGACGTTCAACCTTCCTTCACAGACGTTAGGAATAAGAGGCCGTTCAGTTTTTTTGGGAGGTGGATGAATGTTGTATATCTTAAAGTTCACCATGAAGGCTGTTATGATGTTTTATAAGAATGGGAACTAGTTCCTAGTATATTATTCCGTATAGGATATGCAAGCGAATTGTTAATGTAGCGAGAGTTAAATACCTCTCACGAGTAAGCAGCGCTTCATCCAGTATTTCATGTGTCTGTGTTGAAGAAGAGCATTGGCTGACTGTAGCGACGGAAAATGTTAGGGTAAAGGATAGCGTAACCTATGAAGAGATTATGGTTCAGATTTTAGATTATCAAGTTCGCATGTTGAGAACAAAGGAGTAGCTTTAGGAAACATTTTGTTAAGAAAATCAATTGGGGAATCCAATAGGATATGAGAACAAATGTCCACCCTCTCTTGAATCCTGAGAGAACGCACCTAAAGGTACTAATTCTCCTCTTGGTACATTTTAATTTATGGGTACGCAGTTTTACTTTTACTTTTTTTATTGCCGAATGTTAAACTTGAACTTTACTATTCTTATCTCAGGATACAAATCTCAGTCGAGACAATTTTCACAGGGAGATAGGTGTAACATCTTTAACTTGAAATTAAAATGAATAAGCTAATAAATAAATAGTATAATTGGAAAGAAAGGAATTCGGAAAAATTTCCTAACTTTGGAAGTGAGTGTTGGTCAATTTCAAAATGCCTACTTCTACCTCAACTGAGTTAGGTAGTTCCTTGAGATGGTTGGAAATACTGGAAGATAATTCCACACTGTGGCCAAGTTTGCATGATTTTAGATATAGTAATAGGAGATATGCATTTTGAGTTTGGCTATTGCCGTTTAGAAAAGTACATTCGAGAATAAAAGAGATAAGAAAAAGGGAAATGGATCAAGTTTCACCAAGAAGGCCAAGAAATTGCGAGTGGAATTCATCGGGCTGATCCCTATTAATGTATGTGAGATGTTTTTTAAGTTGGGTTAGTTAACCCAAATACAAACTTATTTAATTCAAATATTTTTAGTATATTGAATGATGAAAACTGAACTTCCTGAAGAACATTGTTGAATTGTTGTGGTTGAGTTGTTGCATGCTTAGAGTTTATCTGATTGTGTTTCTTGGTTGTCTTTCGAGTTGAACCTATTTGATATTGAGGTTATAATCATTCTTAGTGTTTGGGGAAATAACCACGAAATTTTACAGGGCTTAGAGATGAATATCTGTGAAGAAAAGTCAAAATTCTTGTCCAGACAGCCCTAGGGCGCCACGCCTTCCATAGCTCCACTAAACAGTTTCTGTCTATAGGGCCTTGGGGCGGAATTCCAACAAAAGCGCCGAAACTTGGCATCTGATGAACGCCAAGGATGCCTCAACACCTTTTTTATTCCCCATATTTTCGTACTAGTTCATAAGTGATGTACCCATGTTTCATAGTTGATTCCAATACTCTAAGGTAAATCTAAATATCATGAAATCATCCATAAACATGAGATCGTGGACCTTGAATCTAAAATCCAACTCAAGGATAGTTAAGATGAAGGTAAAAGAATTTAAGAGTCAAGTCTAAAGTTCCTAGCCAAAGCAAGTAAGTGCTTACGTTTCGGAAGTCTTTAACAAACCTTTTATCCTTTTTTTTATAATGCTCCAATTAGCAATTTACGCATGAGTAAAGATTTGCGTTTATAATTTCCAAAATTATAAGGAAACTAAAGTATTTCCTCAGAGTTACAAATGTTTTTAACATTTTGAACAGAAAGGAAGCTAACTTCCTACAGAGCCTTTGGGCTAGTTTTATTAGAGTAAACTATGATTTCCAAGAGAGATTTTAATACTTAAGTCTGAGCATTACCTCAAACCATGGAAGAAAGTTGTTTTAAAAACAACATGAGCTAAGTTTTCTTGGATTAGTATTGAGCACCTATATGGGGATGCGATTTCATATTAACTCAAGATTTCATAAACCATGTCGCCTAAATGGACACAAGAAGGGTCATACTTATTAGATATTTCCTTAGTGTTTTTAAGCATAGACTAGTGGATCCACATAGTAGTTCAGGTTCTATACAAATGGCAAGGTATAGGACAATTTTGTTGCAACGTGAGGTAAGACGTTGTACCATAGCTTAGGCTCATAGTGATGGTTTGTCGGTTAGAGAATCTCCCAAATAAACTATATTCCTTCCATATATAAGTAAAATTGAGTTTTGTATCACATATTGTTTAACTAATTAAGTTATTTTGTTGTTTTAAAATCTTTATATGCATATTGCATGTGTGTTTATTGCTTTATATTAAGTTCAGTATTTCATGAGTTGAGTAGAGCCAAGGTATGTTTTCCTTTAATTCTTTTCAAGCCTATGTTTTGTTAGAATTCCAAAATTGCATACTCGTACATTCAATGTATTGAAGCCAAATGGACTACATAGTCTTAAGATGCAGACCAAGGTAAAAAGGATTAGAATCAAGCATTTCATTGATCTAGTTTTAGCACTAGAGCCAATGGTGAGCCTCTTTTCATTCCGGTTGACTCTTTTATTGTTTTTCATGTTTTTGCTTATTGAAGATGTGAGTTTTGTCCCAATATTCATGTTAGTATTATCGAGGCTTTTGCAGATGTAAAGTCTTAGATATTCAGTTTTTGTCTCCTCTTATCTTAATTTAGATATTTATTGTGAGACGTTGGCCATTTTTTGGCCTAGAGATTTTTTAAAGTTATTCGTGTGGAGAATTTATCTTGTTTTATTATTGAGTTAAGGTCTTCCTCTAATTAAGTCAGCTAGTTCAATAGTGTTCTCTCAAGGCCAAACGATGATCATTAGGGTTCTCTTCTGTCCTGGGTGCGGTTCGGGCGTGACCAGCCTAGTTGGCATGAGTAATTGCATAATAATTTCATAAGAGAGGAAAACATAAAAGGGCTTTCCCTAAGTTTATGCGCAAGAAAGGAAATACTCAAGAACAGCAAGTGCTCCCAACCATGATGATCCTAAGACAATTACTTCTTACGCTCTCCATCCCGTATTTACAAGAAGATCTCATGAAGTTGGTTATCCGATATGTTGCCAAGCATTTTTGCAATTAATGTTTTTGCATTGTTTTTGATCCCAGGCCACTTTTTATTTTTTAACTCCACCCTACTCCCTTACTGGCAATGATATTTGAATATGTTTCACGATGTATTATATACCCTTCTCGCTTTAAAAAACCTCGGTGGGTGATTCCTGTATCGCTAAAAACTAAAAAAGTCTATGAGGGTTTGTCCATTCACATTTTGCCCAATTAGAGTCACAATGAGTTGAGTTTGTAGAACTTGACATGCTTGACTTGATTTATTATGGGGATGGATAATTACATGATTTATTTTTACTTTCCATTTATTGTAGAACTCGGTAGAAAGCTTCGAATTCCTAATAAACCTGAGATGCAATCGAATGAGGGAATATTGACCAAAAGTCGAATCATTTCCTGTAGTAAACTTCTTAATTTATTGCTAGGATGTGTTTATATCAATGTTTGTGATATGAAGATCCCTAGAGTGTCGGGTTTCCTCCATTATAGTGTCGGTTCCCCCGTACGAAGGAATCTTCTGATACTCTTTCACTATGACTTCCCAAATCCTCCTGAATAGGAAATATTTTTTGGTATTGACTTATTACCAGATGTTGAACCCCTCCTCAGCCTTCCTTATACCGAATATCTTCGGCCAACTTGTAAGAATTAACATGGGGCACCTCAAGGAGTTGGCTAATAAGGGTGTATTTCAGGCCAGCATATATCCATGGATGCTGCGATATTATGTTTTAAGAAGAAACATGGTATCTCGATGTTATTACGACCTAAATTTTAAAACGTCACTATACGAATATTATCCACTCCTTAGTAATCTGATTTTACCAACACCAGGAGCTGTTAGTTTTAAAAAATTACGTTAGGCGTTTATCATAAAAATAGGTGAGAGTATGATATTCCATAAACAAACAGTTCAAACTAGTTATGGTCTTTTGAATTCTTAGTAATGTTCTTTGGTATTAGAAATACCCCAGCTGCTTTAATGGACCTCATGAAGCGAGTTTGGAGAAGTTATCTTTATTTGTTTGTGATTATCTTTATTGATAACATCTTTATATACTCTTAGAGTGAGAATGATTATTTGAACTAGTTTAAGGTAGTTTTGCAATTCTTCAAGGAAAATTAACGTTTCTTGGTCACATAGTCTCTAGTGAAGGTGTAGAGGTCGATCTGAGAAAGACTGTTGTAGTAAGAAGTTTGCCTTGATCTGTGACACATACTGATATCCGAAGGTATTTGGGTTTAGCCAGATACTATAGGATGTTTTTTTGAGGTATTCATATATACGATCTCCATTGACGACCTTGACCCAACATGTAAGAGTTTTAAAGGTGGGAATAATGTGAAAAGAGCTTCGAATTATTGAATGATAAACTTACTTCCACTCTTGTTTTAACCTTACTGAGATGTACGGTGATTTGTGGGTTTATTGGATGGCTTCCCAAATATGTCTTGTTGTATCCTTATGCAACATGGTAAGTGAGAACTTGCATTTAAGACAACGTCAAGTTCCTTAGAAGAACTAACTAAACCCAACTCCATGAGCCTTGAACTAGTGGCCTGTGTGTCTTTGACAAACTTGAGGATACTATCTCTAGGATTACCGTTTATGTGGTCATCGATCACAAGAGTCTCTAGTAATTGTTCAATCGAAGTGGATTTTAATCTGCGCCAAATAAGGTGTAGAGCTTTGAAGATGAGTATGAGTGTCAAATATCACCGCTCCTAAAAGCCAATGTGGTTGCGGAGTCCTGATTCCGTGGACCTGGGTAGTGTGTCGCCATGTCGAATAAGAGAAAATGGAGTTTAGCCCTTGCTGTGCATATTTTAACCCGTTTTTGGTGTTCAACTAAAGATTCTCCAAAGGGGGTAATCATGATCTGCATATTCTGCTGAGTCATCTTTTTGTTTTTGTTGATTGAATCTATAAATCATGCACCCTATCTTTTTGAATTAAAAGTTTCTTCCTAAGAAATCTATTGAAAGTGTTCTCTCAAGGAGAAGATGAGGGTGCTTAGGCACAAAAGAATGAGGGTTATGTGTACCGTATATGGAGATGGCCTAAGGTACAAAAATATTAAAGAGGCCGAATAAGTATCGTATCATTTATTTTGGGGGAAACAAAGATGTACCCGTGACTCGTGAGATTTGTTTGATAGACATATGAAAAAAAAATGACATAGCAAATTCATCATGGCGAGATGCTCATTGCCACAAGTCAAGGCCGACCATCAGGACGGGGAGTTATACGATCCACTAAAGAAATATTGATATCCCTACTTGAAATAGGAAGACGATCAACATGGCTTCATGGTAGGTTTCCTCGTACGTATGGCAACATGACCTATGGTTGTTGTGGTAGTTGAATAATCAGCCCATTTACTCTCTGTCAATGTTCCTAATTTATCAGAAGAGTATTAGTAGGATTGTACATAAGAAGATCGGTAAGGTTGCTGGGCACCTTTGTCGATCATTTCAGATAGAGGTGCCCAATTTACTTATAACTTTTGAGGTCTTTTCAACGTTGCTTGCTACTCAATTGAAGCTTAGTTCCGTCCAATTTGCTTTTCTTCCTTAAGGGATGTCAAGAAAAACACACCCTCCAATTTCCTCGAAGACATTTTTGAGAAGCGATGTTACATTGACTTAAAAGATAATGTTGAATGGACCACCTACTTTTGATAGAATTTCCAACAAAATAGCTCATATTTGAGTTATCTTCTAGGGTCACCATTGACACCTTTATGTAAGGAGTGTCGTCTCATTTTTCATGGTTTGAGGCCTGGTGATTTGCACTTCTTGGTCTCGACGTAGTCTCGAGGCCACGGGACCTTTTGCAATGCTTAGATGTAGGTTTAAACACACCTTATATTCGCAAAACCAATGCTTTGTTACTAAAAGAGTATTACTACCTACAAAATATATTGTCGCTAATTATTTTTATTAATTAGTAACCAAAATCATGTCTCAAAAGTTATATATATTTCATAATTGAACAAAAATCAATGTCTCACCTAATGAATATTATATATATTATTATATATATATCTATATATATACTAATATTATATGATATAGATATAAATATATATATAATATATATATATATCTTTTGCAACCCGGGCAGAAGATCATCACCAATTGCTTTATGCTGCCTTTGGGAATCAAAATCAACAACCTTAGGTTGGATTAAAAAGTGCTTACTTACCATCAACCACTTTCTCCTTCTGTTGTTATTTTTGTAGTTTATACTTCTCACTTTTTTAAAATTTTCTTTTTTTAGAAACAATGTTTCTTGATGATAGAACTTAACAAAAATAATGAAAATTATACTACCCACAATTCCTTACATGTAGATTATATTTGATTAACTATTTTTTTTTCAAATATGTTTAGATATATTTCAGTACCATTTTGTTAATTATCATTTATGTTTGTAAACTTTAAAATATTCATATAATTATAAATTTTATAATCAAATTAAACTTTTTGATTTTATAAAAAAATTGTTCAGTGAACAATCGATGCCAAATAACTATAGACCTTCACCATAATATATTTGAAATCCTCACAGTTCAGTTATTTTATTTTGTGATTTATTTTTTAGTTTTATTTCCAATTTTCATATGAAAAAAAATGGAAAAGTTATAGAAATTCTGACCATATTTGCACTTGCAAAGTCTAAGTTTGTAAGTCGATGTTATTTTTGTATAGTTATTCTACGTACGTATGTGTAACTACTATAAAATATGTACATATTTATATACAAAAGAAAATAAATTGACTTAATCTATGTACTTTACCAATCATAAATCTATAGACATGCACAAAACATAACACATAAGTTTTTTATCGTGCTTATCAATGAACGTGTATCAAATAAAAAAAAGTGCTAAACAAACAAATATTAGTTATCTTGTGGTACAATCGTGCCCACTCATAATACCTATAACCTGAATTGTATTTTTCAAATGATGCATTTTATAATTGCAGAATTTAAGAAAATTTATGTATTGAACTTTTTCATTTCACAAAATAAACCGAATTCATTGGTCCTAATATTTTGACTTGCCAATTAACGAATAGAATCTGTCTACTTCTGATGAAGCACTTGTATTATTCTTTTTCTAATTTGTCACTTGTAATTATGAAAAATTGTAGAAAAAAAATTGTATTTACCTATGATTTTTTTGGTAGCAAATAGTTTAATTATTCAATACAAATTTTAAGTCATCGCTATTTAACACCATTCATATTTTGTGACATTTTTTTTGCTGCACTATTATCATAGTATTGGCTTAAGACAATTAAATATTTTTCAACCATTATTCATATTAAGTAGTGACAAATACTGTCGATTTAAATATAAATTTGCATAGATAAAATTATAATTTTAACTCCGGGTCTATTGACGATCTGTACAAACAGTATTTTGAATGAATTTTTTGGTGTCAAAAATTTAATAAATATAAGACAAAAAATATTTTTGTCGTGAATTAGATACATATTAGTGACGAAATAATTTGTTTAACTGTAATTTTAATTCATGATTAAGCCAAATTTACAAATAAACGTCAATAATTTTTTAGTGGAAAAACTTTCAGACAACATTTGTTACGGTTTTTAAATGGTTGCAAAAAAGAATGTGGTCTCATAGATTTAAGCACAAAAATCAAATTTGTCACTAAAAGAAATATATTAGTGATGAATTTATGTCGTAGTTTTTCCAAAAATTACATACATTATTAGTGACGAAGTAATGTGTCACCATAACTTTAAAATGTCGTTACCCCCAAACTTAAGGAAATGCTGCCATAATTTTTTGTGGGCAAGTTTTTGGAGGGACAAAAATTTGATATGCATGCTTTATGTTTCATCACCTAAAAGTCTGTGTCCATATATTCTCGCCACGAAACTAAAATTTTTTTGTCACTAAAAGTGAATAATAAGGACGAATAGGATAATCGTAAAGCTAGCTTTTCGTACCTGTATATCACATTTTTTGTAGTGGATTTCAGTAATACCCTAATCTTCTGAGGTTCTGATCTTTGTGGCAACATTTTTAGTGATCAGTACCTATAAGGGAAGGGAAGTTTTTCGTTGTTGTGAGCGCATGGGGATCTTGGAAGGTATAATCTCCCCCAAATTGAGTTGAATTCTATCAATAATGTAGCCTAGGCATTAGGCCCTTGCAGGCCGTTGGAAAGATTCGTTTTGGGAAGTCATGATTGAGCTACCGATAAAACAAAACTAATATTGAGCTGCTATATTTAAGCTTCTGTTTTCACTTGTTGTGCCTGCTTACCAATTTATGGATGAATAATGAAATAGGTTCGCCCATTCTTTCAATGATTATCCTTTTTCCTGTTGTGGATAGTGTTTGCATGCTTATTCCATGTTTTTTAGGACCGACCTAAGAAAGCATTAAATACTTTCATTAATCGTGCTAGAAGCCACCCTTCGTTGTACTATTATAACAATTGGTTTGAGACTGCTTTCTATAACGTCTCCATGTCTCCTTCCCGATGAATCAATATTATATGAGCACACACCTCTGCACCAAATTTTGAATGTACAGCCACATACCTTAGGAAAAGTGAAGTGATAACAACCTCCGTGTTCTAATAATTTTTGATATCATCATCACGCGTATCTAAGGAATAAGATCCTTTTCTACGGAATATTCTTACTCCACCAGCCTTTGCCTATTTTTATTATTTTTTGTCGGGAATCTACATATCTTTGCCATTACTATTTGAAGCAAGTTTCTTCATTTTTGCTTCTATCTATACGAATCCTTTCATTATGTTAACTGTTTTTTTCCGTTAGATCGATGTTTTTGGGCCAATTTTTCAGGATCCGGCCATACCTGCATTCAAATTAAGATACAAATGTTGTTAGTAGGATTCATCTAGGTTGAGGGTATGTGTAAACCAAATTATTTTTGCAAACTATATCTAATATTCAATGACTCAAACTTTGTATGCCGACTACTACACACATTCTAGATGCAGAGTGGGATGATTTATGACTCAGTCAGTTTGAATGACCGCAGAGTGTCCCAGCGGGCCAAATCTGGCTCACCGGATTACTTGATGCCATATTTGTCATTCAAGCTTCCAAAAATCGACCTCACTACCCTTCAAAGTATACTTTACAGAATTCTCCGTTCAAGTTCTAGTTGGGTTCACACAACTATCGCCTAGGGTATTCATATTTCACTCATTCCCATATCAGGAATGTTTAGCACACCTTACTGGGGAAAAAAAATCTCCAGATAGAAAATATCATAATTGAAGGAGGGTCATGAAGAACTAACCTTTTCTGCTGATCTAATTTTTTTAATATCTAGAATGGGGTTAATGTAAAAAAAAGGTAGATGATTAAAGGCAATGATTTAATAAAACATTTCTACATCACACCCAGTTGGCAACGTTAGTTTACTTTCTTCTCAGCTACTTGGGGATACACCAAGTGATTCTTTTCTTCGCTAAGTCGTACAGAACCTCCATCTTATTTGAAAAGCTAAAAAATGGACATTATCGCAATCTCCAATCAAGTTGGCTCTTCACCAACATAATTTTTATGCCTCAATTCGTTCCCTTTAGAAGCCCTCCACTCATGAATCTACAAAATCAAAACATCCATATTTTAAATAAGATATTAAAAATACTTAAAGGGTTTTTGGTTGCCTCCCAAACAATGACTTTGTTAACGTTGTGGCATGACGAAATTCAACAGTTATTTTTCATCCTCGGGTTCACCAATGGTGTAGTTACGGGATCCTTCCTCAAATGGTGGATGAAGACATAATATCAACTCATTGATCTGATCGTCTTGATGCTGAATAGTTATAAATTTTTTTATAGTTGTTTTCTCGTACTACATTTATATGTTATATTTAAGCTCATATTGTATTTGTTCTTGTGCTTTTAGATCCTCAACTTTCTTGGATATAATGTCTACTTGGGATACGAGTGAGTCCCACTCATGCATTTCTAGATTTTATTTATCGGTTCTAGCAATATTATCAAGGTTTTGGGTTACCACTTTGTTTGGGTGAAGGACTATACAACCTAGACTTTTATTTTGGGTATTAATACCTCTGTAGAAGTATTTTAGTAAAGCCTTACTTGTTCGTTATCCACTTATATGGGAATTGTGCTAATACTTTTTGAATTTTCAACCAGGATTTACCTCAAGAGTCCCATCCCTTTATTCTTAAGGTCCCTATAGTTGTCCTTTAGGGTGAGAGATTCAGTGTGTGGTTTGTGTTAAGTTTGAGGGTTTCCATTGTTTGTTACTCTCTGGTGAGATACCCATCAAACAAAACAATGAACCACAACCTAACAATATTTAGTAAAAGTTTTACATTTCAAAGAATTTAAAACTACAAGTAAATACATTGTCCACGTGACACACTCCTTACAAGAGCGGGACCATTTTGATTGTTTGATGATTTAGTTTTATTTATATCTTGATCTTGATCAATGACGCTACCCTACTTCTAAGTGTGGTACGAATGCAAAGCTAGTATAGTAACCCCATCCAAGGGTGGGGTAATGTCCCAGGGGAGTTGGTAGGGAAAGAGTCCACATACTGGAAATTCATTCTAATAGTGATAGTTTTAAGACAATTTTCGATTTTACGATATTAAAAGCAAAATCGGTAATTTGAGACACCAAAGTTGTCAAATATTGAAAAGAGGTACTTGTCACAAGAGGTATACAATAAAAAATAAAAATTGAAATTAGTACGGAGAGAGTTCATGGGGTGTGATTGCTATATATGAAGATAAAATTTGTGGGTACATGCTTTAAGTAGAGTAATTTAGCAAGGAAATGGTGGCTAGGCTAAGCTTTAGATGAATGCGGGTTCCCTCTATTGCAAATTACCCAATATCAAATGGGTTCCTCTCTGACACCCAATCGTCTAAATTATCCAACCCGCCTTATGTATACTCACTCTTTCAACGGTATTTCTTTGATATGGAACTACGGCTCACCCTCTCGGGTGAACTTAATGCCGAACAACCACTTTGGAGACCAGTCTAGTGGTCTTAGTTTCACGACCTTTCTCTCGAGCAAGTTGAAAACACATGGGTGATTTTGTAGTTGGAACTACAAATTCTTTAGGTTATACCATAAACACTAGGACAAATCACCATCAAAAAGCAATATAGGCTACAAGCAAGCACGACCTAACAAATTAATCAACCCATTATTGCTAAATCAACATCAGAATGGTTTTTCTTTTTTTCACACTCAAAGATAAATCAACTATACTAAAATAAGCCAAGAATGTGTTTTTTTTAGCCACCTCAAGAATAAACAATAATACATAAATGATAAACAAATCAAGTTGGTATAAGATATTAAACATTAAAAATATCAAAGAAAGGTAAATGGAGAGGACCGACTTTCAAAATTGGTATAAGACCTTCTTTTTTCAAGATTCCTGAAAACCCTCTTTCAACCTGAGAGAAAACTGAAGAAGAAAGTCTCAAAAATAAAATATCAAGTGTAAAAATTTTTAACTGTAGTGTAAAATTATTTAACTATCTAATTTTCTTTATGTTATAAAAATGAGTGTAGTATGTGAATCTATTTCAAAATTGTGCTCGCGATTCTTTTCAGCGCAGTTTAGCCGTGATTCGCCAAAATGGATTCGGTGAATCACAACGCCTTTCAGTCGTTGCGCTTGCATGATTCCTTCCTTTTCTATGTGTTCTGCTTCAATTGGGAGGTACTCTTCTGCTTCGCTGAATTCCCCGATAGCTCCTTTGAGTTAGAGTCGCCTTTTTGATCCTCTTTCTTTTCTTATGCCACTTGCCCTAAGATAGGGCAAAAACTTTGGCTATTCCGCAGATTTCCAAGTGTGCTCTGCCGTATTGCGTACCTCTGCGATCTTCAACTCATTTCTCCCTTTTTCCTTTGTGTTGCCTAAGTTGTCCCATGTTTCCTACTAAGCTACAATCCCGAAAATTAGGATTTTTTTATAAACATATGATTATAAATAAAACCTTTAGGAAACTATTTCATTAGACTAAGGTCCAAGATGAGCACTTACAGTATATTATTAGTAATGATTTTAAATAATACATTTTAATGTATCTTTAAATAATCTAACTTCTATTCTTAATGTAGCATTTTCTTATGACGTCCTACATTATGTAAACATACGATAAGTTGTTTCAAGATAATTTAAATCCATATCATTATATAGTTTTCTCTGAGAATATTGACTAGACTTCCTAGCCAAACAATCACAAGAAACGTAACCTAAGAGAAAAAGTAACATGGATTTAACGAGGTTCAACTAGGCCTAATCCGCCAAGAACAGAGCAAAAGAGTTTTTCACTATGAAAGAAAAGAAAAAAATGTTTTCTTACAATTTTTTCAATGACTTTAGGACTACATTTTTTCTGTACCATGATTTTTAATCCCCAACTCTATCTCTATATATAAGTTTTAGTTGTACCAAACCTATGAGGTAAAGGTTCTCCAAATCCTACAAGGACAATATATTCATTTCCAAATGTATTTGGACAAAAGGTTTTCTTAATCGGAAGGGATTATGAAGTATTCTAAAATATACCTGAAAAAAAATCCATAAAAAAAATGAATAATTATTATAGAATTGATGTTCTATGAATGCATGACGAAAGTTTTACTTTTTGTGAGAGTGAATTTGTTTTCAAGTATGAAAATATAATATTTTTTCGAATCAAACATACATTACATAGAAAGATACTATGGTAATTACGTTGGTAACAAAACCATTGTGGTTATGAAGGCATAAACCATATCATCTTAATTAATTCACCACATATAGACAAGTCTGTTTGAACCTTTTATACCATACAATAAATACAGATTTTCAGTAAAACCCATGTGATTGAAATTGATGATTGAAATCAAGTCCAAGCTTTGTCCTATACAATTTTGAATTTTAAAGTTGTATTTTTTGGATCATAAATATAAAAACCCCCATAGGGTTATGAACTCGAAAAGTCCCATTTCTTATTTATACAATCATCCAAATAGTCAAAACGTCAAGGACAAACCTAAAAGAACCAAACACTAGAGAAGAGTTGTTCTAAAATATTATTATTTAGCGTTCCAGATTTTAATTTTGTTCAATTAAAATGGTAACATTAAAATGATTGTAGTAAGCTTCTAATTTTGTTCAATTATCTTTAAGGAAATGACTATGTAAAATATAATTACTAACTATATCATCATGTTCACATTTTTAAATATTTCATTAGTCCCCTTTCGTATCCTCGAATAACATTGTGTATTATATCATTATTTATAATATATGAAATAGAAATTTGTGGGTTTATAATTGTATTTGAAAAATATGAAATCATGATATGAAATTTTCAAATCAAAAATTTTTGGAGAATTTGAGGTTTAGTCTCACATTTTAAAATTAGGAGATGAAATAACTTATCCAAATTCTTATTTTCATCTAATGATTTAAATTAAAAAAGGAAATCACATGCCTAAATACCTAAAAAATAAACATGGTAAATTTATTAGTTAGTTTTGTGTTACTATTGAAATTCTAATTTTTTACCAAATATGAAAGTCAAAATTTGTTTTCTGAAGACCGCAAGAACGTTCTAAGATGTTTGAGTTTCCTCAGAAAATCAATTCCCTTGTTGATTGAAATCATAAGACAATATGAAAGACAACTATTTCTTTAGCTTTGATTTTTTCTACAACTTTAATTACTTTCTGGTTTTCTCCTACTAAAAAATGAATAGGCACACCATAAAGTTTATGTAGAATGCAATAATTGGCGTATTCATCCAGATCTTTTATTGCACCACAAGGTGGTGCCTCATTGGTAAGATTTGAAAAATAATCTCTATTGTGTAACATAATTATCATAAGGTGTTCAGTTTTTTTCAATAAAGATATGTACATAATGTTTTTTATCTATTTGGTAATAACTTTTTATTTGATTTTTTCTTCTAGAAATTTGATAAGCATCACAAAGTTGATCGTATAGACATAATAATCGAAGTTCCTCGATCTTGTGTTGCACCACAAATTGGAAAAAGAAAATGCTCATATTTTTTCAGGTTCGCTTTGAGAATGTTCCTCCAGTTATAAGTTGTTTGTTTTTAATACATATATGAAAATATTTAGATGAATAACTAAACAAAAATTTAATGTAAATTTGTTTTTTGTAACCAAAAAAATGTTCTTTTAACATGTTTAAAGATATCATATGTATCACAATTGTTTTTAAATATGGCATTTGAATATATCCTACTTACTAATAATACACAACAAACCTAGTGTCATATTTTGAAAATTTACTTTCTTAGGTTATTTATGACAAACTAATTGAAGTCAGCCTTTGTAATGTAATGTGCATTAATATTTAAATTTGGATTTTACAAATTTGGTTTCGAAAAACATTTAAAACCAACAATTTTTTTGGTCCTAATAGTATTGTTTCATAATAGAACTATAAAAAATAATAGAATTTTTTATGTTTAAATTGACTTTTCTTTCCTCCTTTTCTGTCTCTTTCTTTCCTTTCTTCTTTAATAAAACCATTATCACCAGCGAGCATAAATTTTTGATAATGTAATCGATAGAGGCTTTCAGAAAACCATTTTTTTTCTTAGGAGAGATAAAGTCTCATGATTCCTTCATATTTCGTCTATCATTTCGGAGAAACTATTGATTTTTAAAATGATAATCAGAAATGATTTATTATCAAGACAATGTATGAATGAATCTTGATATTTTTATATGACCAATAATTCTATAAGAAAACCATGTGTTACAGACAAGTTCCGCTCTTGGCTCCTAGATTGTGTCTTGCACAACTATAGATTAGTGCTTGAAACACATTTATATTGATAAAATATTACTAATTCCAATAATTTTGTAGTTTCAATAATGTATGTGACACGTCCTCCTTTATAATATGAGATGGATTATAAGAGAATCACTGCAACATTTCTTACATGAAATTTTTTTAATGGTGAATTTTCTTATTTGTTTATCAACCAAGTTAATACTAGAATATCACCATTAAAAGTTTGGTTGAGCCCGTACGTTTTATAACGGATAACAATACGGTTAATTTGTGGACTTAATTCATCAATTGGTGCATCATTTAAATTTTTTTCATCCTAAAGGTGATTCTTCTAGATGGTCGCAATTCTTGCTATTATCCATATCGATGTCGACATTGGCTGAAATTCTTTTGGGATAAATCTGAAGATATAGTATAGTCTTGCACTAACATATATTTTTTATTTTCCTGATAACATTGCGAAGCGCTCATCCATTTTTTCAGATATATTTCTATTAATTAAACTAAACTAAAAAATGTAGTAGCTCATGTACATACTTAATATGTCCTTGTTCAATTATTTATCAAACATCAATGGTTGTATCAAGACCATTGCTTATGAAAACTAGATTGTCCTTTTTAATGTAGCTGACGGAATTCTCCATGCTAAAACACTTGTTTTTCTTATACTAATTATTCTAATATATTCTCTTTAATGTTGTTATTGTTGGATGAAGAACTAGACATGAACGGGTGGGTGGGGGGGATTCTATGATAGAGGTCAGTTTTTTTCTTATTTGTGTCACAACCCATTCCTGGCGTTATGGAAAATAAATGGGGAAGAAACTTGGGCCAGAAAACATATAACTATTGACTTACAAATTTCTAGCCTAGTACAGATCGAATTGGACGAAATGTGACTCGGGTGAGGTCTATGACAATCAGGTAATGAAAGAGGTATTTAATTGTTAGTTTAATCATGTGAGTGCATATCTAAGGCGCTAGGAAGTCTTTACGAATTTACAAAATCAAATTTGGACAAGTAAAACTCTCAAAAACTAATCTCGGACTGAACAAGGTAGTTTTAGAACATCCTCGTTTGATAGTATGTTGTAAAATGGGATCTTAGAACTCAAGTGGTGAGGTTCTGTCTCCATCAAAGCATATGAGGAGGGATTGAAGTCTCTAGGGTGGGGGCGCTGCGGTGGGATAGGGCCAACCCTGGCGGGCCAATCGCAAATTGACTTGATGAAACCCCCAAAATTGTTATTTTTATACAAAATTTTATTCTTGAGTAGCTATGGGATTTCAAATGAACTTTTTTCTTATTACAGTTTGAAGAACAATTATCTCGCTAAACATAAGTTTGACCTTGGGTTGATATATTTATATAATAATAAAGGAAACTTAGGACTCTTTATTAATTTTTTTTTTTAGGCTTTGTTTTGAGGTGGGTTATGGTTTGACTTCATGTTGTGTTTTATATGAATACTCATTGTATTATTGTATGCATGCATATATGTGAATACGGAAACCCAAATCAAATTATATGAAATTATTTTGTCTGAACAAATACATGCCATGAGCTAATTTGTTGACTCTGACTATGTGCACTTTTCATTTTTGGTGTGATTGTGACAATGGTTATTTTTACTGTACTGGGTGTAAAATTTTGACATTTATATTTGACCGAGTGTCACGTTTCAATGCAAGTATATTGGATCGGGTGTCACATTTATACACACTAACCATAAGGGTGTAGGTTCCATGCAATAACCACTTGTAATTATTACATATATATTTACCTATGGTTGTTAGAAAATTGTTTGTGTCTCCTAAAATGATGATTCAATTATATACTTATGTTAAGTGTGTGTATTGTGTTGTAAATGACTGTCTTGTATTACATTTGCTGGAGTAGTCCACGTGGTTCTTCCATTAACACTGTGGTTTCATGAATGGCCATTTCTATTTCTTCTTCCATGGATCCATTCATTGTTTAAGTCTATTCCTTTTTTGAACGCAAGCTATATGTTTAGTTGTTTATGTTTTTAGTTTTCGGGGTGCACCCCCTTTTCAACCTTTTTAGTTGATATAGTTTTGGAACAATCACTAAGGTAATATTTTTGCCAATACTCTGTGTGTTACAAAGTGCGATGTTATGGATCTCTGTATTTTATTAAGTCGTTTAAAAACCTGCTTTCTATCTTAACTGCTTTAGTTTTACTTAAATTTTCTTATTTGGGTCGTAGTAGTGTCTAAACCACCAGAGGGTTTGTGTGGGGTATTAATTAACGGTGTTTAAGGGTCGTGGAGAAATCTTGTATCTAGACTTAGGTCCACTTGTCTATTGTAACAAAATGATCTAAGTAAGCTCCCTTACGGAATCGGTACATAGATGTCGAATTTTATTCGAAAGGCTACAGACTTTAGGATATCTCTCCTGCCTTCTAATCTTTTAGTGTAATACATGATGCCAATCCTCATATGGTGATACAAATGTGGTATCATATCTCCCTGCACTAGTGTGTCTAAGATGGTTAATAAGTGATACAATTTGCGCTAGCGCCTCTACTCCCATAACATAATCTTAAAAGATGATTTCAAGCCAGATGTCGTTGTCCTGACAGGGACTGGGTAAGATACAGGCCGAGTCGGGAAGTATGTGCACCCCACCAGGGGGTGGAGCTTACCTAAGAATATACCTAGGGAAGAAGCCCCCATGCAACATAAGAACGGGTAGATGCACAGCCTTGGAATACCGATATTTCTCCCTTAGATCTAGTGTTAATGAACAAATTATCACTTTTTTAAGGTATTGTTCGACCCCATAGTCCTTTGCACACTATAAATGCCCAACCTTTGATCAACCTGCCTATTACTACTACTATTTCCAGGGTGGATGGAGCATTAGGCACTGATTCCTTCTTCAGCCCCCTATCGGGTCTTGTGATAATTGGTGTTGAGCATGAGATATTGACTATGTTCTTGAAGTTAGTTAAGTCACCTTTGTTCCACAGTTCTGAGAATGACAATGCCTATGAGTTCATTATTGATTTCTATGAAAGGAATCAGAATTTAGGTATTGTATACCAACGTTGATTAAAACTCGTGAACTTTCAACTTCAAGGTGATTCTAAGCACTTTAGAGGGTTTAATTTAAAAATAGGATCTCAAGTATTTGCCTCACTAATTTGGACCCTGTTCAAAAATCTGTTCTTGAAGAAGTATGTGCCCCACACTTTGATAAATCTTAAGAAGGATAATTTTAGGGCTATACAGCAGGGTAGAATCGGTTTAGCTACCCATGAGGAAAATTTACATTCTTGTTCAAATATGCTACCCAATAGGTGACTACAAAGGAGGATAGGATTCGTATATTCGTCAAAAATTGAACCCGAAGTTCCAGGTATTTTCTATTCACATGATCCCTATATATAAAATTTCAATAAGGTGAATGACTTTTGTAAATAAAGTTGAAGCAGTTCGACGTGATGGGCAGTCCTACGCTTTGGATATGATGCCCAAGAGCACATATAAATTTCATGGTTACTACTCCAGATGTTCAGGTAGACCAACGATTATAGTTTAACAAATTTAGTCAGCCCTGCCCGCTTCTACATGTGGATATTCGGGAACTCCATAGTATAAATACCTTAAGGATAGTCAGGGATCCATACCTACATTAGGCATCATGCAATATTTTGAACGCAGTTGTTAGAATTGTGTCAAACTAGGGCATGTGAGGAGAAAATTTCTCCATCCGCGTATGTATAATCGCGTCGAATAATAGACAAGAAAAGTTGTACCAACAGGTAGCGGTAGTAATGTAAGAGGATTTCCACAAGGTGTGAGTGAAGGAAATTAACAGTGTCGTGGAGGCAAGGGAAATTGTAATGGGGGTAGAAAAGTAGCGTTGTCAGGCAAGGAGATTGCCCATCAAGTTAACAGGGTTCTTTTTGGGCAAGAACTAGGTTTGAAGTCTCTGATGTAGTGAACACAAGTATTATTCTTGTCTATGACTGGATGGATACTTTTTTGTTTGATCCTAGTTCTACATATTCATTTGTGTCTGTTAAGTGTTCCTTGGGATTTGATGCATTATGTGATCTGCTTGATGCCTTCATCTAAATTTCTACCCTAGTTTGAGAGTCTATCATAGTGACCAATGTGTATCGTGCTTGTCCTTTTTTTATTATGGCTGTTCATACTTGTGGTGACTTTGTTATTTAGGATATGACTGAATTTGATAGAATCTTAGGCATGACTTGGTTGTCCTTAACTAAGTTGTGCGTAATCGTAATGCTAAATTTCTGGCTCCAGAGATCCTGGTTAGCAAAAGGTTAGAGTGAGAAGGGGTGTACAATCCTAAGCCAACTAAGTTCATATCATTTGATAGGGCTAGGAAATTTCTGGGCATGAGTCTTTTAGATATTTATCTCATTTGGCATGTTGATGGTGAGTCTTTCTCTATGTAGTCTATTTCTGTAGTGTGTTCAGAATTTAAGCGAAGTGTTCTCTGATAATTTTCTTGGAATGCTGTCTGGTATAGGGATATGATTCCTTTCTTTCTGATATTGACTTTCAACCTGACACTTACTTGACCCCATCTCCATTCGCTCCTTACGCATTGCTTCACCAGAATGAAAGATCTTAAGATCACTTCCATCAACCTTTCGTTCATAAGGTTTCATTGTCGTATTTCCTTCCCATGGGGTACTCCTGCCTGTTTTTGGTTAAGATAAGGATTGTCGTGTGATGATATGAATAGAACGACCACATTGAATAGTTCGCTCTATTAAAGTTTTTTTTGTCATGGTATAGATCATCTCTTTTGAAAAGTTGTAGGGTGCATCAGTTTTCTCGTAACATTGACCTGGTGGTTTTGTTACCATCAGTTTAAATCTAGTTGAGGATACAACTAAAATGGCATTCATCACTCCTATAGAGATTATGATTTCATAGGAGTTGTTTGAGTGGACTAATGCCCAACAACCTTTAATATGAGATTGATTGAATGGTATTGTGTTCAAAGCATTCCTATATTATTTTGTGGACCAATTTTATTGATGACCTTTTGTTATATTCAAAGGAGCAAGAAAGAGAACAACGACCATACTTTAATTGTTTTAGGGTGTCGTTGGACAACAATATTGTAATACAACATTTTCCATGTCTGTGTTCTTGTTGACTTTCCGGTTCGTTCCTTGTTGGGCTGTGTTTCAATAGAAGGGTAATGGTAGAATCCCTCCCAAAAGTGGCTGGGCTGACTTTTTTGCAAATAGCTCTATAAATAAATTTATGGGAGTATCAGGCATGGGCTCCACCAGCTACTATCATTGAAATATTAAGAAGTTTTGCTTTTATCGCCACACTTTTAACGAGGCTGACTCATATAGGTGCCTTTCGAGTGACTAACAATAATTCAAAGAATCTAGAAACCTAGATTCTTCTTACCATAAAAGCTATTCTAAAATTGCCAGGTGAAAAGAATGATTTCAATGTGTTTTATTGTTATTCTTCACGTTGGCGGTCTTTTGGTGTTGTATTGATGCATATTAGAAATGTATACGTTATGAATCGCGACAACGTAAATGTAATATGAGAAATATGGCATGGGGCCGACAACATGACTTGTAGTTGGCGGACGGTAGTGTTTGCTCTCAAGTATATGGCGACTACCTTTAATGGTGTGATGTGTGCGCTGTTTAGAATTCATTCGTAGTTTACCACACACTTAACCTCAAATGAACCTGAACATAAGGCAGAGAAGGACAATAGAGTTAGTCAAGGATTATGATGTTACCATCCTGTATCATTCGGATGAGGCTAAGGTGGTCGCAGACACACTAATCCAAAAGATAGTAAGTATGGGTAATCTAACTTATTTGGGTGTAGCCAAGAAACCCTTGTCAAAATAGATTCAGACCTTGGAGTCTATGTTCGTGCAGTTGGTCTTTTAAAAGAAAGTTGGGTGTTATCTGTTATTTATATTAGGTCCATGTTCATTGAGGAAATCAAGTCCACGAAGTTTGAGGAAGAGAGTTTGAATAAGCTCAAAAACAAGACTGTCTGGTAAGGCGCAAAATTGGGTTCTTGAAGCGGGAGGTGTGCTCAGCTTTAAGTGAAGAATATGTATTCCCCGAGGGGATGCATTTATTTAGAATATGTTTACACAATCCCATGGGTCACGGTATTACATTCATTTTGGTGTGATCGAGATGTACTGAGATTTGAAATGATATTATTGGTGGCTTGGAAAGAAGAAATACATAGTTGAGTTTGTGGCTAAGTGTTAAAACTTCCAGCAAGTTATGTATGCTTACCAAAGGCTTACAAGGTTTCTTCATCAAATTTTAATTCCGAAAAAAGAAGTGGAAAATGATAGCTAAGGTTTAGTGGTTGTTTATCCCAAGACCTTGGGAAATTTCTACTTTATTTGGGTTGTAGTTGACATGTTGACTAATTTAGACAACTTCATTCTGGTCAGAGTAGAGTATAATTCTCAGCAGTTGGCTAAGGTTTCTGTGAAAGAGATAGTGAGACTGTATAAGTTTCCTCCATCTATCATATCGAACCATGGCACGTAGTCACATACAAGTTTTGGGAAAAATTCGATATAGAGTTGGGCACTAAACTCACTTTTATAATTGTCTTCCATCCACAAACATACGAATAATTAGAGAGAACTATTCAAGTATTAAAGGCCATGTTGAGGGCATGTGTGATTGACTTTGGAGGTCACCAAGATAAGTTCCAACCATAGTGTGCATTCTCCTATAATAACAGTTACCTATCAAGCGTTAACAAGGCACATTTCGAGGAACTTTATGGTAGGGATGTAGATCACTCATAGGGTGGTTTGAAATAAGAGATCTCATACCTTTGGAGGTTTATTTTTTTGAAAGATGATCCATATAAGGTAAGAATCATCCAAGCTAAGCTTCTAGTATCTCAGAGTTGACCAAAAAACATTGATCATCGCAAGGTAACAGACATGTCATGCCCCGAGTCTACTCCCTGGGCAGGACTGACACTCGAAAACCATTATTGCCCCAAGCGAACACTTGGCCTGTCTTATCACTTAGTAGAAAACTTAAAAAACTTCAAACAATCACAGAAGATAATCTCATTCAATAAGCATAGAACATCTTAAAAGAAATATTCAACTACCAAAAAAGGAAACTCAAGTCTCAACATAAAAAAACTAAAATAGCATACTAAAAAAATTTCTGAAGACTCTGGATAGTAAGAGGGATGTAAACATACGACCCCCGATCTTCCTAATAACTGAACTAACAAAAATAAATAAAGCAAAAGATAACTAAAGGCATCCTACAAAAATTAAATGGGTGCACTAGCTGATGTTGAGTGCTTAATTGGATAAAGGAGGTGTTGGATGTTGATCCTGATTACATGTATCTCAATCTTAAAATCAATCGGACAAATGATATCAGTACATTGAATAAACGAGCAAGCGAGGAGAAAACTAAACATGGCATAACCTTGAAATGAATTCGAAATAAAAACTTACCTAACCTATACTCAACTCATGGATGCTCAACTCAACGTAGAAATCAACAACAGTAAAGTGCACATTAAATAAAACATTTATACAGTAAATAGAAACACAATATATTTAAAGATATACAATGACAATTTAATTTATATATAAAGTACATTGGATTTTCCCTAACCAACAATTATCACTATAAGCATACAGTATCTCGTGCACGCTGCCAGAATTGTCATATACCATACTAGAGAAGAGAACCTCTCAATTAAGTTGATCCACTAGTCCTAAAAAGCACTAAGGAATCATCTAAAAAGTATGTCCCTTTAGAATTACAATCTCTACATGATCTATGGATGATTGAGTTAATATGAACTCGTAACCACATTGGTGTTGAATACTACTCCCAAAATACTCCGTTCATATGTTTAAAAACAAAAAAAAAATTGTGGTTTGAGATAATTACTGAAAAACTAGCTCAAAGACACTCTTGGAAATTGTTGCTTCTTCTCTTATTTAAATTTGAAAACGTTTAATCATAGGAAATACTTAGTTCCCATACACTCTTTTTGAAGAAATTAACTTCATTTATTACTCTTACTTAAATCAAATCTCAAGTCTTAATTTTTTTTAAAACATTTGCAAAGACAATATGAAAGGACTCTACGAACTCTTTAGACGTGTCTCTTGACTTTCTTGAATTGTATGTATAGATTCGAGGATTGTTATTTGTGATAGGAAATATATTATGATGATTAGAAGTGTTTTTATATAGTTAAACAAGAGAAACAATCAAGAAATCATTGTCTGGAAATAACTCTTCGAGGCATAGATATATTTAGATTTTTGATTGCTAAATTTATTTTTGAAATAGAGGAGTATGCGTCCTCTGAAAAATGTGGAGGTAATTTTTGTGCACTGGGGAATCATGTCATTGACGCAGACCTGCGTGCCAAATCCTGCTCGATTTATCCCTTCTCTTTTTTCTCAAACCAATTTTACTACATACAATTATATTTTTTATTCTTCTTTAGTTTCAGGTGCCCAATATATGTACACACGATTCTAACTAAAAAAACCTCTAAAATCGACACGATTCCATAAAAAACTCAACAATCCCATAAAATTTCATGAACTCAAGAAAATTTCCACAATATAATTAACGCACATCATCCTTTGAACTTACTATAATAAATTCTACTGAAATAAATATAACTGTCGTGTAACACTCCGATGTTCAAGAACTAATCTAGATCCTCACGTGAGTGTCTAAGGGTTTTAATACTGCTTTAAGGTCAAAAATAATATTTATAAGTCATTTAGAATGTTTTAGAGTCAAGACGTCAAGAAACGTCCAAGTCGTCTGGAGAATTTTGAAAGAGGTGCTAGTGTTCTTTAGCCTATTTCATGGGGTTTTAGGAGTCGGAAATTGATAAAAATTGGTAGAAAGGTGTAAAATTAGTGTTAGAGTGTGATTAGGGTTTACACATACGGGTAAGACCAGCCTTAAGGTCTTTGGAGAGGACCCTTGCATTTGAGCCAAACTTTCCAACTGAGGCAGTGTAGGTAGCCACACCTAAGCTTGCCAAACGACTGGGTGTCGCCTGGGTGATGGGGCATAGACAAAACTTTCGATCAACACATAGAAATTTTTCAAAAATGGACAAAATGTATAGTCTCTGATACAAACGACGGTTGTGCAGGACAGTGGGTGGCAAGGCCGTTGATTAACCTATTGTAGGTCGAGGTCTCTTAAGTCAGGCTTGCAATTTTTCTGTCAAGACATAAGTGACTTCATTTATTTATTTATTTATAGGTGCTTAATTAGGGGTTGAGGGGTGGTCAATTAAGTTAGTTAAGTGACTATTTAACCTACCCTAAGCCTAAACTCAACTTAAAACTTCATAATTTATAAACCCAAATTATTCACCTCCTCTCTCTCCCAAAGAAAACTCCATTGAAGGTCAATTTAGAAGGGTTCTTTTTCTTCAACAAGATCACTTTTATCCATCAATCTTCAAACAATATCAAGGTATGGTAACCTTTCACCTTTGGGATTCCTTTCCCCAAAGGGTTTTTTCAAAATTTGTTTTCAAAAAGATTATTTCATATGGGTTTCATTCTAATACGTATTTTACATTATGATGTATTATTGTTAAATGATGCTATATTTTATGATTTAATCTAGTACATTGGATAGATCATGAATTGACCCATATTCACTAATCTTAGGTGACTAATTCATTTTGAATTGACTAGGATTGATACAATTTACTTAGTTAATGTTTTAATTACAATCGAATAATGTTATCACAACTATTGGTTGGTTAAATTGGATTAGTTAAGGTTAATATCAATGATGATGGAATTTGAAGGAGGATTTGGAAAGACTTGTGATCTTGAACCTTTACTTCAAATTGTGATGGCTTTGTACTTGGTGATGAATTCAATGAATCATGCCTTCTGATTAAGATTACTTAATGTTTTTTGTATAAAGATCAAATTTAAATGTCACTAGTACGTGATTTGAGATTATTATAATAGTAATGATATTAGTGTGGTAATGATGTTTGTCCTCTGTGACTTATTATTACATATGATATGAATGAGGTTTATATCACCTCTGAGGGTTGCATTAAATGAGGTTCGCATAAAATTTCAATTTCTAATGACTATGATATAATAGGGGTTTAGTCTTTTATTGGCCTAAACTAAGGCTATCATGAATAACTATTGCTTTAAAGTATTTCACAAAGGGAATCAAGCTAGCACAACAATGAACTCGAAAGTAGGGTGTTCCATTCCATTGCGAAGGTAGTTGCACTGGTTTTTACTCATAGAAATTGGAGATCGATAAAGCACTGTTCATAATTAGGCCCCCAGCATATCTCCTATTCTTGAACTAGATTTCCCCTATAGGAATACTAGTGTGGATCCACTTGGAAATGCTATGTTCCATTTTTGGGACGACCTTGTCAAGTAGTCCACCATCTTTTCAGTATAAGGGTTTCATAACCCCAGATTTGCACAATTAGATCTTTTGTCTTTCAGTTAAAGGATAGTGTTCTTCCCCCCAAATTAAATGAAGTAAATGAGAAGTGAACAGTAATCTAAGGTGACTTAAGAGTTGTTTACTTAGTCCTAAGCTATGGGTTGGGAACTCATACCTATACATGCAAAAGAGGAATGGTATTTGCAAGGATTGGGCTAGTTTGCCTTGAAGGAATGTCCTAGAAGGGTTGGTCTTTATTGTTTATAAAGTAAGGTGTATAGTGCCGCGTATGTTGACATTACATTGGTGGCAAGACGGGTCTTATAATTATGTAACGTTTCACTTATGAACATGCTAATGATCTATATTATTAAATATGTTGATGATTACTCTTGATGCTAGATTATGTGAAGATAGATATTGCTTGTGATCCTTTGTTTGGTTTACTTAGTTGAGTATGTTTATGGGTCTTTTCTTTATCATTTAACATGTAGACATGGGTTATGATTAAAGGTCTTATATGTAGTGTCACGTTAGGAATTGTATACAAGGTTTGTTGTTTTAGCATGTTGCTGGAATAAGTGGTTATGTACTCAAGAATGATACAATACGTGTTGACTTGATTATACTTGATGATGTTGGTCTTGTGATATATGATCTTGTCCTAATATATATGTCATTATTGATTATATGGATTCTTGAATGGGCATTAAAGACTTTAAATGACTTAGATTTTTCAAAGTAAATCATCCTCTCGGATGATCATTCAAATGTTTTATATTATACATGTTTCCGTGTACTTAGTAAATTGGTTACTAACTTCTTTTCTATGTTTTATACATTTGTGGTTTCTATCATTGAGCTTTTAGAGTCCATTAAAAAGACTTGGAGTTCTCATTCTCTAGGTTCGGTAGGTCCTCACATTCTGAGGACGATCCACCATCTACCTATTTGATGTTGTTTATCTTAAAAAACAATTTGTTCTTCTCTTTTTCATTTAAAGACTATTATTTTATATAGCCTATTATGTGGGCTTTTATTGTAATGAAGTATGGGCTTAATCCCATGTTTTCCCCCCCCTAGACCTAGATTGTTTATATGAGACCGAATCCCTAGAATCTCGATGATATATATTTCTATATTAATGTATGTGAATAAAAGTGTAATCTATGTAGTACTTACTAATGTGAGAGTCTATGTAAGCTCCCCTATGATTATAATTATGTGTAGCGAGAGGTCTGAGTAAACTTCACTGTGATTAGAGTTAAAAGATTGAAATTTTGCATAATTTAACATATGATATGTTATAACGAATGCTAAGAGGATAGTCGACATTTTCTCTGAGGATGACGATACATGTTACATCGAGGGGGTGTTCCCCGAATATGACAAACTTTATATCAGAGCATAAGGTTGAATATATTTAGGATGGACATCTTACTAAACATGTATATGTATATTCTTATTCTTTATTGTGAAGCGCGCCACACTTGTTGATGAGATGCTTAACAAATTCTCATTTTTTTATAATCCTATGTCGTGCCTCTAGTGTCTATTTTATGTTTTATTTTAACATAAGCCTTTTATTGTGGTAATAGATATGAACAGTCCATGAAAAGCTGCAAGAAGTGCCGAGGAAGGGGATTTAAAATGTGTTGTCTAATGAAAACCAAGCTTCTCTACAACACAATCAAGTCCCTCCACTTGAACAAGTTTCTATGGGTGATCAAGTTCCGGTTGCTCCTCCAGCGATGACCAATGGAGAGATAAGGGAAACTTTTCTAAATATGGCCTATTCCATGACTTCACAAGCTAATGCTCTCACTTCTCAATTCCAAGCCATGACGACTCAAGTGAATCGGGAAGTTGGACCCCGTGTGCCTCATCATGATACCACTATGGAATCTCATTTGAGAGACTTTACTATGATGAATTGTCCTATGTTCTTTTGGTCGAAAACGAATAAAGACCCTCAAGATTTTGTGGATGAGGTCTATAAGATCCTATTTGATATGGGGTAACTATGGGTGCAAAGTCTTAGTTGGTCGCCTATTTTACTCAAAGAGGTGGAAAAACTAGGTCCACTTATGGAGGATATTAGAGTGCTAGAGGTTGTTTGGTTACTTGATAATCTCTTCAGAGAGCCTTTCTTGATAGTTCATTTGTAAAATTTTGAGGAAGCTAAGGTGGAATAATCTTCAATTTTCGTCAAGGAGGTCTGAGTGTACTCTTGAGTAATCCTTAAATTTTTACAATTGTCTATGTATGTTCCATCATTAGTGTCTAACCCCAGGATAGATGATTCTTTTCCTTACGGAATTGTCTTGAAGACTTAGTGAAGAATTTCAATTTCATTCGGCTATATTCATGAAAATATTATATGTCCCATCTGAATGGTTCTTCAGACAATGGAAGAAAGTATTCAAGGAGGAGAATAGAGAGGATCGAAAGGCCAAGTCTTTGAAAGTTGTTCTCATCAAAGTAAGGTTGGAAATTTATGAGTATGCCTAGATTTTGAAGAAGTTCTTCCATTAAGTCTTTTCCAAATTTTTCCAAAGGTTTGTGTATGATAGGGTGTCAACCCTAAGTCTTAAAATGGAAGAAGTACAATTTTCACAAAGCAAGAAGCCTGACATGTGGGGAAGTGTAGCAGAAACAACATGGGTGAATGCCCTATTGGAACACACCAATTGCTTCGAATGTGGAAAGTGTCCACGAAGTTTAAAGATGCCCTAATGTGAAAAGGGGGGGGCCAATAGAAGAGGAGTGGGCAATTACTATGTTGATGCTCCAAGAAAGAATCATTTTTATGATCTCTGTTCTAGGGTTGAACAAGAGAATTCTCCCGATGTGGTAAACGGTACGTTAAAAGTCTTCTCTTTAAATGTATATACTTTACTTTAACTAGGTTCTACCTTATCATTTGTTACCCGTTTGGTAGCTAGCAAGTTTGGTATTTTGTCTGATATCTTAAAAGAAACTTTTGTGGTGACTAACTCCCGGTAGGGATCGGTGGTTTTCAAAAGAAGTATAATAGAATTGTCCTATAATGTTGCCCAATAGAGTTTCCCCATTTTCAAATTGGACAACTTTTTTTTTGGGTGGATATGGTAGATTTTGATGTAATTTTTGGAATGGACAGGTTGTATGTTTGTTTTGCTTACATTTATTGTATGACAAGAGTTGTCAAGTTTAACTTTCCTAATGAACCCTTCTTAGAGTGGAAGGGGAGAAATTATATTCATAGAGGTCATATCATTTCTTGTCTAAAGGCTTGTAAGATGATTTCTTAAAGGTGTTTAAACCATATTGTAAGAGTCAAAGATTAGACTAAGAAGTTCCTCCTATTGAGTTAGTCCTAGTTTTGAGGGAATTTTTTGGAGGTCTTTCCTAATGATATTCCTAAAATCCCTCCCAAATGGGATATTGATTTTAGTATTGACTTGCTACCAGATAAAAATGCCATTTCAACTCCCTCTTATTGGATGGCTACGATCGAATTGAAATAGTTAAAGGCTCAAATATAGGATTTACTAGACAAAGGCTTCATTCAACATAGTATTTCCCCATGGGGTGCAAGGATTTTATTTTTGAAAAAGAAAGATGGTTCCCTTAAGATGTGCAATGAATTAGTGGAAACTTCACAATGTGAACATTAAGAATAAGTAACCTCTCCCTTGGAGTAACGAATTTTTTGAACAACTCCTAGGAGCAAGCTACTTTTCTAAAATTGAATTACGGTTAGGATAACACCAACTTAGAGTGAGATATGAATATACCCCCAAATGGCCTTTCGGACAAGATATGGTCACTATCAGTTTAGTGTGACAACACTATAAGAGGCTAATGTAAAATATGGAGTAGTCTCTATGAACACTCTAATGAAAGTATTGAAGTTAATGCATACTTAATACTAATGATGATATCAGAAATCGTCTAATGAGATATGATGTCCTCATGCTAGAATCCAACTTCCATGATGTATCTGTTGAATGTAATGAAACTTTATACTAAGCACTGATAGGCTAGCTATGAGTGGTTATGCCTTCATTCAAAAAGGGCAGAGGTTCATGTAAAATTCATGAGATGAGATTGTCCGGCATGCCGGGTTTGGGTATCGTTATATCTTCTAGTCTTTGAATCAATATTGCCAATATAGGGATTTAGCAGGGTTTGACTCCCTATATACGCTAGCATGTTAGGGTCACTCTGGCCGGTGATTCCAACCTCTTTTCGTGTGGGCAGACAACTTGATTTTCATATGCTCCATGATCTATGGTCCCGGTTAAGGTTTAAGTTCCCAATGAAATAAAGAGTCAGCCTCAACGATGCAAATCATGAAATGATGATACCAAACTGTTAGGATGGTTTAGATCTGTGAGCGAGACTAGTATGACACTAGGTTATTGTTAGTCATTGCACAGCGAACCCGATGAGAGTCTTAAACTACACCCTAGGTATGACTGGTGGTTGCATTAGTATATGAAAGAATGAAAAATGAAGTACGCATGAATGAATGAAGCAAACTCTGTGTTTGCTATAGAAGGCTCCCTATTTGAGGTCCCATGTGTTGAGCCCTCATTCCAAGGTCACATGACATATGAAAGAATGATATGAGCTATGTGATATGACATGTGCAATATGTTATGTGATGTTTGCAAAATTATCAGTATGATGATGCATGTTACTTTCATTGCATGACTTTCCTGATCTTAATTTCGTAGTTCTACTGACTTGACTTTTCATGATCCATATCGTTAGGAAAGAGCTCTTCTTAATTATGCATATCCTTGGTGTTTGCTTGCATATACCCATACTTAGTATAAGTTTGTACTGATCTCATACAATTCTACATTTTTAGGTGCAGGCACAAGCGGACGTTAGTGCTTATAGATTGACACTGAAGCTATCAGTACAATAGAGATTCATCCGGACTTGTATGAACCTCATTTTTCGAGGACTCTTTCCCATTATATCTACCTTAATATAGGTTTGCGTTATTGAGTATATCCACTCTTTTCTTTTCCATATTATTTTTAGTCACGTATTGTTCCCCCATTTTGGAAGTTTAACGTTTGTTGTAGTGATTGAATATGTTTCGATAAGAATAAGTAAATAAAAAGTTCAATTTTCTGGCTTAAAATTAACCTATGTACGGCGTTTTCTTTCTGTTTCTGCGACCTCTGAGAGGTCAACGATGCCCGGTCTCACTAGGGTCTAGACTCTGGTCAGGACACTTACTCTATTTGTGTGATAGTGGACAAAGTCATTAAGTCAACTCACTTCTTGGTTGTCAAGACTATAGATTCTGCTGAGGATTTTACAAGACTTTAAATAAGTGAGATAATAAGGTTGCCTGGGGTTCCCTTTTCTATCATCTCATATAGGGGACCTCCATTTACCTCTCTTTTATGGAAATCATTTCAAAAAAGTCGTGATAATCAAGTAAATCTCAGTACAAACTTTTTAATAGCTGATGGATGATCAGGCATAATGCACTATACAGACCTTAGAGGAAATGTCGAGAGAATTCCTTTTAGATTTAAAGATCATTTTTGATGATCACCTACCTCTTATGGGCAATTCTGACGCATTGTATGCGCGTATATACAAGTCCTTTATTTGTTCAAGGAAAGTAGGAAAAGCAACTTTATTAAGGTTAGATTTGGATCATGAGGCAATGGAGGAATTTCATCTTATCACAGATAGACTAAACCCAACTCAAGGTCATCAGCACTGTTATGCACATATAAAAAAAAGGGACTTAAGACTTTGAAATTGATGATTTTTTTTCTAAAATTGTTAGCCATGAAGAGAGGTAATGATATTTTGTAAGAAAAGGAATCCCATTCCCAAGTATGTAAGTCCTTATAGAATCATGAAAAGGGTTGCTAATGTTGCTCATGAGTAATAGCTACCATCAGATTAGCCATGGTTCACAACACTTTCTTTTTCATATTCCTCGGTACTTTTTTTTTTGAAAGCTGTGTTGGGTTAATCCACTTCGGTAATACCTTTGGACTGTGTGGGTTATTTGTCTTCGATAATACCTTTAGAGAGTGTTGTTGTGAAGTATATCCTCACCTCTGAAGAGGTTCTAGTTTAGTTGAAGTGAGTATTATTCAATACTTATCAATTCAGTTAGTTATTCATTAAGATTTAATACAAACTAGGTAAATCACTCGTGCTTCGCACGAGTTTGAACAATGTTATTAGTCTCACATTTATCATTCGATAATATTCAAATTTTTGATATATACACTACATTGTCAAAATCAAATTGTCATAAGGCAATCCAAAAATATTAAAAGTCATATATATTTTTTATTTTTGATTTTTTATATAAAAATTTATGAGTCATGGAGATATTTTTTGTAAAAGAATGAAGTTTAAGAAATCTCCATGGAAATAGTTGGTCAGAAGTAATAAAATTTTATGAGAAAGAACATATATAGAACAATATCAAACGTTAAAGAAGAGACCAAAGAGCCTCAAATAATAAAACTACCAATTCAAGTGGAACATCACGTCCATAAAAGAACATAATTAACTAATTCAAATGGAGGACCTTCAGCTCCTTTCTTATGACCCTAACATTAATGTATCATCAAATGTTTTTTTCCTCAGCAATCTCAAATATTCAATACTATGCTTAGGTTTCCATCAACTACCCAACTTATTTGGAAATTGGGAAATCATATTTTGTATGCTATAATATGCTGTTTCAAGAATTAATGCACTTATCCATCAAGCAGTAGGCGACATTATTCTTAACTAGATATTCTAAAAGAAAATTTTTACATGTAACATAATGAAATCTCAAAGCATAATTTTCTGAGTACTTGAACTCATAAATATCCAAAAAAAATAATAAAGAAAATACTTACTTTCCTAACAATCATGAAGAAAAACGAATGTTGCTTCACATATTTTTTAGAAAGATAGTTTAGCAATCTGTATCAATGTGTATGGCTAAAAAATTTAATTGAAAGAAGCCAAAATAAAGAATTATTACTTCTTTATTAAAAAACCAAAAAGACATTATCAAAAGAAAGAGTTATCACTACAACGAAAATGATCTTTAGCAACAATTATAAAAGTCCCTGAAAAAGTTCATAGTAACATTGAATCTAATGACAATTAATAAATGTATAGGTAAAGTCTCTAGCACTCTTCGTTACTGGCATATTCATTAGCGATAAAAAGAATTTTTTAGTGTATTTGGGACATTTGGTAGTTTCAAGAAAGCTTGATCACTTATTATGCCTAAAAAGAAGAGACGAAGAAATACGACAAATTGGTTGACTTGCGATAAAATAAGGAACTAGTTGTCTCTATACTAATATTCTAGGAAGGGTGCAAGGGCATATAAAATGTTTATACCTAAGAATGAGCAATAAAAATAATATACTAACTATAACAAAGAAGAGAGCAATCTGTTTGGTTCTTTTACCAAACATCAACACTGGTTTCATATTAGTTATCACATATTTATTGTTCTGTACATCAAATATAGCACAACCCACAAGAAAATTTTACGAAAAGTATAAGAATAAGATTATATAAAGAGACAAATAGAAAATAAATTTTTAATCATCCTCATTGGAATTTTTAAATGAATTAAAATAAATACACAAAAATAGAAAAAAGAAAATGCAATAGATACATTAATTACTATGACTTATGATAAAGATTAATCTCCTTGAAGTAGGAGGATGAGGTCTTCAAGGAATGTAAAAAACTTCATAAGAAATTCACATAATATATTTGAATTCGACTACCCTATAACGTAAAAAAACTAAAAATAATAGTGACACAAAATCCCTCTATTTATAACAAACAAAGTGTAGGTCAAAACTCTTTGGAAAAGTTATGACCTTTCGAAAAGGTCACAACCTTACGTAAAAGTCACAACTTTTCATAAAATTTGCAAGTATTCATAAAAGTCTCACCTCTTTCTAAAAGTTGCAAATTTTCATAAGGGTCGCAATTTATCATAAAATTCGCAACTTTTCATTAAAGGGGAAGGTTAGTTTTTTTAATAGATAAATTTAAAGAGGAATCCTTATTTGTGGTGGAACCACATCGATAGGACTGGGGTTCTATATATATATATATATAAATGATGAGTACATTCAATGTATTGATATCATTTGATCTGCATCTTTCTATGATGGAAATTTGAGTGTTCAGCATCATTAATAATTGCCCAGTCGACACCATTTGACACTCTAGTTAGATTTTCGTTGTCCTCCATACGTTTTTGGCTACTCCCCTTGTTCCTTTAAATTTAGTCATTTCAGGGTGTCATGGTTCTTGTACCGACATCCATGTTGAACAAGAGAGGCTACATAGATAGTTACAGTTGAGGAGTCTCCAGTATTCCCCTTTTATTTTTACATGTTTTGCAAACTATGACATCTAGATATTAAGTACTTTAAGACATTTTAGTTGATCTTATTTGAGATAAATGAATTAAATTCTGCATTCAAAGCTCAACATTTCTTGAGTTAAGTCTTCTGCTAAGTAGTTAGCAAGCCTAAGGGTTCTCTTGGAGACAAAACATACTTTTCGAGTGTTGGCCACGTCCTTGTCGTAGACTTGAGGCATGAAAATTTTCTCATGTTCTTCCACTCTAACAACTTCATAAAAGAGATAAATTTATCAGAACGAAGCACCGAGATTCAAAGATCAAAGGTTCCCTCAAAAAAATCTAATGTTTTGTCTCAAGCTCAAGATAAAATCAAGCCCCCACAAAATTTTAAGTTTGTGGATTCAAAAATCACACATATAAGGCTATTAACAGTGATGGATTGTGTTCGTTCTATTGCCCTACATCTCAACTCGGTCACTAAAAGTTTAATCTAGGGTTATACCTTAGTTATAGAATTTTTAATATTAGTTATGTTATTGATGCAGATTTTTAATTCCTTTATCATGAGTTGTTATATATATTATTATGCATTGAGATATTTGAGTTTTTGGCATGTTTATATTCCACAAGAACTCCAATTTTTTATTTAATCTATGGGAATTATATGATTAATAAATGTTCATTTTTTCAAACGAAAGAGAGTATTAGTTTGAGAAAAAGCGAAAGAGTAAATCTAGTATTTTTTAGATGACTTGATGTTGAACTCTGAGTTCCTTATTTTTTTAATTTCGATTCCTAGTTATCGAATTGTTGTATATTGTGTAATGAAACTATTGAGTTTATTATTCATGTCGATTTTCCATCTTGAACCCTATTCCTAAGTATTTATTGAGTTCGGAGCCATATTTCTTCAATTTTATATCATTTCAGTAGACATAACCATTTTCCTTCGGTTTACATCATTCACTAGTTGGAACCCATTTTCTTCGACTTCATATCTTGCACTCGTCAGAATAATTTCCCTTCGACTTTATATCAATTCACTTGCTGGAACAATTAACCTTCATGTTTAATTATTCATCAAATGTCTAACATCATGCACCATTAGAAATTTGACATCATAAGGAAGACACAACAATTCAACCAATTCAAGTCCATATTCATATCATCAAGGCATTTCATAAATCAATAGAATAGGAGCCACAACGAGCCAATTCACAAAGCATTTATTATCAATACATTGTATTTTCATTAACATCCTTTTTTATTCATAAAGATTAACCCAGTGAAAAAATAAACCCTTCACCTCAACCTCTTTATTCTCCAACACACACAATGAAGGAAATTCACGAATTCTACTAGATTAAAAGCTTAGGAGATCACTTGACTTAGTGGAATCAACTAATCTAACCAAGACTTGACTCATCCCCTTTTGAATGCTATCGAATACCCCACTATATAATTTCAATAAAGTAATCACAATAAGACTTTCGAAATAACAACTCCCAATTCATAAGATTGAAAAATGGGACAATCAACTCAAAACCTCATATCGAGAAACAAATTTTTAATATGAGAATTTTTACTTGGAAACATTACCCAAGGCATTTTCAATTGATTAGTTAAAACCATTTCGAAAAAGGGATTAATATAGTTCACAATCTCCATTTTAGTTGAGAACTAGTTCTGAAAAAAAACCCTTCCCATTTGCAACTTCAATACCAAATATGCGATTTCATGCCACGTATTTCAATGTAGATGATACCATTTAATATCTATATAATTAGTAAAATTCAATACCAAATATGAGATTCATGCAAGTATTTAAATGTAGATTATACACATTTAATATCTATAGATTAGATATGATTTTGTTTGACATGGAATTCATTTTAAAAATGTTCGAATAATGTTTTTAAAAAATATTTAAATTATATTAAATAAAATATTTAGCTCAGTCCAAGTATGATCATTATGAATGATTATGCTTATCGTAAAATTAATTAAGTTTAAACAAAATATGGATTTTAATGAACTTCAATCTTCATGGGAGTAATCCCATTGATTTGGGCTTACAACTGAATAGAAAAAAAAAAAAATTAAGTTCAGACAACTATTTCTTGATGAGCTGGTAAAAGATGGGGTCAAAGGAAGTATGTGTTTATTGTAACTCCTGTATTCTAATACTTCAAAATAGTGTACTCATTACTCATAAGCCACACTAGGATTCAATTAGAAGCTAGAGAGAGCTCGTGTATCAGATTAAACACATTTCTCTACAAGTTACAAATTCAAGAATACAAACAACCAACCGTTTAAGTTAATGAAAAACTCAAATTCAAGCTTACCATTTTCAAGTAAAATCTCAAAAACTCTTAGAAGTAAAGATCACGGTCATTCAATATTTAAAGATCGCACCTCACAGGCCTTGTGTACGCCCCGAGCCTACACCCTCAAGCTGGGACGCCACCTCGAAAACATTGCCTAGACAAGAAAACCCTTTACATACTGAATACTCAACCCGCATTCTTCCTTAAAAACTATAATCCGTCATGACCCACCTCTCATGTTCCCCAACACCCCCCCTAATACTGGCCGTCGCGAATATCGGCCCCCTGCCGCCTTACCCTCCCCTCCCCCCTTCCCCTCTCCACGCTCCTGCACCTACCAAACCTCCCTGTCCTGAAGCTTTAATAAAACAGAGGAGTCGTGGAAAAGACCCAAGACAATCTAATAAAACTATAATAATAAAGATACATGAAAGGGAACCTCCAGAGAAAGGAGGCTCACCAAAGACTCTTAAATATGCTCAATGGGGATCATACGAAGCAACTTAGTTGACCCTAGTTATCTAGATTTATATACATTAAAATTAATATATCACATAACTGGGTAATTATATATATTTATGAGCATGCAAGGGCACCTTCTAAAACAAAGACATAAGATTTGAAAAGCTAGAACCTAAGAGAAATTTATTCGTCTAATTCAACTCAAACTCATTTCCCCCACTATAAAGTAGGAATAAACAGATGTTGCAGTATAACAAAAGTTTTCAAAAGAGCGATGAACAGAATAACAACCCGGTGTATTAGTGTTAAAAACACATAACACAGTTTGTTATGATTAAAATACCGACTACCAAATATCTAGGTGGAGTTAATCCTAAACGACAACATCATAATGAGATATGTGATGACTCCAACGTCGTTTTGCGTTAGATCGCAGTTTTACGGACGTTTTACCTTCAAGGGGTTATAGGACCTAACTACGAAAGTTGATACTCATTTATGCTAAAAGCATTAAGGAATCATCTAAAATGTATGACCCTTTTATTACCTATGTTAGCTACACGTTTTATGAAGACTTTGAATTATGTAAACTAAAGCTTGTCCCCAAATTGGTTCTCCATACTACTCTAAAAATCTCACAAGCTCATATTTAAAACAATAAATGATTCCGTGGATTGAGATTATATCTCAAAAACTAGCTCAAAATCTCTCTTGGAAATCAGCATTTCGTCTTTTGTTTAAATGTGAAACATTTACTCTTAGAGAATACTTTATTGCCATATAATCTTTTGAAGAAAAAGAACACTCTTACACTTACTAAACTCAATGCTCAAGTCCTAAATAAAGTAAAACAATTGCAAAAGACTTTTGAAATGACTCTAAGAACACTCAAGACTTTACTCTTAAATCTACATTGAATTTTACTTATGAATTATGAATTTAAGGTTATGATTTGTGATGGGAATGATATTGCGATGATTAAGAGTGTTTTATATAGTTTATAATGAGAAGAATAAAAAACATTGCTCTTGAAACAAGTGCGCAACACAAAGATGCATTTAATATTGGTCGTCGACAATAATTTGAGCACATTTGACGATTCACATTTCTATGCGATGCAAGAGGGGAAAACGTTCACTCTTAATGGAAAAAATATAATTCACTTCAGCCCAGTCGTGGGGATTGGTTCACCAGTTTCGTTCTAGCTTTATTCTTCCTCGATTTCTAATCATGATTTGCATATATTAGATTATTTTTTGAAATTTCTCCATTGATTAAGATACCCAAGACATGTTCACAACAATCTACTCATTAAAAAACTCTAAAATTGACATGATTTCCTCAATATCTCAACAGTCCCATTCGAACTCAAGAACGAAAGTCAATTTCAAGAACAAAATTCAGAATCATCAGACTTTCTAGGATGAATTTCGCTGAAATATACATGAATGTTGCATGGGTGAAGGAACCCTACTCTATGAAAGTCTCACATACCTTTTTAGGTATCAACCCTTAGTTATACTACTTTGATTCGACAAAAAATATCCAAGAACGCCTTGACATTCTCCTATTTTTTTGTCCTCTTTTCTCTTCTCTAAACATTAGCAGAAATTCTTGGAATAAACGTAAAAACTGACCAAATCAGTTTTTATTCACCCCATTAATCTATAAAAAAAATAGAATTTTTCTAACTAGGTAGGGGAAAAAAAACACAAAATAAACCTCTTATACGGGTGGTTTTTTTATCTGGAGCAGACTAACTTCAAAATTGGCCATTAGCTCCTCATACAGGCTCAAAAGCTAACAACATTGGTGGCGGCAATGGATGGTTCACCAATATTACTACCCCTTTGTGAAGACCATTCTTCTCTGCATGGTATTAGTAGTATTATCTACTTGTATATATATATCAAGCTCAAATACCAAACAGAAACATCGGAAATACAACACGCCCAACTTAAAAAACAATGCCCAAGAAAAGGATTTGTACATTAATTTCGAATTTCTAAGGAGTAATCCGGGGGTGAGTTTTCGTACTTGGACAGCCTAACTTCAATTGTCTATCTCCCCTCTACATGCTCAATATAACAAACCTGTCGGTGGCATTGGTATGATAATTCAAAGACTCTTCATTTGGTATTTTTTATCCCACCTAACTCATCCTTTAGTAGTTGTTATGATCATTTGAAATTGATCCAAAAACTCTTCCGATTTACTTAACAAAACATGCCAAATTTCAGAGATTTTCTTATTCCAAAAAACTGGTGCTTTCCCAATCAAACTTATCAAAAGTGGGATTGTTTAAATCATCTACCAGCCTTAAAGTATTCATCCTCGAATGAGACTAATCTTTATTAGGCTAGATCTAAAATCCAGCTCGATACAAACAAGCCAACACGTAAATCACAACATGCCAACTTACAAAAAAATACCCAAGAATAGCAATTGTACATTAAATTTTGAATTTCTCCGGATTTCAATGAGCATGGGTGCGGACCATATTTCTCATTATCAGCCTCAGCTTACGAAGGGATCTTCCTCAAACAACACTAGACCAATGTGATGCTACCCTCATTGGTTCCACAAGCGAATTTGACGATCCAAAATTTGAACGGCAATCTCTCATAAAGATAAACTATTCCTTAATACCAATATCTTTCAGTAGGTATTTCAAGTGGAATAACTCATTGCACTCTTCAACATGAATATGTGAAAACACTTTAGATGGATGACTACTACTAAACTCCTTGCGGTTAGAACTAACTCTTGCATGGTAGCTCAAAAAATCATAAGCTTACATTTATAAAGCTCCTGTAGCTTATGTAGGTCTAAATTCCACTTTTACAAAAAATTTTGTCAAAGCCAGGAGGACCCACACCCGGACATGCCTGACCAACAACCATTGTTGGCTTTGACGCGAAAAAAAAAACCCTTTGGGCCAGACTTACTTAATCAAGGCAGACATTAACTTAATTCAATTACAAAGATGCAAAAACTTCTCCTGCGAAATACATTAATAATTATACTTTGATAAAATTGCCATTAGTCTTAAAAATAAAATTTGAAATAAAAGAGAGTAAAACTAAGACTAATTAACTATCCTTTTATGAATCCTTACATTAAACATACAATCATTGAATGTTAGGGACAATCCCCCAAACATTATGAATTGGAAAGACAAAATCATATAAGAGAGTCCTAGTGGGGGGGGAATTCTAGGACGCTCACACTAAATCTGAGGGCTCGATGTGGTGTTAACAATCTGTGGATGCTCATCTGGTACCTGCTGGTTACGTGACAATCAGCAGTCCGATGCAGGACAACGGACATCCAGTCTTGAATTGTAAAAGTATGGCGAATTGGAATGATAAAAACCACAAGTTAGGAGTTTGAAAACGCCCCGGTAGGGAAAACACTTACCTTTCGCTCGGCTTGACTCAGTGATCTAACTAACTCATTATCATATAATGCACTTTTAACAAAGTACATGTGCGTACAAGAAACTCTTCTGAAACACGGCTAATGTCTGAGGTATGCCAAGATAAATTAACTAGGTACGATGAACATAGAAATCAAGTAAATGATTGTATATGAAGGGTACAATTAACTTCTATGCTGTAAATACCATTAACTTCTAGTGGGAGATGATCTTAACCGATATAAACCATCACTATGAGACCCCTCCCCTAAAGCCTCCCCCTCTGCTTGATTCCTCTGGGTAACTGTTTATCCTCATGCTGCCCCCGCGAATGGACAACATTACCTATATCTTGCAACCATCGGTCTAGTAGGCACCTTATTCGGCTACTCTTAAATTAGATCCCACTAGTTAAACTTACAGTATCACTATAAACAAGATTTTAGAGTCAGTGAAATACCACTGATTTCTCATGGTTTACATTGGGACTTAAGTTGATCATGAACTCTTGATCCCAAAACATCAGGTGCAAATACTAATCCCCAAAAAATCTTACTCTTAAGATCAGTACTTTCAAAAACTGTCCATTTTGTTGGGTTGAGAGATATTTTGATCAGAACTTCAAAGCTTACAACGATCCTTTGGCAATCAAAAGTTCCCCTACTCAATCAAACTCATTTTGCATAGTTTAGTTCCCTACTTAACTTAAATGTAAAAAAATTTAGAAATTTCTAGATTTCCTCTTCAACTTAAATGTAAAAAAAATCTTTACCCCCTAAAAGATTCTATGAAATAACGAGTTCTCTGAATATATTTTGAGAAAGAACTCAACTCGTTATCTGCTTGCGAAACTGAAACTTTTGATCTTCATCAACTCTTCACAGAGACTTAGTTTCCCAATATACATTTTTTAATCGACAAGAACATCTCAATCTTGTACTCTTTTTCACATGAATGTGATCCTTACAATGATGTGGTAAAACCATGTAAAAATTACTCTTGTAAGCTTTAAGTAATTTTACTTACACTCGTACTGGTCGCCTTTACGACTTCACTCCTTAACTTCATTTGATACTTTATATTAACATTCATTGGATTAAAATATGGCTTTAGGTCATGGTTCAGTTAAATCGATTATTTCATGCCATGACTCTATAGTCCCTAGAGGTATTGGAACTCCACTAGTAATTTAGGTACATCACTTAGGGAATTGTAAGCAAAGGCGGTTAGGGATCAGAAGGGGCTCTACGGAGCCTGGTGCCTCATAAGAGGCAACGGGGCGCACAGAGCCATACTTGCGACAGACTTAGTCTAGAGGTTATCAAACGGTGGCGCGGCGCACCAAGCCTTATAGAAAAAGCTTCAGGAGGCTTCTTGGGAAGGCGACGAAAACGCATCCAAGGCAAGAACAGAAGAGGAAACTGGCGGGCAACTGCAGGTCGTTGGATATTCATCCCTCTCGGCCGCCCCTATCCCCCACTCATCCCTTACTTATTATACTCATTTCGGTGCTTTTTTTTTTTTTTTATTTTTTCTTTTTTTGGCTGGCGGCAGTCGGAAGAAAGAAGAAATATGGTTGGGCACCCTTTTCCTTGTTTTAGGGCGGAGGTTGAAGCCGGGAGAGTCAGGCTTCTCCGGTACGCTGGGGGTTAGCTGTTTCCTTTGTGTAAACCGTCGAGTTAATGTGGTATTTAAGCCCCAAAATGGATATCAACCCAAAAACTTAGGGACTAAATCACCTCAATAACGCGATATGTTAGACTCATTCTTATCTTACCATAGACGAGAAAGAAGCAATTACAACAACAATAAAAGGACATACGTACAATCAATCAACAAGACTTGATACATTGTTTTCCATCACAACACACTTCAATTATTGATTCAACAATCTTTTCAAATAATGGAGAATTAAACATGTTAGTGTCCTATTGGGAACGATCCCAACACAAAGTTATCTCATATACCTGAATAGGGATCCACCCTGATGCACTTCCACCGTAGATCTCTTGACGTTCTGGTTAAATCTAGGCAGCCTTTGCTCCACATTCTTAGTTGTCCTGCGATGCGGGGTAACCAAACCCTATAGCGGAAAAAAAAGTATTTTTCTAATCTTAACTAAAACATGGGTTGACCGAATTAAACCTTAAAACAATAGGTGAAATAGTTAGCAGAAAATATACTTTACACATGCTAAAATCCGAATGGACTGTTTTCAGTCCAAACTTCCGAAGGCACATCTCCCACATATTGAAACTTTAATTTAAAAAATTAGACATTCTTAGAAAACATTTTCCCAAGTTTTACATCCTATATAGAATTCACCCTAAATGCATTTCAGATAAAAGTGTGTTCAGTTTTTTGGTGGAGGGTTTATAATGACCCAAACCCACTTTTTAAATTAGAAACTCTTTGTAAAAATTTCCTATTCTTTACAAATATAACACTATTAGAGTTTCTTGGTTAATAATAGATATTTGAGTTATGAGAGGTTTACAATATATCCCTGGGACCGTTCGTCCTCAGACAAAATTGAGAACTTTACTCCAAGCAAAAGGTGAGTAGCATAATATGATACTTCAACAAACCAAAAACACAGTAACAATGCTAATATAGTATATATAGTGATAAGAAGATAACTTTAGTACCTTGCTCTGCATTCTCTCTGGGAATCTATAGCCTTCTCAAGCCTCACAAGTGCTCTTAACAAATGTTGCTCCAAGGGACCTTGACTGATCCAACTTCCTTAGTTCTCAACTTGACCTTGAGATTAAGATTTAGGACTGGAATTCTTTCATTGGCTAAGCCATCCTTTATCACACATTCTTATTGTTAGCCCCATACAATAAAAAAAAAAAAACGGGATTACCCACGCAATTCTTCACATATCGAAAGTATAGAAATATGGATGAACCCTCTGATCAAACTCTTGGGGTAGCTTAACTCATAAGCTCTATGGCCAAGTTTAGGATTTCTGTGCAAGACCAATATACCGGGGAATCAAAGTTTCCCACTTCTTACCAAACTCATTATAACTTTTGTGGTGAAACTTAGATAACCCATCATCCCCTCAAACTTACCAACGGCCTCTTTAACATCATGTAGGACCTTTTGGCGACTTATGTTCATTTTCATCGCTCTTGAGGGAACTTAACCTCTAATATCTTGGTGAATAGATATGGCATATAAAACTACCCTGTGTTTCCCCCAACAAACCCTTCGAACCACATACATAGGACACAGCCTCCTCACTGCCTCTTCCCTCCCATCAAAGAGTGTACATATGAGCGTTGGTTGCTCGAATGTCACTGTTGTTGGTAAAAGAAATCATCAAAAGCTATGTGATATTCCCTTTGGATAATCACTATGAAAGTTCTACAAACTGTCTTCCCTAGTCTGATAGTACGCTCTGCTTTTCATCGGTCTGAGAACAATGAAAAACTAGTGCTTAAGAAGTTCACATGTGAACCCAAACCCTTTTGAAAAAAATCTTCCAGAACTTTTGTATATGTGCACCTCTATATGAAAAGAGGACATACTGTCATCATAGTCTCTTACCACTTCTTGAAGTAACACTGGCATCATACTCGGCCAAATATGTAGTCTTTATCGCACAAGAAATGAAAAGATTGAACATTCCAATATCAAATCACCCGCTGGGACTTGGTAAGCATGTGATGAAGTCCATATAATCATCTACCACTTCCATTCTTGAAGTTCTATAGTCTGAGCCAACCCTTTAGGCCTTTGGTGTTCCACTTTAACTTGCAGGTAATTGGAGCACTTGGGAACAAACTCAGCAACATCTTTCTTCATTCCTTCAAACCAATAACCTCTTTCAGATTTGTGGTACATCTTGGTAGAACCCGGATAAATGGAATATCTAGATCTATGATCCTCCTCCAAGATCCTCTCGTGGAGTCAATCTACCCTAGGTACACACAGTCTACCTTGGTACATCACCACATAATCTCCCCCTCATTAAAAGTCAATACTCTTTGTTTATGAACATTCGCCTTCAGTTCAAGCAAAATAGGGTCTTGGTCTTGCTTTTCTTTCACCTCAGACACTAGTGATGATTAAGCCCCATTAGTCACCACTATCCCTCCTTCTGTGGAATATATCAGTCGGACTCCCAAGCGTGCAAGTTTATGCATATCTTTAGCTAACTCTCTCTTTTATTCTTCAATATGGGCGGTACTCCCCATTGATAACCTACTTAAAGCATCAACAACTACATTAGACTTACCTGGGTGGTAAAGAATACTCATTTTCCCTTAGGGTTTTGCTTTAGAGTTTGAGAAAGAGAGAGAACATAATTTTACTGACCTTAAAATTAAATAGGAATAACTAGAGCTTCATACGTGTTTGTGATGTTGGTAACTTGATGAAATGATTAGAAATCGATTGTTACATTTACTTTAAAGAACGACCATTAAGCCAGAAACTAGTCTGTTGAACTAATGTGTTGTAGTGACTTATAGTGGAGTTTTGGAGTGTTGTTTGTAGATTAAAATCAAGGTCAATAGTTCTTATACTTAGAATATCATGTTTCGAGGTTAAATGCTTGGGTGCGACTCTCCAAAGGAGGAAGACCCTTAGAGTAACACCAAGACCCAGTTGAATCAAGAGAGTTCACCAAAAAGTGGTAACCTACGGATAGAGTTCACTCCCTGTAGGTCAATCCACAGTTTGTGGATGGCCTCCGTGGGTTAGGAAACCAAATGACCTCTCTTTTACAAAAATCACAGACAGGTGTACAAGTTGTAGTCCTATCCAAGGTCCTGGATGTTAGTCGTGAGTCGTGGTCTGTGTTGTTGTCAAGATTCTGCCAAGCCAAGGGTTGTTTGGTAAATTCCTCCCTTTGATAATTAGATACATGGACGGTTATTTTACGTGGTTTTAGGTATTTTAAGAGTATTAAAACATTTAAAAAGTATTTTTTACTTTATTAATATCAAAACACCAAAGTTAGAAACCTTTGTTCCCAAAAACTCTCTCTATCGGAAAACTCCATAAGAGATAAAGAACTCAAGGTTCCAGGGTAAATTTGTTAAAATTTTCAAGTCAATTTTGTGGGATTATTCACGTATAAGGTATGGTGATTCTTCATCCTAGATTAATTTTCCATCGAAAAAGTCAGTTTAAAACAGATTTAAATGATTTTCAATGAAAAAAAATCCTACTTTCTAATCTAAGCGTGAGTTCACTGGTAAAACATTTATAAATCATTTGTATTAATGAATTAAAGTTTTATTATTTTATGTTTATTTTATATGGAATTCCTTCAAGAACAATGTCTTCCTCTAAAATCGTAAATTGAATGGAAATTGGTAGAATGATGAAGTAAACTGAATATCATGTGAAGAATATGAAGCGGGTTTATGAAATTTTGTCATCAACTATTTAATTATTAGGAGAATTTGTTATATTGGATTTTGAGTGCTTTTGGTGTGTTAAGGAGTTTCGAAACAACGGCCTTGAAGGCATGTTGTGGATCAATCAAATTTGTCCCTAATTGCTTATATTAAACGAGGGAACTTAGTTATTACATTATTTCAATATTCTTATCTATTGTAGTATCTTTGATACAAGAGTTAAGATCTATTTTTATTGAGATGTAATTTTCAAATATTGATGTTTGATCCACTTATGGTGGAGGTGCTTACTTGATATCTATATGAATGTGAATATAGTGAAATTAAGGTGATTATGTCTTGAAGGTTTTGTACATACGATTCACATTTTATATTGATGATCTTGTATAAAATGTGATGCTTCTGTATTGGTAGGCTTAGGCATCTTTTTCTTGTATAAATGAATGTAAAACTGAATGTGTCGTGAATTGGTAGGCTAGTGCATCCTTTTCTAGACTAATGAATGTACTTTGACATAATTTATAAATGGTCATTATTTTGTAGACCTATAGTTTGTTGCCTTGTCTTTCTTGAATGAGTGAATGTCCAGGTTGGTAGAGCTAATATTGGTAGCCTCCCCATCAAAAACTTATAAGGTATTTTAGACCATGTCTTGAACCGATAGACCTAAATTTTGTGGCCCTTCATGATGTGTCTAGAATCCTAAGTGAATGTAGAACCTTGAATTGGTCGACCTAATGGTGGTAGCCTCTTTTTTGTGTTAGATGATTAACCTAGGATTGGTAGAGCTAATGCTTGTAGCCTCTTTTTTGTGTGAGATGATTAACCTAGGATTGGTAAACCTAATGGTGGTAGCCCTCCCTAAGGAGGATCAATGAGCTATCGTCTATATATTGAATCGGTATACCTAATGGTGGTGGCCCTTCATGTGCATGTGCATTGGTTTAGCAGGCCTAATGTTCGTACACCTCTAAAGCACACATATATATTTTTAATGCAAATACTCTATGAGAACTAAGGATAAGCACAGAGTGGATATGTTTAAGATGATGGATCATCCCAATGATAGGCTAGAATTCAATGAACATATTTGGATATCCCCTAAACTATGTGCCTATATAGGATGCGTACTATTTCTACCCTTCGTAAGGAGAAAACCTCTTTACGTATGGGGATAGAACTTCGGATTACATGTCTAGCTTGCATGGTCTATGGTTGCTAATTCTTGTTCCCATCTTGTGGGATGTGCACTCTAGTAACTTGATAGGTTTTACAAGGTGTAGGTAGTAGTATTGGATGCTATCAACATAAGAAACGAGTAGGCTTTGATAGGACTTGAGTGAGTTCCTTAAGTATTCTTCACTAATTTGAAATAGTCCTCTAAATTAATCTATTGATGAACGTTGAATTATTGTCTTTATAATCTGAAGCATGTCTCTCTTATGTTGATGAAAAGGATTATTTAGCATGTCGTATCGAAATATAAAGATTCTTAATCTAAATATAGCCTTGAGAAACACTTTGGTGCTGAATGAAGAGGTAGTATGGGCTTCCACTTTATGTAATACATACGGGTGTCTTAGGGTAACATAAGATAGAGACCCTAAAATGATGAATGAACTTCTTAATGTATGTGCTTATGCATTGCATGTTGGTTCTAGTTGAAGTATGAATATTTCAGGAGAAGGTGAAAAGGGAAAGGTAATGGTCTGAATGAGATGTTGTGATTTATAGGTTTTCTGTCACTTATACTATGCCTTTATTGTTCAAATATTCATTAAGTTTTACAAAATAGCTTAAAGCATGAAAGTTAACAAAAATTCCCTTTCAACACGTGTTTGTGTGCTCATCAAGACCATTTCTTCATGTGTTTACTACTAAAGTGTAGGATGAGATATTACATGGATTCTCTAGTTGAAGGCTTGAATTTCTATTCTCCAATAATTGGTATGTCGTAATGGATTCGAGGACAATCAACTTATTATGTTTCATTTTGATGTAATAAACTCTTATTAGTTTCTTTTTGAATGTAGAGGGTTGTGTCCTTATGATGTTGAAGTGGTGTCTAAGATGGTTATATTGAGACTTAATATGTCGTTTCTTCATAAAAGAGTTTTTGGTTTATTCATTTTATTTAGAAAAGTTTTAATTCCACGCTATTTTTATTGCCTGTGTGATGAATGAATGGTAACAGGATTGTACAAGACCCCTACTGGGTCATGTACGTCGTTCCATGACTTGAAGGTGCTATCAAGTCGTGACAAACTTGATATCAGAACATAAGGTTTTGGGAATTGTCTTTCGGTTTATGTGTCACTTGCAACGTCTAGTAGAGTTTTATTCATCCGTGAGAGTCACAACACATCTACGAGTGAGAGTCTATAGGACGATAGAAAGTTACATTTTTTTCATTATTCCTAAAGTCGTGACTTAGACTAGAGTCCTATAGTGTTTTTTTTCTAATCCTACTCTTTTATTTATAGGATATGAAGGCGAGAGGAAGACCCTCATGCTGAGTGAAAGAGAGATTGTGGATGAGGGAGTTACTCCCCAAGGTAATCAAGAGAATGAGGTTCTGGTGGTTCCCCCGGATATGACTAATCAAGAGATTAGGGCGGTTTTCCTAACTTTGGCCCAAGTTATGATGGACCAAGTGGGTAGACATGTGGGGCCTAGGATGAATGCTAATGACAGTACTATGACCTCTAGATTGAGAGACTTTGTGAGGATGAACTCCTATTTTTCTTTGCTCTTTAGTGGGAAAAGATCCACAAGAGTTCTTGGATCAAATTTATAAGACAGTGGATGCTACGGTAGTCACCTCTAAAGAAAAGGTGGAGTTGGTTTCCTATCAATTTATAAATGTTTATCAAATTTGGTTTACTCAATGGTAGACTAATAGGCCTATAGGGAGCCGGTCCTATAGAATTGGAAGAGTTCAAGAAGGCGTTTCTTAATAGGTACTTTCCCCGTGAGAGAAAGAAGTTAAGATTGAGGAGTTTATAAACCTTATGCAAGGAGCATAAATGTTGAGGAATATTCCTTGAAGTTGACCTAATTTTCTAAGTATGCACCATCCTTGGTGTCTAACCCTAGCGATGAGATGAGAAGGTTTGTTACAGGTGTATCCAACTTAGTTTAGGAAGAGTGTCTTACGTAGATTCTGCATGATGTTATGAACATATCTATACTTGTTATGTATTCTCAATCTATTAAGGTGTCTAAACCTAATAGGATGAGTAGGGATGTGAAGAGGGGTAGATCCAATGAGCAAGGTCAACCTAGGTTAAAGAAGAGAGCTCCAGATAAAAAAATTTCAAGTTCCCCTAAAGGTCACAAACAGGGAGGTGGTGGATCTCCAGTTGCTAAATCTACTTGCCAAAATTGTAGAAAGAAATATTTTGAGAAATGTCTAGCCGGTACTAGTGGGTGCTATGGTCGTCTAAAAATGATAACCAAGTGAAAGATTTTCCTAATCTTCCCTTACAGCTAAGAAAGGGATGCCAAAAGGCTCTCTTACTGGCCGAAATATCCTTATGCTCAAAGAAGGCTTGTTCCTATTCAACTTCAAGCTAAAGATGTAATGGGAGATAATATTAATAAGGTAATGGGGCGGTAAGTATAGTTCCTTCTTTTTCTAATGTTTATTGATACTCGTGTTATGTGTTCTTTTAGTTTTTTTCCTTATTGGGTGATGATTATGAATAGTAAGGTTGTTAAGATCCTTACCTTTGTCGCTTTCCTTGTGTATTATTACTTACTCGGCTTTAGTCAGGTTTTCTTGTAGTTCTTCCCGTATTTTTAGAGTTATGAGCATTAATGTGTTTTCCAGGCTTCTTCATGTTATGCATTTTTTAGTTGAATTTTTGTTTAATGAGAAAAAATGAGTCCTTCTATTAGTATGCATCTAGTGTATTTTGATTGAATATTTTAAATAGGTTTCAATGTGAATGCCGAAATTGTTATAAAAGAGTTGCATATGGCCTTAATAATGATGTTTGTAATGAGCATAATGCGATTTGGAGAAGAAAGTCCTCTCCAATGAAATAAGAAATATGAAGTTTTATGCATGATATTTTAATAGAAGTATTTCCTACTTTCTTGTTGTGCTTTTAAGCTTTTGATGGTGGAGATGGAAATGTTTCCTCCTAGTTTGTGTTCTTTATATTTTTTGCATGTCTTTGTTATGGGCCCTGCTAGTGTTGTGTAATTCTTGATTAAATTGTCATTCGAGGAAGAATATTCTGGAGTGGGGGATATTGTAATGAACCTTAAATGAAATAGGAAGAACTAGAGTCTCATATGTGTCTATGATGTTGGTAACTTGATTAAATGATTAGGAATGGATTTTTAAGTTTAGCTTTAAAAAATTTTGAGATCGAACGTCAAAAAATGACAATGATGTCTAGAAACTAATCCTTCGAACTAATGTGTTGTAGTTACTTGTAAAAGAGTTTTGTAGTGTCGTTTGAAGGTTAAAATAAAGATAAAATGTTCCTTCACTTAAAATACCATGTTGATGGGTTAAACCTTTGGGCAAGACTCCCCAAAAGAACACCCTAAGGGATCCTTGAGGAGGACCCTATGTCTAACCCCAAGACCCCCTGGAATCAAGAGAGTTCACCAAAAGGTGGTGATCTATATATCGGGTTCACGCCCCTTAGGTCCATCCACTGTTCATGGATGACCTCCATAGGTTAGGCCATTAAATGGCAACTCTATCACAAAAACTAGGAACATGTCCCATCCACGGTCCGTGGATGCTGGTCATGAGTTGTGACTTGTGTTGTTGTCAACTTTCGGCCAAGCCAAGGGTTGTTTTGTAAATTTTTCCCTTTGGAAATAAAATACATGGATGGTTATTTTAATTGTTTTAGGTATTTTAAAATTCACTAGAAGAAAAATCACTTTTGACGAGGGGGAATTTGGTCGTTAAAGGTCCAATTCCGGTGTCTTAATAATCTATAACGACCAGAAAAAGTTTGTTCGTCATCGGTCAATAAAAGTTCCGTCATTAAAAGTTAACAACTGGGTTCAAATTCAGTTGTTAAAGAACTTTTGCGGCAATAAGGACTCCGATAGTTATTTATCTTTTTAGTAACCAACATTTCCTTTCGCTAATTATCATACTGGTTGTTAATAATATTAGATCATAGTAGTAAATTAGTTTGTTTCCAGTTCTTTTTAGCGACCAACATTTCCTTTCGCTAAATATCATACTTGTTGTTGATAATATAAGATTAAAATAGTAAATTAGTTTATTGTACTTCTTCTTTCGAAAGAACACTACATTGTTAATTATTCCTAATCTTCCAACCCAAAAAATCAATTAATATATGATTAATATTGTAAATATGTATAAAAAGTATAGAAGAATCTTAAAATAAATATTAATATATTCTTATAAAATTCATGGTAAATTACAGACCACTAAATAGTTACATTACCAAAAGGATATCTATAAAAACTACGGCATTTATTCAATACCTAACAAAATATAAATTTGTGTATTAGTGAAAACATCTTGCATAATTCCTAACGAAATACAGAATAGCTAGGTCTCTTTGATCTACAACTTTTTCTATGAAATTTTTTTATTTTGATACTTCATAAGTAATTTCTTCGTGAATAGGTTCTCAAGACACCGAATCCTTGATCTGTTAAAACAATAAGTTCATGTTAGTATAGTAATAGATGCTACTTTTTTTTGGCAAAAAATCAAAATTAACTAATATGAAAGTAAATGCAACAACTATGAAGTATTCAATAAATTTTATTCAAAAATAAAACATACTATAATTGAATGGAATTTCCCAAAGAAAGGGTTTTCTCTTCTTACCTTAACAATAAGATGGATAAGAAAAATTGAGATAATTGTAACTATGTTTGATAGCATAGATTCAAACCCGGCACTTATGTTCATAGGTATTCTTAAAAATGAATATGTTACAGTCAATAAAAAGAGATGAACAAAAAACATAATTAGGTACTTATATAAACAACACAGAGTATTATAGTTTGAAAGAATGGCATGTCTTACACTCTACAAGAAATTTTCTTTTTAAATTCGGTATTGCAAGTAACGTGAAATAGCACCAGATCTTAGTGTGCTACATTAATTTAACCCCTCTCATTTAAAAGTTTGGTATTTAGGAATAAGACGCATAAATTCAACATTTTATGTAGAAGGTGAGTAGGGATCCTATTTTTGAAAGTCGCACACACTCCCATCAAGAAGTATTCACATGCCTGACCTATGAAAAGATCAAATCCACACATTAGAACATGAGATAATGTACTGAAATATAACTACAAAAACAACATACCTAGTAAAATATCACAAGTAGAGTCTAGGAATGGTTGATCATACGCATACTCCTTGGCCACACCTTGGAGGTACAAATGCTATATATGACGCATCTCAGCTCAATCGAACAAATTCAGAGTAAAGAAGAAAATATGAACAAGCATATATTAGCTAAACTAACCCAAGTACAACAAATAAATCAAATCTAATTAAATTGAATACTATATATATCGCAACAAGATTTTTGCAAGAAAACCTTAAAGAAAATAATGCAGTATGCATACAGTACAAAATGACGTATAACTTGGGGGAAATTTTCTTTCAGGAAATTGAACACATTTCTATGAAACTTATAGAGAAGTAAATAGAGGACACATTATAGGGTCCTTGATCAACTTAACAAGAAAACAGAGTTGTGAAAAACTTACTAGACATTGTAAATACTTTTTCTAGACATTCGAAATATTTTTTTTCCGCAAATTTCTCTAAAAAAAAATACTCTCCCCACAATTCCATATTTCTGATTCTTCTAAGTCAATGTAGTCAGTAACATTTAACTCGAATTATTACGTTATTCCATGATTTCTTGAAAAAGCTTCATAGTAGTTTTCATTTTTTAAGAGGTGACAGTTTCATGCACAATCCTAAAGTTTCTGATAGTTATAGGTGCACTCTTTAAGAGATCTTTTTCCAATTAATGGATTCCAAAGCAAACCATCAGATGTCATTGTAGTTAGCCTTCACATAATAACAGTTAATACAAGATGACCTGATAGACTCACAAAATATAAGGTGAAGCATTTTATCATTTTCTTAGCTCTTTTTATTGTTTACGTTTTCTTTAAAAGATGGAGCTTTGAACAACTTATAACCAGCAAAAAGTGAAAGTGATGTAATGCTTCACCTGCTAATGAAGAAATAAGGTCAGATCAAGTGAACAGCAAGCTGATGAAACTCAAAATATTTTTTGATAGAGTTATGTAATTAAATTTTGGCATTAGAGCCATAAGAGATCTTTCTACAATCCTCAAAGTCAAAAGATAGCAGCAATTTGGAGATAAGGATTCTATGTGGGCAAAGTTTCAAAATGCTAAATATTGTTCTAAAATCCATGTCGTGGGCAAAAACTTGTATGCTGACAACTCCTTCCACTAGCAAGAGATATGAGTGAAAAAATGCATTGGGTGGGAGATTAACAATGGTAATTTTAGTCCTTCATGGGATGACTAAGCACAAAAGGGGCTTTTGTGAACATCAATCCAAACTTTATGACAAGAGATAATGCTATAACAAAGGTAAACGACATTTCTGAGAAATAAGAGGTGGAATGTCAGAAGCTCTATTACACCATTTGTAGTTCAGTTGCTTTATATATCACATCTATTCGACTTGAAAATGATGAAATTGATAAGGAACCACAAATAGATCAACACTATTGTCTCTAATCTTTGGCATAACCAGAATTCTTTTCGGATACATTTTTATCTTTTAGAAGATTATTTTTGGACATTTACCTTTTAGAGGAGGTTTATCTAGGCCACAGTAACAAAGAGACTAAAGCTTTGCAGTCAAGTTCGATGTACAATGGTGTATGAAAGAGGAATTCACAGAGTTAGGCACCGAGTTGGAGCATCTCATTATCTCCAACACGTTGATCAACACAGATACATACAACTTAAAGCTTAAACACATTGTTAGCAGCATCATCATACATAACTCACTGGTATCCAGTCATGTCATTCGATTGCGTTCAGAAAAACATCCAAACTGAGACATCCTTTCTAAAATGGTCTTTACAAGTGGAACTAGAACCTTATATCACTCTATTTCAAAACTACCTACAAAGGCTAGGATCTATTTCAACTTGATAAATTGAAAAACTTCTACTTTTAGGAGAAGATAAACATGTAACTTCTTTGTTTGTTAAGTTCTTTCAAGGTAATTGCAAAGGATTGTTTATAGGATACTCCATATCCTAGCAAGATTATTGTGTAATCTTTTTTTGTAACCTTGACCCAAGGTTCTATGTCCTGCTCATGTCATTATACATCTTTTTCGACATAATTAACATGGAAACCCCCCTCCCCCCACATCTTAGGCCTATTACCTAAGGTGATTACTTAGTTTAAACAAAAAGTTTTATAAATTTGTCAATCGAGAGTTTCAGTCCTGTTTATTTCACAATTATCGCAACTGAACTTATGAAAAGAGGAAAACAAAACTACCAGATTAAGCATGAAGAAAAAAAAATTGAGCCTCTCACCTCTAAGATATAATGATGAACATGCTTCTTGATCTTGATATAAATTTGTTGAAGCAACCTCTTTAAGTTCTGAAGCATTTCAAGGGAACATTCATCCACACGTTCCTTCAAATATTACAAAGTAAAAAGATAACTTTTAACAAGGATCCATGTGTTTCATCGACACTGCTAAAGGAATCGATAATTCTTTTAATCAAACACCCACTAGGATGTCCAAACTTGTCTTGAATGGTACAGATCACATTGAAGATGATAAATCCAAATTCAATTCTTTTGATGAAGTGAGATCTACTTATAAGTTTCCTTTGTCTTTAAGATGATATGATGCCCAAAAAACTTCTATGATATCAAATGGGACATAATTCAATGAAATAATTTGTGATAATATGTCTTTTTCATCGGTAATTTTACACGCGTTGCAGAATTCATAATGCACACAATATCACCCCAGAACTTCAGTTGACTCATTCGACCTTCATTTTACATTATTCTCATTGCTCATATACTAATTAGAATAGAGAAATTATATATGTTTGGAGATAAAATTCAGATATTTATTTCATCACAAAAAGATCATGAGTGTAACGTAATATTCATTTAATCACTAATATAATAAGTGTAGAAAACAACATCTGGATTGAGGAGAGTAACCAACAACACACACTCTGCCATACAATTTTTTTTTGGCTGAACATAACAACCTCAACTCCATGTCCCCACCGAAATTCTTATGTAAATTGTTAAAATTAATTAGTTTGTTGAATTAATATTGTAAGTACCTCAATCACTCTTCATTTAATCCCGCCAAAAACTAAAAATAACCAAAGAAACATAGGTATACCTCACACATCCAGGTTATAATCCATCTTGAAAGTCCATATTCTTCTAAACCTCGCCTCCTTTCCACTTGACTAACAAACAACAACACTCTATTTTATAGAACTCTATAGTAAGATATCGAAAAACATGCTATCACAAACCCATCAAGTCAGGCATCATTATTGCTAATTTCTAAAGATAACTTTAGATCAAAAGCAATACCGTATACCTAGTTTTAATTAAAATTCATATTCAATCAATACCAAAGTTTGAAGAATCAAATAATTGGATTTTCTATAATAGTTGGTATTTTTAATTTTTATGCCCATTCCTACTTTTAGTCTTGATTCCTTGAAACTTTTCTCTATTTCTTCTAAAATAATTCCTCATGCCCTTCGTTTAAGATCAACTTCTCATGTTTCGACTCAAATTTTATAAATCTAGAAAAATATGGTAAAATACAGTAGAAATCTCAGTCAAACATTCAAACTAATGAAGAAATACACACAGAGAAGTACTCCTATCTCTTAATATCAGGGTTTGTAAGAAGTTTCAAAAAGATATTGAAACCCTAACTTAGACGTATTATTCTCTCCAGTTTAAGAGAATGTGAGAGAGTGGCTACAGAACCCTTTGATGAGAGATAATGCTCGGTTGCAAAAAATTGGCAAATTCCTGACCAATGAAACAATAATGAATAATGTGTAAATTAAATTTCCTAAAATAGGAACGCCTTTAGTTTAACTTTTGAGAAATTTCTAAAAATACATAAATTAGTATTGTCAAAGGAACTTCACATAGATATGATTAAAAAAAATTACCTTGATGAGAAGAGGTAAAAATACCACATCACTAGAGGTCTATAATATGCAAAAATTGCAACCAAGGAACAAAATAGTTGAATGTTTTTAGGGTTAATTGCTTCTCTGCTGGAAGTTAGGAGGATTGTTTGGGTAGATGGAGATTTTGTGAAAAGGTAAAAAGAATGGCGTACTTCTTTTTTATTATTATTTTAAAAATACTCCTATTATTTTAAAAACATATCCCATGCAGTGAATCAAATATTAATTTTTAGCGACCGATATTTTTTTGGTTTCTATAGAACACTTATAACGACCGAATGCCTATCCCTTTTGTTAAGAAATGGTCGCTAAGAGTCTGATTTCTTGTAGTGAGTATTAAAACATTTAAAAAGTATTTTTTGCTTTATTATTTTCAAAACCCCAAAGTTATAAACCCCTCTTCCCCAAAACTCTCTCAAGGAAAACTCCATTACAAGTGATGAACTCAAGGTTCCATGGTCAACTTCTTCAAGTTTTCAAGTCAATTCTTGGGATTCTTGAAGTATAAGGTATGTTGATCCTTCATCTTTGATTAATTTTCCGTTAAAGGAGTCAATTCAAAATAAATTTCAAAGTTTTCAATGATAAAAAAATCCTATTAGTAATCTAAGCATGAGTTCATTGGTAAAACATTTTTTAAGCATTTATAATAGTGAATTAAGGTTTTTTGATGATTTTAAGTTTATTCATATGGAATTCCTTCAAGAATCTATGTTTTCCTCTAAATCCGTTAATTGAATGGAAATTGGTTGATCTGGGTGGGCGGTGTTATATCATAGCATGTGAAATATGAGTTAGATTACGAATCATTCATTAATTATTTCTTAGATAGAGACGTATTGTGTTTATTGCGGTATTGATGCTTTGGTGTTGGTTTGTGGAGGTTGTGATCTCAGGCCCCTTAAGGCTCATGTGATTCACTCCCTTTCGAGTTGCTCATATTAATGATGGAATTGGTTATGAATCATGTCTTGATATTTATATCTTGGATACAAGAGTTGAGATCTATTCTTTTTAAGATGCAATTGTGATACATGCGGGGGTGTGATTTATGATCCACTTATGGTGGAGGTGCTTACATGATAGCTATGTGAATATGAATCTAGTGGAATTAAGGTGATCATGGTCTGAGATTGGTACATTGTGATACTCATGGTTAAATAATTTAGTCTTGTGATAATCTGTGAATGTTGTTTTGACAAAAAGTATACCTCCCCCTGAAATACTTTTGATTGGTAGGCTTATGCCCCTATTCTTTTGTAAATATGTTAAAGGTTTAATGTGTTCTTGAATTTTTTAAGCAGTGGCAATCTTCTTCTAGACTATGAATGTTCTTACGTAAGTTATAAATGATCATGGAATGTTTGGAAACCTAATGAGTTGGTGAAGCCTTGCTCTCTTTATTCTCTGAAAGCATGTCTCTTTATTTTTATGAATGGTTACATGGCATGTCATGTCCAAATGTAAAGGTTCTTTATAAATGTAACCTTGAGGATCACTTAGATATTGTATGAAGCAGTATTATGGCTGCAACTCTATGTCTTACTTAAGGGTTTCTTAGGGTAACTTTAGATAGAGGACCTAGAATGATTAATGATCTACTTAATGTATGATTTTATGTACTACGTGTTGGTGCTAGTTGAAGTACGACTATTTGAGGAGAAGGTGAAAAGGTAAAGGTAATGGTTTGAATGAGATGTTGTGATTTATATTATGGATGTCACTTATACTATTCCTTTATTGTTCAAATATTCATTAAGTTTTACAAAATGGCTTAAAGCATGACTTTCAACAAAAATTCCCTTTTAAAAAACAACAACGTTTTTTGTCACTGGTCCATCATCTTAGTGCTTATTGAGGGTGCAACACCATCTCACGCATCTTATTCATGTGTTTACTACTAACTGTTGGTTTAGACTGTTAGGTGGATTCTCTAGTTGAAGGCTTGAATTTTTATTCTCCAATACTCTTTATGTCCTCATGGATTCAAGGAGAATGAACTTCTTATGTTTCCTTTTGATGTAATAGAATGTTATTAGTTTCTTTTTGAATGTAAAGGGTTGTGTCCCAATGATGTTAAAGTGGTTTCTAAGATGGTTATGTTGAGACTTAGTATTTCTTTTCTTTATAAAAGTGTTTTTGATTCATTGTTTTATTAAGAAAGAAAGGTTTTTAATTCTCATGCATTACCGGGGGGGTATGGATGAATGATGCTTTGAGGCTTGTAAAAGATCCTTTCGAGGTCAAGTACGCCATTCCACGATTTGGTGATGCTCTCGAGTCGTTACAGTAATGATAGATTAAGATATGAAACCTGATTATTTTTTATTTTTCTAATTATTCAATAAATTCGTTTTTGGTATTCTTGGAGGTAAAAATACGAAAACAATAATTTTTAATGTTTTCTCGTCGGCTAATCATCACTACATAGTATAAAGTTACTAAAATAGTCCTAACGTTTTATGTAGAAATTGGATTGAAGGAAAATTGGTGGTGTTTGAAAGAAAATTCAAATGCCTTCAATTTGATAGTTTGTTGGCCACGTAGCTCTTTCTATTCTATGAGATATTATCGCCTAAAGTTGACCCAAGTAGAATGTTACATCAAACTTAATTGATAAGGAAATTTTCATCTCTACTTTGTTCTAGGAGTTTCTACTAACCATTATTAATATCCAAAATCATTCCCATACTATAGAGTTTACCTTAACAAAAATGAGCAATTTAAAAATTACGGAATAAGACCTTATATGCAAAATAAAACATAGTTTGTGCCTTAGCTTAAAAAAATTTTGGTGTGTTAGAATATCTCCCCCTTGGGATCATTCCTGCTCGACTAACGGCTTGTCTGAGAATAAAAAGGGATTTATCTTACTGTATTCAAGTCAATGTTTGAATCACAAAGTACTTTACATAGAGTGATTATTTTTATCGAAATCACGACATTCGAGTTCTATACCTCCATAGAAAATATCATCCAAAGAACACTACTCCTTATCGCTAAAATCAGCTAACCTTGAGCTATTACCATGGAACACCTAATGTATCCAATATTCTCCACATGTTATCAATACCACATTCAAGCTTAGAAACATAACCATTGCATAGACTCTTACTGACCCACATTCTATGAATTTCTCATCTTATCATCTCTACCAACTAAAATAATGCATTACAAAGTCGAAGCTAACTTAGTAGTAATTATAAAACCTTATCTCCTTCTTCCTCCACATTTATAAACTTTGATGGAATAAACACACCATCACTATCACAATAATAAATAGCAATCCTGTTCTCAATCATCACACAACTACTATCAGCAACACCCTCTCTAAAAAAAGGATTATTGAAAGGACCTTAGGGTAAAATATCATTAGCATGATTTATTAGAGAATTATGATTTAACAATATGCATGGCATAACATATGTTGCTAGACATTGAGAGTAAATCATGAACTTGTTAGACTAAACATACTATGAGACATGAATACCTGTATGAATAGGTTCATATCATGGGGCTAATATCCAAAACATCAAAAGAGTAAAATTGAGATCAAGGGGGAAAAGGCTTTGTCGCTCATTTTGGAAAAAATCCATTTATGTGAATTTCACTCAAGTCTATGAGCTTATTACATAGACACAATTACGATATTAGGAATATCAACAAGACGTAGTAAATTCACCTTGAAGAATACGCAAGATTATGAAAGGATTGATACACCTCTTAAACTCTTTGCGAAGACATATCTATCTCATCCTCAACATTTTACTTTATTTATAATCTTATCATCTCCCCTTAGGTCTAGAGCTTTAACTTGAAAGCTCTGGATCTATTCCGTAATCTCTAAAATAGTACACATGCCATTTACAATGCCACTTGGGAAAGGCATATCTCATGGCTACTAAAATCACCATAAACAGGTACTAAGACTCCTTCAAAGACCTCTTTCAAAGATGCTTGTCTTAACCTCTTCTCAATTACGTATAAGGTTGCTTCATCTAGATCTTAAGGGAATGATATTAATGTTTACCTCAGCCTACTACACATTAATACCTTGATTATGATATCTAGGCACACATGAAAAATGTTCATTAACTTTATCGGAATCTCGTCTAACTACATAATGTCATGTATACACCTATTAATTATCTTGTTAATCTAATGATTTAGCAACATGTAATTTGTATCATCTAAAAGTTAGAATATCATGTTTGTACAACTCACAGTTGTAAAATGTAACACCTTAATTTATTACCTACTCTATGTCAATATTATTAGATTAAATCTTGAACTAAATTAACCGCCCTCATGTTTCCATTATTTTTTACCACCGTTATCATCTCAAATTCCAGCCTTATGTGTATTACTAAACTCAGATATTCATTAGACCGAGATTTTGACTCATTTAGGACTTCGTTTTCATAGTTTAAGAGTTCTGAATTACCTATTTAAATCTCTGAACGGATGTGAAAACGTTGATTTGCAGCAATGAAGGCCAAGAAGCAAGGAAAGGGCACGACCGGATATAAAAGAACTAAAGATCTGAAGAAGTGAAAATAAATCAATCCTGGCAATCGCCAAGACCACTTAGTGCACCAATGCGATCTTCAGCTCACTCAGCATCCCAGCATGCAAGCCTCAGAGAAGAACTAAGTTGGCGACCGAAATTTGCAGTCGGCGGATTGCCCAAAGTTATATGACTTGAAATGTTGAAGGCAAATGCAAAGTGGCAAAGAAAGAAGACAATCAGGGGATCACCGATCCACTCTGTGAAGCGCGACTGAATCCACTGAGTAGACTTCCAGACATGATTTTGGGAAACTATAAATTAGATTCTAAATATAATTTTGAGGGGTTCTGTCTCAGATATTACAGTTCCCATTCTGGACATAAAGTTTTCTCTTATTTTCCAGTTTTGAGTATATAGATTTGGAGGATTTGAAAGTGGGTCTTTAAATTGAATCTATAGAAACCATTGTAAAGGATTGGAGACACTTATCCAACTGATGGTTAATGTATTTCATAACTTTTTCTCAGTTTCAATGATGTTTGGCTAAAATCTCAATTCTTGTGGTGTGATCATGTGTTTATTTGTCTAATTATCTTACGGGTATTGTTGTTTCACAATGAAATTGTTGTTTTAATGTGAGTTTAATTATTACCTATGTTTTAATTTATGAATTGTAGTTGAAAATTCAATTTGAATTTTGGGTTCATAGCTTGTTTGAGAAGGGGGTTTTGGAACCAAAGCTTTTGAGTAACGAATTGTTGGTATTGGGACAATATTAATATCGAATTGGTTTGGGTCTCTAATTAGTCAAGAAATTCGTGTAGGGTTTTCTTAGAGGTAAAAATATGAAAACAACCCTTTTTAATGTTTTCCCGTTGTCTAATTCGTCATTGCACTGTATTAGGATGCTAAAAATGTTCATTATTTTTTATATGGATTGACGCGAAATTGGTGGTGTTGGAAAGAATATTCCGATACCTTTTGTTTGATTTGTTATGGGCCACATAACTACATATATTCTGATAGATATTGTTATTTGAAGTTGACCCAAGTAGAACATTACATAAAAACTTAATCGACAAGGAAACTTTGAAGTCTACTTTGTGATATGAGTTTCTACTGAACATAAATAATATCCAACATCATTCCAGTACTAAAAAATTAAACTTTTCAAAATTGACAATTTCAAAATAACCCCATAAGATCTTATATGCAAATAAAAATAGTTTGAACCTTATCTTACAAAATTCCGAGGTGTTACACTTTCTATGAACCTTAGATTAAACCTATAGAATCAATATTCCGAAAATCACATGTGTCAAAAAAATTTCCACAATTATCTTCTGTGGACTTTAATATTTCCTACATCTCGTACTATTTGTCTGTTGGATGAGGTGCCAAAACTAATAAGTCAAACTCACTTCTACAAAACCATCACTATGGCCCTTAATATATTCTAAAACGTGTAGGTTCAAAGTCACAAATTTCACCAAGTATATGTTTCTTCTATGGACACCTTCTAAATGTTGTAACATTTTAAGCGAATAATACAATGAAACCTTAAGAGTTGAGATCCTGAATTAAAACCTTTGAGTCTCTTATTAGAGAACTTACTAAGGCCCATACGAATCATTAGGAAACACTAGATTAAATCTTATTAATCCATCTGGGACTTGACATTATTCAAAATCCATCCTTATTCCTATAAAACTTGCTTACAACTCGTAGAACGACTCAAAAAAAAACATACATCAGTCTAATTTTTGCATTTTTTCCTTTCAACAAAAATTTTCAATTTATGAGGAGTAGTTACATAAAAAAAAAATATACATTGCAGACACAATAAAGGTTTTAAACATCAAATGGAGATTATTTCGACATAAATTGTGTCCCACATCAACGACCCTATTTTAGTAGAAAAATGATAAGGTTGTTTGAAATGACTCTAGAAGCCTTGTGACCTTAATCAAAGGTCCTTCAAGGCCAAATCGTATGTGTAGGATGTAGCCAAACATATATGCACAACAGAAGCATATCAGGATATTTACTACTTAATGAACAATAGATAACAAAGATTGTTTATGCTAAAACATATATCATGCTAGAACACATAAAAATACTGAAATTTAATTCAAGAATTACCTTTTTTAAGCGTGAGCAGATACCTTCAACTGAATCCCAAGATAGACAAACCTTCAAGTGAATCTACAAGATAGCTATGGTCTTCTACAGTAATCTCAAGTCACATCCGAACTCTCTCAATACTTGGGTGGAAAAATATCAAATAGAAAAATAATCAGTCTTCTTTCTAGGTTAGGAGAATCCCTATTTATAGAGATTTCCTCCTAATCCAAAAAGGACTAGAAAACCTAGTTTTTCTAGAATACTAGAAAATTCATAGTATTCTTCCTTTTTGCATAGAAATGAGATTCTGAGTTCTAGTTAAAAATTGTAACTATAGGGACCACAAACTTAATTACTGAGTCTTCTTATTATGGAAATAATTCCAAATCATTAATTTGAATTATTCTTACCATAATGAATTACAAAATATTCAAGTAGAAATTTGTGATTGCACTCCTCGATTTATATTATGTAATTCCCCATTAAACACTTATGTAATTCCCCATGTTAAGATTTAAGATACTAATAAATAAATTAAATTATTGAAGAATTTAACTTAATGATTAATTTCCTTTAGAGTACTCCTTAACTTATTTCATGTGTCAGATTCATAAATCCACTCGCAAGATTTGACACGATGAAAACCTATTAATTTCTACGAAAGGCATATCAGTTAATCTACATAACGAGACTTGAATTCCATCAAATAAGTTTTTATTTCACCAATATATTTTTTATCATCCAACTTATTATGCATATTGACCCGTCTCATCCCCTTTTAATACATCAAAATAATAATTAATATCTACAGTTCAGAACTGTTATATCAGTATTCAGAATATAAGTAAATTTAATATTTACAAAATATGTTTTTATAAGTCAGTCTAAAACAACTATCTCTACTCAGTCGCGTTCAGTACATAGAAAACGTACTAGCATAAGAAGTTTGAACTATGTCATTTCCATAATCAGTATAAATTACATATAATCTTGTGCTACAATCGTACCTAGTGGCACATCCAATATCCATCCTCTGAACCAAAAAGTTTATACTTATAAGAAACTTATGATTTAAACTTCTGTGTATAAGCTAAGACTCTACTCACTAAAGCATCTACTATATAAGTAAATAGACACCATAAACGAATGTATGATCTATTGAAATATTATTTTTTAACATATGGTTAATTGTATACATCCCATCAATCTCCCACTTAGACTTTTAACCATCACAATTGTTAAAATGTACTATATATAAATGCATTGTTAATAGTATACACCCTAACAATCTCCCACTTAGATATTTAATCTTTAAAATTTTTAGAATACTATGTCTAAACACATGATTAATAGTATATACCCTAACAATATCCCACGTAGACTCTTAACTATGCATTTACAACTTTCACAGGTATTCCTTTATTTCTTATCGAAAGAAAATTTACTAAACTATTTTCTCATGCAATTTTGTCTAGTAGTGCTTCGTCATAACAAATCAATTTTGTACTTGATCTTGAGAGACATTATCATGAAACCTTCGAAGAGTGTACTTTTTTTAGGAGTTCTATGATAAAAGTTCTCTCAAGTATACGAAACAAATCAATCTTCGTTATGATTCTCCCACTACGACTGGGTGTATTTATAATAAACACGTTCAGTGCTTGTGGTTTTAAATAATTTCTTTCAAAAATCTTTCGATGATTGAAATATGAACAACTTTTTCATGAAGTCGTTCTTTTGATTTGCTCAACATCACTCCCACTAATTTGACGATAGTAGTTTCTTACGTCAAGAAAGTAACGTTCTTCCACTACTTAGCTGCAATGGAACGGTCAATTAAGACATACCCATTAATATATCGAGCGTTCCTGAATTTACAAGTGACTTATTTGTTGTCTCTTATTAATTCGGTAAAAAATAAGTACTTATGGAAACATGGTGTATAACTTTTCATTTCTAGAAATAAGGCAATTATGTGAAACAAGTGTCTTATTTTCTTTAGGGCAACAAATATATAACCCGTCTGGCATTCTGTGAGTATCCAATAACACACAATCTTTCGTTCATAATTCTAATTTTCCCACTCACATGTGCTGGAATATCAGATATTTGAACATGTCACAGATTAGACTTACGTCAGATTCAACTACTTCTATAGTTTTCCAATGTACTGATCTGAAAAAAAAATGAATTAAGAAACTGATATGTTGTTATTACAACCTATCCCAAAAGAAACAAAATAACTTATAACCAGTCAATAATTAAGCTTATAATCTTCATAAGAGTCTACTTCATTTCTCTTCTACACCAATTTATTATAGTGCATCTGGTGCTAACAATTGAATTGCAATTATTGTATGAGATAAGTGAATCATGAGCTTTGTAAAGAGGTTTACGTTACTACAATAAGAGTGCAGTCATTTGAAATATTTTTCATGATGCAAACATTATATTATCTTAAATATTTGGATCAGTTTATAAAGATTTCGGATTACCAAAAGCATAAAAATATATATATTCATATCATGAGTAATTATTTGCGGAAATCTTAGAATACTCGAAGTCACCCCTATTCATTTATCTCACAAATCAAGATAGAATAATCCTAACTTTTCACTACCACTTTTTCCTTTTTAAGAGGAAAAGTCTCTTAGTTATTTTTTTTTCTAAACAGAACTCACATGTTTGTAGTGATGTCACTTTCAATAAATCTTTATATCCATCCATTAACCAACCTCGAAGTTCTATACCCTAGTGTACAATAAGTTTTATTCAAATTAAAAGGATACTTTTTCATATGAGATATATTAATAAAATTCTATTTATCCGAGATAATATTAATATAATAAAAAGGATCACGCATCAATCTACCACTAGAAACTAAATATTGATCAAACTCAATAATAGGTGTTTTACAAACAAATATATCAAATATTCATCTCTTATCTAGTTAGAACTGGAAAATCGTTGCCTTCTAACACAAGGATATGTACAATGAACTAATGTGAATTAATGATTTGATCTCTATCAAAGAAAAGCTTAAGTAGTACTAGTGGGTTGGTTTCGTAAAGTGTATTAAAAGAATATGAGGATACTACATTATATATAGATCATACTATTGAATTAATCCCGTAATAACGAAATGCAGGGTGCATGGATATATAGAGATAGATATATATATCTATATATATATATATAGATCTAATATATAGAGATATGATATATATGTCCAGCATCTCGAATAAGTCAATCTGGGCTGGGATTGGAAAACTTATTGCAATACACATATACAATGCTAGTTATATTCCATAAATTGTACAAATCTAACTATGTTGGATAAATCTACTGTCGTTTACGTTCAAGTGAAACATCCGTAGCTAATTGATCAATTCTATCTTACTAAGTTTAGGAGAGTTAGTTATTGATAGAATATCCAAAACTAGACGTCTAACATTACATTGTGAGTTATATCGATTTCATCCGTTATGGAGGAAGGTCTAATCCATCACATAAAACTAATACTTCAATTTTATTTAATCAATTATGACCAAATACTGATTAACGATTCAATAAAATTAATTTCTTACTAGGTTTTTCTCATGAATCTACAAAATTTCTGATCAATTAGAGTTAATTTTTTTCGAATTTCAAAACTATGATGAATTTGGTTGAAAACGTTGTTTGGCCATAATAGAATTTGAGATTTTCCTCCTCAGTAATTCTTATTATATGTCATTATTTGTAAATAGATAGAAGACGAATTAAGAATAAGAAGGAATTCTAAAATTACAATAGACAGCATATTGATGTATATGTGAATATTAAATTCAGAAAACATAGAGATCAATGCTCAGACAATAAAGTTTGATTGAAAAATGGACTACTCATGCCCAACCACAATATTGTGCCCAGATATCACTTCAAAAGTCAAACAAAAGCAAACTCCAGATGGAGAGTATCTGTTAGTTGTTTTTTAAGTTAACTGAATTAATATTATCCTAGATCCATTGATACAACAAATATTGACTAAGTTTAGTAGAGTCAAAAGGTAATAAACAACTAAATGATTAAAACTTTAATGACGTGTGTTCCTTTCATCCAGGCTGAGGAAGGTCTAAGCCTTACACAGTGAACTTAATAATTCACTAAAAATTTAGTCATTCAAGACTATCGAACAACTCTATCACCACTATCATTCTATAATGGAGTAATTTTGGTAAAATTAATTATTTAGGATACAAAACTTATCTAAAAACATCATTTGAACGATCTCAAAATTCCAAACCACTGTATAACAATGAGTATTTTAAATTTGATCATTGATGATGAACCTACCAAATTTTTTATCAATTGGAGGTCAAAAATTATATTTATCTTCAAATGTATGATCAGATTCAAATTGAAACGATTTAAGGAAAAATGAATAGATCCACATTCTTATCATATATCAATTTATGTTAACTCATCATGAGTAATCATGTATAACATATTACATAAATAAAACCAATATAAAGGATGTCATTCATACTATATCACATTTTAATTCTAAAGAACAACTCTAACATCATTTTAACGGCCTCAAAAAATATAACCACATAGAAATGAGTACTTCTTATTAGGCCGTTATCAATGAATCAATTGGAGTCTATAAAAATAGTTATTTCCAAATCTATGACAAAATTCAAATTCATGTGATTGAGACATCTTTAGGAATTAAAACAATATGACATATATTCTTATCACATATCAATTCATGTCCAATAACCATGTACAACAATCTTCCAAATTTAACATAAACACAATTGGTATAAAGAATGATCTTATCATATTCAAATTAAATTTTAATATGAGAAACTGCATAAAATTCATCTAAATGATTTCAAATTGAACCATCAAATTTCAAGTCAATCAGATATCAAAATATTCATGACCACCTAAACTATGACTAAATTTGAAAAAAGTAATCGTTTTAGCCATTGTTAATGATTAAAATTACATGATTCACATTTTTATTCTACTTTTAATAATTATCTCATGAGCATAAGACATATTGTCTGCATTTTCTTTAAACAAGGCATTCAACACCTTATTATATCAAATTGTTATCTCAATTAATACACTTGAGAATTAAAAATACTATGTTTTCCCCCTTTTATACCGGTGAAAACCTTTAATATCTCTTCTCATGAATTAATTAGGTCTTACTAGTATCTAAAATGTGAATCTCCATTTAAGTAAATAAATATTCACCATAGTATTCGCTTAGGACAACTTATACATGATACATTGAAAATATTCTAATTACTCAAACAATAGTTTTCCCTTGTCTTAATCCAATAGAATTATCCTAAGTCTTCGCAAATTCATATATTTATTTGAAAATCTCACACATACATAAAACTTTCCATTTCAGAATTTTGTCATGATTACAATACATAACATATTTAAATAGTAACTATTTTATTAATCACACACTCTTAAGTCTTAATTCATAATATGTAACCTAATATAGTCCATACTTAATTTAACAAATGAAGAAAAAAATTAGCGGTTGCCACAACCCTTTATCCACGTGAAAAAAATTTGAGTAATTTTTTTTCAAACAATCCACTGATAATTAAACCAAACATCAAATCGTGACTCATAATTAATGTTGATATGAGTTTAATTGATTATCATATATGTTTGGGAAGAATTTGTTTCCGACGCCGGCAACTTCAATTCGGAAAAATAGGTGAAATCTATTTTGTCAACCTTTATGACGTAAAAAGTCACCAAAACCCAATTAACCGTACCCAATTACGGCCGAACAGCCCACCAAAAAAAATTCACCTCCTTATTTTTCATCGAAAACATATGTATAATCAACCATGTACATATTATTTAAGTTGGCTATTTATATGCAAGCATGACTCTTGATGCCAATTATTGAAAAACATATATACACAACGGAAGCTTATCAGGAACTTTACTACTTCCATGAATAATAGATAATCTAGATCGTTATGCTAAAACATATATCATGTTAGAACACATAAATATATTGAAATTTAATTAAAGTACCTCTTGAAACGTGAGCCGATACCTTCAAGTGAATCCAAAGATAGACAGAACATTAAGTGAATCTACAAGATAACTATGGTCTTCTATAGTGATCCCAAGTCATATCCGAACTCTGCCAATATTTGTATAGGCAAGTATCGAATAGAAAATTAATCAATCTTCTTTATAGGTTAGGAGAATCCCTATTCATAGAGAGTTCCTCCTAATCCAAAAAGGACCTGAAAAACCTAGTTTTCTAGTAGACTAGAAAAATCAATATATTCTTTCTTTTTCCATAGAAATAGGATTCAGAGTTTTAGTTAAATATGAGCACTTTATGGACCACATAATTAATTACCTAGGCTTCCTATAATGAAAATAATTCCAAACAATTAATTTGAATTATTCTTACCATCATAAATGACAAATCATTTCCACTAGAAATTCGTAATTGCACTCTATTTATATTTCGTAATTCCTCATCAAACACTTATGTAATTCATCATGTTAAGAATCTAATTCAATCTATATAACGATAAATGAATTCCATCAACATACTTATTATTTCACCAATATATGTTATTATTATCCAACGTGCAGACCACATCGCCCATCTCAGAACTATCAAACACACCCTTAAAAATAAATCAAAAAAAAACGATAAAAATTTGAATATATACTATCATAATAGTTCTAATCACGATTGAGATATAAGTTACATTTAATGTTTAAAGAATATGTTCTATATCAGTCAGTCTAAACTCAATATCTCTTCTCAGTACCGCTTAATAAGTAAAAATGTTCTAGCACAAGAAAGGGGTTTTGGGAAAAACCCTTAAAAATAACCAATTCCTCATATCGAATAAAGAATATAATCTTTTTTACAATCGACCCATGGATGTCCAATTTCCATCATAGATTGTCAACCAAAAACTTTATACTTATAAGAACCTATGATTTTATCCTATGTTTATAAGCTAAAACTCTACACACTAAATTATCTATTATATAAGTAAATATACTCCATCAACGAATATATGATCTGTTAAAGTTAAGCAATATTTATCTCTAATAAATATTATTTCTTAACATATGGTTAAAAGAATACATCCCAACATTGGATCTAAAGGATCCATCATAACTATAATCAAAGTTAAATTTTCTAATGTATTGCTCAAAATTAACCAATCATTTTTCAAAGGCTCTTAAATACAAATAACTCCAGTAAAAATAAATGAATTATAGGTTGACAAACGATTAGTCCCCAACCAGTTAAAAAGGGATTTTATATTGCTCTGTGAAAAGCTATAACTATTTTTAACAATAACACCTATATGAGTAAATTAGATAGAGGGACATTTTAAAATTTTTATCCAATTAATAGACAACAGTAATAAAATATTGATGAGGCTGAATTGCAATTTTTGTTTTTTGATTTCTTCAATATTTCAAGTAGTTCAGTAAATAATAGGTCGGGTATCTCAAGTTATAGGATTATTGAATTATATTATTTTTTTCTTAATAATTACTACTATTTTTATCTAAAATTTTCAACATATTACTTATACAATTATGGTAAAAATGCATATGTTATTTTCATTTTTAAAAGGATACTCTGAAAATGAATACTGACAAAATCTTACGCTAAACTGATAATTGATTTTTTCAAAGAAATCTAATATAATTTTCCAAATTAGAATTTAATTAAACAAAAGAATCTGTCTCTTTAAAGTCCTATAAGAAGAAGAAAGAGGCTTAAGTTATCACTCCCAATCCAATAAGGGCCTTTAAATATTAAACGAAAGTCTGTCCTAAATGTTTTTGGAGAGCATATAAATATAAGTATGAAAAAACTTTACTACCTAGAGAGTTTAAGTAATAATTTTTTATGTAAGATATTTCCAAAACAAATTTGAAAATTATATATTACAGGTGTGTTTTATATTGGTGGCAGCATGCATAACATACATTCTCATCATGTCTCCACGCTTCACTCTACTGACTAGTCGTCCCACCCGCATACCTAGTTCTGTACATACTTAGATAATGATGAAAGTAATGACTTTCATTCGACCAATACCTATTGCGCCAGAGGAAGACATATATTATCCTTAATATATATTATATTTAAAAAAAAACATGATTTTCATCCATGTAATGTACTATGAGGGAAACATAGGCACTCATGAAAAATGACTAGACTTATTTTAAATTATCGACTATAGAGCAAGAAAGATTCAGGAACTCTTGACCCGACTCGCGAGTGGTTTGAGTCGTGTTGGAATACTTCATGAAGGCCTCAACGGTTAGAATAAATGATCCAAACACAACAGAGATGAATACAAACTGTATCGGTAAGAAGTCACCATTCTTATAGGAAATCAATTGGATTGTTAAGATAATTGTGGCATCCATATGTAATTTCTCACAATTGGTCTATGGGGGCTTTCAGGTTGGGATCTTTGGATGGATTTTTTTTACTAATTATGGATTCACCCATATAGGTGGATTGTGCTGGTTATCTTGGGCTATTTGAGAACAGTAGAGAGAAGACCCATGGACAATCTCCTTTGTGAGACAGAGGGGTGTCATTTTGAAGCATCTGACAACAGTGGGGAAAAATCTTTCCGGGAAAAGATTGTCATCACGTATGTTTCTTCAAATTTGGAAGAAATTCAAATATTGCTACTACTACAAAGGAGAGAAAGAACAATGAAGGGTAGAACGTGTTTGTCATTTTTTTACCTTATTATTTTTGATCACCCTCTAACATGTTTTTATAGCATTAATATGAGATTAATGCAATTTATAATTTTTTTTTCTTTTGTAAATGTAGAGGAGTAAAGTCAAATATGAGATAAATGCAATTCACTAAAATAAAAGAAAAAAAGTCAAATATGACATTAATGCAATTCACTAAAATAAAAGAGAAAAGTCAAATATGAGATCAATGTAATTCATTAAAATAAAATAGAAAAGAGCAATATGAGGTTAATTTAATTCATAGTAAATTATAAGAAAAAATTCAAATATGAAATCAATGCAATTCATCATCAAAATAAAAAAGAAAAGTCAAATAAAAGAGACTAATGCAATTCATTGAGATGTAACAAATTTGGGATTTATGCTAGTATTCAAAAGTAGGTAACATACATTTAAATACTTACATAATTATTATATGATGTTATTTCATATTAATAATTAATAAAAAATTAAATAGAAATTTTTAAGACCCTTGAGTCTAAGAAAATATTTAATATTGAATATATATCAAAAATCTAAATTGGAGGATTCATACCAATTGTGAAGCTCATATTTGAAATCAAATTAATACTATTATTGTGATATATTGTAGTCTTGATTATTATTTCCTCTATACAAATTTTACTATCTACAAATTCTGCCAGGCCTAGTTGGAGAATCTATACCTCTCATATTAACTATTAAAAAATTATAGAACATCAAAATGGCTTCCAAGAAGATCAACTCAATATAAACTTTTTCTGACTCTCCTAAGTTGTTGACTCTATGTTCTTTGATAAAGCAAAGGATTCATTACTATTACCTTTGGAAGTTCCTGAGCTTTTACAATGAGTAAGACCAATATGGTTTGACATTAAACAATAAACACATCAGTTTCATACACACAAGATATCCTATGTTGGGTCATCAACCAAAAAGGATAAGGGTTCCTATAAGAAATTCTTCAAAGGTAGAAGAAGTGTTGCCAAAATGATCACGAAGACTCTAGCTCCTTTTAACTCTCCATTCCAAAGAACCCTTCGGTAAATTAAAACTTACTTCAGCCAATAAATCTTCTCCATGCATCCCTTTAATGGTATCCTTTGAAGATTGACATTTGAAAAATAATCTTGCTACTATTCGATTTCCAAAACAATCAAGAATGAATTGTAATGGATGCTTCTCTATACAGGAATAACTTGTAACACTGGCTAAGATAGGTGGCATTATTGACATAGCATATACAAAGCAAGAGTGTTTGGCTCAATTTAAATTTTTTTGATGTAATAGTGTTAATGGAGAATTATAGGATATTCCATCCCTGTGACTTGAAAATGTAATGATTTAAGATATGACAAAACTGTGAAGGAAAACAACTACTAGAAAGAGATGCTATTTTCTCTTAAGGGACAATCTCACTGATATTTTAAAAAGGTGTTCATTAAGTGAGATCAATATATTTACAAATCTCCACAAGTCTTCTCTTGGGTTTATCCCCTTCATACATTGGAAGGTTTAAATTTTCAAGTTGCTTGTCAATTATCAACCTCCAATTTCAACAGTTTGAAGAAAAGATATCTGAAAGCCGAATTCACACGCCTTTTTGAAGACATGTAATAATTATGGGACCTACAAATTTACCTTGTCAAGACGTTCTTTCTCTCCCTAGAATGCAACACCTTTAATTAGTACATAGATCTTCACCCAAGTTCTATCACTAGATAGTAGCAAGTTGTATTATGTCTATTTTTTTTACTCTTCTATAGGCTGTCAATAGTTTAGATTTAACACCCCACACCTTTCAAGAACATTCCTAACTAATATACACAGAAGTTTCAAATCGCTAGCCTAAAACCACCTTATGGGTGATTTTCCTATATTCGCATAGAGTTCCTTAAATCACGTCATATCAATGTTGGAGTTACAAATATTTTTATTAAAGAACTCAAATAAAGGAAATAATTGATACTCATGTGGTATATAGTGAGTTTACGGGATTTTTGATGCAATATACTTGAGGTTTTTGTGAGCCTTGGACAGTTTTTTATTAGATATGATTTTGCAAGAAAATAAGTTTGGAGAAGTTGGTTGAGAAAAACGCTGAAGCAACAGAAGTCGAAGTTGATGGAGCCCAACAACGGGCTTTCATCAAGTTGACAAACCGTTGATTGTGCGGCGTATGTGTCAGTTCAAGCAATTCTAACTATGCGTGGAACAATAGAGGAAAAATGATGCCTTGTAGATGGAGTGAAGGACTGTTGACAAATGTCCCTCAATTGAATAAGAAAGTTGAGTTCTAGTACTTGAACAACATAGTAACAAGATAGACCATGAATGGACCTGCAGACTGTAGGTGATGACCGTCGATTGAAGACCATTTTTGGCAATCTGCTAACCCACGAAGGAGAGCCGAAAATCATTGGCTTATAACAATCTGTACGTTGCTATTGTCAAATAAAACCACGTCCAAACTCAAATTTTCTATATTTTGTTTTCCAATTAGTTTAGTATTCTTTTATATAAATATAAGTTATATATTTCGTGTCTTCTTTGTCAGCCACTTTGGGATCTTTTGTTTTCATTTTACGGATTTTTTCTCAAACAACTTTGGCAATTAATTCTTGAAGATTGGTTTATGATATTTGGTTTGATTTTGAATTGAAGATTTTTGTATTCAACTATTCAAATTGTAACTTCATGATTTGTTTTCTTAACCCTAGCAACATCCACAACTAGGGTTGTGGTAACCATGAATACTTAACAATGTATGACTAATAACTAATTATGGGATAGTGTTTATACATATTTTATTAACTCTTTTCTTTTGAATTCTTTTTAACGGTTGCCAACGTTAGGATTCTAGTCATTCCTACTTGTCGGACAAAGGATGTAATGAATGAGATAAATATGAAACAATGGATATTTAGACGTGTTTAGCCACTATCTTATATCTTGACCCTAATATTTCAAAGGCTTATCTGGGCTTAAGGGTAAGGGTTACTAAAGTATACACCTGTATATAGAACAAGTTTCTTTTAAAAAACTCCCTATTTGGACGACCAATCACTTTAGGATACCAAATACTTATAAACTTTTGCAAGTTAAAACTAGCATAGGGTTACTGTTATTAGGAATATTGTGTTAAGAGCTCGTGGGGAACACTTATGACCTAGTTTTCATCTCATATTAATATCTTAAATTGTGAATTTTGTTTACTAGTTAGGTATTCATTGAAATCAACAAGTTGTTAAAAAAAACTTTTTTTTTCCTTTCTATGAAAAAATCTGATTAAACATAGATAAGTATGAGTTACTCTATGTCTGAACCATATTCCTCGTGGTAACACCCCAAATTTGAATCGAGGAAAATAAAAACTTTTCAACAAGTTCCAGGTGCCAGCCATGATGGCTAACCAGGGACCGTGGCTGGAAACACAAATCGTTGGTGGGTCTGTGGTTTGACACCTTAGACAATCTCTAAGCCATGTCCACGGACCGTAGTTCAATCGACGGTTCATAATCCATTGTCCGTAAAAGGCCAAATTCCTTTTGTAGAACAGGACGACCAGGAAAAACCATAGGTCCATCGGTGGTCTGTTACTCGTGGACTAGCGGTAATTTTTTGGGTCGGTTGAGTATTTTCCTGATTTAATGTAACTTAAGTGATGTCATTTTTCCTATGCCTAGGGTCCCTATTAGAGCCTTTTTAACTCTAAAACTAATCCAATGAAGTCATATTTTTTAAAATCCAAATTAATTCCTACAGTCATTCCCCTCCAAAATAATCTCTCTTGATTCAAACTAGGGCTCAAGAGGTTTTGCACATCAATATCATTGTGACTTTTCAAAAGTACATAAATCCCCAATCTTTAAGATCTGATTCAAAAGTCATGGTTCATTTAAAATTTGATTCTAATGATTTAATTATGTTATATTAAGCATGAATTGAGTATTTCCTATGAGTTTCTATCTATCAACATAGAACCATGTAAACTTATATTTTACAAAGTTCATGACTGATGTGGGTCGTTTATTGATGAATAGAAGAGTTTTCAATGAACTAATGCAATGAGGTGTAGACTCCTAGAAATTATTATGGGATGCCATCCTGTGTACTTGTATGAATTCTAGACGTTTATGATTCAAAGAATCTTTTGAACTTCTAGGACGAAAGTAATGGAATTAAATGCATTTTTTAAGGAAATCTATGCAATTTTATATTGATAATTCTTTGAGGCAAATATTGATATGTTCTTTGTTCGTGTCGTTGACAAAAAAAGGAAAAAAAAAGGGGGGGGGGGGGGAAAAGAATATTCAATACACCAGATATGCCTGTAGTAATGAAGGTTTGTAGGGTTTTGAAGGATTTTATCACCTAATTTAATCAAAAGAAAGGTCACATGTGCTCTAAATAGTTTTCTTAATAACACGCTTAAATCGGTAAGCCCAGACAGCCATTACAACATAGCAATTAGAGTAATCTATTGAGATAACTTTGAATTGGTATGCCAATACACCCTTAAAAAAGGAAATAATGATCTCTCTAGTGATTTAACCTTGATTCGTAGCCAGGGCGTCCATTTCATGAGTCCATGGTAGTCCAGTCAATATTTACTAACTATCCTGTAGAATGTAATTCCTTACACAGAGTGGAATTGCATGAGGTGGACCCTTTTCCATAGTAAGGACAGGCTTCTAGTAACAATATCTTTATCCCATAAACTATGTTACCTCATAGGTTATTATATAGTGGATCCTTAGAAGATAAGATTTATCTGTTCTACCTTAGGAAAGTAAAGTAACCCTTTTTTGTGAAGGAGTCACCTGATTCCATGTTAAGCTGATATGATCCCATGTCGGTTAAGGCTTATTTACCACTATAATAGGATATTTAATATTGAGCTAAGACTTTCTTAAAAAGGCATATTGTAGTGTTCAAAATAATCATGTTCACTTAAGCGTCCCATAAGTATTCAATGATCTTCAAATAAGGAGATCTTGCATATATGATGTTTTTGTTTATGTTTTCCGCCTATCTCCATGATGTTGCTTAGAATGTGCAAAGTGCATGCTTTCAAAAAAATAAAGCATGTATCATGTTTTAAGGTTGTTGATGCAGGCTATCCTCGCATTACAAACATTTTTGAATATGCGGACTTTTATTACTTACACTTTTCCAGTGTGTGGGGTTTGGTTCTCACGATGGAAATTTTTATGGCTTGATCTTGGATTGATCGTATTCACATGCTTGGTGAGTCCTCTTGGTTTGAGATGAGTTCTCTATATTTTACTTTCTTCTTTCATGTAACTTTCCCTTTATACATTTTGATCAGTATGCCCTATTATCTTAATTAAAAATTGTAATAGATGACTATGTTGAGACAAAACATCTAGATTTCCTCTTTCGTTTATGAACACTTTTTTTTGACTTGAAACATTTTTTCTCTCATTATTCTATTTCTTATGTTATGAGGATTTAGAGGCTTGTGTCGACTCCTTAGGGATTTTATATGTCGTGTTGCATTTAGGGGGTACCCCTGGATTATAACAAACCTTGTAATCAGATCACAAGGTTTAGAATGATTCTAGGATAATGTCTTACAGGCCACATATTGTAATATCTTTTTCATGAGTGTGAAGCGTGCCACATTTATGGATGAGAAACTACAAGATGTTTAGGAAATTTCACTTCTTTCATTATTCTTACGTGCAATAGATTTTAAATATGTAAGGGTTTTATCCTAATTCTTGCCTGATTATTGACATGATATGTCTACTAAAAGGGATTCCACTGAAGGAATGAGAAAGAAAATGTGAATAAAGGATCTACTCCTCAAGCTCCTCAAGATTCTCAAACTCTCTATCCTATTGTCAAAAATTTTACAATGTGGACGTTAGAACAGCTTTTCAAATGTTGGGTCAAACCTTGGCAGTACAAGCAATAGAAATGTGTCTGCCCTCATGAACCCTGATGTAAATTCAGTGGCTTCAAGAGTGAAGGACTTCGCAAGGATGAAACCCCCAAAATTTCATGTCTCCAAACTTGAGGAAGATACTCAATAATTTATCAATGAGGTCTATAAGGTACTTTCTATTATGGGGGTGACTCCGATGGAGAAGGCGAAGTTGGCCGATTATCAATTGGAAGGTGTTGCTCAAGTGTAGTATAACCAATGGAATGAAGGAAGATAGGCAGGAGCAGAGGCCGTTGAGTGGGAAATGTTTATGTCTGCTTTTCTTGATAGTTTCTTTTCCCTTGAGAGAGGGAACAAATGTGCACGAGTTTCCACATTAATCTGCATCAGGAAGTTAACTGTGAAGGTAATATTCTCTTTAAAGTGCACCACCCACTATCCGAGCACGCTCCAACTATGGTGGCAGATTCTATGGCTAAGGTTTAGTTAAGTTGGTGGGCGGGCGGGCGCTCCGACATGTACGAGAGGAGTGTGGAAGAATATCAATGATTATCTGTGATATGGATATGTAAATTCTTATGCTACATGCCCAAAAAATTTAGCAGTCAAAGATCATGGAAAAAAATAGGGAGGTAGAGAAGGCTAGGACTATTGATGGATTTACCAATAAAAGGTGAGATGCAAAGTCAACCGGATTTTAGAAAAGAAGGTTTTTAACCAAGTTTCATAAATCCTCCTTCCACGTTCATTAAATATCCGGTGAATAACCAGTCCCTCAAAGGTAATGTTAAAGAGCTTCAATTTCGATGCCCTAATTTTTATTACCAAGTGTTAAAGAAGGTACAATGAAGTGTGTCTACCAAGCCTGTATGGTTTTTGTGGTTGTGGTAAGAGTGTAACCAAAATGAGAGATTTCCTAATGCCTATGACTAATGAAGGAGAGGGAAAGAACTCCTCATAGTTGTTTCCAAATACATATTCTCTAAAGTCAAAACCGGTTCTATTCATCTCTCCAAATCTCAGTGACAAGAGAATTCTCCATAATTGGTCACGTATTTAAAATTGTCCATATATATTTGTATGCTTTTGTTAGACCCAATGATAATTTTTCTTTTGTAATGCAATATATGACAATGAGATTTGACACTCTCCATGATTTTTTATTAGAACCTTTTTGTGTCTCTACAAATGTTTATGATATTATGGTGACTAAGAGGGTTTACAAAAAGATGCCCTGTGTTCTTATCCTATAAAGTTGATCTTGTTGATTTTGTATGCTTCACATGTTAAATTTCAATGTTTTAATTGGTATGGATTTGTTTCACTCTTGTTAAACATCCATTGATTGTAGAACTCGTGTAGTCAAGTTTCGGTTCCCAAACAAGCATATCCTAGAGTGGAAGGGGGGAATAATGTGCTTAAAGGTCAATGCATCGATGTCTTAAATCTAGAAAGAGGATCTCTAAGGGTTACACTTACAATTTTTTAGGGTAAGGGATGTAGATTCTGAAATCCCTACTCGTGAGTTGGGCTCCGTTCTAATTGAGTATTCATGGTATTCACAGATGATCTACCTGGTATTCCTCCTAATCGATAAATAGACTTTGGTATTGAACTTCTCCAAGATACTCAGCCTATCTGAATTAGTTCTTAGATAATGGCTTCATCAAACCTAGTATGTCACTATGGGGTGCTTTCGTCTTTTTTGTTAGAAAGAAAGATGGGTCTCTTTGTATGTGCATCATTTATCAATAGTTGGACAAAGTTACCATTAAGAACTAGTATTCTCTTCCATGTATAGATTATTTGTTTAACTAACTACTAGGGCAAAGTTACTTCTCAAAAATTAACCTTAGATCAGGTTATCACTAATTCAGGGTGAGAGATGAAAATATTCCAAAGATGGATTTTTAAAACTCCCTAAAAATAAAATAGGACGAACTAAATACTTTTATGAGTTTCAAAATATAATAACTTGTTAATTCAATGAATTACATCACTTGAAATAAGTTTTAAAGATCTTAGAAGTCAAATGTCACGGCACGATCAAGACGTCCGGAAACTAGTCTTTTCTGTGCTAGTGTGTTCTAGTATTTATTATTTGTTTCGGTGTGTCATTTAGAGTAAAAAATTAGTTGAGGTGACCCAAGGACCTTACTGATCATGTTTAGGGTCAAAACATTTGAGTACGACTCCCCAGGGTTTACCCTAAGGGTCCTTAAAGAGTACTAAACAATTGTGCCAACAGGACTACCAAGGGAGCCCGACCCGACAATAAGAGAATGACAGTACGCCCTCTCCCTCGGGCTTAGCACTCAACATGCCTCTGCATAGCACATTTTTCACTAGGCTTACTGCCCCATAAATAATTTATGAAACAAATCGGGGAAGTACCTCTTCGACGCGCAGCCATGTCCTATATGTGGCTCAGTCAATAAAAATAAAGGCGGATGTTTCTAAAAGTTCAATTTGAGTATAGGGGTGTTTTGGGTACTTTGGAGATTTATTACAAACGATTATTCTACCTATTTTAGGGTATTTTGAATTGGATAAAACATAGAAACCCCAAAATTAGAATTCATAATTCAAAACAAAACGCTTCCCTCTAAAATGGAGTCTCTCTAAACTCCATTTGAGGACAAGCTCAAGCTCAATCTAGAAGATGGGTTCTCCACTGATTTCTTCTAAAGTTTTTATGGTTTTTCAATGAAAATGGTATGGTAACTGTTTATTATATCATAACCTTTCATTCAACGAATTCTATCAAAGATTTTCCAAAGAATTCTATGATCAAATTTCCCAATATCCAATCTAAGCATGAGTTCATCTTTACATTGTTTTCAAAGACATTTTTATGATAAATTAAATGTCATCATTCTTTAGGATGATTTTCACATGAATTCTCTTAAAGACCCATGATCAGTTCCTATTTTTCTATTTGGGCCAATAATGTGATTCCATGATTCAATAGTATGTCCATGTTATGAATTTTACTTGAATTGTATTGTATTTTTAGATTTCATTATTATATATATCTATTGATTATTAATTTTGAGGATTTATCTATGTTGATCATGTCTTGGAGAATCTGTATGTTGACCGAACTTCTTGTCAATCGTAATTGGAATTTCTATTTTATGGTTTGGTCCACTTATGGTGGCGGTGTTTACTTATTGTCTATATATGCATTATGTTATCATGGTGTTGAAGGAAATATGTTTAAAAGTGAATTTTTGATTATGATGCATATGTTCAAAAAGGTGTGCCATGAACGTTATGTCTGTAGTCCTGGACAGTAGTATAATGACTAAGGTGTATTGATAATGTGAAGTATAATGTGTATATGTTAGGGTACGCTAAGGTACACATGCTTAATTGTGATAAGTAATTCTGTGGAGTGACCCCTACCTATATGATCCCTATATGAATATATGATCTTATGAATGTTAGGAGCTATCTATTCAAATGTTGAGTATATTCTTGTCCTCTATGACGGAATGTGGTGTATGGTCTGGAATTCCTAAGATGCTTTATATGTGAGTTTTTCATGGATTGAGGAATATTTTGAAGGGATGTTTTCCTCAATAACAATGTGGTTTCTATTATGTCATTATGAGGAAAAATATGTACATATACACCCCATGCATAGTTATGAGTTATAATATTTAGGTGTTGGAATGAAAGAAAATTCGCATATGCACCTTTATTTTAATAAGCATGAAAAAACATTTGAATAGTGAACAAGCACATTTGTTTTTCTAATGGTTTTTATGTTAAAGGATTTCTCACATTGTATACACACATGAATGTATGAATGAATAATGTTTGTGAGAGTCTAGTGAAAATGAGTCTCTTGAAAGATTTCCTCAATTGTACTCTAAATTAAACTATAATATGAATATGATATGATTATGTCATGGACATTGTCACATAATGTGGGATATGATGAAAGGTCGTTCTCATCTTAGCTACCTTTGATCTATATAATGTATGAGGGATTTAAGTCCCTAAATACTACTTATGAATTAATGTTAATTAAAGGCTTAAAGATGTCTAAAAAGGGAGTTTTAGCATAGCAAGAGTGAAAATGAAAAATAAGAGTTGGGGTTTCACGTCTAGAAAGTCCGGCTTCCCACAAGAGAATCTTCAGGTTTAGCAAGTACGAATTCCCTACATAGATGTTGTCTATCGAGATGTAAACCTCCACGTCTAGCATGTCCGAGTTTATGTAGCAATCTCCTTGTTCCATAACTAAGTTCCCCCTTATGTCTTAGCTTAAATGACCAACTAGATAACTATTATATATGAAGGTCCAACCTTGGCATGTTGTACCCTCTCTTTTCGGTGTGGGAGTAGAATACCAGATTCCACAGCCCACATGGTCTATGTCACTTATGTGTATGTCTCCCTAAAGTTAATAAATGAACTTAGATAAGAATATTAACTCAAGTTATGAATGCTTGAGAGTTACTTAATGTAGGTAGGAATACGGACCCTACTTATGCATTGTATAGGTGGACTTTAAATGTGGTTATTATTGGCTTATTTTATGAAAAAAGGACTATGGTTTATGTATGTTGTAATGAATGCATGTTAAAGTGACTTTATGTCAATACATGAAGTATGATTATGCATGTGAATTAGATTTATGACTTCTTAATAGGTTTTCTTATTCTATGTGGGGGACAGGGACTCCATGTTAACATTGCAGAAGTGATCTTGTGAAGGGGTTGTGAGCGTGGTTTACCTATGATATGAACTAAATGGGTTAGGAATAAGATATAATGAATGAAGCAGTTCGTATGTGAACAATAATGAAGTATTTTAGTCTTATGTCTAATGATAAATAAACATGTTATGACTTGTTGACTGATGATGTTGCTATCTAGGGTGGATCCTATGAAACACTTGGTGTGAGTTGATATATGGAATGTTACTCCTGTTTCTTGCACATCACACCTAGCTTGTTTGGGGGTTGTCTGAGTTGATGGTTCATGTGATGATTAGGTCTTATGATGTGCTTAATCAAGTTTTACTGAGTTATAGTTGGTGGGGATTATGATGTTATATGAAAGTTCACCATTGAGAACATTAAGGTGATACATTGCACAATGTATTTCTTAAGGGTTACTTCAGGAAAGGAGTTAAGATAAAAAAGAAGGTAATTTATTGTATGTATTAAATGTGTCTTATATGTAATAAATGACTTTATGTGTTATTACGAATGGAATATAGGTTCCTGATGATGTATGAAGTCTATATTCTGCCTATTGTATAAATGTTCATGATGTTTTTCTAAAAAGCCATGATGCAAGGTTTCAAACTAAAGGTTCCTTTTAATACATGCGTTTTCATGGTTATTATACTTAGTGCATTCTTGTACTAACAACATTCTTCTTCTTCATTTTACACAACGTGTAGGTGGGTGTGGCTTATGGACCTTTTCTAGAATAAGAGTTTTTGGGATTACTATCTACCATTCGGGTGTTTCCTAATGATTCAATGACCTTTTGTAGTTAAAGTGTTCTTTAAGTTCATGCAATATAGTAGTAATGTTTCTTTTTGTATTCAAAGGGCTGTTTCCCTAATTATTTATGGAAGTCGTGTCGAAGATTGCAGAATGACATTTAGTATTTAAACATTTTATTAATTATTTTTAAATAAGATGACTTGTATTTTTGTGTTTTCCTATAAAAAAGTTTTAGATTTTTTGCACTATTTTATGTTTATGTGATGTATGTGTGCTAAAGGATTGTATAAGACCTTTAAGAGGTCACATTCGCTGTGTTACGACTACTGAGTGCCTCCCATGCCATGTAAATTGTAAACTGAACATAATGTTATGAAATTGCCTTAGATTCAAGTATCATTAGCAACGCTAAGTATTGTCCTTTATTTTATTGAGTGATTTCACGACACATCCTATGAGTGAGAGGCGCAACAGGATAGAAAGGTTAACTTTATTATTATTCTATGTCATGCAATAGCTTAACTTAACTCAACATGATCTCTCTTTTCTTAATTTCCCTGTCCGTGGTCCTTCTAGATGTAGCGGTTTTATGTTGCTAGGGATCGAGGAAGAAAAGTTGAGTTTTACTCTTTTATTATTTTTTTGAAAAATGAGTATATCTGAAGGTAGATTTTGGAATAAGTGGTTGTGCATAAACACCGTAAAACCCGAAACAGTTAAGAACACCGAACCTAACCAAAATTTTTTTTAGAAGTTTCTATTTCGGTAATTTTTTTGGTTTTCAGTTTGGTAAATTCGATTTAATTTGTTGTATTTTCGGTATTTGGTTCGGTTTTCGGTATATATTACTTTGAAATTTGGTATTTCGGTTTAAACCGAAATATTATATTATTAATTTATAAATTATATTATATTTAATAATTATTAATATTAAATAATTTTTTTAAAAAAAATAAGAAACCCTAATACCCTATCATTTTGACTCTTTCTACATACTCTTCCTCACTCCTCATCCTCTCCTCTTCAGCAGTTAAACTCTTCTTCCTCTTCTACTCCAGCCGCCGTCCACTGTCCACCACCAGCAGCGCCGCCAGCCGCCATCTACCAGCAGCAGCAGCTAGCCGCCCGCGACAGCAGCAGCTAGTAGCCAGCAGCTAGCCTGGTGCAGCAGCAGCCAGCAGCCAGCCAGGTGCAGCAGCAGCCAGCAGCCCACTAAACAAGCCCATTAAAAAACTGAAATAAAAAATCGAACCAAATTAATAAAAACTAAACCGAATTTACAAAAACCAAACCGAACTGAAATATTTCGGTTCGGTATTCGGTACGCAATTTACAAAAACCGAAAACCGAAAAAACCGAAAAAAAATGAACCGAACTTAAAATACCGAATGCCCACCCCTATTTGGAATTGTGATGCCCATCATGTCTATGTGTGGCCTATGATATATAGACCATTCTATTGAGAATCTTTTGTTGTGGTGTACTTCTAGTATCGTTAGAGCTGTTATGATTTAATGTAGTCTTTGTTTGGATAGAGTTACTTTATGGATATGTGCAATGACAGTAAAAAGTTATGGCGTAGACTTGAAGAGTTTTAGAGGAATGTGATAAATAGTGTGCGTTGGTAGTTTCCCTTTTTTATGAGTCTGTCTTCATGGTGTCCTTTTTTTTTGACTGTAACTTCTTGTGTGAGGCTTTACTCTAAAGAGGAAAAGGGCTTTTATATTTCATGGATTGGATAGTGTTTTTCTCTAGGACGACATTGGGAAGGGTTGCAATGGTACCCCTTTGTTCATTGGAAGGACAAGAGAATAGATGTGACCCAACTCTAACAGGTTAGTTGTCTTTTAAGATTGATCTTAAGAATGGTCATTCGAAGAGAGGCATGGTTGGTTAAAACATTAGGCCAAAGGTGATGATAAGTGTATGGTATTATAAAGAGTTTATTCAGATCACCCCAAGTGGGGGATAATGTGGCTACATGGTAAAGTTTTGAGTGTCTTTAACATTCCTACATTTAACATCCCTCCTGAGTTTTCATCCATTGGAGACCACTTATGGGGGGAAGGTAAAGTTCAAAGTTGTCTTGACTGATATAAGGTTCTCTTTGATGGGTCTCCCCCAGTGGGGGAGAATAGTTGAGTAGTAAGATTGTTATATCCCCCCGTTTTTTCCTTCTATTCTTACTCAGCTTGAGACAAAGAGTTCCTTGCATCTTGTGTATGGTGTTTTTAGTCCTTCATATAATTATAAGCTTGTCAAACTCTTTTCGTTTTTTAATTAAAAGCGGTCGAAGATAAAACACCTATGCAATGTTTTTGAAAGATTCTTATTGCTTTAAAAGGGAAAGTTTAATAATTCCATGTTTTTCATGTTGTATTATGCATCTGATATGATATTGCTAATTTCTTAATTTATGAGCGAGTATGAGCAGGCTTTGGTTAGAATTTGGAAGTTCTCCTCTTAAATATTGACCTTTGTGAATGCCTACCCTATGGAGCTTTATGATGCATATGTTTATGTTGTGACTTCGAGAAGGTATCCTTCTTTGAACATCACTAAACAGTGTAATATCGTGTAATGTTTTGATAGCACAGGATTAAATGATTTGAGACTAGTATATCTATGTTTCTTCGTTTTAAGGTGCACCTAGTATTAAATGTTTACATTGGCCCCATGAGTTGTAATGTTTGATCCTAAAACCAATTTGTGGATTTAAAGTTTTTTTTGATTGCATTATTGGACGCCGAGGATGAGATTAAAAGGGGTAAAGATCATGTCAATGATTCGAAGAATGTAATTTCTCTTATAAGCATGAGGAAAGTCCATATGTTTAAATCCATTATTAGTTTGTAAATATTATGTTGTACACTTGCTTATGTTGCATTGATTGCAGAATGATATGAGTTAGCGTTCCCTTGTAATTTAATTGCATTGACTATTATTTTATACTAGTATTTTATGTACCCGTGATCTGCAGTCAGTACTTAAATCTTTGGAAAGTTTTTAGTATCATTCGAGGACAGAATGTTTTTCAAGTGTGAGAGTAATTGGAAACACCCTCATAATGAAATAGAGGAGAACAGAGAATCATAGGATTTACGATATAAACAAACTTGTCCAAATAATAAAGTACAACCATTGAGTAATGTTAAAGAGTTTTGAAATGCAAACGGATGGGGACGATCAAGCGTCCGGAAAGTATCTTTTCGGTGCTATTTGAGTTTTCTACCAAATATGTATTCATTGTTTAGGTGTATCGTTTAGAGTCCACAATCAATGGGGGTGACCCTAGTGCATGTTTATGATCAAAATTTCTATGCGACTATGACTCCCACGGAACCACCATAAGGTCATTTTTGCAGACCCAAACATGGGCCAAGAAGCTGCCATGAAGTACACCAGAACCCAGATGAGGAGGGCAGTCCACGTCGCAGGGTGGGTATACTCAATATACCTCCGTATCACACGTATGTCACGAGTCCTTTGCCCAAAAAGGAATTGTGAACAATCACGGAGGTGCCCTCCCCGCGATGTGCATAAACCATGCTCACCCAAGTATGGCGCTCAATAAAAATTGCGTTGGACGTCAATCTAAAAGTCCAATTTTAAGTATAAGTGTTTTTGGGTATTTGGGGGGATTTTATTTATAAATGTTTTATTCTAGACCTATCCTAGGTTCTTTAGAGTGAGGTACCAGATGAAAAACTCACAATACAGAATTCTTTCTTCAAACAAAACCCTTCCATTCCAATGGATTATCTAAATTACAGAATCAAAGCTCAAGGTCAAGCTAGAAGATGGGTTCTCAACAAATTTCTTTTCCAATTTTTATAGGTATTAAATAAATAAGGTATGGTAACTCTTAATTCGTGAATAAACTTTCATTCAAGGAGTTCTATCAAAGAGTTTCCAAATAGTTTCATTGATCGAATATCTTGTTTTCCAATGTAAGCATGGGTTCATTATCAAATTGTTTGTAAAGACATTGTAATGATGAACTAATATTTAATCAAGGTTTTAAAGATTACTTCGAATGAAATTCTTTGAATAACCCATGATCAACCTAATTCTCGATTTGGCCTATAATGTGTGTCTTAATGAATGTGATTTCATAATAAGAATTGTAATTGAATTTGATTATATTGTTAAATTTGACTGTTATCTATATATATTGATTATGAATTTTTTATTATTGATCTATGTTTATCATGGCATGGAGAATTGGTAAGTTGACCTAACTTCTTGTCTATAATAATTATAATTGATGTTGTGATGTTTGGTACACTTACGGTGACAGTGTTTACTTCTTGTGTATCTATGGATGTTTTAATCATGGACTTAAAGGCAATAGATATAAACCTAATTATAGATTATGATGCATATGTTCATAAATTAATGTTATATACGTAGTCCTCAATGTTAGTATCATTAATAAGGTGTATTGAAAATGTGAAGTATAATGTGCTTGAGAATTTCAGGGTAAGGTATGGTCTACATGCCTAATTTTGATTAGTACTAGTGTGGAATGACCCCTACATTTATGATCCCTATATGATATGTGATCTTATGCATGTTAGAAACTATTTATTCAATGTTGAATATTATAATTGGGTCCTCTCTGATGGAATGTGGTTGTAATGGTCTTAGACTCCTAAAATCTCTATGTGAGTTTTCCATGCTGTGAGGTATATTGGTAAATGTGTTGTTGATCTTTTTAAGGGATGTTTTCCTTAAATACCATGTGGTTTCTATTATTCCTCAATGATTGACCAAAATGTACCACACATCTATGCATAGCTATGATTGATATACTTCGGGTTGATTGAAAGAATAATTCTTATATGCCACCCTTTTATCTTCTTAAACATGAAAAAAATATATTGTTGAAAATGGACATGTTTGTCTAAAGGTGTATTATGTGGAAAGGTTCGCACATCATGCATTATACACTTATGTTTTATTATAATATTTATAACTAGTCCTTAAGTTAAGTGACTCTCCCTTTAAAGGTTTTTCCTCCTCAATTGTACCTAAAGTACACATGTTATGATTTGATATGATTATGTAAAGGTTTACAGGTTCTATCATGAAAATTCATTCTCATCTAGCACATTTGAGCTATATGATGTCCATGAGAAGAATCAAGTGTATAAAGCCTACTATGAACAATATTAATAAGGTCTTAAAAGATGTTTTAAAAAAAGAAAGAAAAAAAAGAACAAAGCAGACGAGAATAGGAAAAGAGAAACCCCCGGGCGTTTTCTCTTCCCCCCCCCTGCCCTCCCCCTTCGCGTGCGGCTTTCCCTCTCGCCCGTCCTTCTTCCCCCTCCGCGCCCTTGTGCCGTTTTCGCCGTCCCTGTTCCCCCCCTCGCTGGTTGTCTTCCCCCCCCCCCCCCTGCCTTGCCCCCTCCCTTTTTCTTCGCGCAGTCTGGCGTTTTCTTTCGCCCCTCTCCTTGTTTCCATCAACTACGTGCCCTCGTAGGTCTTAGCTTAGTGATCAACTGATACCTATTATATATGAAGGTACTGCCTTGGCAAATAGTACACTCTTTTATTTCAATATTGGAGTAGCATACCGGATTCCATGTAGCTCATATGGTCTATGTCTATTATGTCTATGTCTCCCAAAATATAAGAAAGGAACTAAGATAGGAATATGACACTAGTGATGACTTCTTAAAGAATTACTTAGTGTAGTAGCGCTATGGACCCTACTTATGCATTGAATAAGTGTACCTTTAGGAAGGTTATGATTAGTTTTTTATGAAATAAGGACTATGGTTTATGTATATTGAAATGAATGCATGTTACAGTGACTTTGCTTATCTCAATACATGAAGTATGATTATGCATGTAAATTACATTTATGAATTCTTAATGGGTTTGTTTCGTATATGTAGGGGAATGCCACTCGTGTAAATTGTACAAGTGAACTTGTAAAGGGGTTGTTAGGGTGATTTACCTATGATATGAACTAAATGGGTTATTACTAAGATGTAATAAATGAAGGAGTTCTTACGTGAACACTAATGAAGTATGTTGGTCTTATATCTAATGATAAATGAATATGTTTTAACTTGTTGAATATGATGTTCCTAATCTAGGGTGGCTTCTTAGAAACACTTAGTGTGAGTGATATCATAAATTATTACTTGCATTTCGCACTTGTGTGACTTAGGGCTATCATAATTGATGATCTTGTGTGAAGGTTATTGTCTTATCATATGCTTATGACTTCATGAATATATGTGGTGAGATTGATGAAGGCGATATGAAAGTTCACCAATGGTAACCTTAAAGGAATACATTGGACTAAGTATTTCTTAAGGGTTCTTGAGTAAATGAGTGAATATAAAAAGGAAGGTATTGTACGGTATGCCTTCAATGTGCCTTAAATGTGAGGCTTTATATGTTGTTACGAATGGTTTCTAGGTGTTTGATGATGTATGTGGTCTATATTGTCTCTATTGTATCAATGTTCATGATCTTTTTCTAAATATGCATGATTCATGGTGTCAAATCAAAGTTCCTTTTACATTCATGTTTTTTCATGGCTATCATACTTAGTGCATTCTTGTACTAACACCATTTTTCTTCATCTTTTTATACGAAGTGTATTGCCTTATGGACCTTTCTTAGAATGAAGTGCTTGGATTACTATTCCCATATCGGTTGGATCTGTGATGATTAAGGACCTTTCTAATAACAGTTTTTTACAGGTCAGGTATAGATTGTATACGGCTTTTTTTTTTATTTGAAGGTCATGTCCGAAGTATTTATCCATCGGTCTAAGATGGTATAATGAAGATCTAGTACTTCAACTTTGTATTAATGTTTTTTTAATAATATCACTTTTAGTCTTGTTTTTTCTTATGAAAAAGTTTTAAATTTTCCACACTATTTTATGTTTATGTGATGAATGTACGCTAAGGGCTTCTATAAGACCTCCGAGAGGTCGAATACGCCTTATTAAAACTAGGGGGTTCTCCTGGGTTGTTACACTTTTAGAACACAATATGGTAATTATGAGTTTTTTGGAATGTCGTTTGGGTTTACTAACGCTCCGATGGTGTTTATGGACATGATGAATAAGGTTTTTAGAAATTCATTGAAATGTTTCTGATTATGTTCATTGATGACATTTTGATCTATTCAAAGAGTGAGAGTGAGAATCTTGACCATTTGATAATTGTATTTCAAGTTCTTAAGGACCATCAAAATTTTGCAAAATAAATAATGCGAGAATTTTTGTTAAGGTCCCTACCATTCCTTGAGTATATTATGTCAAGTAAGGGTATTTTAGGTTGATCCTAAGTGGATTGACACATTCATTAGTTGGCCAAGACCTCTAACTCCTTTTGACATTAGAATCTTTTTGGATTTGGCAGATTATTATAGAATGTTTGTTTAGGGGTTTTAATTTATCACCTCTTGGATGATGGATTTGACTCAAAAAGAAGTCAAGTCATTTTGGTAGAAGCTTGTAAGAAATGTTTCCAAGATTTGATGAATAGACTTACTTTTGCTCTGGTGTTGACTTTACCGGAAGGAAGTCATGGTTTTGTGGTGTATTGTGACGCCTCTAGAGTTGGGTTGGGAGGTGTTCTTATGAAAAAAAGTAAGGTGATTAACTGTGCTTCATATCAACTTAAAGTCCATGAGAAAAATTATACTACCCATTACCTTGAATTAGTTGCCGTTCTTTTTGTATTAAAAATGTTGAGGCATTTTCTATAAGGAATTAATGTTGATGTTTTTACCAATGACAAAAGTTTACAATACGTGTTTAGTCAAAAATATTTGATTCCTCTGGGCACAGAGGTGTCCTTAAACTATTGAAAGGATGATGACTGACTATTTTCTAATCACCGACAGGGAAAATCTGGTTATGCACAATTACCTCTTAGTACGGTTGTCTTTTTGAGTGTGTGGCCCATATTGAAAATTATAAGAAAAAGTTGGTTCAACATATTTAAAGGGTGGCCCAATTATGTGTTCAATTAGTGGACTCCACCTATGGTGGTGCTATGTTTCATAATGGGATCGAATCTTCGTTTGTGGCAAACGTAAAATCTACGCAAGGCCTTGATCCTATTTTTATTCAAATTGAAAAAGGTAGTACTTAAGAAATCTGTTAAGGTTTTTCCCAAGATAAAGATGGTGTATTTACATATCAAGGTCATTCATCTGTTCCTAATGTTGATGACATTAGAGAGAAAACCTTGCCAGAAGTTCATAGTTCTCGATATTCTATTCAGCTGGGAGCCACCAAGAGGTACCGTAACTTGAGGAAGGTCATTGGTTGAATTATATGAAGAAAGTATTGTGCAATTTGTTGCAATGTATCCTAATCGTCCATAAGTTAGGTTTGAGCATCACAAACAAGGATTTTTGTCCCAGAATATAGGTATTCCTTCTAGGAAATGGAAGATGTGATATGGAATTTATTATTGGGAATCCTCAAACCAGAAGGAAACATGACTCTCTTTGGGTTATTGTAGATGGGCTGATGAAATTGTCTCACTTTATTCCTATCAAGGTTTCTTTTTCGGTGGTGGACTATGCTAATATGTTTATAAGAGAAATGGTATAGTTTAATGAATTGCTTTTATCCATTATTTCTGATCACGGCCCTCAATTAAATTCTTACTCTTTTAGGTCTTTTTAAAAGGGTCTTGGCACCAAGGTTAAGCTTAACACAACTTTTCATCCCCAAATGGATAGGGAAGTGAAGCGTACCATCCAAACCTTGGAATATATGTTAAGGTCTTGTGTAATTCACTTTAACGGTAATTGGGATGACTATTTTCTCTTGGTAAAGTTTGCCTAAAATAATATCTATCACTCATGTATCAGTATGGATAAATTTTAGGACTTATTTGCAGCAGGTGTAGTTCGTTCGAGGTGGGGGAATTGCTATATTAGGCCCTAAATTTGTTTTAGAGGCATTGAGAATGTCCAATTCAATAGATCGAGGTTCACAATGTCTCAATGTCGGAAAAATATTATGTCGAAATGAGGAGAAGGGACCTAGAATTTGACGCTAATGATTGGGTCCATTTAATGATCTCATCCATGTACGGTATGATGAGATTTGGTAGTAAGGGAAACTTAGTCTCCGATATGTAGGCCCATACAAAATTTTGAGGCTTATTTATAAGAATCCTATTGGTTAGACTTTTCAAGTGAGTTAGGTTCGATACATATGTTGTTTCATGTCTTTATGATAGAGATGTGTGTTGAAGATAAGACATGCATAATCCCCTTAAAATAAATGGGGTCGATGAAAGTCTCACATATAAGGAAGTTTTGGTAGAGATTCTATACCATTAAGTTAAGAGACTAACAAACAAGGAAATGTCTCCAGTGAAAGTCTTATGGAGAAATAAATTAGGTGAGCCTGCTACATGGGAGGCCTAAACCGATATGAAGTCCTTATATCCTCATCTTTTTACTTCTACTATTATTCTATCTTGACGCAAGTAGTTTCTCTTGAGTTTTCCTTGTTTGGGGAGTCATGTGTGTTATATAAGTTTTCCATGATTTCCCTATGTTATGCATGTTCATAAGTAATTTATGTTTATCAAGAAAAAGAGTTTCCATGATGCAATTTTCCTCATGTTGTTGTTCATTGAGTAAGAGTTGCCTATATCCTTCATGAGATGAATTGTTGTGCATTGAGTAAAAGTTTCCTATATGCTTCATGAAATGAATTGTTTAATATGCTTTAATTATGCTTTTTGAGAGCAAATTACATAAAGGTTACATGAGATTGTGTTGAACATGCTTTTATCTTAGAGAAGGTAATTCCTCCTAAGAACATATGAAAAATTGATAATTCATGCATAATGGGTGGATAGATTAAGTTTCCTCACTTGTCCTTGTCATGCATTGGTAAATTTGCAGTTAGAGTTGAGTTTCCGCGTTGTATTAGTGCATTTGTTTTAAAATGTTATCCCTGTATGATATCTTTCTAATCTTAAGTTACTTCCATAAGGTGTCTACATAATCATTCGAGGACTAATGCTCCCAAGGGAGAGATATTATATTAACCATACCCAAAACGGATCTTATTCCTAAACAGGCAAATTAAAAGCTTTTTTCACAAGTTCTGAGTGCCACCATGGTGTCTAACAGAGATCATGGTAAAAAAAAGTTATTGTAGGTGCCCGTGTTTATACACCTCAACTAATCTCAATATCAATGTCTGACAGTTGGACCCACGCCGACCAGAGGTCATCGATGGTTTTTTTCATGGTCCGGTCCCGTCAAACGTCAAAGAACTCTTTCCACCATGAATCACCAGGATGGAGAGGTCCATTGACGGTTTTTCGTACTTATTGGTTGAGTGGAAATTAATTTTAGGGCAATCGTATCATTTCTAGATATAATTCCATCTTCTGTAAAGTCCTTTTTTTTTTTTTTTCTATAAACTGGCCACTATATAACATTTTAACTCTAAAACCCTACCCAATCAAGGTTATATTTGCCCCATAACCCATATTAGTTCCTCACTGTTCATCCATTCAACTTATTCACTCTATAGAAACTTGAGGAAGAATAAGAAAAGATTTCAATTATGGTTTATGAGGAAAAGATGTTTTACACGATTTGATTGGGTTTTGTTGTTAAGGTATGGTAGTTTTTATCCATGGATAACTTTCATCCAACGAGTCCTCAAAAATTTTCCAATTTCAAAAAGATAAAGGTCCCCAATTTTTAGGGTTTGATTCATAAGTCATGGGTTTCTTTCAAAGGTAATTCTTATTGATTTTTTTTATAGCAAGCATGAATTTATTATTTCCTAGGGTTTTTATAATGTATCCCCAAGAACCCATGTGAATCCCTCAATTCACAAAGTCGATGATATGATGTTGGTTTTTATTGAAGAAAGAGGAGTTCTATAAATTAATGCGTTAAGTGATATAAATACTTGAATTATAATTCTATTCTTGTCTAATGCTAGAATTCCATATATGATGATTGAAAGAATGTTTTGAACCTCAAGGAGGTAAAGTACAAGATTATGGTTTTTTTGTGAAATCTATGTTATTGTATTGATGATACTTTGAGAGTAAAGTGTCCATGTTGTTGTTATTGTTGCGTTGTTGGAAGGACATTCTCATATACACACATATTCAAGAGAAATGAAAATTCAAGTGTTTAAAGGCTTTCTCATATTCAATCTAAAAGAAAGTAATTATGGATGGTGAAAGGCTTACTCACGTATGGTCTAAGGAGTTATCTTAATTACCTACCTTAACTATGTACACCAATAACACCCTTTCATCAGTAATTAAAGAGCTATCTTAATTGGTGTAGCATGAATCGGTAGTCAAACGTCACCCTTTCATGAGGAATTGATGAGCTATTCTAGTTATATACCTTGAATTGGTAGGCCAAGGACGCCCTTTCACAAGTAATAGAGTCAAGATTAAACAATTTCGTGGGAATCTAATGCTTAACACCTAGTGGATATTGCATTATATGGAAGGTCTCACGTGGTAACGTAGGGTTTCTACTAACAATATCATTATCTTATAAACTATATGTCCTCATAAGTTATTAGCCTCGTGAATTAAACCAAGCTAAAGATTTATCGGCTCTACCTTTAGGCAAGTGAGACCACCCTTTTCGTGAGGGACTCCCGAAATTCCATGTTAAACTCTATGGTACTCATGTCTCTCAGTCCTTGATTTTTCACAATAAAAAAGAAGTTTATTATGCTACTAAGTCCTTGATAAGTGGATTCCTCGTAGTGCTTCAAAGTACATCACTAAGGTAAGCTTAAATAAGTATGTGCCGAGTGTTTCCAGATCTTCAAGATAAGGCTAGCTTGCATCAATAAATGTTTTGAAATATGTTTCCAACTATCTCCTTGGATTATTTTAAATCTTGGTAAAGTGGATGCTTTTCAAAATGGCATGCTCTTTAGCATTTTTCAAGTGTTTTTATGCACGACTATTTACATACGGCTTTTATACTAACACCTTCTTTCACCTACATTATTTCCCAATGTCGGGTCATAACTCATGTTACAATTCACCATCGTATTTCCCTAGTGGAAGTGGAAAATCTCACATTCAGCAACTAGTATTTTTAATTTTTTCACTTTTCAACAGACTTATCATTGCCTGCAAAAATCAATTGATAATCACCGATTTTGTGACCAATGAATCAAACCCATCTTGCCTCGAGTTCCCTTAAAAATAGTGCATTGTTATCTTCAGCGATCTTACCAAAATTCCTCAAACTAGCTTTGTGGATCCCCCTTTCTTTAGGTTAGCCTGGGTAAAAAATTCTAAATGCCACCAAATCTAGGTTTGAATAACTGTGCGTTGGAATTGAATATCTAGAACTAATAGTAAATGGGTGTTACCCTCCCACACCTCCCTGCTAATTAAAAAATCTTCAATGCTCCTCCACACGTGTGGAGTATGAATTTTTAAGAAGAGATTACTAGGTAAAAGAACATATCTCAGGTCCCATGTTGGGATCAATTCCTAACACTAACACCTACGACTCCGTGTATCCAATTATCACTCCAAGGCCAAGTCCCTTAATAGGCTCAAGTTTATACATAAAGACAAACTTCCCGATAAGAGACAGATTCCCCACAGATTGGATTCATAAATGCACTACCCCGCCATATGGACCCCATTCTTACCAGGGAGGGAGAATTTCCCAAGACGCCTGAAACCTTAGTGTCGTCTAGCAACGGTTCCGAGAAGTTTTCTTGTGTCTACGTGAAGGCTTTGCATAAAAAAGGAAAGAGGTAGCTTAGAAGACCGTAGATGACGTTGAGGTTTGTTCCAAAATGATATAATTCCACGTACGTGCTATTAATATTGCTTTGGGTGTAAAAGGACATTAGGTTTACCTGTTTACTATATGAATGCATCATGATCTCCATTCTCTCAAAGGTTGGTTGGCACTACTTATTTTTGATACCTATCATTATTTTTTGGATGACACAGTCAAAATGAAGAAGAAATATATTAATGTATTGGACTGATATTTGTTTAGATTCATACGTAGTAACATCAACCTTCTTGAATAAATCTATTATTTATCACCCCATGTTTGTGTTGGTGGGTAGAATTATTGTAAAAAAGAACATTAATATTATTCTGATTATTATGGATGGGATGCTAATGAGAACTAGATAAGATCACATTTCTCTCTCTTTTTTAGTCTTCGTCACACGATTGAGTGAAAATGTATGAGTTTCTTTTAGGGTAAATACTGATGCGAGGATCACCCCAGCCTAATCCAATCATATTTGGAGGACTGAGGTTGACTACTTATGGGATTATATGGCTTAGAGGAAGCTACAACCACTAAATATGATGTATGTTGATCCTACCACTCTTGAGACTGAGGCTACTCAACTCGTTTGTGCTGTGGATTATTTATGTACACCCTAACCTTGATCCATGCCCTCTACATCTATACTTATTTTTTTGCTGCACCTGCACCTGTAACTGCACCTACACCCAATCAAGTCTTATGATCTCTTTAAGCCAAGCCACGATTTACCAAATGGGAATCTGTCTGGTTTTCAGATGTGAGGGCAGCTAAGGTTAGGAAGGACTGCTAGAGTAGATGGATCAGGCGATAGAGGTTGCTTTGGCTTCCACAAGAGACAAGTTAATTCAGTGTGAGGCCACTATATTGTCAAATGACTTAGGTTGGATAATCTTATGACTAGGTTACACGCCCAAGAAAATATCGAGGGTAGTTAATATGTTATATCTACTATGATGGTTGATATGCCACCCTTAGGGTAGATGCGGGCCAGCTAAGGTCTACAAACATATCGGTGCTATAGGGTTCATTCCATTTTTCTGAAAGGTTTGTGAGTATGTGCCTTTAGTGTGACGAGTGTTGTGGATGAGTAGCCGAGTATGGGTGGTACTACTGTTGCTAATACTATGGTTGTTAAGAGAGGTAACGATAGGGCTAATGAGTATTTTACCTAAGACATAGATGAATAGGAGAATTAGGAGAGATGGGTTGACCAATGTATTTCATTAACACTAATGGAGCTGGAAAATATTAAAGATACAATGATCCATGCTACATTGGAGAGATCCCTTTAGGATACCTTTGTAGTCTTAACTAGAGGAGTCTCTCCAGAATCTATCATTCCTCCCATGGATAGTCGTGCATGGATGACCTAGTTAAGCCTACTTTGCTACCTCTTGTGATTACCTTAACGGGTACTTTTACCCAAGATGATGCTACTCCCCTTGAGACTCTAGAAGCAAGCACTCCACATGCATAACATGTCGAGGGGACTTTTATATGTCATCTTCTATGCTGGTTATGTTATCGTTCATTGAAGACACTGCTGTTTTATTTTTGTGGGGGGAGGGAACTTGTTCTGGCTATATTTCCCTTTTGATTGTATTTTGTGACTTTCATATTTACTTTCGGATAATTTTAGTATTTTTTTGTTTTATCATAGTAGTTTGATGGTCTGGACAAATTTTTCCTCTCCATTTTCCTTTGACCTATGAGTTTTCTTCGAAATACGTCAGTTTTGATTGATAATGATCTGAGGATAAATTTTGTTCAATATCTACGTCCTGAATAGTACTCATAATGATGAAGCAAGATATGGCAAAGACATATGCTATAGTGAACTGGAAATTCTTAATTGGACTTTTCTCTCTCAAGCAATATTTGATTAGTCACTTCTTGATTTCATTTGATGAATTGTGGCTAATAATTGATACTTTATTCTTATAAATTGAAAAACTTATGATTTTTTCCATCCTTCAAAGGATCCCTTCTCACCTATGTTATTTATACTATCAGTTGAAGTCCTATCTACAACCTTGAATCAATTGTTTTATAACAATGAATTTCATTGTTTTTGAATGACTAAATAGAGTGACAAGTTAAATCATTTTGCGTATGAAAATGATACTATATCTATGCATTAGCATAAAATAATTCTCTTTTATTGATAATGAGGTGTTGCATGAATGTGGAAATCATTTATGCCAAAAGATTAATCAGGAGATTTTTTTTCTATATGTTTAGTAAGATGCTAGTGATTCGGTTAACTGAGAATGATAGACAACTGGTTTATTGAGAGGTAAGTTCCCTTTTATTTATTTTGGTTGTCCTATAGGGCATATGCCAAAAAGAACTTACTTGGTTGATTTGATTAGGAAAATTAAGATAAAGTTATGGTTTTGAAAGGGTAAATTGTGATCTTTTGGAAGGAAGGTTGTGCTTATTAATCATGTTTTGCAAAGTTCCCAATTATATTTTTTCTCTGTTGTCAAGCCTCCTAAATGTATCATTTACGATATCCATAGAGGTTTTGCAAAATTTATATGAAGGAAGAGCAAAGTAGTGGGTTGCTTAGGAAGACATGTGTCAACTCAGAGAAGTGGGAGCACTAGGATTTAGGTCTATGTTTGATCTTTCACAGACTCTATTTTCCAAATATTTGTTGAATTTCAGGACCAAAAGGTCTTTATGGGAAAATTTCTATGGAAGTAGCATTTCAAAAGACACACCATGAATTGTTTAATGTAGATCTCAAGTATTGAAGTTAATTATGCAAGTCAAAAATAAGATAGATCAAGAGATGTGGTGGGAATCTAGAGGTGGCCATACTAATCTTTGGTTTAATAATTGAACACAACTAGATGATTTACAATATCTGTTACCTATTACACATGGACCCATAGAAGGATATGAATATTTTCATCAAATCATGGAGCATGATGGATGGAACATGATTGTGATGAGTGAGTTGCAAAAAACATAAGTGTGTGATTATGTGGTTGATATCTTGGGAATTGTGAAGCAGTTAGAATAAAAAAAAATTGGCAGATGCAAAATAGCAAAAGAAAATTTACACTGGTTAGTTTTTGGAACATGACTAGACAAAGTAAGAGGAACCAGCTGGGCATCATGAACATATAGGAAAAGAGTATTCCATTAAGAATATTTTTTCTATTTTGGAGGGTGTGGTTTCAAATAATTCCTATATGAGAGGTCTAGGTTAAAAATAGTATAGTAGATTCTGTGTAATGTTGTTTTTGCTCAGACTCTATACAAGAAACCTTTGACAACCTTTTTGTGCCTCGCACTGATTTTATGCCTTTATGGCTAACATTTGCAGGTGATGGTGAGATACGTGATCCTTTTGTTGAACTTAAACAAACCCTAGACAAATATGGAGCACTGATTGTGTTATTAAATTGAAGCCACTGATATAGCTTTACCAATATTCATCATTTGACAGATTTGAAAAAAAAAAGAAATATTACAAAACATCGAGGAAGAAGGTCCAAGAATGCCATGAAGGGAGAGATAAATAGAAACATTCATCTAGTGACTAATTCTAGATATTCTTTGCTTGTTAATGTACTTAAGTCCTATGTTCAAATTGTTTAATTTTTAGAATCTTATTCACCTATTATTTCTTGTAAAGTTGTTAGATGGTTGTACCCTCCTGCAGGCAATTATAAGTTCATCACTTATGGCTCTATTAATTAAAATATTCAATGTCGATCTAAGGTCTTAATGTGAGAGACATCCATGGTAACTTGGTATTTGCTGAAGTAGAAAAGCTTGATTTATGTGATTTGTTAGAAGTTGAGGTTTAAGTAATAGAAGATGGTTTGAACCACTGTGTTCAGAATAATATTTTACCTATTGTGATGGAAAATGATTCCTTGATTATTAATAAGATTTTAGATGGAATTCGAGGAATTTCATGGGACATATCAATAAACATAAGATGCATTCATGAGATCTTAAAGGAAAGGGAAGTGACGATTGTACACACTTTCAGAAAAGTCAAAAACCTGGCATTTTTTTTTAACTTTGTATATGATTTTTAAGCAGTGTAATGCAATTTCTCTCTAATGAAAACACGTGAAATCAAGTTGAAACAATAATTCAAGAAGACAAGATAGTTCAACCAAGGCTCAAAACAAAGAAATGCAAGAATAGAAATCATGGATCAAGTGAAGAGATTATAAGTAATGGGATTAACAAATATCATAGGAAGGGTTATACACCAAAAAAGGAAACAATCACTTTCCTTAGAGTGTTGTATGTCGTAATTCAAGTGTTTATAGATCAAGATCGGGGAAAATACCTATGATATCCTTAACTAAGATACCTTGGTACCAATTCTCTTGAGCTTAATCTGCACAAGTTAAGGATGGATTAGGTTATTTCTCAGGATATTTGTTGAGTCATGAGATGTAAAAGTAGATTAGATCTTTTACTTTAATAGTTGAAGATAGAAACTGTGTTGAACAGAAGAAGTCTTCACCAATTCGGATTCATGGTGTACGTGAGAATTTTCAACGCCCAAATTACTGTAATGACTCAAAAGGTCATTTTTATAAATTTTCATAAAATTATCATTTTACCCCTCTCGATAGTGGACTTGAGTCACGTATAATTAGCGTGTGAAGTTTGTTGGGAATTTTGAATTATATGGGTGTCTATTATTATTTAATTAGTGGGTAATTTCAGATCACTAATTTAGTTAATAGTTAATGGATCAACTTCATATAATTATTGTTAAATGAGGCTGGTATTTTTGAGAGCCAAAGCACGCACGAAAAGAAGAAAAATAATGCTGCAGAACACATTTACCAAAGAGGCATCATAAATAACAGAGGTAAAGTTTCTATTTGATTAAAAGAAACTTTTTGAATTGGTAATTATTACCTAATCGCACTTAGGTGAATATGATTGGTTGGTAGAAATGTCTATTACTAGTATATGTATGTTGCTGACGTAGGTTGAAGTTATTGTTAGGCTCCTATGAGATAAAAGAATTAATATATGGATTTATCTTTGAATTATCATGAGATAGTGAATTGGGAGATAAGTAATAAGTCTGAATGGATTACTTCAAAAGGGTTTCAGTTTGCCAATTGATTGTTACGGTGAACTAACGTATTATTTTGGTGATTATATCAAATTTTCATAAAAAAATTCTTAGATGAATTATATTTGGTTCACGGTTTTTAATATTGAAACTAACACTAGCAGAATTTTGAAAGCACATAGGAATTGACATGTTAGATGGAATCAAAATTATAAGTATTTTAGGGTCGTATGAGTTTTGTGGTCAAGGTAAAAAATAGTAGCTATCAGTGTGTAGTGTTGAAATCGTATGACAATATTATTGTATATATTGTTTTGAGTTGCCAAGTTCAACGAAAAGCGAAAGGGCTCAAGCACTTGAGTGAATTCTTGGTTGATTGAGGCAAGTGATTTTTTAAACTCTTTATTAGCGGATTTTAAATTTGTGTATTTCCTTGTGATATGTTTGGGGAGTACTGAGACTTTGTGGTGAGTTGACTTATCCATGTTCATTAATTCTAATAATAAAAAAGGGGTAATAAAAAGGCGATGTGATTACTTGTTTGTGTGTGATATGTTAAGAATTGTTTGAAAAACTTGTTGAATCATTGTTGATGTTGTGTCATGAATGTGTTATTGTGAATCACGCAATGTTGTGATAATGACCATCTCATTATTATTTGCGTGAAGATGCCATTTTCATTGTTTTGTGACATGATTGTGAAAAGTGTAAATTCAAAAAGAATAAGAAAATAAAGAGGATGTACTAATTCGAGGGACGTATCGCGCACCACAGTGGATACTATTTTTTAGAGACGTTATAGGCGCACGATGGTTAAAAAACACAAATCGAGGGTACGTCTATTGCACACCACGAGGATTGCGATGCATATAGATTATACTCAATGGATCCAAGACTGAGAGACATTGGGTGAGTATCACTAGGTCAAACATGCATCATTATTCTTGATATTGCAATTCATCGCATTACACATTTTTTATCATTGATGAGCTCTATCTTGTGTTGTTGATATTTTGAGTGAGTTTTTGTGGAAGTTGTGATTGATGAATAAGAAGCTTGTTGATGAGGATATATAACTTTTTTAAGTGTTGTTGTGACTGTGTTGTGCTATGGAAACGTAAGCGTTAGGGCGGTTTGGTTCATGCCCTGATATACTTTTGGAGTTTACGGATAAGTTTAATAAGTACCAAAATTGTGTTCCTTTAATGTTCTTTAAAGGTTTTGTCGTTGTGAGTGATATACCGTGGTTCACGGTTATAAGTAATACTTTTGTTCCCTAAGTTTAGTGCGTTCCGAAAGTCTTTGTGCTAATTTTATATAACTTTCTCTTTGTTTGCAGGAAATCTGTCCAAAGCTGAATGCAGAGGAGATTTGAGCGAAGAAGGAAAGCAAGAAGAGACCACATATGGAACTTATGACGATCCGTCGTGTTGTGAAGGTCTGTAGGTCGGCCAGCGTAGATGCAGCTGCTGAAGGAAGATGGGATATGTTGACCAAGGTGGGGTTACGGAAAACTTGTGACGGTCGTCGTGTCATATGACGATCCGTTCTTCGCAGGCTTCGTATGAATTCAGGAGAAAGTGATCCCAGTACCCATATTCCAAGAGTGAAGTAGTTTGGACGAAGACCCCTCGACGGACCCTTGTTCCTAGACGGTTCTGTCTACGTGTCGTCGAGGGTAATAAAGAGAGCGGCACAAGAAAATTGAATAAGTATGGGAAGACGGAAAGGCCATGAGGGTCCGTCGAGGATACGACTAGCGTCGCGTGGTCAGTCAGACCCAGCCGCGTTTGGCAGTTTCCAGCAAACAGAGTCCCGTGTTAATTAGGTTTTTTTTTTTTTAGATAATAAGTCGAAAAAACCTCGTTTTTGAGGTTAGACTCTGTTAGGTTACACTCTTTCGACTGTTATTAGACTATGGAGTATGATCATGATACTGAGGATTTTGTGAGATATTGATTACTTTAGATTCTTGCAAGTGATTTTTGGGAGGATCAAGCAAACTTTGGATTTACTCTGTCTCATTGAAGAAGTACATGAATTCTTATTTAATATATTTGAATATGTATCTGAGACTATGGTAGCTAAACTCCATACTAGGGTTGGTGGGAAAGCATGGGCACATATGAGATGAAACCATAACTAAAAATAACAATTCTAGAATAGTGTCTGCAGTATTAATATTCTTTTGCTTAGAAGTCTTTTACGGATGGCCAACGTAGTGAACTCGCCCTAAATGTACTGCCGAACCAGGAGGTGAGAATGGAAAAGAATATTAAACATAGATTTAGTGTATACTATCTAATAGGCTAGATGATTGTAAGAGGGGAATAACTTAGTCAAATATGATACGATGTTAAGATGAGTAAGGATAAGGGTATAGAATAGAAACACACGTCGCGACAAAGGTGCGGAGTGAGATTTTCCAGATGCCGGACCAAGGATTTAGTAAATACATAACTTATCACTTTGCATGCAAGATATAGGAAAGAAATGTTATAGTAGAATTATCGATTATAAACCTATGGGGAACACGAGGTAAACCCTATTTACTTTGAATCATTTATTAACTCCAACTTCTACGCTTTTAAGTGTCTCTTTTCAAGTTCGTTAGTTATTTTTATTATTTGAACTTAGAAACCCCCCTTTTATTGTTTTTACTTTCAAAGGAAAGTCATTGTCCAAACAATTAGTAATAACAGGTTAAAGTTAGTCTAGACAATTTCTCGTTGGAACGATCCCAACCTCACTAGTTGGGTATTTACTTGACACGACCGCCTGACTCTTATTTAGACGTAATTGGCGTAGCCAAATGTTGGCGCCACTGCAGGGGATTATGGGGATTATAGCTTTTAGAGTAAACGTGAACTTATTACTATAGTTTAGTTGCTAGTTCTTGATTTTTACTTTGTTTTGTTGTTTTGATTTTTTTTAGAACTCTCCTCCGTGTATGCCAAATACACGTAGAGGAAGAGAACCCTCTGGTTTCCCTACGATCACGAGTTTAGAGCGTTACACGCGCAATATGAATTGAAAAACTTGGGAATAAATGGTGATGATCTGAACTAAACATCCCAGCTCGGTTGATATTGATGGTCAGATATATACCCGATGCTCCGGAGTGAACATCAAACATAGGGGACAAAATCCGTTCACGGCCCCAAGCATACTACGAGGGTATTATGATAACATAGCAGACTCGGATGGGACAGACGTGCCTTTCCCCCCTAACCACAGGCCACAACTTTGTGGTAACTAGGAAGAGTAACCTGATGCAAATGCTCACTGCAGAGCGTTGTTTTCAGGATACTTTTGAGTTCCACCTGCCAATATAGCTAAGGTAAGGGAGTGTATAAAACTTGTGTTTAGAGAGGCCTGATTGGATCTAGATGTACTAGAGCTCATAGTGTTTCCTCTCTCATGAGGGAGAGGATGTATATGATTCACCGAGCTCCCATTTACACTCAATCACTTCCACTGTTGGAAAACCAATTTAAGGAATGTTTCTTATCACGCTACTATCCGGTCTCAAAGAAATTAAACCAGAAAGACAGAACGTGAACAAACTTTGTGGCCTATCAGGAGAGTCAGTAGTAGTTCTTGGGAGAGTCACCGCTTTCTTGAGGGGTGTTCCAAAAATCAACAATAGTGATGATTCACTAAAGGAATACTTCATCGGGGATTATGATGATACAATAGAGGTGTTTGGGAACTATAGAAGGTGGATTCTTATGGGAGTGTCCTTATGCTGAGTTGCTAAATATTAGAGAAAATATCCATAATAAACAAAGCTTGGTGGAGTACTAGGGAAGTTTGATTACAGGCGAAAGAAGAGAAACACATTCGCAGTGCAAAGTCCACCACAACCAAGCCACAGATGATGATTCGGAAGAAAAGAAATGGCTAGATGAGAACCGAGCTGCGTTGGGGTACTAAAACTGTCATTGGGGGTGCAGAGAAAAGATAATATGCAGTCAACTACTTGTGGAAACCACCGCCACAAAACGATAGTGCTAGTAGAGGAGGATCTATGCCAGTAACAGAACAGATGGGGGGTTTCCGCCCCAGTGCCAAAGGCTCTAATCAGGAAGGAACTGACGCCAAGGTCAAGGCAACCAAGGGTCGAACTATGGCAAACACATTCGTGGGGTCATTTATGTCCGAGGATGGAAACTAGATCGCAACAACAACTTCCACAGGGTAAACTATGTAATAGAAAAGATAGGAATGGACCCGATGTTCTCCTAAAATAGTGAAGTTAGCTAGGGATGGTGGAGGTAGTAGTGCGAGTGAGGATATGTTGACATTAAAATGATGAGGAGGTTCGATGATAGTGATGAGCACAATAAAGAGTTGAGAATGATTCTGAGCGGGTATGGGGCAAAAAGTTTGATAACATGCAATATCGATTAGCAACTGAGTTACAATTAGGCCCAATTATCTGCAACTTTGAAACAACGGCAATACGGGCACTCTTCCTCTCACATGTCCAAAATCCGAAAAATGATGGACATTGTATGGCAAATTACTACTCGTGGTGGCAAGCTGACCATTGGATCCCACCTATGTCGGTCCGAATGAGAAAAAAGGTGACAAAAGTATGGTAAAGTGGTGTAATGTTTGATGTTGAATTAAAGGAGTACACTTGAAAAACTGTTGAGTGCCTTAAAACGGACTATGCCTAGGCAACCACACGCAGTTCCTCAAAAATTATTGAAAAAGATCGGAGGTTGGCAAATATCGACGTTTTATAACAATGGTGAAGCAATTCTATCAATGTCCCTCTGGTAGAAGCTTTAGAAACAATGCCCAGTTACGCAAGTTTATGAAAGATCTGTCACAAGAAAAGTCGTCATTTTGAGGAGATGATAGAATGATCAATGTAGTGCTATTGATACAAGATCTGAGGTCCAAAGAAAAGAAGATCGGGATGGTTCACTATTCCTTGTTACAATCGGGCTATTACATTGCGAATGCATATGGTGATCTCGGGGGCAATTATAAAATCTCATTGCCCCTCTCGATTTACAGAAGTTGGGTTGGGTGAACCAAATCCCAGCGATGCGGCTACTATAAGGGTAATCGAACAGTTAAAACGGCCTATAGGATACTCACGATGTGCTAGTAAAAGTGGAGTCATTCATATTCCAGCAAATTTGGTTTATTCTTGATTATGAAGTCGATTTTGAAGTGCCGATTAATTCTGGTGAGCCTTCCGTGCTATGGAAGAGCCTTAGTATACATGGAAAAGTGGCAGATGAAATTTCGATTTGACAATGAGGGAAGTTTGACCTTTAATATTTGTAGGTTCCAATGAGGGAAGAGTGATGAACTCCATCGGGTTGACTATATCCTAAAACATGCGTGAGAGCATCTTGAGACACAAATAGAAGAACATCTGGTGTAGAAGCATTAGCGCCAGTGATAATGAACTTTGATAGACGAGTTGAGTTTTTGAAGAGTATGAGTCATTGTCGCGACTCTTGACTGAGGTGATTTGTCGATTTAAACGAAGAAGAAATTGAGCTTGTATTAAGAATCGCGATGTCCCCAACCTGCCGAAAACCCTCTATCGAAGAGGACTCCAAACTTAGAACGAAAAGCTCTCCCACCTCATATCAGGTATGAATTCTTAGGAAATGGTGACACTTTGTCGGTTAATCATTACATCAGACATGGATGAACACAAGGTAAAAGTTTGGTTAGAGGGGTATAAAAAGGTTCAAAAGCGATATTGGGTGGACTAGCGACAATTATAGGATCCCTCCATGGTATTTTTCCCACAAAATCAAACTCATGCTCTGATCATAAGCTGAGTATGAGCACCCATACGATATGCTTAAATCCTCCTATGAAAGAGGTCGTGAAGGCAGGAACTATTAAAGTGGTTGGATGTCGGAGGTAATCTACCAATCGCGATAGTAGGTGGGTATTGCCCGGTTCAAGTGTTGACCTAAGAAAAGGGGCGAATTGATGTGGTCCCCAATGAAAAAATGAAAACATTGTTCTAATGAGACGGTTACTGGATGGAAGGGTGTTATGGATTACCGCCAAACTAAATTCATGACTAAAAGAACCACATTTCCTATGACCCTCATGGATCAGATGTTGATCGACTTTCCGAAAAAGCGATGGTACTGTTTCGTGAGGGATATTCGGGGGTATATCAATTTCTATTGCACGAGAAGATCAACGAGACAGGAAAACCCTGTTACTTGTCCTCTATGGGACCTTTGCGTTCAGATGAATGAATGTAGTTTGGGTTGTGCAATGCACCCACAACATTTCAGAGATGTATGAGTCTATATTATCTGACAGGGGGAGAATACTATAGAAGTTTAATGGATGACGTTTCTGTTGTTATGATTCATTTGCGGGTGTGCTGGACCAATTTATCTGAGGTCCTTAAGAGAGGTGAAGACTCCAAATTTAGTACTAAAACTGGGAAAAAGGGTCATTTCATGGTGAGAAATGAAGAGGGTTGTGTTGGGCATCGCATTTCAGGAAAAGGGCAGAAAGGGTGCTCGAGATAAAGTCGAGTAATAGAGAGACTTCCCCCACGATCTATGTGAAAGGTGTGAGAAGCTTTCTTGGGCATGCAGGTTTTTAACCGGAGATTCATCAAAGAATTTTCACAGATTGCACACCCATGTGCAAACTGCGGGAGAAAGATTGTACAATTTTGTTTTGATGATCCTGTCTAAAGCATTAGGTGAGTTAAAAGAAAAAAACTTGGTGTCTGGGACTATCATTATTTCTCCAGATTGGAATAGTCAATTGAGGTGATGTGCCGGTGATAGTGGGGTGGCTCTTGTTGGGTGTACTGGGACCGAGAAAAGAAAAAACAAAATCCTCATCCCATTTACTATGATAGTAAAGCCCTAACGAAGCTCAGAAGAGAACTACACAGTAACCGAGCAAGAACCCTTGCCAGTAGTCTTTGCTTTGAAGAAATTTCGCTCCTATTTGTAGGAGAGAGCTATAGTTGCATACGACCACTTTAGCATGCAGATATTGATGGAAAAGAAGGATGCGAAACCTAGGCTGATTGGTGTGTATACTGGTACAGATTTGATTTTAATGATGGATTGAAAAGGAACGAAAATCAAGGTGATGACACGTGTCTCGTTAGATGATGAAGCTATGAGAGAGTTAGGGGATAAGGACTGACATGACATGATGATACTTTCCAGATGAACATGTATGGATGGCTTCACAAAGAATTGATCCATGGTTCGCAGAATTTGCGAACTATCTGGCTAGTGATAGTGTTCCATCAGATTTGTCCTTCATCAAGAAAAAAATCATGTGCGATGTGAAGAAGTTCCTTGGGGAGATGAACCATAAGTGTATAGGAGTAGGTGTAGACGGGCTTTTATTCGGAGTTGTGAGCCAGAAGTGAGGATGTTGAGTTGTGTTGGAGCCATTGCCATTCCTAATCGTTGGTGGAACATTCACACCATGGTATATTGACAACCGCTCTAAGATATTACAGTGGTGCTATTGGCCAACTCTTCATCAAGATGCTCATGGGTTGCTAAAGATGTGACAGATACCAACGAGATGCGGTAGGTATTTCCAGAAAGCAAGAGTCTCTATAAACCCCATTTTTGTGATTGAGTTATTTGATGTTTGAAGTAGATTTAAATTATGGGCCCTCTCGTGAGTTCTAATGGAATGAAGTACAATTCTAGAGCAGTGATTATGTAATTAAAGTGGGTCGAAGACATAGCCCTCGCAAAACAATGAAGGGAGAGTGTCATGCTTGCTTGAAAAAGAATATATTCTCTGTTTTGGCACCCCAAAGGGGCATTATTAGTGACGGGGGCTCCCAATTCTTTAACCTATTGTCAAGGGGGTTATTGGAGAAATATGGGTCGCCACTAAGTGTGGCCAGTCTTACCACCTCAAACTAGTGGGAACTCGTGAAGTGTCGAATCGGAATAAAACAGATGTAGCAATAAAAGTGAACGCTCGTAGAATGGATTGGTCAAAAGGAGATTGATGATTCATTGGGCCTACCGGACGCATATAAGACTCCCATAGGGAGTATTCATACAAACTTGTAGATGGCGAAAGTTGTCATCTTCCAGTTGGTTAGAGCATAAAGCCAGGTGGGTATGAAGAAGTTAAAATGATTGGAGCGAAGCTGCAGCGCAACGGTTAAATGGGTTGACTGAATTTGATGAATTTTGCCTGAAAGCGTTATGAAAGATCAGCCCTACTGAAAAGAAAAAGATGAGAAGTTACCATGGACAACAAAAATTGACAAAACGCGAGTTTATGTCGGGGATTTTTTGCCTTTATCAACTCTAGGTTGCCGCTTGTTTCAGGGAACGCTCAAGTCCAAACGGACTGTTTCCTGACTTGGTACCCAACTATTCCCTCATGGAGCAGTTGAGTATGAGTTGAGTTGGAAATAAGGAGGTTTGGCGGTTCAAAGTGAATGGACGCGCATAAAAATCTATTTCAGTCATGCTGAATCGGCGAACGAAGTGTTCGAGGCATACCATCTGATGAAGTCTAAGGTAATAAAGTTCCCCAGTTCATGACGCGACAATTAAATCGGAAGCTGTTGGGAGGAGGAAAACCTAATTACTTGTCGCTTTTTAGTAATGGTAGCATTTTTCTACTAATGGGTTTTTATATTTGCAGGCACATTACCAGGAAATTCTGCAGAAAATTACTGTGCAGCTGTCACTGACGGACACATCGACGGACCATTGCGCCCGCGACGGACCTTCGTATGCATCCGTCGTGCCAGGTACGTTTTTTTTGTTATTTTCAAACTAGGCACACACGACGAAACAAACGATGGGTCGTCACAACCGCGATGGACCGTCGTCGGGGAATCGTCGCGTGATTAATGAGGCATACCCGACCCGACCCGGTTGGAGTTTATTATAAACTTTCATCATTTAAACTCCCCAACCCCTCATTTCATCCCCATTCCTCTATTACTCCTCGTATTACTCTCTCTTTTTAAACTTCCACGATCTATTCCTCTATCAACCACCGATCATTGCCCCTCACAATTCTCCAAAGCCCTAAAAGTGTAAATCTACAAGTCGGAGCTACTGCTGTGGGTGTCTGCCTGGCCATAGAGTATTTGTCCATTTGTTTTTCTCTAATTCTAAGGTATGTGTCCCTAATTTCTACTCATTTTTCTTGCATTTTTGTTTATTAGTTAGTGTTAGCTTAGTTCTTCGTCGTATGTTGTTTCTTATATACGATTCTATCCAACCTGTTTTAATGTTGAAATGCCATGTTTACAACCCTAGACATAGGTGCTTTGCATTTCTAGTTCCTAGGTCGTGGGTTTTAGACAAATTGTAGGACCAAAACCACTACAATTTTGATATGGGTCATCCAGGGATGCATGGACCCCCAGTTCTGTCATGATAGATATAAAGAGGGGGGGGGACCCCGATTACAGACTGTCGTACCCACGACGGACCGTCGTAGGACCGTTAAAAAAGCCCCTAGCACCTTGTCCACGGAAAACCTGATGACGGACTGTTGCTTCACGACGATCCATCCTGCCACAACGTTCTGGTTGTCAGAGAACCCTGTTTAAGGGCTCCATCTTTTTCCCAAGGTACCACAAGACACAATTGTGACGGACCGTCGTTCTCACGACGGTTTCGGTCGTCACAAACCGTTCGGGTGATCAGAGAACGTTGTTTTAGGTCTCTCATTGTTTTTTCCTAAGTGTCCCCCAACGGACACAGTGACATACCGTCGTCTTAATGACGGTCCGTTCCGCACAAAACCGTATGGTGTCAGAGACCCTGTTTCTAAGGGTCTCTTCACTTTTTCTAAAGTGTCCTTCAATGGAAACATGTGACGGGACGTCATACCCACGATCCAGTCAGTCCTGCATGACAGTCATGCACGGTAAGAGACCCCTTCTCCTAAGGGTATCCATATTTTTTTAAGTGTCCTACGACGGACCTTGTAACCTGGACGGTCGTCCTGCAACATACTCGTATGCTAGTAAGAGACTCTCTTTCAGGGATCGCTATATATACAAAGCTAAGGTGTAAAACACGATGGGACCTTCATACGGTCCGTCATAGTCAGATGAGCTGTCACCAGGGCCCGTAGTGTGTCACAGTTTCTATAGCTAATGGACAAACTATTTTCTCACTGACTCCTTACCCTACGTACCCCCGCCCTCCTACACCCTCTGATCGAAAAACATCCCATTCTCTCAACCCACCCCATTCCGTATCCCTTCCCCATCCCCCTGCTCATCCCTTTCTAGTTCCGCGCCACCCCTTCATCAATCGCTATCCCGCATTCTCACCGCCACCTCCCTCCTTATCTTTTTTAGAGTTTTTTTTAGTATGGCGTGCTTGTCTTGTTTTCACCACTTGTACTAAGATTGTCCTTTACAGTACTATCTACGATGCAACCAAGCAAGACGAAGATAGCACGCGGGCGATCGGGCTCTGGCGCCACATCCATTGACCGCATGGGTAATCGGGCTATGATAAGGAGCATGACCCTGAGTATGTGCCCCAGGCACTTCCACCTTCCGTAGAGGCACGCGCTCCAGAGCCACACCAAAAAAGTGGTGTCCGGAGTAGGCAATGCCTCTAGCGAATGAGGTGCCCACTGACGGGCACACCCTCGGGTAAGCCACAAATGAGGAAGGAGCGTCTAGCTCCTTAGGAATATCATGGTTCCGAGGAAGCGTCCGGCTCTATAGAGGTTCCCGCACCTCCACCGCCTTGCCGAAGCGTCGGCCTCGTATGATAAGGCTGACAGTTCATTGTTTAATCTACATCAAGCCACCAGTTCAGGTCCCACCCCAGCCATGACAAGCCCAACCGGTGGTGTGTCAATAGCAATTTCAAGTATACTCTGACGCAAGTCCTGACAGATAAAGGAGTGAGACTCGAAGCTCAACTTGGAGCGGCGGTCCTTACAGGGAGTCTCCCGATGATGCCTGAGACCACAATCTCTTCACTAGGCATCGCGTGGAGGGGACAGCACGTCCGTTGGACGATAAAGTGAGAAATGGTTGAGACGTTCTCACGCCCCCCATCCTCGTAGGCGCTCTCCGATCACAGATAGATAGGCGGGCTGGCCCCGACAAAAACAGGCCCCACTGGAGCAGGTCCGAGTACGGAGCATGCATGTTGACAATCCCTGCATACCATCCGTCAGGGTTCTATACAAGAGGGTGTTGTTGTTGATGCTACTCAGGGACCCTCGTCACTGTCGAGTTTTACTACTGTAGCAGAAGTTGAAGTTAACAGATGACCAGGTTCTAAGCGGAGACATCACTGAGAGAGACCCCAAAAGAGGGGTGGGCTGGTCTGCACCCTATAGTAGATGGAGAGGGTGTGATTCGGGTGACTGAGCCAAAGGGGGGCCATCAGAAGGCCAACACAATTTCACGACGAATTTTGTGGACGCTGATCCGTCACTGCACTTCCCCCACAGCGGCTGAAATTAGTTACCTGGGATCGAAGCAGTGTGAGGCGGCGGATGGTAGACGGGTCTCGAGTTGGGACTTCGCGGGGCTTCTACAGGACAGTTCATGCAAGAGAGGGCATCAAGGTCATACTTACTTACCAGTGTTCAAGTGCATGATCTCTTTGCGCTAGCAGGTGTCCGTATAGGGGCTATGTGAGCACGGTAAGATCAGGCTTAAGACACCCAGCCACAAACGGGAAACGATTGACGTCTGGCCCATAAGAGATGAGGCCATGGAGTTGGCTCCACGAAGAGGGCCCGTCCAGAGCTTGCCCCCACGTGCAGCGTCACTAACATAACCCTGATGTCGATGTTCTATCCAGGGTGTAGCATGGCCAGAGCTCCTCTCCGCACAGGCCCTCTACGCATGTTCCGCTTGCTAGGGTCCAAAAACTAAGAGGCACAATGGCCATACTTTTGCATCATATCAGCCGGGAGCCGAAGTTATTACTGAGTCAGAAAGAGCGAGCCTAGAACGAAATGGCCCAAGTGTACAGAGCAGAAGACGTGAGGTTACCAGCGTTGGATGGCCTTGAGTTGAGGTTCTAGCACTTCACCAGCCCCTACGGTGGAGTGTGTAGAATCGTCAGGCGGCGCAGTTCGACAGTCTTCGGGTGATATCGACCACGATAGTAGAGGCTAGGGTGCCGGACAAGTCTGAGGCCCCTTTTCCTGTCGAGCCTGCTCGAGGACATTAGTGGACGGGCCCTTTTTGGCTAACTACTTCCAAAAATTTTCACCACCTCCCACTCGAGAGAGAGTGCAAGAGGAGTAAGGGTCGAAGCAGAGGACAAGGCGCGGAGCACGAAAGAAGGAGAAGCAGCGAGTATGGAGGCGTGCAAGGAGAGCCTTGATTGCTGAGAAGGAGGCGACACCAGATGAGAGCAGTAGAGTTAGCGGCTGGGGCTATAGGATCCCGCCACTGTGGAGATAGCAGGAGGACACTACTGAGTCTTTTGCAGTGTTGATGAGGACACCACGGAGGGTGTCCAGATTGCCAGCAGGACGTGGGGTCGGGGAACCAGACCAACAAATTACAGATCGACGGCGCTTTGCGCCACAGGTTTGCTCACCTTCCACTCTAGTTATTAGATTTTGATGCATTGGGACATTGCATTTTTTTTTGTAGGGGGTGGGTAAATGGAAAGTGAGGTTGAGTGAAGTATGCGGAGCTAAATTCACTATCCTCTTTGGGTTCTTTTTATTGCCGTTGTGTCTTTTTCCAAAAGACTGAATTACTTTTTCTGTTTGAACGGAACAGTTTATATCTTTTGTACAATTTTAATTCTGAGCCATGATGATAAAATTGATTATCCTGATAAACTGGAAAAAAGCATGACTAGGCAGGTAACTGATAATTGTGGGGCCCTAAGCCATGACATAGAGGTAACCATTGCATTACCCCTATGTCTTTAAATTGGAACTAGTGTTGATAGGGCCTGTATAGTGATGAAATGTCAAATTGAGTGTGAGGAAATTGAATAGTCTACTATTGGTACGAGTCGAACTTGCCTGGTAGTCCTGCTTAAAAGTAAGTTGATAATAGGACCATTAGAAAGGATCAGAGGCCCTTATTTACTAAGCCCATCTTTAGCCTAAATAGAAAAAAAATAAATTGACATTTATCCTTCTTTGATCCAAAATGATCGGATCATAACAATAACACCTTTCTTTCCACCAATGATTCTGTACTGAGGAACAATGTGTTGGCCCTGCGTCCCTCTTGGACATGTGCACCTCCAACTTATGCCAAAAGGCATAAGGTAAGGGTTGGGCTATGCAACAAAAACCTTCGTTAGGCCCTGACCCCAAATTGGGTATTATGTACCTTGAATCATGGCAAAGCCAGAGTTGAGGGTGGTTATTATGGAGGACTGGCTCTGGCAAGTAGGTTTGACAAGACAAAGAGATGAAGAAAGAACAAAGTCAAGTGATCCAAGAGTTAGTTGAGAAGAACAAGTAAAGAAAAAGAAAAATATACAAGAAACAGCAGGAAAAGAAGATGGAGTCACTTACACAAAGAAGAAAGAAGAGAAAACTAGCAAGGTGAAAGAATATGAGAAAACTGGGCGAGATTAATTAAAGATAGAAAGTGGAAGGTTTTATCCGATAGTCAAGGAGGGCAAAAATTCACTAAATAAAAGGATACATAAATATACCCTACTTGACCCAGGCACTAGTGTTACTAGCTAAGAAAGTCCTATCGTGATCTAAGCGTTGTTAAGCGAACATATGTAGTGAAAATGAGGGCAAGCTTTATGGCAATGAGGTATGAATGAGTGTGACTGTGGTCTGAGAGACGAGTGTTTTTTGTGTTGAAAAGTAATCCCTTATACTCGAACTGAATTCATTGTGTGAAAAATGAGTTTATTTTACAGTGAGGACACTAGTTGCAATACAAGAATTGTTTAGCAACCACGGTGAGAAAATGGAAGAGGATAGGTGGTTAGTGCATGGTGAGTTGTGTCATGTTCTGATACCACAAAATTCAAGCCTAATAGTGATAGCCTTCATAGATTTATTAGATTAACAGGATGATAGCAACTGATTGCCAAAGATAAAACATGGGTACTATGTACAAAATATTGTGTAGTAAGTCATAGTGCATCGCTTGAGGACAAACCACGAATTTTTAAGGTCAGGGTGTTGATATACTGGTTTCACGGTATAATTAATTACTTTGTCATTAAGTGTAGGCGTATCCGAAAGTCTCTTTCTGCTTAATTTTATATAAGTTTTCTTTTTGTTTAGCAGGAATCGGTCAAAGCTGATGCGGAGATTTGAGCGAGGAGGAAGGAAATGACAGAGAAAGAGACCACTTCACAGAGCTTATGACGGTCCGTTCGTGCTTGTGACGGCCCGTAGAGGTTGGCGTGTCGGCAGCATTAGTGCAGCTGCTTGAAAGAAGATGGGGAAGTATGACCAAGTGTGCGGTTACGAGCTGTGAAGGTCATAGGCTATGACGGTCCGTCTGCGATGCGTGCGATGAAGTAATTAGAAGTGATCCCAGTACCCAGATCAAGATTTGAATGTTTTGGAAGAAGGACCCTCGACGGACCCTTGTTGCCTATGACGGTCCGTATACTGCCGTTCTAGGGTAATGCAAGAGAGCAGTAGAAGAAATTGCATAATTATGGGACGACGAGGTCCATGATGGTCTTTAGCTCGAACACGATGATGATCGTCCCAGTGGTCTGTAACCCAGCCGCATTTTGGCAGATTTCCACAGCAAACAGAGTCGTTGTTTAATTAGGTTTTATTTTTTATAAATAGTTCGAAAAACCTCGTTTTTGAGGTTAGACTCTTAGATTGTTATTAGACTCTAGATTATTGATCATTGATTAGTTTGAGAGATTTGTGGGAAAAAGGGAATTTTATTGATTACTTTGAGATTCTTGCAATTGATTTTTGTGGGTGATTAATCAATCAAAAATTTTGGATTTCCTCTTTCTCATTGAAGTAAGTACATGAATTCTTATTTAATATATATTGAATATTGTGTTTATGACTATGAGTAATCAAAACTCCTATAACAAGGGTTGTTGAGAACCATAGGACAAATAATGAGATAAACCCTAACATAAAAATAACAATTTAGAATAGTGTCTTGACAGTGTATTAATAATTTTTTCGCTTTAGAAGTCTTTCTTAACGGTATGGCCAACGTAGAACTCGCCTAATGCTAACTTGCCGGACCAAGGAGGTAGATAATAGGAAAGAATTATTAACATAGAGTTAGTGTATGTATATATCATAATAGGCTAGTATTAATGGTACGATGTAATAACTTAGTCAAAGTCGGAGGTAAGGAAAGGGTAGGATAGCAAACATGTAGCTGGACCAAGGTGCGGAGTGAGGAGGAGTGAGATTTTCTAGAGGCCGGACAAAGGATTTAGAATACATTAACTTATCACTCCCTTGCATGCAAAATACTAGGAAAGATTTGTATTGTTAGAATTATGAGTTATAAAACCTGTGGGGAACACGTAAGTCATGTTACTTGATTAATTGATTAACTCCAACTTTCAAAGCTGGTTAAGGTCTCTTTCAAGTCATTAGTTATTTATATTCATGTTAGAAACTAGGAACCCCCCTTTTATTGTTGTTACGTCCAAGGAAGTCATTGACCAAATAATAGTTTAATAAATATGTTTTCGTTACATTATATGTCGAGCTAGCCTATTTCCTCATGGGAGGATCCCAACCTACTAGTGGTTATTACTGACACGACCGCTTTACTTCTTATTTGAGAAGTAAGTTTGAGCGTATCATTGAGTACCATGTGGTTTGTTACTCACCCCTTGCTTCTACAACATTTTTTTAGGTTAATAGCCCAGATATTTGTCATATATTCTCTTCTTTTTTGAAACTTCTTGGAGAGGTAGTTGTTTCTCATCTCAACAGACCTTCTTACTCTGTTTATGATCTTGTTCTAACTAGAAACAATGTTGTATGAGACTTACAATCTATGGCTTATCATCGTTAATACTTTAGAGCAAGTACACGTGACAACTAGCTTCTCGGGTATTATGAGGTAATTATAGATTTCGCATTTATGTAATAGTGAGTTTTATCTTACTTGTCTTTGTGCGGATGAGGCGAGGTCCTTCACGTTCAGTTTAGGGCGTGAAAAAAATGGTATCAGAGCAACCAGTTAATAGGTTTCACGTGTATACAAAACAGAGTCTAAGTAGATGTCTTAAAGACGAGTACGTAGATAGCCATCAGTAATGATCTTCGTTAGTGTTATAGTGGACTGTAGGAAAAAACCTCAGTTCTTGAATCTCCTAATCGTGCATCCTTGTCTGTTCTGGTCTTAGTACTTATTCATCTATCTATTATTGTGTGACTCCTGTGTAGTTCCGGACGGTGAGTATTGGTTGTTGTATATATCTTGGATGTTAGATTTGTTACAAACGTGGAAGTGATAGACATATGTAAACTATATGTTGTCTGTTTAAGGATGTTTGGTAATTTGGATGTGTTGAAATATGTGATGACTTGATAATGCAGTTTGAGGATATTTGATGATGATATTGAATAATAGTTTGGGTAATTTTATGAACGTGGTTCGATGTTTTGTTAGTTAACCCAATAGATGGAACAGTACTTGAGTGGTATCGGCAATATCTAGATAGGTTCGATAATTGAAAGTGAAATTATAAAAGGATTGATAGGTAATGAACAATATACCTTTGGAAATTTCAATTAGTAAGGTTGCGATAATATGTATGGGCTGCTAGCAAATAATGAAAATTATGTGGCATTGGTTGAGTTCATATACTCTACTATGACTTGATATATTGAATGTAAATAAAAGATAAGGTCATGATACGACTATTATAACGGTATCAATAATCTCTTTGTAAGATTGTGGAGTGTGTTACTCCTACTTGAAGATTGAGGAATGAAACCACATGGAGCGAGACCGACTAAATGTAGTAGTAATTATAGTACTTTAGGGTCAGAATGTGTGAATATTGATTATAATCTTTATACGAGGTGTAGGTGTTTGCTCGGTGGATTTAACAGACTGTTATGATGTGTTAAAGGGTGAAATCTAATGGGTTTCCGATTATAGTATAGTTGGTATAAGAAAACAGATACGTGATTGTCAAGTTTAAATACTTACTAACTTAGGCGATATTCAGGTCTTTTGCTCATATAAGGAGATTGAGGTCTGCATTATATTTTTAGAAACCAAACTAATATACTATGGGCATGGTCTTTAAAACATTATTTATAAGGGAAGATTTTAGTGAGTGAATTTTTGGCATGATATGCATATGTTTAGGTGTGAAGTTCTATAGAATGATTTAAATGAGATCTAGTTCATGTAAGCTTCAAGGGAAATGGATCAATCTATAAGTGACAATCTTCCACGCGTAAAAGGAAAGTTTCAATAGAGGCATACTTGTTTGGGAAGGGGAAATTGAAAAATTTTACTTAGGAAAATTATGACTTCGTGATGTTGACAAGAATAATGAGAATGAGATAAATAATAGTGGTTGTGGAGGATGGATGGATAGATGCAATCGCTAGGTAAGGATGATTGATCAACAAATTTGTGTAATTGTGCAAATGACGTCTTCGAGTATCCAACCGGCCAAGTCTTCTATAGTGGTGAGTATGTGGTTAATCTGAAAAATTGTAGGAGTGTTGAAACACTACTTCAATAAAATTGAATGACCTAGAGTCAGAAGAAAAAGAAGATGAGGGGTAATATAGCCTTCAGAAAGAGGCAAAAGCAAGGATATTTACTCTGATTGCAACGGCCAAAGATGTATCTTCAGAGGGTTGAAAATTTGGTTCATAGATATGTGGTTCTATATATTTTTCTTTTATATTAATAGTATCACGAGTTCATCAGATTTATTTTAAAAAAATATAGGGTAACATTTGAGAAAAGAGTCTACACATGTTTTACTCGAGTGTGGTTATAAGTTCTTCTTTGATTTTAAGTTTGGTGAATGGTAAGATTGAATTTTACCAAAAAATACAGTAAAGTGGTGGAGAGACGATCGATTATAGGATAATATATGTGAATACTTAAGGATGTTCAATGTATGAGCCAATATTGATAGATAATGAAATTGTTTTACATAGTTGGGATCAAACATTAAGTTTCTCATTGGGATTCTATATTTGTGGTTGTATGAATTCACAATGTATGAATGGTTTAGGAAACAAATAATTGATTACATTAAGTGATTTGCATTTGGAAGGACCTATGCATGGTCTAAGTAATAAAGTTTTTTTTATTGTTAAAAGACCTAAGGAAAGATTTCACTGATACGTGTTTCTGAGTAATGTCAAAAACATGGAGTGTCAAAACGATTATATTGCGTAAGTGACAGCTATCGAAATAAAAATAATTAAGAGTTTGATATATTTAAGAGATCAAGATATTCATAATTTTTGTCATTGGAAGATTAAGAAAAGTGGAGGATAAACCTCTCGAATAAGCCCTTGGGTGTAGTTCAGGAGTTGATTTTGCCTATGAGTTAGATATGGATGTGAGATGTGAACTTACTACGGACCAAACCTTAATAAGAATATATGATTGACTTTTGTAACGTATTATTTTTTATTGGGTGACAAGCAGTAGTAATGTGGTTGTGAAAGATTCTACTGGTAATGCCGGCTAAGATAGTTCAAATAATGATAGCTAACTTATTGAAGTGAAAAACCGTATGGACCTACACTCTAATGGTTAATAAGACTTTGAAGAGATTGAGAAATACTTTGTGATGGAACTACGTGGCGTTTGACTGTTTACATAGACATTTGATAGTGAGTAGGAGGTTATGAGACTTATTAAACAAATTATTAGATGACACAAGGATTTCTGTAATTTTTGGATGAGATACATGTTGATACATGGTTAGTTGAAAATTTTTTAGTAAGAGTTCATGGGAAATGACATGAGTGTGAGTAAATTATTGTACGCGATGGAAATGTATTTATTTCTTTGAATAGGTCTATAGTCTTAGGGATGAGTCATGATCGTCCATGTAATGCTTAAATGGAGGGAGACGAGAGAGGAGAGAGGAGAGAGGACGAGAAGATGAGAGAGGAGAGAGAGAGAGAGAGAGAGAGAGGAGCCCATATTTTGAAAGTTTAGACGCTACAATGTCTTTTTAGGAGACTTTGATACGAGTGAGATTTTAAACAGTAGATAAATGATTGATGTTGTTAGTTAGGATGTTTTTATGGGTATTGAGAGTGTAATTAAAGGGAGTGCCTTCAAACAATGTGGAGGTAATGAAGCGCGTTAGAGTACTGTAATAGTGTGATAAGGATTCATACTGGTTGACTTATGCATACTAGAAAATGATGAGATAAAGTCCATAAATGAAAATGTTTGATATGAGCACTATGGAGGAAATAGTGTTATGCGACCTTTGTTTGGTATATTATTATGTTCACCACCTATTCATTTCGTTACATGATTGGGAATATGATTCATTGCATATGTCCACCGGCTTTTCACATCTATAGGTGAAATTTCCCCAAGGTGATCGGATTGTACGATCCTCTTAATACTCTGGAATAGGGAGGAGATCCTTTGAAATACTGGTAATTTCAGTTATGATAGATTTGGTGTTGTTGAGATGGTTGAAGTATAAAACTAGTCTAAAAACACAACCTTGTATGCGAATTATATAGCGCTTACTATGAAAGTTATAATGTGTAAGAGTATTGTTTAGAGAAGGGATTTTGAAGTGTATCGTTTGTTGGGTGTTCACTTAATCATTTTTTTATTTTGTTAGATAAGTTTGATTCTCCCTTAATGGGTATCCAATGTCTAAAGAATAAATTTCTATAACTTTGAGAAAGATTATGTTTTGAGAATAGACTTTTGGTAAGATCTGTGATAGTTTGTGCATTATGAATGTGTCGTGGTTAGTTTAGATTCACTTATGATTGTAGTCGATATTGGTTAAGAATATTATCTTGGTTATGTGAGAAAGGACTCGTCTTGATGGTTGTGTTATGGTCCAATGTGTTTCACGTTCGATTGTGTTCATGGGTTAGTTTGTGGCTTGATAATCATCCTAATTTCTAGATATTTCAAGGTTCAAATCGAAAGTTCAGTTTTTAGTAGTTAATCTTAATGAAATGGTCTTAAGGAGGAGCTCACTTGAAGAGATAAACACTGACTAGTAGGTCATAATTGAGCTTTTGGTCACGTAGGTTATTCTTCCTTCTTCTTAATTTCTTATGTTAGAGGACAAACATGATTTTTACTGGTGGATAATGTAATGACCAAAAAGGTCATTTTTAGAAATTTTCATAAATTTATTGTTTTAACCCTCTCGGTAGTTGACCCGAGTCACTTACAATTAGTGTGTGAAGTTGGTTGGGAATTTTGAAATATATGGGTGTCTACTGTTATGCGGTAATTTATCTATCTTGAGAAAAATTATTTTTTAAAATGTTCTAAGTATAAAACATTTTTTGAAAAATATTTAGAAAAGAGTCGTCATTTAATTTTATAAAGAAATTAAGAAAACATAATTTAAAAACATTTTAACAGATTAAATCTTCTAAAACTCAGAGAAAATGGGTAAGAGGTTCTTATTTACTCTTCAAGAAGGTTTTTACGGTACTGAGTGTACGTTCACATGCGTTCTCCTACGATGGTAGTTAAATATTTTTACATTGTTTTATTAAAATAAGTTAAACAAAAAAAAAAAATGGTATTAAACAAAAAATCACTATTGATATATAGTGTTTATGCATACAACCTTTTTAACAACAATGACTTGTATACAAAGTTCATAAAGGTTTTAACAAGAAAATAGATAAGTAGAATCTTATTTAATTAATCTCGCAATATTAATTAAAACAATTGATATTGAGCATGAAAAACCCATTATTGAATGAAAAAGTTTCGACTGACTAAAAAACAAACTCTAACATATTTAAGTAGTAAGTTAAAAGCATTAAAAATAATATCTTTTAAGAGCATAGATTTGACTTAAAAAATATAATATTGGACTGCGTACATCATCCTCAAAATAAGATTGTGTGATTGGAGAAGATGTTTAAATACAAAACCAACATAAAGAAAATAATTCATCTTTTGGGGATCTAAGTTGGTTAATCAAAATAAATTATGGTTACAGTTTAAAAAAATAAGTCAAAGCATAATCAAAGCAATCAAAGGAGTAAAAGTATATGATGAAATTGGGACCTTCTTGGGCCAATTTCACTGCAAATTTTGATTTTTAACCAAGTAACTGTTTCTGTATACATTTACTGTATATCAGTCTATATTGGCATATATATCTGATATTTGTGTGTATCTCATGCTTTCTAACACCTGTAATTTACCTCATCTATGTATTGTCATATTTTTGGCCACATGGTTGCTGCCATGAACCTGTATGTCAGTGTATAAACGCTGTATATATCATGTATACAACCCATTTCTCGTTTTTTCTAAAAATTCCAGCAGCGTGTTGGGTGTCAATGACCTATAACAGCTTCCAAATACATAGGGTGGCTGACTCAAGAAAGGGAGAATACAAAGATCCAGACTTTATGGGTCATCTCGGAAAATGCAAGGTAGATGAGTCCATCATTGACTCGAAACGGGTTCATGCGAGAAATGAAAGAAAGAATGAAATTAGTATTTGAGATAATGAAAACAAATAAGACATGATTTTAATCAAAATGAAAAAAACCTAAGTATCTCAAAACCTCCAAAGGTCACCAAGCAATTTAATAATATAGACTAGATAGACTATTATCTATATATATATTATATAGATATATATTATAATATATACACACACACGCGCGCGCAGCGCACACCAAACAAGAGAAGACCCTAGGCTTGAATTTGAAAAACAAGAGAATTGATATATTAATGGACATCAAAATTTACAAAATTTGATTTTAGGTTCGTATGAGTTTTTTTGTCAAGGCTTAACACACAGCTGAATGAGTGTTGTTAGTTTCTAAATCTTATTGTGGTCATTATTTTAATATACATTGTTTTTGTTACGACTGAAGGAGACTCCAGACGAGCACCAAGTCAAGACCTCTTAGAGTCGCAAACAAGCCTTACATACGTCATCCTTACTACCATAAGGTTATTTAGCAGAAAATTTGAAAACTTTAGATACTTTAAAGATACTTTACTAAACATTCTTAACATTTCATACTCAATCATACAACCATCTAAAACATTAAGTGATAAGCACTGAAAGAAATAATCATTAAGTAAGAATGGAATAAGGCCAAAACGAACCAATACAAGTCTAACCGAAAACAAGAAAGAAACGCTAGTGGGCAACATGCTCCCCTAGCTTCAAAATCTAATACTACCTAGAATTTCAACATTAGCATCTAAAAAGCATGCCGTACATTACAAAAATCCGAATAAAATGCGAACGTCTGGATAGTTCAAAATAGTTATATGTATAGGGTTAGTACAAACTTATACTAAGTATGTTGTATATGAAAGCACACAAAGGACAAGCATGAGAATGAAAACAACTCTTTTCTAACGACATGATTTTGGAAGTCAAGTCAAGTAGACTTGCCAAATTTGAGATTAGAAAAGTTACGTGAACTTTCAAAAATTTAGTAGGAAGGTCAGGTCATAAGAGTTACCATGCCTTATAGCACTAACTCAATACATAGGTATTCATATCATTCATTCTTATTCAATGAGAAGTTGGAATTTTGATACTAGACATAAGGACTTTCCAAAATGAGGGCTCCAACACCTGGACTCTCAACTAGGGGGTCTCAGTACGAAACACAGAGTCTATTTAATTCATTCGACTATCATTTCATTTCATTTCTCGGGCATGTGAACCACGCTATACTAGGATGGTTTCTCAGACTTCCTCGGGTTTGTTGTGCAATGATCAGGAATAACCTAATGTCATTACCTGAGCGAACACAACTCTGATTATCATTCCTAACACTGCGGTATTATTCATTTCATTATATGGCTTTATTTGAGGAGGGCCCCTCATTCATTCATTGGGACTTTAACTTAACCGATATAGATCATATTGAGCATCAATGAAATGCGTGTCTCCCCACTCCCAAAAGAGGTGGATCACCGGCCAAGTGACTCAATAACAGTGCTAGGTATATGGGAATTAAACCCCGGCCAGATCCCTATATTTGGGTATTAGGTTCAATGACTAGGAGATATATAGATACCCATACCCTGCAAGCCGGACAGTCTCATCTCATGAGAGGTTACGTGAACCTCGCTATTCCCGAAAAAACAAAGCATCATCGCTCATAGGTAGCCTATCGCTATCAATATAAAGTGATATGACATTTTCAACTATACGTCGTGGAATAGTTTATTCTAGGATCAAGGACAAATATTCATTACGATGATTTATCATTATCATCATTAGTAATAAGTGTGGGATATTCAATACGTTGAATAGAGTTGTTATAGAGAAGCTAGGTTCTCTTATTATCTTACACTCTACATTGGTGAGTTACAGGGTTTGTAACATTTATAGGCGCATTTGAGATTGCTCGCAGCATATAAATTGCCTCATATCATGTTGTCACCACATTATTCATTATTAGCACCTTTACTTTCATAGTTACGCACCTCTATTACGTGAAGTTCAGTTCTTAAATTTCATAGTTCATCTCATTTACTATCCACTGCCCTTGTCCTTTAGTGTATCTTCACTCATATTAACCCTCCTAGGGTTCATCAGTTCGTACGTACATGTAGGTTCATTTACTTTTAATGTATGTTAGACTTATGGGTCTAAACACAAGTCATGCGAGGATTCATTCATGTGGAATAAGTGATTCTACTTTCCTAAGATTATGAGTACAAGTTCTTATGGATCTGTATAATGTCAAGATCGTAATTTGATTATGTAGATTGCATATGTTGGATAGTTTACTCACATATAGGACTTATAAATCAATGACGGAAGTTGGGACGGGGAACCCAAATTCTTGAAATCACTTGCGATATCAATTTATATTTTCATTGACTTTGATTATAATATTCCGAAACATTAAAACTCTAAATTAAATCTCAACATTTACATGAGAGGATTAATTTTCTATTTTAATTAGAACTCTAAATTAAATCTCAACATTTACATGAGAGGATTAATTTTCTATTTTAATTAGAACTCCAAATTAAACTCGACATTTACGTGAAAGTGCTAAATTTTCTATTTTAATTAAAACTCTTGTTGCCCATTCTTGCATAAACCAAGAGGTTGTGGGTTCAAACTCCCACAGCCTCTTGCTTTTTCCTTTAATTTTCGTTGGGAAGGGAGGTTGTGGATTCGAACATCAACAACCCCTTATTTTTTTTTTCTAATTTTCTCGCGGAGCTTCGCCGTGAGGTCGTGGGATCGATGTCCACGGCATCGCTTTTATTTATGCTATTTTTCCGTTCTCTCACGCGCACTTGGAGGTTGTGGGTTAAAATCCCACGCCTCCCATTTATTTATTGGATAAATTTCCTCCTCCTCTTTCCCCCAGGTCGCGAGTTAAATTCCCCCCAGCCCCATTTTCTTTTCCACTTTCTCGCGAACACAGTGGCCAAGGGTTTGATTCCCCCTAGCCTCTTTTTTTTTTTTGCTTCCTGTCTCTCGACAAGCAGTAGCTAAGGGGTTCGATTCCCCTTAGCCCCTTCACCTTTTTTTCTTCTTCTTATTTTGAGACTTCTCAACATGTGAGGTCTTGAGTTCAATTCCCATTGACCTCACTTCTTTATTTTCCTTTTTTAAAAACCCAGAATTTAACCTAATGGGAGAGTATGAAATTCGGAATTCTTTTTATCATTCTTCACTCATTTTTGAGTCACATCTTTCATGAGTTTACTAAGCTAAAAGAGTTTTATTCAACCAATATTTTAATTAGAATGAACACCACATTGCACACACTCTACCAAACTATGAGAAATTACACCAAAAATACATGAAATGCGACCTCCTAACAGTGGCTAAAGCCCCTGCCACAATGCACACAGAACACAATTTTTTTTGGTTCCCCTTCAAAATATAATTTTCCATAATTTCCCTCAAATAAAAACATGTTCACACTTGATATAAATACAATAATCCTGCTAAGTGTCTACGGCAGAACAAACATACTCATCCTACGCATTCATTTGGGAGCTGACAAGACATACAAAGGGGAAAATATTAGTTTTAAGAGCTTGAGAAAACGTTCGAAAGAAAGTAATCTTGGAGAATAATTCTATGGTGAGAAAAACCCATGCCTTTTGATGTTTGTCAGTGTTAGTTGGTGCCGCAAACTCCTCCAAACGAAAGCCAATTCACTTCAACGTAAACCACACTCGACGAACCTCTCTTAGCTTTACGTTTGGGATTACTTTTGGCATTTTACTTAAAAATCTTGGGAGTTTCTTCAAGTGTGTAGAAATCTTGAGAATTTTCTGGGTTTTGATTTGTGTTTGCAGAATAACATGAGGAGAAGAGATTGAGCAACGTGAAGAGAGTTGAGAAACGTGAGGGAGAGAGATTAGGATTATTAGATCTAAATCCCAAACCACTAGTTAAAATATGATTTACTTAAATTACATACAAATCTAATTTATTTTAATTAATAGTGAAAAGGATCAGTTTGCCTTAAAATTTTATATTTTAAAAATAACAATAAATCCCCTAAGTATCTATCTATTAAATTTTAGGGATGTTACAGTTTTGAGTTGAAAGTTCAACGAAAGAGGAAGGCTCAAGTTCCTGAGTGAATTCTTCGTTGATTGAGGCAAGTGAATTTTTAACCTATTGTTTTGTGTATGGAATTTGTGTATCTCCTTGTGGTATGTGTTGGGGAGTAATGTGACTTGGTGATAAATTTTCTCGTCCGTATTGATTAATATTTATGATAAAAAAATGGGTAATAAAAAGGCAATGTGATTATTTTTTGGTGTGTGATTTGTTAAAAATGCTTTGATTAACTTGTTGAATCATTGTTGACGTTGTATCATTAAAGTGTTGTTGTGAATTGCACAATTTTGTGAAAATGGTTATCTCCAGTATTTGTGTGGAACAGGTAATTTGCATGTCTGAGAACTGATTGGACCCAAGTGTTCTTGTGCATTGGAGAAAAGAATTGAGAAAAATAAAGAGGATGTGTTGATTCGAGGGACATATCGCGCGCACGATGGTTAATATTATTGATGGTCGTATTGCACTGCTGGATGGATTCATGAACAGATATGTCCCCCATTAGTCCGGACTAAGAGAAAACAAGTGTGGATCTCTATGTTAGACATGCATAATTATACTTGACATTACATTACATCCCATTGCACACTTTTATCATTATTGAAATCGATCGTGTGTTGCTGATATTGTGAGTCTTTTTATGGAAGTTGTTATTGATAAATAAGAAGTTTGTTGTTGAGGACATATAACTTGTTTAAATATTGTTGTCGATCTATGTGTTATGTAAAACTATGAGCTGTTTGGTTGAGTTGGTTTTATCCAGGTTGTAGTTGTGGAGGTTCGGATGGGGTTTAAGGAGTACCCGAATTCTATTCCCTTAACTTGTTTTTAGAGGTATGCTTGTTGAGTACCCTGTGATTTGGTACTCACCCCTTGCTTTCACAAATTTTTTTGTAGGTTACTAGTCTGGACCTTTGTTATATATTCTTTTGTTTTCCGAGACTTCTTGGAGATTTCTGAATTAGCTGCTTGTCATCTCAACACACCTTCTTACTTCTATTTGTGATCTTGTTCTACTCTAAAAACAATTTCATATGAGACTTATATTTTTTATTCAATTGTAATACTTTAGAGGCTTGTACACGTGACAATCATATTTTAAGGGTATTTTTGAGTTAATTATAAAATTTCCACATTTTATTGTAACAGTTGAGTTTTAGGCTGACTTGTCATGGTGGGATGAGAGTGTCATTAGTTAATTTTGAGTCGTGACAATTACACTCAAGATTAAAGCAATGCTCTGATTTGAAAATTGGACTACTGGAGCCCCTAAAAATAATTGAGCTAAAATGAGTGTTGCTTGGTTCAAACATTTAATTTATTTTTGTGTTTGGTCGTTTCAGCTTGTTGCTGATTGTTTTTTTTTGTTCGGATCACTATTGGACCCAATGAATTTATGTTAGAGCCCCCTTTTTTCAATAAATGGGCCTTTCCAGTATTTAAACCAAAAAAATTAGATGGTTTTAAGTTTTTTTTATAAGATCAATTTATAAATAACATTCTATATGTAATGATTTACATTGGATTTAATCACAAAGTAAATTTAAAATCAAATTTATCAATCTTAAAAACTCACAAAAATCTTAATCATAGTCAAAAGATCTTTATAATAAGATACGTAAATAATTTATTGTTATTATTTGATTTTTTCGTCACTAAAGTTTAAATACCTTAAATTTGATTACTTGTCTCAAGGATTTTTATTATTGGTTTGATTTGTTTTTACAATATAAATATTTGGAGATCTTATAAATAAAAATTTGAAATATGCAATATGATTTATTTTGATTTTATCATAGTCAAATATATCACAAATCTTTAAATTTAAAAACCCCCAGAAATCATATTTCAGCTAATAAGACGTGATCCATCCATAGGTAACAATTAATAGGAAAAGGGTTCCAATTTATTTAAAAACTTTTACCGAAAATTATCGTTGAATCACAAAACATGTCATGTACATGACATCATAAATTTGCCAATCAATTTTCAGTGTAAACTTGTCCCGTGAGCACAATATATCTTTAAAATGCATTTTAAATGTTTGGCGGGGGTAGTATGGTTGGGCCATAGTTTTTGAAATGTTAACAACAATTTTTGGTTAACGTTTGAATATATTTTAAACTTTTTTCCTAACATACAATTATTTAAATTTTCGCCGTGCAGTGTTTAAATACATTAAAATGTTTTTCTCGTCTCAATGTTTTTTATGGTTGGTTTTTGAGTTGTTTTTACAACATACTATTTAAAAATAATGTAAACAACATTCTATATTTATTGATTTACACTGAATTTGACATTTGTCAATGTTAAACAAAATTTTAAGAACCCACCCCAATCATAATCTTAGTAGGAAAGGAAAATAATCACCATACATAAGTAAAATATTTTTTTTATTATTATTATTTGAATTTTTTGCCAATCAAAGTTTAAATGCCTTAAAGTGGTTTCATGTCTTAAGTTTTTTTTCGTTAGTTTGAGTTTGTTTTACAAGATAAAATTCAAAAATCTTGTAAATATCATTATGTATGTATTGATTTACATTGGATTTGATCATAAGTCAATAATAAACAAAATCTATCAAATCTTAAAAGTCCACCAAAAGAAGATCATTATCTTAAAATAAGTAAATATTTTACTATACTATTTGAATTTTTGGCCAGTCAAAATTTAAGGACTTTAGAGTGGTTTTCTTATCCATGGATTTTAATGGGTTTTTAGAGTTATTTTTACAAGATAATATTTGTAAATCTTGTAAATAACATTCTATATGCATTGATTTACATTGGACTGATCATAGTTCAATATTAAACCATCTCTATCATATCATGAAAATCCACAAAATTATAATCTTATTAAGAAGATCATTATCATAAAAATAATTTATTATTATTATTATTATTTGAATTTCGAACCAGTCAAAGTCATACTTCATTGAAAGACAAGGATGAAGTTTTGAAAGCCTCAAGAAGGCTCATGACAAAGATATTATAGCAAGAAATCTAATTACAAGCTCAATGGGCTTCATGGTTAGATCGAAAACTCTTTTTGTTGGGTATGTCAGTCCAGGTCAAAAGACTGATTTGTCAAAACTGCTCCTACATTTTTTGTTTCGGTGCAAATTAAATGTACATGGAGCAATATTGTGGGTTTCTGGAATCAGTCCACATTTGAGCCTACTTAAAAGAAGTATAAACGCCCTTGTATCAAGATCTACTTTTTTGGTTTAAAGTAGGTCTATAAAATCAATTTATCACCATAATATTTTTTTTTGAAATTTTACAAAACTAGTAAAAATGTGGTTCTCAGTTACATTTTAGAAAATATTTTATTCAAAACAAGTAAATTAAAAAAGACAGAAATCTGATAGAGTAAAGAAATATAAAACGTTACTGTCAGCTAACGTTTTATAATTTGTTACTTTGAAGCACATTTTAGAGCTAAAACGCGACCCACTATAATATTTCTCTGAAATGGTTGAAAATTGAAATTCAATATTGTACATGCTTAATTCATTATTCAAATTTCAACTATTAAATTTGATAGATATATTTTTTTACATACATTCACTTGAAATACACATGATTTTTTTTCTGTTCTTTCTCTTGTATACATGGACAATACCTTTTTTAAACAAAAGAAAAAAAAAGTGAGTAAGACTTGAACAAATTGGAGCTTTCTTGTATCATTTTCAATTCAAAAAATTTGTGAAATAAATCATATGAACATCTTCTTGTTGGTTTAAGTGAGTGTGAATGGGAAAGAAAAAGAAAAATATCAAAAGTGAGAGAACACTTTGGAGAGAAATGAAAAGTCAGTGCAAAGTGAATGAAAAGTATTCTTATACATTTGNTTTTTGGTTATGTTGTGTGTTCACATGAATATTTGTATTGTACAGTGGTAGGCATGTCATATTGTTAATAGGTAATAACCCAAATCAAATTATATGAATGATTATGTGTGAAACAAAAACATGCTCGAGCCAATTGTTGACTTTGACTATGTGCACTTCTCATTTTGGTGTGTGTGTGATTGTGGACTAGGGTTTATTTGACTGGACTGGGTGTAAAATTTTGACATTATATTTGACCGTCTGTTTGTTTTAACACATATTTTGATATGGGATTTTAACGTTCTGACACATATATTGGACCGAGTGTCACGTTTCAACGCAAGTATATTGATCGGTGATTCACATTTAGAAACTCACACATTAGTGTAACGGGTGAGGGGTTCCATGTCAAAAAACAACTTCTAATTATTAACATATATATTTAACCGTGGTTGTTGGGAAAAATTGTTGTTCTCTCCTAAATGATGATTCAATTATACATTATGATAAGTTATGTTATTGGTAGTGTACTTACCTGCTTGTTTAGCGTTACTGGAGTAGCCACGTGGTTCTTCAAGTACACTGTGGTTCATTGAAAGAGCATTTTCATCAGCCTTCCATGGATCCATTAATGTGCTTTAGTTTATGCCTTTTGAACTCAATCTATATGTTTAGGTGTTTTTATGTTTAGTTTTCGGGGTAGTGACCCTTTTTTCTTAAAAAACTTTTGGTGTGCATATATTTTTTGTACAATTACTAGAGGTAATATTTTGTCAATACTCTGTGTGTAGAACTCGAAGTTTATGGTATTTGTATTTTTATTAGTCGTTTTAAACTGCTGTCATATCAGTAAAATGTTTAGTTACTTTTAAATTTGCCTTAGTTGGGTCGTAGTAGTGGATAACCACAGAGTGTTTGTGTGGGTATAATAACGGGGTTTGGGTCGTGAGAAAGATTGCATCAGAGACTTAGGTCTGTTGATTCATAGTACCAAAACGATTCATAGTGAAGTCTGTGCGGAATGGTACATACACGTCGGAATTTTTATTCGAAAGTCTACAGAACTTTAGGATATCTCTCTTCCTTCTACTCATTTCCAGTAATGACTTGATTCCAATTGCTATCTGGTGATCCAAATTGGTATCAAATCTCCTTCACTATTGTGTCTATAGATGGTTAAGATGGGATACAACTACGTGAGGCCCATAACTCCCATAAATGATCTAGAAGATGAGTCTGAAGCCAGAGGTCGAGGTCAGACAGGGTCTGGGGAAGATAAAGGAGCAGAGGTCGAGGAAGAGTTTCACCCACCAGGGGTGGAGTCCTAACTAAGAATATTCCTAGGGAAGAAGCCCTGATTCAACCTAAGAACGGGTAGATGCACAGCCTGGGAATACCGACATTCCTCCCTTAGATATAGTGTTAATGAACAGATTATTACTTTTTTAAGGTGTTCGTCGACTTAGGAGTCCTTTACAAACTAGTAAAGTCCACACTTTGATCAACGGGCCTATTAATACCACTATCCCAGGTGGATGGAGCATTAAGCACTGATATTCTCTTCTGTCCCTCTATTGGGGTCTTGTGATAATTGGTGTTGGATGAGATCATTGACTAGTTCTTGAAGATCATGTCACTTTGTTCCACGGTTCTGAGAGTGAGGGATTCCATAATTCAGTATTGATTATATGTAAGGCATCACCAAATTAGGATGTTTATACAACATTGAATTAAAACTCGTGAACTTTCAACTTCAAGATGATTTAAGCAGTTCGTAGGGGATATCTAGAAAAAATGATCTGAAGTCTTTCCCCACTAATTGGGACGTTGTTCAAAAATTAATCTTGAAGAATAGAAGTAGTGCCCCACACTTATAAATCTCAAGAAGGCTAATTTTAGGGGATACAACAGAGGGTAGAATGGGTGTTGTAGCTCACCCATGAGGAAAAGTTACAATTCCTTTTCCAAATATTGCTACCCAATAGGTGACTCAAAGGAGGATAGGAGTCATATATTCGTCAAAAATTGAACCCAAATTCCAGTATTTCTATTCACATGACCCTCTAGTATTAAAATTGAATAAGGTGAATGACTTTGTAAATAAAGTGGAAGGAGTTCGACGTGATCTGCAGGGACTACGCTTGGATATGATGCCCAAGAGAACATATAACTTTCATTTTACTTACTCACTCCTGATGTTCAGGTGGCCAAGGCGATATAGTTTCGACAAATAATTAGTCAGCCCTGCCCGCTGTCTAATGTGTTGATTCGGGAAACTCCATAGTAGAATTACCTTTTGGATGGTAAGGGATCTATACCTACATTAGGAATCATTGCAATATTTTGATCGCGTTGTTAGAATTGTGTCAAACTAGGGCATTGAGGAGAGATTTCTCCATCACGCATTTTGTGCTTGCGTGCAATAGAAGACCAGAATAGGTTGTACAGCGGTAGCGGTAGTAATGTAAGAGGAGTCCAAAGGTGAGGTGAAGGAAATTAAACAGTGTCGTGGATGAGGAAGGAAAGGAAACTGTATGGAGGTAGAAAGTAGTGTTGTATGGCAAGGGAGATTGCTCGTCAACGTTTTACAGGGTTCAATTTTATTGACTTTTTGGGAAAGAACAGGTTTTTGAGGGTTCTGATGCAGTGAACACAAGTATTATTCTTGTCTATGACTGGATGGATACTTTTTTGTTTGATCCTAGGTTGTGACTTATTCATTTGTGTTTGTTATGTTTTCCTTGGCCATTTGATGCATTAGTTTCTAGGCCTGATTGTCTTCATCCAAAGTTTTACCCTACTTGTGAGAGTCTTCATAGTCACCAATGTGTATCGTGTTTATCTATGTTATTATTATGGGCTTGTATACTTGGGGTGACTTTGTTATTTAGGATATAATATAATTTGATAGAATCTTAGGCATGACTTGGTTGTCCTTAATTAAGTTATGCGTAATTGTAATGCTAAATTTATGGCTCAAGATATCATGGGTAGCAAAAGCTTAGAGTGGGAAGGGATGTACAATCCTAAGCCAACTAAGTTCATATCATTTGATTGGGTTAGGGAACTTGTGGGCATGAGTGTTTTGCATATTTATCTTATTTGGGATGATGATGGTTAGTCTTTCTCTATGTAGTCTATTTCTGTAGTGTCAGAATTAAGGAAGTGTTCTGTATGAATTTCCTTGGATTGCTATCGGATTAGGGTATAGATTTATGAATTGACTTTCAAACCTGACACTTGCCCCATCTCCATCCTCCTTATCGCATTTCTTCACCTGAATGAAAAAGCATTAGAGCTCAAATCCATCAGTCTTGATAAAGTTTCATCTGTCGTAGTGTGTTCCTTATGGGGTACACCTCTTTTTTTGTAATGCAATAAGGAATGTAGTGTGAGGATATGAATAAGACTACCAACAGTTAAATTAGGGTCGCCTTATTAAAAAGTATTTGTTGCATTAGATAGATGTCTCTTGAAAAGTTCTAGGGTGCATTAGTTTCTCTAACATTGACCTAGGTTTTGTTCCATCAATAAATCTTAGGTCATCGTACTATACCTAAAAATGCATTCATACCCACTATAGACATTAGAGTTCTTAGTGATGTGTTTGAGTTGATTAATTCCCCACAAACTTCATGAGGCTTGATGAATGGTGTGTTCAAAACATTTCTAGATTATTTTGTTACCAACTTGATTGATGACATATGGGTTTATTCAAAGAACAACAAAGAGAACACCAACCATCTTTTAATTGTTTTATGTGTCCTTGGACAACAATAATTGTATACAAAATTTTCCTTGTCTGAGTTTTGGTTGACTTTAGTTTCCTTTTTGGGGCATGTGGTTTAAAAGAAGAGGTATTGGTAGATCCCTGAATGTTCTGGCTGACTTTTGTTGCATAGCTCTATAACTAAAGTTAGGAGTCTTATGGGGCTCACCAACTACTATCATTGAAATATGAGAAAGTTTGCTTCATCTCGCCATACTTTAACAAGTATGATGAATATGGAGGTGCCTTTCAAGTGGTGACTAACTATATGTGAAGAGGAGTTTATAAACTCAATGATTCTTCGTACCATAAAGCTATTTAAAATTGCCGTCGAAAGAATAATGAATTTTAATGTTTATTGTTATTCTCACTTAGCGTCTTTGGGTCTGCCTGATGCATAAAAGAAATGTCATCTAGTATGCATCGCGACCAATGCAGGTATATGAGAAAAATCATCCGACACATGACTTGTAGTTGGGAGCGTTGTGTTTTCTCTCAAGATTGCGAATTACCTTTATGGTGTGATGTGTGAGATATTAGTAATCGATGTAGTTTACAACACACATTAACTCAAACGAACTTGACATGAGCAGAGAAGTGACATAGAGTTACTCAAGATGATGATGTTTACCAACGTATCATTCGGATGGGCTAAGGTGGTCGTAGACACACTAAGCCGAATATGGTAAGTTATGGGTACTACAAACTCATTTCGGTGTATCCAAGCAACCCTTGTCCAAGGATATTCATAGCATGGAGTCTATATTTTATAAGTTGGGCTTTTCAGAGAAAGTTGGGTGTAAGCTAGAATTTATAGTTAGTCATGAATTCATTGAGGAATAAGTCCACGAAGTTTGAGGACGAGGTTTGAATAAGCTAAAAACAAGACTATCTGGTAAGGGCGAAATGAAATGGATACTTGAAGCGCGAGGTGTGCTCAACATTAAGTGAAGAATATGTGTTTCCCCGAGGGGATGAAATTTATTTAGATATTTTATGTTTACACCAATCCCATGGTTCACGTATTCCATTCATTCGGAGGTGATCTGAGCATGTACTGAGATTTGAAATGACATTATTGGTAGCTTGGAATGAAGAAAGAAAGACATAGTTGAGTTTTTGGGGTAAGTATCAAAAAACTGCAACAGCAAGTTAAGTGTAACGACCTGTTTAGTCGTTTTGAGACAACAGATTTTATTTGTGGAAAAAAACTGGCTGGGACGACAGATGTAACACGGACCGTCATAGTCACGAGGCCCGTCGAGAGTGTGGTGTCGTCCCATGACACTTGAATTTGAAAATTGGGATTACTGAAAAAATCGATCGCTGTAAATTGTGACGGAACTGCAGACATGCCGTCACATCCACGGACGAACCGCCCTCTTGAGTTTTCATTGCAATACACTTCAACTTTTGAGAATTTGGTACAAGAAACGAGTTTCTGACGGTCATTGACGGAGGAACAGGCGGACCGTTCACCGCTGTGACGGGCCGTCAAAGGCTACGTGATTCGAGGGAGCTGCGACGACTGTGTTGACGGACCGCGAAGGCATGACGGCCCGTCACAGGTGCGCAGTCCCAGGCAAATAGATTCCTCTACAACGTTTTGGGGTGTTTTTGACATCTTTCCTTAATATAAAGATTGAGGGTTAATATGAGTCTATACTTGGGGGTTAAAAGAGGTAACCTTAAAGTTATAGTGGTTTATTGTCCTCCTTACACTTAATTATACTTTTAATTAGGGTAAAAGAAGGAAGGTTTGGAATAAAACAAAACAAAAAGAAAGAAACGAAAGAGAGGAGAAACGAACGAGTAAGAGAGAGAGAAAACGAAGAGGATAGCAAGGATTTTGGAGATAGCTGTTTATTCAATTTCTCTGGTGGAGGTAGGTTATGGAGTTCTGTTACGATATTCGAGTGAACCTTAATAGTGAATATTATGTGTTGATAGTATAGTAAACCCTGCTATGTGCTTAAGTTGTATGCTTGCATGATTATGATTATGAAATTGTGTGATTAAACAAAGCATGATGAAGCTACTTTGAATCCCAAATCTTGATTGAAGAACCCTAATTCGCTTGATATATTATATAATAAGAATGATGATGCCTTAGTAAAAGAAGGATTGATACATTATATAATGGAGAATGATGATGCCTTAGTGTAAAAGAGGCTTGATGAATTAGGGGATCGGGTGCCACGTTCCGGTACAGGTAGAAGAGGATCGGAGGTGTCACGTTCCGCACACCAGGATGAGATATGGATCGGGTGCCACGTTCCGGTACCAGATAGAATTAATATGAGGATCGAGTGTCACGTTCCGATACCAGGATAGAATATGGATCGGGTGCCACGTTCCGTACCAGGATTAGAATGAATATGAGGATCGGAGTGTCACGTTCCGACACCAGGTTAGATATGGATCGGGTTGGGCCCCGTCCGGTACCAGGATAGATGCGGATCGGGAGATGCCACGTTCCGCACCAGGATAGAAATAGAGGATCGGAGTGTCACGTACCGACCACAGAGGAAAGATAATGATTCTTGAAAGATAATGAATCACATTATCAATCAATGAACTTAATTCCCAAATGAGTATGGTGTAGGAGGCTTGAGTCCTCATGTGGAAATCGGTTGTAGTGATGGATGAATTCATGTGTTATTTGGCTACATGTGAGTATTGTAGTTGATTTACCCTTATTATTTGATATATCGATGTGTCCCTTTTGAGGTAGCCCGATGATATCTACTCAGTATGGTGGTTGACTGACCCCTACTTTTATGTTTTCCTCTTTGTATTTGTGTAATGCAGTAAAACGTCCGTCAACTTCAATCAACAGTAGTTCGTAGCCAGTCTCATTCATCGGAGAATTCCAGGTGAGCTAATGGTTTAGCTTGGACTGGGTCTTCTTCTTCAAGTCTTGATGCCTTGAACTTCCGGCCTGGACTGCTTTTTAGTTTTGTTTCTTAGACTCCTAGTTAAGTAATTTGAGATAGAGTTCTTGTGATGATGACTTCCAGATTTTGGGGAGGGGTAATAATAATAGTATTGAATTGTTTTATTAAGAGTTTAAGTCTTCGATTATTTTCTATTGATATATCTTGAAATGTTAAGGTTTAGATGGGTTGGTTCGCTCACATAGGAGTGGTAAATGTGGGTGCCAGTCGCGTCCCTGATTTGGGTCGTGACAAACTTGGTCAGAGCTTAGGTCATTGGGTCTCATCCACAAGAACAGGTCTAGTAGAGTCTTAAGGAACGGTAGGGGGACGCCTTTACTTTTCTTGAGAGGCTATAGACTTTAGGAAAACTTTCACTTCTTTCATCTTCTTCGTGCTACTACTTGAGTCCATTTGGTATCTGGACCAGAGTTAAAACAATGGGTAGAATTTTATTTCTCGACCTCTGTCATCTGACCATCTTCACATCTATTTGCAGATGGTTAGAACTAGGCAACGACCGCACCAGCAGCAACACGGAAAGCAAGAAACAACTGAGCCAGCCACTGTGGGTGTAGCTCGAGGAAGAGCAACGGCAAAGAGGGCGTGGAGAGGTCTTGGGAGGGACGTCCTCTAGAGGAAAGAGGAACAAGCACCTAGGCATCTGATACTAGGGCGGTTGACTCCTCCACCGACCGGGAGGTGATAAGGAGAGGGGATGAAGGGGAGAATGAACAAGGGCAGAATGAGGAAATGCTACCATCCAACCTACCCACGAGATGATCAACCAGTGGTACGTGCTTACTTTAGTGGGTATCCGATAGGGTTCAGGCACCTCCAGTGGTTTCTGCACCAACACCTCCGGTTTCAGAGGACGATAATATGCGGCTACTATGGCCCCGCATGGAGTGCATCATTGGGAATAGGCACATTTCCACGTCTGACTACTGGGCCTATTATGACAAATATCAGCATGAACATTTTCAGTAAGGTTCTTGAATGAAACCTCCAGTCTTGAAGGGCGCAGAATCGAGGATGCCTACGTTTCGGGTGATTGTCATGAGCTACTACACAATATGGGTATAGTAGAACGGTTTGGCGTTGAGTTCGTGAGCTATGTTTCAAGGGAACGCCAAACGTGGTGGCGGTCACATGTTGAGTGTCAAAACAGGGCACCACTATGACTTGGAATCATTCTTACCCGTGTATGGAGAAGATAATTCCAAGGACTTTGAGAGATAGAAAAAGGGACGAGTTCTTGAGTCTGAGCAAGGGAGGATGACAGTTAACGCGTATGAGGCTAAATTTCGCGCACTATCCAGATACGCCACCAACATTGTTTCAGTCCACAAGAACGGATTCGCCGCTTTGTGAGGGGTTGAGGTCAGAGTTGCGGATTCAGCCTTACAGGTAGAGGCTACGGCAACATCCTTCCAAGAGGTGGTAGACTTGTTGTATTAGAGGTGTGGAAGGAGTGAAGCCAGACGACTTCAACACGAACATCGCACATCGAAAAGGTTCGACAGGGGAGACGAGTTTAATGGTTCCTCACTCTAGAGGATAGAAGCTCCGGAGGTACTCAAGTCGAACCAAATTCAGTCTTACTACAGGACTTCGGTTGGGGGTCACCTAGAACGGTCAAAACTAATCCGATAGACCTATGCCATGAACCCGAGAGTGTTATGTATTGGGGAGGTTGGAACACTCAAGAGAGGTATGTGTCCAAACCAAGGAGTTACAGAAACCCCACAGCTAGAGGTAGAGGGGGTCATGGTAGAGGCCGCTTTTCTGGAGGACGTGGGGTCGAGGTAAGGTGGTCATCACAACGGCAGAGGTGATGGGCAAAATGGGAGCCATACTACGCAACATGGTAGGGGCAATGGATAGACAACGATAGGGCCCCATTGTTACGCTTTCCCTGGGAGATCTGAAGCGGAGGCGTCTGATGCTGTTATCACAGTTAATCTTTTGGTTTGTGATTGCATGGCATCTGTATATTTCACCCTGGCTCCACGTTTTTCAATGTATCTTCATCATTTGCTAATGGTCTAAAAATTGCATTTGAATCACATGACATGCCTATTGTGTTTCTACACCGTGGGTGAGTCTGTGGTAGTTGAAAAAGGTACATAGGTCTTGTTTGGTGAAATTGTGGGGGCAACCACTTATGTAGATTTGGTTATTTTAGAAATGGGTGACTTTGATGTAATTCTGGGTATGACTTGGCTTTCTCCAAATTTTGCGATCTTGGATTGTAATGCTAAATAAACTGTGACTTGGCCAAGCCTGGGAAAGATCCAATTAGTGTGGGAGGGTGACCTACACTCCAATCCGGTGCGATCATCTCATTTTTCGTTGCTAAGAAAAGGTTAGAACGGGTGTGTTAGCTTTCTTGGCCCATCTCAAGGATGACACTACCCAAGTAACTTCGATTGAGTCGGTTTCGGTAGTCCGCGAGTTCTTGGAGGTGTCCCTGCAGATCTTCATCGTATGCCACCAGATAGGGATATTGACTTCTGTATCGATCTTGAACCGGCACACAAGCCCCATTCTATACCCCCGTATAGAAATGGCTCCCGCGAGGTTAAAAGAGTTAAAGGCTCAACTTCAAGAGTTGTTGGAGCAAGGGCTTATTAGACCAAGTGATCTCCTTGGGTGCTCCGGTTTTATTTGTTAAAGAAGAAAGATGGGAGTTTTCGGATGTGCATAGACTACCGGAGTTGAACAGGGACTATAAAGAACAAGTATCCTCTTCCTCGCATTGATGACTTGTTCGATCAGTTCAAGGGTTGTGTCTTCTCTAAGATTGACTTGAGATCGGTTATCATCAATTGAAATACGGGCAACGATGTGCCAAAGAATGCTTTTAGACCAGGGTATGGGCATTACGAATTGTAGTATGTCTTTTAGTCTTACGAATGCCCTGCTGCATTCATGAGTTTGATGAACGGGATTGTTAAGCCATATTTAGATCTCTTTTGATCGTATTTATGATGATATACTGATATACTCCCAAAAAGTAGAAGGAACAGAGAGGCATTTGAGAATTGTATTGGAAATGTTGAGAGGCAGAAAAAGCTTTATGCCAATTCTCTAAGTGTGAGTTTTGGCTAGATGCAGTGTCCTTCTGGGGGATGTGGTTTCGAAGGATGGGGTGATGGTAGATCCTTCTAAGATTGAGAACAGTGAAGGAATGGATAAGACCCACTAATGTGTCAAAAAACGGAGTTTTTTTGGGTTAGCTAGCTACTACCGCCGCTTGTCAAAGGATTCTCTTCTATTGCTTCCCAATTGACGAACTTGGACTAAGCAGAACGTTCCATTTGTATGGTCAGATGAATGGGAGGAAGCTTCAGAAGCTTAAGACTTTGTTTGACTACCGAACCCTATCCTCACCTTGCCGGTAGAGGGTAAGAACTTCATTGTTTATTGTGATGCATCCTATGTCGGGTTGGGTGCAGTGCTAATGCAAGGAGAAGAACGTGATTGCTTATGCTCAAGACAATTAAAGTGCATGAACGTAAACTATCCAACTCATGACTTGGAAATTGGCCCGGTAGTGTTTGATTGAAGCAATGGAGACACTATTTATATGGGGTTAAGTGTGAGGTCTACACGGATCACGTAGCCTTCAGTATGTATTTACTCAAAGATTGAACTTGAGGCAAAGGAGATGGATGGAATACATGAAGGACTACGACCTCACTATTTGTATCATCGGGGAAGGCGAAATGTGGGTGGCAGATGCCTTGGTAGAAAGGCGGAAAGCATGGAAGTCTAGCTCATTTGCAGCCTCTAGACGCCCATTGGCTAGAGAGGTCAGACTCTGGCTAACGGACTTGATGAGGTTGGAAATAATGAGAAGGAGAGGATTGTTGGGCAGTGTGGAGTCAAGATCTTCTTTTCTTGACAATTAAGGGAAGACAGTTTGATGATGAGAAACTAAGGCGAATGCCGGGATAAAGTGTTGCGAGGAGAGGCTAAATAAGCAACAATCGACGAGGGAAGGTGTGTTGAGGAGTAAGGGAAGGGTATGTGTACCCCGCATGATGATTTGATCAACACTGTTCTGGCAGAAGCTCATAGTTCAAGGTATTCTATACATACGGGTGCAACCAAGATTGTATCGCGACCTAAAACAAACACTTTGGTGGAGTAGAATGAAGCGTTCGGTGGGATATCGCTATTTACTTTGCCATTATGATTTTGCCAAATGTCAAAGTACAAGAAGTATGAACACAGAGGCCCGGAGGGAACACTTCAGAGAGATGCCCATTCCTGAATGGAAGTGGGAGAGAGATTGCAATGGACTTTGTGGGTTGGTCTTCCAAAAACACAGGGAGTTTAAATTCATTTGGGTAATTGTGACAGATTGACAAGGTTGCCATTTCATTCGGTCAAGTGACTAACAAATGCAGAGAAGTTAGCAAAAATCTTACATCTCAGAAATCGTTCGGATTGCATGGGGTTCCACTATCCATATATCAGATAGAGGTAAGAGTTTACTTCTAAGTTTTGGAAACAAATTGCATGCAGATTGGGTCTAGGTTGGAGCCTTAGACCGCGTTCCATCCTTAGACGATGGTCAGTCTGAGCGAACGATTCAAGTGTTGGAGGTATGCTTCGCGCATGCGGTGATAGGTTTGGTGGCCATTGGGATAGCTTCTTACCTTTGGCCAGAGTTTCTACTACAATAATAGCTATCACTCCAGTATTGATTATGGCTCCATTTGATGGCATTGTATGGAGGAGGTGTAGATCTCCCATTGTTGGTTTGATGCATTCGAGGTTAGACCTTGTGGTACCGATTCTCTTGAGGGATTCGTAGAAAAGGTGAAGGGCATTCAAGAAAAGCTTCTAGCAGCGCAAAGTAGACAAAGGAGTATGCAGACCGGAAGGTTAGAGACTTGGAGTTCATGGAAGGTGAACAAGTTTGTTTGAAGGTTTCACCATGAAAGGGGTGTGATGGGTTGGCCAAAAGAGGTAAGCTAGTCCAAGGTTATTGGAACCATTTGAGGACTAAAGCGAATAGGGGAGGTGGCTTATGAATTAGCCTTGCCCCCAGGGCTGTCCGGAGTGCATCCGGTATTCATGTGTCCATGTTGAAAAGATACCATGGAGATGGGAAAACTACATTATCCGTGGGGACTCGTGGTTGTTGGATGAGAACTTGACTTATGAAGAGGGAACCCGTTTGCTATATGATAGAAGTTCGCAAGTTGAAGATTGAGAGAGATTGCATCCATCAAAGTTTCAATGGAAGAATCGACCGGTTGAAGAGGCTACTGGGAGAAGGAGGCGGATATACAAGAAAAATACTACCACATTGTTCCAGATTTAGGTCCCTTTTCGCCATTGTTTTCTTACTTTTATCGTTCGGGGCACGAAAGATGGGTAAATTGGTTATCTATGTAACGACCTGTTTAGTCGTTTTGAAGCAACAGATTTATTTCTGGACAAACTGGTGGACGACGGATGTAACGACGGACCGTCATAGTCACGACGGCCCGTCGAGGAGGAGGTCGTGCCCATGACACTTAGAATTTTGAAATTGGGTACTATGAAATCGACTCGCTGTAAATTGTGATGGACCTGCAGGACAGTGCCGTCACTCCACGACGAACCGTCGTGAGTTTTCGTTGCAAAACACTTCAAACTTTGAGAATTTGGTACAAGAATGAGTTTCTGACCGTCATGACGGAGGGAACAGGAGGACCGTCACAGCGTGACGGGCCGTCACAGGCTACGTGAATTGCGAGGGAGCTGCGACGAACTGTGTGACGGACCGTCGCAGGCATGACGGGCCCGTCACAGTTGCGCAAGTCCCAGGCAAAATAGGATCCTTACACGTTTTAGGGTCGTTTTTGACTATTCTTTCCTAATTATAAAGATGAGGGTTAATATTAATAGGGCTATAATTACTTGGGGGTAAAAAGAGGTAACCTTAAGTAATTAGTGGGTTTTATTGTCCTCCTTTACACTTTAATTATACTTTAATTAGGGTAAAAGAAGGAGGGTTTGAATAAAACAAAACAAAAAAAAGACAGAAAGGAGGAGAGAAACGAACGAGTAGAGAGAGAGAAACGAAGAGGATAGCAAGGATTTTGGAAGATAGCTTGTTGATCATTCTTCGGTGGATGGTAGTTTGGTTTATGTTACGTATATTCATAGTGAACTCTTAATAGTGATATTATGTGTTGATAGTATTGTTAAACCTGTATGTGCTTAAAGTTGTGTTGATTGATTCATGATTATGATATGGAAATTGTGATTGATATTAACCAAAGGACCATGATGAAACTATGAATCCCAAATTTGAAAGAACCCTAATTCGCTTGATTTATTATATAATTAGAATGATGATGCCGTAGTATGAAAGAAGGCTGATAAATTATAAATGAGACTGATGATGCCTAGTGTATAAAAAGAAGGCTTGATGAATTAGGGGATCGGGGGGGCCACGTTACTGGTTACCAGGATAGAATGAGGATCGGAGTGTCACGTCCGAACCCGGATAGAATATGGATGGGTGCCCCGTTCCCCGGTACCAGGTAGAAGAATATGAGGATCGGTGGTCACGTTCCGACACCAGGATAGTAGAATATGGATCGGGTATTGACCACGTTCCGGACCAGGATTGGAATGGAATTTTAGGATCGACGTGTCACGTCCGACAACCAGGATAGAATATGATCGGGTGCCAAGTTCCGGTAACCAGGATAGTAATGAGGGATCGGAGGCCCAGTTCCTGGCACCAGGATAGAAATAGGGATCGAGTGTCACGTACCGACACAAGAGGAAAAAGATAATGAATCTTGAAGATAAATGAATATACTCAATCTAATGAACTTAATTCCCAAATATGAGTCTGGTATTGAGGGCTTGAGTCATCATGTGGTGACTCGGTTGGTAGTATTGATGAAATTCAGGTTGTTATTTGCTACATTGTTGGGAGTCTTGTAGGTGATTACCTTATTATGATAGTATACTGCTTCCCTTATTTTGAGTTAGACGATGTATCTACTCAGTACGTGTTGTTTGTACTGGACCCACTACTTTATGTTTCCTCTTTGTTATTTGTGTAATGCAGCCCAATAACGTTCAGTTCAACTTTAAACCAAACAGTAGATCTAGCCAGTCTTCCCTCATCGGGAGAATTCAGGGTGAGCTAATGCGTTAGCTTGGACTGGGTTTCTTCGCCTTGAACTTCCGCGCCATGGACTAGCTTTTAAGTTATTTGTTCTTAGACCATTTCCTAGTTTTATTGTAAATTTGAGATAGATGTTTCTGGTGATGATGACTTCCAGGATTTTGGGGATAATAATAATAGTATTGAATGTTTTTATTAATGAGTTTACGTCTTCCGCATCTATTTTCTTGTTATATATCTGAAATGTTAAGGTTTAGATGGGTTTGGTTCGCTCCAAATAGGAGGGTAAAAATGGTGGGTGCCAGTTGCGTCCCTGATTTGATGTAGGGAGGTGACATTGAAGTATGCTCACAAAGGCTTAAAGGTTTCTTCTTTCATCAAATTCTTTAAGTCTGAAAAAAAAAGTGCAAAAAGGATAGCTAAGGATTTAGTATTAGTATGTTGGTAATCGCCAAGACTTGGTCGTGACATGTTGACTAATTTAGACCACTTCATTCTGGGTAAGAGTTAGAGTATTTAATGCTAGAGTGGCTAAGGTTTCTGTGAAAGAGATAGTGAGGATTGTAGAGTGCCCCTTTCTATCATCCGAACCATGGCACGTAGTTCACATACAAGTTTTGGGGAAAATGCCATATGGAGTGGGGCCCTAAACTCACTTTATAAAGTCTTCCATCCACAAAAACATTACGAAATATAGAAGAGGAAGTATTCAAGTATTAAAGGTCATGTTGAGGACATGTGTGATTGACGTTGGAGGTCACCAAGATAAGTTCCTACCTTTTTGTGAATTCTCATATAATAACAGTTACCTCTCCAGCGTTAACATGGCACATTTTGAGGAACTTTATGGTAATGATGTAGATCACTCATAAGGTAGTTTGAAACAAGAGATCTCATACCTTTGGAGGTTTATTTTTTGAAAGACGATCTACATAAGGTAAGAAACATACAAGCTAAGTTTGTTGTATCTCAGAGTCGACAAAAACACTTTGATCATCGCAACATAACGGACATGTCATGCCCCGAGTCTACATCCTAGGCAAGACTGACACTCGAGAACCATTATTTCCCCAAGCGAACACTTGGCTTGTCTTATCACTTAGTAGAAAACATAAACAACTTCAAACAATCACAAAAGATAATCTCATTCAATAAACGTAGAACTTCTTAAAAGAAAAATTCAACTACCCAAAAAGGAAACTCAAGTCTCAACATAAAAAAACTAAAATAGCAGACTAAAAAACTAACTGAAGCCTCTGGATAGTAAGAGGGATGATAACAAATGACCCCCGATCTTGCTAATAACTGAAATAGCCAAAATAAATAAAGCAAAAGATAACTAAATGGATCCTACAAGAATCAAAGAGGTGCACTAGCTGATGTTAAGTGCTTACTTGGACAAAAGAAGGTGCTGGATGTTGATCGTGATTACATGTATCTCAATCATAAAATCATTCCGGACAAATGATATCAGTACATTGAAAGTACAAGCAAGCTAGGAGAAAACTAAACATGGCCTAACGTTGAAATGAATTCATAAATAAGATCTTACCTCAACTATACTCAACTCATGGATGCTCAACTCAACGTAGAAATCAACAACAGTAAAGTTTTGTTTAAATAAAACATTTAAACAGTAGATAGAAACACGATGTATTTAAAGATATACAATGACTGTTTAATTTATATAAAAAGTAATATAATTACATTGGATTTTCTCGAACCAAGAACTATCTCTATAAGCATAAAGTATCTCGCACACGCTGCCAGAACTGTCATATACCTTACCAAAGTAGAGAACCTCTCAATTAAGTGAATCCATATCTATGCTCTTAAAGACACCAAGGAATCATCTAAAAGTATGTCCCTTTAGAATTTATTAAATTCTACATGATATATGAGGATTGAGGTTAAATGAAAGCTACCCACATTGGTTCTCAATACTACTCCTTAAAAATATCAGTTCAGTATGGTTTTTAAAAACAATTTTTTTTGGTGGTTGAGATAATTACTGAAAAAAACTCGCTCAAAAGGACACTCGGGAAATGGTGTTTCTTCTCTGATTTAAATTTGAAAACATTGTAATCTAAGGAAATACTAGTTCCCATATACCCTATTTGAGAAATTAACTTCATTGTTACTCTACTTAAATCAAATCTCAAGTCTTTCTTAAAAACAATTTTAAAAATTTCAAAACACCAATACGAAAGGACTCTAACGAAACCTTAGACGGGCTCTTACCTTTCTTCAATATTATGTATGGATAGAGGATGTTATTGTGGGAAGGGGCAAAGATGTTATGATGTTAGAAGTGTTTTATATAGTTAAACATGAGAAACGATCAAGAAATCATTGTCTGGAAATAACTCTTTGAGGCACAAATGCATTGAGATATTTGATTGCTAAATTTATTTTTGAAATAGATGACTATGCGTCCTCTGCACAATGTGGAGATGCTTTTTGCGAACAGGGGAAGAACGTCATTTACGCGGGCCTGCGGGCCAAAACCTTCTCGATTTTTTCCTTCTTTTTTTCTCACCCCAATTTTACTACATGCAATTATATTTTTGATTTTTTTTTATTTTCATGTGCCCAATATATGTACACAGGATTCTAACATTTAAAAAACTCTAAAATAGAAACGATTCCATAAAAAACTCAACAATCCCATAAAATCTCATGGACTAAAGACAATTTATACAATATAATTGACACATCATTCTTTGAACTTACTATAACAAATTCTGCTGAAATAAACATAATTGTCGTGTAGCACTCCGAATGTGCAAGAACTAATACAGATCCTCACATGAGTTTATAAGGGTTATAATACTGCTTTAAAGTCAAAAATAATATTTATAAGTCATTTAGAAAATTTTAGAGTCAAGACGTCAAGAAACGTCCAAGACGTCTGAAAAATTGTGAAAGAGGTGATAGTGTTCCTTAGCCTATTTCATGGGGTTTTAGGAGTCAGAAATTGATGAAAATTTGTAGAAAGGTGTAAAATTAAAGTTAGAGTGTGTTTAGGGTCGAAACGTACGGGTACTACCAGCCTAAAGGTCCTTTGAGAGGATCCTTGCATTTGAGCCAAACATTCCAACTGAGGCAGTATAGGCAGCAACACCTAATCTTGTCAAACGACTGGGGGACAGTGGGTGACAAGGCAGTTGATTAACCTATTGTAGGTCGAGGTCCATCGGTCAGGCATGCAATTTTTCCGTCAAGACTTAAGTGACTTCATTTACTTATTTACTTATTAGGTGATTAATTAGGGGTTGAGGGCTGATCAATTAAGTTAGTTAAGTGACTATTTAACCTACCCTAAGCCTAAACCCAACTTAACACTTCATAATTTATAAACCCAAATTACTCTACCTCCTCTTACTCCCAAAGAAGACTCCATTGAAGGGCAAGTTCTAAGGGTTCTTGGGATTCAAGAAGATCAATTTTATCCATCAATCTTAAAACAATATCAAGGTATGGTAACCTTTACCTTTGGGATTCCTTTCCCCAAAGGGTTTTTTCGAACGAAATTCGGTTTACATCACAAACAACTGATTATGCATATGCGTTTATTTTCTAGTACAAATTTTACATTATGCGTTTATTGTTAAAATTATTCGATTTGTTGATGATTGTAAACTCAGTAGTGGAATAGATCATGAATTGACCCATTATTCAATAACCTTAGGTGACGGAATTCCATGTTGAATTGATTAGATTGCATACAATTGATTGAGTTATTGTTTTTTAATTACACTCTAAGAATGTTATCACAGTATTGGTGGATGAAATGAAATGTGGATTAGTTAAGGGGAAGTCACGCTGATGGCTTTTAAGGAGGATCTTGGTAAGGACTTGTGATTTGGAACCTTTAACTTCAATTGTGATGGATTTTACTTGGGTTGATGAAGTTCATTGAAGCATTACCCTATGAATAATATTAGGTAAGTGTTGGTATAAGATTCAATATAAATGTCATGACATGTGATGAGAGATTATGCTTAGAGGTAATGATATAAATGTGGTTATAAATTGTTCTATGTGGAATTATTATGACATGATGATTGGTGATGAGGGTGATCTCACATCTTGGAGGGTTTTATAAAAAATGATTGTCGCATGAAATTTCAATTTTAATGACTAGGAATAAGAGGGGTTAGTCCTTTATGGCCTAAATAAGAATGATGAATAAAAAAAGCCTTAAAGATATTTCAAAAAGGGAGCAATCGTAACAACGTGAACTACTTTTCTTGAAGTGAGGAGTGTCCATTTCCAAGTAGCAAAGGTAGGTTCACTATTGTACTCATGAGATTGTAGACTATAATACAATGTGCGTAAGAAGGGCCCCAAGCGTATCTCCTAGTTCTTGAACTGTGTTTTCCCCAAAGGAATATTAGCTAGTGGATCCACCTTGAATGCTATGTTCATGTTTTGGTACTACCTTGTCAAGTAGTCCACCATCTTTCAGTGTAGGGTCACCAGATTCCACACTTACTTCTTTTTTTCTATGTCAGTTAAGTAAAGTGTTCCATAAAGTAAAATGATCTAATAAAGTGATTACTAACTAGGGTGACTTAAGGAGTTTGACTTAATCTAGATATGGGTATGAGACTCTACCTATAAATTGCACTAGTTCGCCTTGAGGGAAGTCCTAGAAGGTTGTTCTTATGTTGTATAAAGTAAATGAATATGCATATGCTTACATTACATGTTGAGTATCCTATATTATGTAAGTTTCACATATGAACATGCTAATGATATATATTAATAAATATGATGATGGCTACTTTTGATGCTACATTATGTGAAGTTAGATATTGCTTGTGATCCTTTGTTTGGTTTACTTGGTTGAGTAAGTTTATGGGGCTTTGCTTTATCATTGAACATGTAGACTTGCTGATGGGTTATGAGTAAAGGTCTTATAAGTAGTGTAAGGTTAGGAATTGTATACAAGGTTTGTTGTTTTAACATGATGCTGGAATCGTTTGGTTATGTACCCATGAATGCTATAACATATGTTGACTTGATTATACTTGACGATGTTGGTCTTGTGATATATGATATTGTCCTAATGAATATGTAATCATTGAGTATATGGATTCTTGAATGTGAATTAAATACCTTTAAATGACTTGGAATTTTTTCTAAAGTAAATATCCTCTCTGATGAATTCAATCAAATGTTTAATATGCATGTTTCCATACTTAGTGCAAGCGGTTACTAACCTATATTTCTCTATTTATTACAGTTATGTAGGTTCTATCCATTGAGCTATTAGAGGTCCATTAAAAAGACTTGGATTCTCATTCTCCAGGTTTGGTAGGTCCTCACTTCTGAGACGATGCCCACCATCTACCTATTTGAGGTTGTTTTATTTAAAAACAATTTGTTCATCGTTTCATTTGAAGACTATGTTTGTATATAAGCCTATTGTGGCTTTTATTGTAATGAAGTATGGGCTTTAATCCCAATGTTTCACTAGAAACTAGATGAGGTTTAATATTAGACTTAGCTAGACATTCTTATGAGATTTCTATTTGCTATATTATATATGTGAAATAAAAGTATAAGTCTATGTAGTACTTCCTATGTGATGATTCTATGTAAGCTCCCTATGATTATATTATGTGTAAGCGCGAGGTCTAAGTCAACCTCACATGTATATGAAGATGATAATTTTTTAAATATTACATAATTTAACCTATGATATGTTATAAAGCATGTTAAGAGGATAGTCGAAATTTTCTCTGAGGATGACGACACCTGTTACGTCGAGGGGGTGCTCCCCGAATATGACAAACTTGATATCAGAGCATGAGGTTGAATATGTTTAGGATTGAAATCTGACTAAACCATGTATATGTATATTCTTGTTCTTTATTGTGAAGCGCGCCACACATATTGATGAGATGCTTATCAAATTCTCATGTTTTTGAAATCCTATGTCGTGCCTCTAGTGTCTATTTTATGTTTTATTTTAACCTAAGCCTTTTATTGTGGTTATAGCTATGAATACTCTATTAAAAGCCGCAAGAAGTGCCGAGGAAGGGGATTTCTAATGCGTGGTCTCATGAAAACCAAGCTCACTGGCAACACAATCAAGTACCACTACCTGAACAAGTTTCTATGGGTGATCAAGTTCCGGTTTCTACTTTATCGATGACCGATGGAGAATAGGGGTAACTTTTCTCAGTTTGGCCTAAGCCATGACTTTACAAGCTAATGTTGTCACTTCTAAAGTCCAAGCCATAAAAACTCAACTGAATCGAGAAGTTGGACCCCGTGTGCCTCATCATGCTATCACTATGGCATCTCAATTAAGAGACTTTACTAGGATGAACTGTCCTATGTTCTTTAGGTCGAAAACGGATGAAGACCCTCAAGATTTTGTGGATGAGGTCAATAAGTTCCTATTTGATATGGGTGACTACGAGTGCAAAGTCTGAGTTGGTCGCCTATATCTCAAAGATGTGGAAAAAACTAGGTACACTTAATGGAGGGATAATACGGAGCTAAGAGGTGGTTCAGTGAGTTGGAAGATCTTTAAGAGAGCCTTTCTTGATAGGTTCTTTCGTAAAGAGTTGAGGGAAGCTAAGGTGGAAGAATTTTTCAACTTTCGTCAAGGAGGTATGAGGTACTTTACTAATCCTTAAATTTAAAAAAATAAATGGTCTCATGTATGTGGCCATCCTTAGTGTCTAACCCAAAGGGATGAGATGATTCATTTCTTACGGGAGTGTCTGATGGACTTGTTGAAAGAATGTCGTTCTTCTATGATTCATGAACAAATATTAATATTTCCCATCTAATGGTTCATTCATAATAAGTGGAAGAAAGTAGACTAATAAGGAAGAATAGAGAGGATTGAAAGGCCAAGTCTTTTGAAAGTTGTTCTTCAAAGGAAAGGTTTGAAACTTAAGATATGCCTAGATTTATGAAGAAGTTCTCCAATTAAGTCTATTCCGAATTTCCCAAAGCTCGTGATGATAGGGTGTCTATCCCTAAGTCTTAATGAGGAAGAGGTACAGTTTCACAAAGCAAGAAGACTACATGTGGGAAGTGTGGCTAGAAACACATGGGTGAATTCCTAGTTGTAACGCACAATTGCTTCGAATGTGGTAAAAGCGGTCACAAGGTTAAAAATTTCCCTACTTTGAAGGGGCAAGAGAAGGGGAGTGGGAAATTGAGTGGTTCTTATGTTGATGCTCCAAGAAAGAATCACATTTATGATCTCAATTCTATGGGTGAACAAGAGAATTCTCCCGATGTGGTGAAGAGTATGTTAAAAGTCTTCCCTTTAAATGTATATTCTTTCCTTTACCTAGGTTCTACCTTATCATTTCTTACCCCTTTGGTACCTAGCAAGTTTGGTATTTTGCCCGTTATCTTAGAAGAACCTTCTATGGTGACTACCGCGGTAGGTGATTCAGTGGTTGTAAAAAGAGTATATAGAAATTATCCTATAATGTTGCCCAATAGAGTTCCCCGTGTTTAATTGGTAAAACTTGATATGGTAGATTTCGATGTAATTTTTGGGAATGGACAGGTTGCGTGTTTGTTTTGCTTCCATTGGTTGTATGACAAGAGTTGTCAAGTTTAACTTTCCTAATGAACTCGTCTTAGAGTGGAAGGGGAGAAATTCTATTCATAGAGGTCATAACATTTCTTGTCTAAAGGCTTGTAAGATGATCTCTAAAAGGTGTCTAAACCATATTATAACAGTAAAAGATTTAGACTCTGAAGTTCCTCCTATTGAGTTAGTCCTCGTTTTGAGTGAATTTTCGAAGGTCTTTCCTAATGATATTCCTTAAATCCCCCCCAAATGGGAAATTGATTTTAGTATTGACTTGCTACCAGATACAAATCCCATTTCAATTCCTTCTTATTGGATGGCTACGACCGAATTGAAAGAGTTAAAGGCTCTAATCAAGGATTTACTAGACAAAGGCTTCATTCAACATAGTATTTCCACAGGGGGTGCAAGGATTTTATTTGTGAAAAAGAAGGATGGGTCGCTTAGGATGTGCAATCGATTACTGGCAACTTAACAATGTGAACATTAATAATAAGTATCCTCTCCCTCGGATTAACGACTTGTTTGATCAATTCCAAGGGGCAAGCTACTTGTCTAAAATTGAATTAAGGTCAGGATAACACAAACTTAGGGTGAGAGATGAACATACCCCCAAATGTCCTTCCGGACAAGATATGATCACTATCAATTTAGTGTGACAACACGATAAGAGCCTAATGTGAATTATGAGATCAATCTCAAATGAGTCTAAGTAAATGTTACCAAAATATATGCATCTATGAGATTGTAAAGTTACTGAAGAGACTAGTCTCTATGAAACACCTCTAATGGAATGAAAGTAAGTATTGAAGTTAATGGCATACTGAATAACTAATGGGAGATGAGAAATCGTGTCTGTTTGTAATGAGATTTATTTGATTGTCCTCATGCTAAGAAAGCCCAACTTCATATGATTGAGAGTTGAATGGAATGGAAAAGGTATGCTAAGCACCGATAGGCAAGCTATGAGTGGTGATGCCTTCCTTTGAGAAGGGCGGAGGTTCACGTAAATTTCATGAGATGAGACTGTCCGGGATGCCGGGTTTGGGTATCCTTATATCTTCTAGTCTATGAACCTATATTTCCAATATAGGGATCTAGCAGGGTTCAACTCCATATATACGCTAGCATGTTCGGGTCACTCTGGCTGGTGATTCCACCACTTTTCGGTGTGGGCAGACACTTGATTTCATGATGCTTACATGATCTATGTTGGTTAAGGTTAATATTCCCAAATAAAAAATTATGTCAGCCTCAACGAAGCCAAATAATGAAATGAACGATACCAAATGTGTTAGGATATGTTAATCAATAGGTGAGATAGACTTAAATAATGACACTAAGTTATTCCTTATCAATTGCACAGCGAACCCGATCAGAGTCTTAAACAACATCCTAGGTATGACTTGTGGTTGCACTAGTATATGAAAGAATGAAAAATGAAGTACTTATGAATGAATGAAGCAGACTCAGTGTTGTCTAAAGAATGCTCCCTTGTTGAGGTCCCATGTGTTGAGCACTCATTTTGGGAAGTCATAATGTCAAATTCATTATTCCAAGGTCTCATGACATATGAAACAATCATATAATCTATGTGATATGATATGTGCAATATGTTATATGTTGTTTGCAAAATGATAAGTACGATGATGCATGTAACTCTCACTGGGTGACTTTCCAGATCCGACTTCGGCAGTTCTACTGACTTGACTTTTCATGATCCATATCATTAGGAAAGAACTCTTCTTAATTATGCATATCCTTGGTGTGTGCTTACATATACCCATACTTATTATAAGTGTGTACTAATCTCATACAACTCTACATTTTTAGGTGCAGGCACAAGCGGACGTTAGTGCTTACAAGTGACGATTGAAGCTGACCGGACGTGGAGAATTCATCGAGACTTTGTAGGACCTCTACTTCGAGGAATCTTGCCCAGTTAAATTCTAGCTTAGATTAGTTTGAGTTAGTGGAGTAATTCCACTAGCTGTTCTTTCCCATATTATTTCACGGCATGTATTGGTTGTCGTTTTTGCAGTTATGTTTATTCAGTATTTGAATATGTTTCCTAGAAATAAGTAAATTAAAATTTAAAATTTCTGCTAAAATAATCTAGATTGAAGTAACAAAAACGTAAGTGGTTTGTTTGCGACTTTGACGAGGTCACGCTGCCGGTCTCGTTTGGGTCCAGAATTCGGTCGTGACAAATAGGACTCTATTGTTGTGATAGTGGACAAAGTCATTAAAGTCAACTCACTTTCTTCGTTGTCAGACTATAGATTCTGTCTGAGGATTTTACCAGACTTGAAATTAAGTGAAAAATACTAAGGTGTGCCTGGGGTTCCCTTTTATATCATCTTCATATAGGGGGTCCTCCATTTACCTCTCTTTGGGAAATCATTTTAAAAAGATCTGATAAATCAAGTAAATCTGTACCAACATTTTAATAGTTGATAGTATGATCAGGCATAAGGTACTAACAGACCTTAGAGGACATGTCGAGAGAATCCTTTTAGCTTTAAGAAAGCATTTTTGAGATCAACTACATATATAGAATTAACTTGAATAATATCTTTTAGTCTAGTATTAGGATGGGAAATATTCATGCCTTGTATGGGCTAGATACAAGTCTGTGTTCTGCAAAAGTAGGGAGAAGCAAGTTATTAAGGTCAGATTTGGATAATGAGGCAATGGAGGAAGTTTATCTTTGAAAGATTAGAACAAAAGCCAACTCAAGTCTCAGAAGTTATGCACATATAAAAAGAAGGGGACTTAGAGTTGAAAATAGAGTTTTATTTTCTAAACTTTGACCCCCTGGAAGAGAGGTGATGATCATTTTTGTAAAGAAAGGAATCCCATTCCCAAGTATGTAAGTCTATAGACATTTTTAAAAAGCGGTTGTCTAATGTTGCTCATTAGTTATAGCTACCAGCAAGATTAGAAGTTGTTCACCAACTTTTTCATATCCCCGTATTGAAGGACTGTGTGGGTTATCCGGCTGCGGTAAAACCTTTAAACTGTGTGGGTTATGTGGATTGGTAATACCTTTAGAGAGTGTTGTTGTGATGTATTACCTCACCTCTGAAGAGGTTCTAGTTGAGTTGAGGTGAGCATTATTCAGTACTTATCAGTACTTACCTCACGGGTTTGAACAATGTTATTAATCTCACATTGATCAATCAATAATATTCATTTTTTTGATATGTACACTACATTGTCAAAATCATTTGTCATAAGGCAATCCTAAAATATTGAAAGTCCTATATATTTTTTTATTTCTGAGTTTTTATATAAAATATATGAGTCATAGAGACATTTTAAGTAAAAGAAAGAAGTTTATGAAATCTCCATGAGAATAGTTAGTGAGAAGTAATGAAATTTTATAAGAAATAACATATATTGAACAATATCAAACGTTAAAGAAGAGACCAAAAAGCCTCGAACAACAACACTTTCACGTAAAGTGGAACATCGCGTCCCTACAAGAACATAATTAACTAATTCAAATGGAGGACCTTCAGCTCCTTTCTTATTACCCTAAAATTGTTTGTATCATAAAGGTTTTTCCTCATCATCTCAAAATAGTCAATACTATTGCTTAGGTTTCACATCACCAGCCCAACTTATTTGGAATTGAACCATAGTTATTGTTATGATTATATTATGCTTTACAAAGAATTAATGCATTTATCAATCAAGCAGTAGGTGACATTATTCGTAACAGAATATTCTAAACAAAATATTTTACATGTAACATATTGAAATCTCAAAGCATAATTTTCAGACTGCTTGAACTCATAAATATCCCAAAAAAAAATAATAAAGACAATACTTACTTTCCTAACAATCATGAAAAAAATGCATGTTTCTTCACATACTTTTTAGAAAGATAGTTTAATAAGATGTATCCATTTTTATGGCTCACAAATTTAATTGAAAGAAGCCAAAATAAAGAATTATTACTTCTTTATTAAAAAATGAAAAAAACATAATAATAAAAAAAGAGTTATCACTGCAACGAAAATGATCTTTAGGTACAATTATAAATGTCTCTGAAAAATTTCGAAGTCACATTGAATCTAAAGACAATTAATAAATTTATTGGTAAAGGCTCTAGCACTCTTTGTTACTGGCATATTCATTAACGATAAAAAGTTTTTTTGTAGTGTATTTTGGACATTTGTTAGTTTCAAGAGAACTTGATCACTTATTATGCCTAAAAAGAAGAGACGAAGAATTACGAGAAATTGGTTGACTTGCGATAAAAGAAGGAACTAGTTGTCTCCAAACTAATATTCTATGAAGGGTGCAAGCGCATATAAAATGTTTGTACCTAATGATGATCAATCAAAATAATTCTTACTAAACTTGACAAAAGCACGAGCAATTGTTTGGTCTTGTAACAAAATCAAATCTGGTTTGCGGAAGTAGTTGTCGCATATTTATTGTTTGTGCATCAAAAATAGCACAAACCCACAAAGAAAATTTCCAAAAGTATTACCAAATAAAACATTTAAAAAAGACTAATAGTCGATAAATTTTAATCATCCTCACTGGAATTTTTAACTAAGTCAAAAAAAGACACAAAAATAGAAAAAAAAAAAAGAAAATGCAATAGATAAATGAATTACTATGACTTAGAGTGAAAGATTAAGCTTCATTAGATTGGAGGAAAAAACTTTGAGGAATGAAACACACTTTATAAGAAACTTAATTAATGTTTTTAAACTCAACTCCCCTAAAGCGGAAAAAAAATAGAATAAAAGTGGTAAAAATAAAAATTTATATTAAAGAACCAAATATAATGAATTGAACCATTTCAGCAGTTTTATGAGTCGTGAATGCAAAGCTGCAAGAGTAGTAATGTCACATTGCGATTAAAATCATTTTTCTTTCTTTATATGAATAAAATAATAGGAAGGGAAGATACAGAAGATTGATTTTTGATCATCCTTGCTGAAATTCTAATAGAGTTTAAAAAGGTCTCCAAAATAGTTAAAAGAAATTCTAATAGTTACATGAATAACTATGAATTTTGATAAAGATTAATCTCCTTGAAGTAGGAGGATGAGGACTTCAAGGAATGTAAAAAAACTTCATAAGAAATCCACTTAATATATTTGAATTCGAATACCCTATAACATAAAAAAACTAAAAGTAATAGTGACATAAAATCCCTCTATTTATAATAAACAAAGTGTGGGTCACAACTCTTTGGAAAAGTTATAACCTTTCGGAAAGGTCACAACCTTTCATAAAAGTCACAAATTTTCATAAAAATCGCAAGTATTCATAAAATTCTCACCTTTTTCTAAAGTTCGCAACTTTTCATAAGGGTCGCAACTTATCATAAAATTCGCAACATTCATGAAAGGGGAAGGTTAGTTTTGGTAATAAATAAATTTAAAGAGGAATCCTTATTTGTCGTGGCGCCACATCGACGGGACTTGGGTCTCTCTCTCTCTCTATATATATATATATATATACACACACACACACACACACACATACACACACATATATATATATTTATAAATGATGAGTACATTCAATGTACTGATATCATTTGATAATCATCTTTCTATGATGCAGATTCGGGTTGCAGCATCATTAATAAGTGCTCCGTTGACACCATTTGACACTGTAGTTAGGTTTTCTTGATCCTCCATACGTTCTCGAAGACTCCCCTTGTTCCTTTAAGTTTAGTCATTTCAGGGTGTCATGGTTCTTTTCTCGACATCCATGTTGCACAATATTGGCTACATAGATAGTTACAGTTGAGGAGTCTCCAGTTTTCTCCTTTTATTTTGACATGATTTTGCAAACTATGATATCTATATATTAAGTACTTTAAGATATTTTAGTTGAATTTATTTGAGATAAATGAATTAAACTCTAAGTCAAAGCGCAACATTTCTTGAGTTAAGTCTTCCGGTTAGTAGTCAGCAAGACTAAGGGTTCTCTTGGAGACTGAAAATACTCTTGGAGTGTTGGCAACGTTCATGGCGTAGACTTGAGGCATGAAAATTTTCCCATGTTCTTACACTCTAAGAACTTCATAAAAGAGTTCAATTTATCAGAATGAAGCACCGAGATTCCAATATCAAAGGTTCCCTCTAAAAATCTATTGTTTTTTCTCAAGCACAAGATAAAATCAAGCCTCCACGAAATTTTTAGTTTGTGGATTCCAAAATCAAGTATGTAAGGCTATTAACACTGATGGATTGTGTTCGTTCTCATTCCCTACATCTCAACTCGGTCACTAAAAGTTTAATCTAGGGTTATACCTTAGTTATAGAATTTTCAATATTAGGTATGTTATTGAATCTGATTTTTAACTCATTTATCATGAATTGTTATATATATTATTATATATTGAGATAATTGAGTTTTTGAGAAAAAAATTGTTATTTCCACAAGAACTCCCAATTTTTTATTTAATCTAGGGAAAATTATATGATTAATTAATGTTTCAGTTTTTCCAATGAAAGAGAGTGATTTAGTTGAGAAAAAGCGAATGCAAAAGAGTTAAATCTAGAGTTTTTTAGATGGGACTCATGTTTGAACCTGGAGTTTCCTATAATTTTTGAAATTTCTATACTAGTTATCAATTGTGGTTGATTGTGTATAATGAAACACTGAGTTTATTATTCATATCGATTTTTCATCTTGAACCCTATTCCTAAGTATTCATTGAGTTCGGAACCATATTTTTTCAATTTTATATCATTTCACTAGACATAACCATTTTCCTTCGGTCTTACATCATTCACTAGCTTGAACCCATTTCCTTCGACTTCATATCTTTCACTCATCAAAATAATTTTCCTTCGACTTTATATCAATTCACTAGCTGGAACCATTAAACTTCATTTTTATATCATATGTCTCATCACAATCTACAACAATCAATGCACATTAGAAATTTGACACCATAAGGAAAACACAACAGTTCAACCAAGTCATGTCCATATTCATGTCATCAAGACATTTCATCAATCAATAGAATAGGGGCCACAACGAGCCAATTCACAAAGCATTTATTATCAATACATTGTGTTTTCATTAACGTCCTTGTTATTCATCAAGATTAACACAGTGAAAAAATAAACCCTTAATCTCTACCTCTTTATTCTCCAACAGATACAATGAAGGAAATTTAGGAATTCTACTAGATTACAAAGATTAAGAGATAACTTGACTTAGTGGAATCAAGTAATCTAACCAAGACTTGACTCATCCTCTTTTGAATGCTATCGAATACCCCACTATATAATTTCAATAAGTAATCACAATAAGACTCTCGAAATAACAACTCCCAATTCATAACATTGAAAATTGGGCCAATCAACTCAAAACCTCATATCGAGAAATGAATTTTTAATATAGATCTTTTACTTGGAAATATTACCCAAGGCATTTTAATTCATTATGAAAACTATTTCGAAAAAGGGATTAAAACTAGTTCACAATCGCCATTTTAGTTTAGAACTATAGTGCTTGAAAAACCTTCCCATTTGTAATTCAGTACAAAATATGAGATTCGTGCAAGTATTTAAATATAGCTTAGAGACATTTAATACTTATATAATTAGTTTATGATTTTACTATCACATTGTAATCATTTAAAAATTGTTGAATATACGTTTTTAAAATAATATATATTTTATTAAATTAAATATATAGAAGTCCATATAGATATTATAAATTAATTTGTTAGCTTCAATAATTAAGTTAAAAAAATATGGATTTAATGAAATATCAATTTCATTGGATTACTCCATTGATTTGGGATACAACTGACGAGCAAAATTATTTAAAACCCACTATGTCATGTGAGTTAAATCTGATGGGGTGAAAGGAAGTATGTTTTCATTGTAAATCCCCTATTCTAAAACTTCAAAACAGTGTGCTCATTACTCATAAGTCACAGTAGGATTCAATTAGAAGCTAGAGAGAGCTTGTGTATCTGACAAAACACATTTCTCTACAAGTTACAAATTCAAGCATACAAACAACCAACCAACCATTTAAGTTCATGAACAACTCAAATTCAAGACCACAATTTTCATGAAAAAACTGAAAAACTCTTAAAAGTAAAGATTAAGTTCATCAATATTAAAGATCGCGCTCAAAGTCCCTTGTGTCATGCCCCGAACGTACACCCTGCGCAGGACTGAAACTCAAGAACCATTGCTAGATCAAGAAACCCTTGACATGGATTAATACTCAACCGAATACTTTACTTAACAAAGACATGTTCTTGAAATAAACTAGAATGTTACAAAACAAAACACTAAACTTGCCGAAAATAAGGCATTTTGAAGATTTAAAATAAACAAAAAAAAACGAAATATCAAGGACTTAATGAAAACTAACAATAAATAAGTGCCCCCCCCCCCTATATGATTCCTCTAAAACAGTGGACGCAGGGATTAAGACCCACGAAATCCTAATAAACTAGAATAATAAAGCTAAGAAAGGGAACCCTCCGGAAGCATGGAGGCTCACCAAATGACTCTGTAATGCTAAACTTGATCAACGAAGCACTGGATGTTGACCCTAGTTACCTATATTTATATCATAAATTATGTATACCAAATGGCGTCATTATATTAAATTTATGAGAACGCAAGGGGAATTCAAAAACAAGACATAAGTTTGAAAAGGAACTAAAGAAATTTACTTCGTCATAATTCAACTCAACTCTTTTTAATAAAATGCAGTAATAAAGATGAAGTATAAGAAAAGCTTTTAAAGATGAAGATAACAACCCAGTGTATTAGTAAAAACACAATAACACAGTATGTATATTAAAATACTAGTAAATTTGTGTATATAAGAATACCAAATATCTCTGTGTGAATTTATCTAATCGACAACCATCATTATGAGCTATGTGATGATCCAGCGTCGTGCCTCACGCTTCTACGGACGTCTTATACCTTTCACGGGGTATAGATCTAACTAGTAAGATTAACAAGTCTATGCTAAAAGCATTAAGGAATCATCTAAAATATATGACCCTTTTCTACCTATGTTTGCTACACGTTTTATGAAGACTTTGCATTATCTAAACTCAATCTTGTCCCCAAATTGGTACTCCATACTACTATAAAAATTTAACAAACTCATATTTTTAAAACAATAACTGATTCTGTGGTTTGAGATTATCACTCAAAAACTAGCTCAAAATCTCTCTTGGAAATCAGTGTTTCGTATTTTGTTTAAATGTGAAAAATTTACTCTTTGAGAATACTTTGTTGCCATATAATCTTTTGAAGAAAAAGAACATCTCTCTTAAACATACTAAACTCAATGCTCAAGCCTTTAATAAAGTAAAACAATTGCAAAAGACTTTTGAAATGACTCTAAGAACATTCAAGACTTGACTCTTAACTCCACATTGAATTTGAATTACGAATTCTGGATTGAAGGTTATGATTTGTGATGGGAAGGATATTTTGATGATTAAGAGTTTATATAGTTTATGATGAGAAAGAATAAAAAAACATTGTATTGAAGCACAGTTCTCAACCAAAGGTGCATTTAATATTTGGTTTGCGAGATTAATTTGACCGACATTGGGGGGTACACCAAATTTCTACGCACTGCCAGAGGAGAAAGTTCACTTAGAATAGTCCACTTCCGCGTCGAGAGATCAGTTCACATTTTCTGTCTAGCTTTATTCTTCCTCGATTTCTAATCCTGATTTGCATACATTAGATTCTTTTTCAAAATTTCTCCATTGATTCAGATAACCAACACATTTTCACAACAATCTACTCATAAAAAACACTAAATTTACATGATTTCCTCAATATCTCAGCAATCCCATCTGAACTCATGAACGAAAGTCAATTTCAAGAACAAAATTCAAAATCATCAGATTTTCTAGAATGAAGTTCGCTGAAATATACATGAATGTAGCATGGGTGAACGAACCCTACTCTATGAAAGTCTCACATACCTATTTAGGTATCAACCCTTAGTGATACTACTTCAATTCCACAAGAAATATCCAAGAACGTCTTGACATTTCTCCAATTTTTTTGTCTTCTTTTCTCTTCTCTAAACTATAGAAAAATTTGTAATAGTGTAAACTGACCCAAATCAGTTTTTACCCCTAATTAATTACTAAAAATGAATTTTATTAACTAGGTTGGGGAAACACCAATATAACATCTTAAACAACCTATGAGTTTTCTTATCTAGACAGACTAGCTTCAATTGGTCATATCTCCCTCATACATGCTCAAAAATTAACAAACTTGGTGGCATTGGATTGTCACAATATCTACTACCCCTTGAAGACATTTTTCCTCGAATGGTATTAGTATTATTAGTTTATGTATCTAACATCCAGCTCAAATACCAAACAAGCAAAATGTAAATACAACACGCCAACTTAAAAAAATGCCAAGAAAAGGATTCGTTACATTAAAAATTCAAATTTATCCGTGATTCCCAATTGATATGTGAGGACCTATTCTTCATATCTCCTTCATTCCCAAGTATATCTCCAACAATTTTATTCCTAAATAGAAACAATGACTAATGCTACCTCATTGGTTCTCAACTGCGAATTTTGACTTGGTCCAAAATCCTAACGGGATCTCCTCCTAAGAGAAACTATCCTAATACCAAATTCTCAGTAGGATATTATAAGTGAATAACCATGCACTTCTTCAACTGAAAATGTGAAACGATGGAGAACTACTACTAAAACTATTGTGGTAGGGTCAAATCATAAGCTACATTACCAATCCTTTTGCATATTAGCTTAGAACAAAATATATCAAGGTTCTAAACTTCCACTTCATACAAATTTTTTGTCAAGCCAGGAGACTACACCCTGGACATGGCCAGCACCTGACAACCATTGTTGCCCTTGAGCGAACCCTTGGCCTGACTTACTTACTCAACGGAAGAATTAACTTAATTCAATTACAAAGCTGAAAACATTCTCATGAGAAATACATTAATTGATTATCTTGGATAAAATGGAACTTAAGTCTCAAATATAACATTTGAAATAAAAGAGAGTAAACTAAACTAACTTGCTATCCTTCTATGAATCCTCTAAACATACAATCATGAATGCTGGGACAGACCCCACAAAATTATGAAATTGAAATACCGAAAAGCATATGAAATAATCCTCTGGAATTCTAGGAGGCTCACCACTGAATCTGAGTTCTCGATCAGGGTTAGCGATGTGCTTGATGCTGATTCTGGTTTCCTGCGTTTGAATCATCAGAGGATGCAGGCCAACTGACATCAGTACTTCAATGTACAAGTAGGTGAATTGGGAATGATAAAAAACCCCTTAGGCTGAAAAGCTGGTAGGGTAAGAAGGTAGGAAGAAACACTCACCTTGGCTCTGCTCGACTATGATTAAACTACTCATATTTCCATTATAAAGCAATTTTTTAAAAAGTAATATGTGTGATTATTAAGAAAAAACATCCATTCCGAAAATGCTGATGAAGTCTGATGGTATGACAACATACAATAACTATGACTTTTTATAGCAAATGAAAATGTAAAAATTAGTTGTATATCAAAATATAATTACTTGCATTATAAAAATACATTAATTTCAATGTGATAGATTCCATAAACCGATAAACCTCAATAGAGCCAAGCGATGGTACAACATTTTTACCTCATGTTGCGAGGACCATCATATATCTGCAAGCGGTTATAGGACCTACTTAAATTAGAACCACAAGCTTAAAAAAATTACGTGATTCATCTAGAAAGATAGACGTCGTTGACTACCCAGGCTAGCTACATGGTTTACAATTGGGACTTGAGTTAGATGAAACAATCTTATCCCAACATCACGGCTTAATACTAATCCCAAAATATACTTTAGTTCATACTTTTAGAATAACTTCCTTTTGTTGTGTTGAGATATTTTGCTCAACACTTCAGCTTTACAAAAACTCCTTTGGAATCAATGTTCCCCTTTCTCAATCAAAACACTTTTTAGAAGTCTTACTTACCGCTTAACTTAAATGTAAAAACATTTATAAACTTTCTATGGAATATATTGTTCTCTAATATCTTTTGAGAAATGAACTAAACTCGTTACGATTTGCTTAACTTTAAACTTTTGATATTGATCAACTTTTCACCAAAATACTTAGTTACCTTATACTTATTTTAACGAAAGAATTCAATTTTTACTCTTTCTTCAAATCGAAAGTTGAGCCTTACAATGAGGTCAAAACATTTAAATAAGACTCTTGGAAGCTTTAAGAAACATTACTTTAACTTACTTTATAGCCTTAGACTTAAAAACTTAACTTATTTGACTTTGATCTTAACATTCCTTCAATTAAATTATGAATTCAAGGTTCATGGTTCATTTTAATTGATTATTTCATGATGCTTATATGTCCTTAGAATATTGGAATCCACTAGGAATATTAGGTACATCACTTAGGAATAATTAAGAAATGATAGGGTAAGAACGGGGTCTCCAGAAGGACTTGGTGCTCAGAGAGGCAAGGGTCGCCAAAGCCTGTCGGACAGACTCTAGTATGAGGTGATCCAGTGGCGCGGAGCACCAAGGCCTTTCAGACAAAGCCTGCCCTGAGGGTCTCTGGAAGGCGCAGCGCGCCATGGCCCATCAGACAGAGCCTGCCCTGAGGGGTTGTGGCAGGCGCGGCGCCCCAAGTCTTGTCAGCCTGAACTTTCGACTTCTCTTATCTGCTTTTCATATCTAAACCTTCTAAAATTCCATGCATCTAACCCCCAAACACTTAGGATCACTAAATACCTCAATACCCTATAGTTTAGACTCATAAATTAGCCTGGAAAGAACAATCAAACAACTAAAGGCATATTACAACTCAAACAACAAGAATTCAATAATTGTTCATCAACAACTTCAATATTCATCAACCACTCTCTTCAAAATGGTATGAATTAAACATGTTATTGTATGGGTTAACGATCCCAAGACAAAAATATCTCATATACCTTAATAGGTATCACCCTTGATGAATCCCACTAGAATCTCTTGGCGTTCTTGGTTAAATCTTGCTCTTTCTCCCTTCTACTTTTCTCTTCTCTTTCCCCCCAAACCCTAAACGTAAAAAGTATTTTTCTAATCTAAACTAAAACATGATTTTACCACAATTAAACCCTTAAAAAAATTAGAAATAGTAGGAAGAATAGACTACTTTACCCTTGCTAAAATCAGGATTGGTCTTTCCTCAGTCCAATAGTCCAACTTTCGAAAGGCATATCTCCCACATATGAAATTTAATTTTAGAATTATCAGAGATGTTAGAAAGATATTCCCAAGTTATTTCAACCCATATAAAGAATTTCCTCTAAATCCTTCTCAACTAAAACTTATGGCCGTTTGAAAATGACCCAAACTCACTTTTTAAACATAGGAATTTTTTGTCAAAATTTTTCCTGTTCTTTCCAAAAATAACTATTCTTAGTTTCTTGGTTTAATCATAGATATTTTGAGTTACGAGATGTTACAATATATCCCCTTGGGAATGTTCGTCCTCTAATGATAAATCTTTCACCAAGCAAAAGGTAGTAGCATCACTTAGGCTCTTCAACAAAGAAAAAGAAGTAACAACATGCTTACACATAGTATTATATAGTTCTAAGAAGATAATTTAGTACCTTGATCTGCATTCTCTGTAGAATCTGATATCCTTCTCATCTTCACAAGTTGCTTCTTAAATACATTGGTTCCTCCAAAGGACCTTGACTGATACAAGTTCCTTAGTTCTCAACTTCCGAGCTTAATGATCTAAAATTTTGACCGGAATATCTTCATTGGATAAACTATCCTTAATGCCAACATTCATAGTTAGTACTTTCAATAAAGGATCACCCAAGCAATTCTTCAACATAGAAACGTAGAATACTTGATGAACCACTGCTAACTCTTGGGGTAGCTCTAACTCATATGCTACATTGCCAAGTCTTATGGAGATTCTGTCAGGACCAATATACAGGGGAATAATTTTCCCCTTCTTACCAAACCTTGTAACATCTTTTATAGATGAAACATTTAGACACACCCTATTAACCACCTCAAACTCCAACGTCCTTCTCCTAACATCTGTGTAGAACTTTTGGATACTCTATGTAAATTTCAACCTCTATTGAGTCACTTTCACCTTCTACATAGCTTAGTGAACTACATATGGTCCTATAAACTGTGTTTCGCAAACTTCGAACCACCTAATAGGACATCTGCATCTTCTCCCATAAAGAGTTTCATATAGAGTAATTTGGTTGCTCGAATGGTAACTGTTTTTGTAAGGGAAATCACTAAGAGATATGTGATCATCTCAATTCCCTTTGAAATCAATCATACAAGTTCTCAACATTTCTTCCAATGTCTGGATAGTACGCTCTACTTTTCCATCTGCTGAGGATGAAAACTACTGCTTAAGTTCACCTTTGAACCCAAACCCTTTCGGAATGATTTCCAGAACTATGTCGTAAAGTGTGCACCTCTATATGAAATAATAGAGACTGGAACTCCATAAAGTCTTACTACTTCTTGAATGTAAAACTAAGCATAATCCTCGACCAAATGCGTAGTCTTTATCGACAAGAAATGTCCTGATTTTGTCATTCTATTATCAATCATCCAGCGCGACCTTGGTAAGCCTGTGATGAAGTCCATATTAATCATCTACCACTTCCAGTCTTGAAGTTCTATAGTCTGAGACAACCCTCCAAGCCATTGGTGTTCCACTAAAATTTGATGGCAATTGGAGCACTCGGCAACAAACTAAGCACATCTTTCTTCATGCCTTCGAACCAATTACCTCTTCCAAATTTGCAGTAAATCTTGGAGGAACCCGGATGAATGGAATATCTGCAGCTATGATCCTCCTCCAAGATCCTCTTCTGGAGTCCATCCACCCTAGGTACACACAATCTACCTTGGTACTTCAGCACATAATCTCCCCCTCATTCAAAAGTCAATACTCTTTATTTATGAACATTCACCTTTAGTTCAAGAAAAATGGGGTATTGGTCTTGCTTTTCTTTCACCTCAGACACTAGTGATTATTCAGCCCCATTAGTCACATCTATCCCTCCTTCTGTGGAATCCATAAGTCTGACTCCTTGGCGTTCAAGTTTATGAACATCTTTAGCTAAATCTCTCTTTTCTTCTTCAATATGGGTGCTACTCCCCATGGATAACCTACTTAAAGCATCAACACCTACATTAGCCTTACCTAGGTTGTAAATAATACTCATTTTCCCTTATGGTTTTGCCGTAGAGTTTTGACAACAAAAATATACTTGTTACTGACCTTAAAATGACATCGAATAACTAGAGCTTTATCGTGGTGTGATGTTGGAATATTAATGAAATGTGATATAGAAATCAATTCATTTAAAACTTATTAAGTTTAAGAACGACCTTAACGCCCAGGAAACTAGTCCAGTTGAATAATGTGTTTAAGTGCTTTATAGTGGAGTTTTGTAGTTTAGTTCAAAATTAACAAAAATCCAAGGTCAATAGTTTTCTTATCTTAGGAATATCATGTTCGGGTTAAATCCTTGGTTTTCGACACTCCAAAATTACCACCGTAGGTCCTTGAGGAGACCTACGTGTAACCCAGACCCGTTGAATCAAGAGATATTCCACCAAAAGTGGTGACCTATATATGGTGTCACGACCCGTGGTCCATCCACTCTTCATGATGACCTCCCGTATGTCCAGGCCGATTAAATGGAAACTCTCTGACAAAAAACCAGAACATGTCCCATCATGGTCTGTGGAATTCGGTCATGAGGTTGTGACTTGTGTCTTGTTGTTAACTTGCTGGCAAGACAAGGGTGTTTCAATAAATTTTTCCCTTTGTCCCAATTAAATACATTGAATGGTTATTGCTAAACTGTTTTATCGGTATTTTAAGATGCATTTACAAACGAAAATCACTTTTGATGAGGGGGAATTTGGTCGTTAAAGGTCCAATTCTAGTTTCTTAATCATCTACAACGACCGGAAAAATTTTGGTCGTCACAGGTCGCTAAAAGTTCCGTCATTAAAAGTTAACGAATGGATTCAAATTCAGTCGGTAAAGAACTTTTGCGACAATAAGGACTCCGATCGTTATTTTTGTTTTAGTGACCAACATTTCCTTTCGCTAATTATCATACTGGTTGTTAATAATATAATAGCACAATTGTAAATTAGTTTGTGTTAAGTTCTTTTTAGCGACCAACATTTCCTTTCGCTAATTATCATATTGCTTGTTAATAATATTAGATCACAATAGTAAATTATTTTGTTTTAGTTCTTCTTTCAAAAGAACACTACATTGTTAATTATTCGTAATTTTCCAACCAACACAACTGCAATTAATATATGATAAATATTGTAAATATGTATAAAAAGTAAAGAAGAATCTTAAAATAAATATCAATATATTCTTAAATTCATAGTAAATTACAAACAACTAATAGTTACATTACCAAAAGGATATCTATAAAAATTACGGCATTTATGCAAACAAACACCTAACCAATATAATGTGTGTATTAGTGAAAACATCTTACATAATTCCTAACGAAATTCAGAATAGCTAGGTCTCTTTGATCTTCACCTTTTTCTATGATATTTTTAGCTTTTAATACTTCATCTGCACTTTCTCGCGATATGGTTCTCAATACACAGAATTTCTTTATCTGTTTAACACACTAAGTTCATGTATATATTATAGATGCTACTTTTTTTTCAAAAAATCAAATTAACCAATGCATGAAAGTAAATGCAAACAACTTGCAGTATCCAATAAATTTTTTGATTCAAAAATAACTTAACTATAATGAATTGATTCCCAAAGAAAGGGTTTTCTCTTCTTACCTAACATAAGAGTGATAAGAAAAAATTGAGATAATTGTAACTATGTTTGAAGCTTAAGATTCACAACCCTCCTTAAGTTGCATAAGGTTTTCTTGAAAATGAATATGTGACACACTAAAAAGAGATGAACAGAAAACTCCATTCGGTACTTACTTGAATTAAGCAATACTGAGGATTATAGTTTGAAAAATAGCATGTCTTACACTCTATAAGAAATTTTCTTTTTAAATTGGTATTTGCCAAGAGGTTAAAGCAACAGTGACTGCTAAATTATTAACCACTCTTCTTTTACCAGTTTGAAGTTAGGAATATGACGCACGATTCCCAGGTAATAGTAGAAGAGGAGTAGGATCCTATATTTGAAGTCGCACTAACCACCTACAATCAAGAAAGTCTTTCACAGTTCCGGGACCTATGAAAGATCAGATCAACATATATAACATGAGATAATGCACGTGAAATATAACTACAAAAACCACATACCTAGTAAAATAGCAAATAGAGTCTAGGAAGTTGATCATACACATACTTTTCACTACTCTTGGCGTACAAATGCTCTTTATGGAGCATATTCATCTACAATAGAACACTTCAAATAAAAAGAAAACAATGAGCCATCATAATAATTAGCTAAATTAGAACACCAGTAAAACAAAAGAAAATCAGGTAATAATTAATTGAATCAACTAGACTATATTTTTGTCAAGCCACCTTAAGAAATAATGCATTATGTATACAGGACAAAATTCACGTGTAAGTTCGGGGAAATTTTCTTTCCGAAATTGAACCATTTCTATGAGACTTAATAGAGAAGTAACAAGGACAAATGTATAGTCCTTTTACCACCATTACAATAAAACCTAGTTTTGTTGAAAAACTTACTAGACATTGTAAGACATTGCAAATATTTTTTTCTGGACATTTCTCTGAAAAACATTCTCTCCCCACAACTCCATATTTCTGATTCTTCTAAGTCAATGAAGTCAGTAACATTTCACTTGAATTATTACGTTATTCCATGATTTCTTGAAAAAGTTTTATAGTAGTTTTCCTTTTTTAAGAGGTGATAGTTTCATGCACAATCCTAAAGTTTCTGCTAGTTATAGGTGCACTCTTTGGAACAAAATTTAAAAATCATTTTTCCAAGTAGGATTCCATGAAAACCGATCAAATGTCATTAATAGTTAAGCCATCACATAAATAACAGTTAATACAAGATGGACCTGATCGACCTCATAAATATAAGGTGAAGCATTTTTCATTTCTTACTCGTTTTATTGTTTTATCGTTTCTTTTTCTTTAAAACAGAGGGACTTTGCAACAACTTATAACCAGCAAAAAGTAAAGGGCTGTAATTCTGTCACTTCTAAGTGAAGAAAATAGGTTAAGAATTCTGAACAGAAGCATTAGTGCAACTCAAATTATTTTGTAAATGTGATATAGTTTGATTAAGTTTTGGCATTAGACGCATATGAGATCTTTCTACAATCCTCAATGTCAATAGATACTACCAATTTGGAGATAAGGATTCTATGTGGGCAAAGTTTCAAAACGCTAAATATTGTTCTAAAATCCATGTCGTGGGCAAAAACTTGTATGCTGACAATTTTATTCTTATAGTAACCTGTATTTATAAGGTTAACCAATGAACAAAAACATAAATAAGAGAGCAGAAAATACATAAAAGCACCAGAATTAATCCGAGTCACATAAACTACTGAGTGTCCTGTAAAAAATTTAATCCCCTCCACGACCCAAGGTTGTACGGATTAATTTCTCCTAAATATAAATGGGACTAAACCTGTTAAGAAATTAGTGGTACCAATCAAACTTCTTTAACTTCACAACGAACTTAAGAACACAACAAGTCACAAAGACTCAGCGATCGATACTTTGATTTATTTGTAGGAAAAATACATGCCGAGAGAAATTTTCATTTAGAAAAAATCAAAAATTCACTTCTTTTGTAATAGCCATTTTATCAAGTAACGTTTCTGTTCACTGAAATCTGTTAAGACTCAGTTTTATCCAGAAAGTTTTGTTCTTTTGGAAAAATACAACTTTTCAAGAAAACTGTGTGCGTTTAGGAAAATAATGACTTTTCGAAGTAACCGTCTTTTCGAAAGAGTAATATCTTTTCGGAATGTTACCTTTTACCCGCAAACTTTAAGAGATAAGTATTAACGGATTTTATTTTATTTAACAAAAAAACTAATAAATAAATTTGTTTCCAAACATTTATCATTCAATCACATCATTTGCCAAATCAAAATCCCCCCCCCCAAATCAAACCGAAGCCAGGCCCGAGCGAGCGAACGAAAACGAACGGTCGCGAGGGGGGCAATCTCTTCATTAGCTCTTTAGAAGTAATGGAAGTGTGTTCCCTTTATAAGGACAACATTTTCCCTTTCTTATGCCGATATGGGAGAAATGACTTCATTGCACTTTGCAAATGACTTTCATTTTCCATCCAAAGTACTGCTCCTCACTTTTCATATTCTCTCTCCTCTTTTTTTCCTTTTCCAATTCACACGTTGCCTACATCCCAACAATTCCCACATGAATGGGGAAGTCTATGTTATTAAAACATATGCATGAAAAAAACTGTGGACTTGTATTAAATGTTAACATCTTATGCTGCTAAGTAGGTTTTCCCTTTTACACATTCGTAGTGAACATATATCGGATATCTCGTCAATCGGTAGATTTATATATTTGAACCTCTAGCTTTTGGGTATACCTATACAACCATATGATCCCACAATAAACCCTTAACTATTCTTAGTTCTCATTGTTTGTTCGTTTCATCCATGACACACATCTTGGATAGTAATCCTTAAAGAACTGGCCTTATCTGATTCTCCTTGAAGCGTCTTACACTTTCCACAGTTACATAGGTGATTTCTAAAATTATTATCCCATAGATACACCATTTGATATTCCCTGTATAAAACTTAGAAACCATTAAAAGTCCTTATGTCCTTTATCCTGGTTACTAAACATTGTCGCATCGGAGAATGACCATAAAATATAATAGTTTTTCCTTTGACATTGTTTGGAACCTGTCCATCAATGACTTTGTTTTTGTTCTCCTTGCACTCATCTTGGGATCCTCCAGTCTCTTGTAGAGTTACCTCTACGTTGGACTTGTTCTCGGCATAAGTCCCATTCCCATCGATGATTCTCAACTCCCTCTCATTAAGGCCGTTGTATGATGACACAGAACCTTATCTTTTGACTTCACATTGTCTTGTGATAATTCCACGACAGAGTAGTTGGCCTCACCGAGTTTGTCTTCGTCTTATGTGACAAGACTTTGCCGGTTTATCCATAATGCTTTCTCCTTCCTATTCCCGTTTGACTAGCCACAAGGTTGCATATAGGGGCCCATGGGTTTGGCAAAATGGAATATCTCTCTAACTTCCGGAGCCTTCAGACTTCTTTCACCTGTCTTGGTCGATTAGCAATGAATTCGACTCGATGTAGAGCGAGCTAGACATATTTTGTTGGATGATGTCCAAGATTATTGTTCCTCCACCAATAGTAAAACTTAATCCATCGTGGATTTTGTTTCAGTTGATCCAGTGAATCAAATTTGCATCACTATATACCTCAAACGGTTGGATATTGTTTGCTAATGTAGCATAGTTTTGAGTGTCATCTAAGTATCCCAAAACACTTTTATTGCCAACCAATGATTTTGATTAGGATTACTTGTGTAATCGACTTAGTTTACTAATAGTGCAACTATGTCTGGTCGTGTACAATTTCCCTGATATACATTAGCTCCCAATAAGCTAGCATATCCAATTGAGACTAACTTTTATTTCATCACCTTTATTCTTTTCAGAATGAAGGTTTGACATCATCGAGTCTTTGGCCCTGTAAAATAAAAAAATTAATTTTCAAGTATCTTTGAATATAATGAGTTTGAGACAATGCTAGACCGTTAGGATCTTTAAATATTTTAAATTCCTTATATCACAATCAGCACTCTTAATCTTTCATATCAAACTGACTCGCGGCATACACTTTGTAAGCTTTTTATATTAGTTGTCTGCTCATTATACTCATGTCATCTACATATAAGTCATAAAATACCTTCTGATTTTGATATCTTTATGTAAATACATTATCACATTCATTGATCTTGAATCCATTTGACACATGTTTGATCAACTTGTGCATGCTTTGTTTTAGGTCCATAAAGTGAATTAATATGTTGCACACTTTCGTTTCCTTTACCATGACTACAAAACCCTCAGACCGCAAAACAATCTAATTAAATATTCCTCTTCTCAGCTCTGCGTTAAGAAAAGAAGGTTGTTTTCACCTCCAATTTTTTTTTTTTGATGAATGTCAGACCGTATCTGGCAGCTAGTGCAATTACATCGAATTGATGTAATCCATCACTGGAGATAATGTGGTCAAAATAATCAAGAGCTTCTTTGTCCTAAAACCTTTTACCATACAAAAACAATCCTTGCTTTATATTTTTCAATAGTTCCATCGTCTTCAATCTTCTTTAAAGATGCCATTTTCAAAACCTCAAGGGTTTTTGTGTCCTGGAGGAAGATTGCGGCCAAACCTCCCCAAGTAATTATTACGTAATATTGATTTCAATTTCACTATTAAGAGCCTCTTCCAACAGGTTGAGTCGCTAGAACACAGTTGCTCCTTGAAATTTTTTGAGGTCACTTTCAAGAGAATTACAAAATCTGATCAAAAGGAAAGTACGTGTCTTTTTGACCATTTACTAAGTCTTGGACTTCTTCATTTTGTTCATTCTCTTTGGGTTCTTCTCTGGGTTCGTTAGATTCCCCAATTGATAACTACAGTCTAAGTTTTAACGGATGATATGTTCACAATTCAGCACTATCTTTTCCCTTACCTTATTATCATGAATCATTCGGATGTTCGGACTGATGAACCAAAAATCAACAGCCTTACTGTTGTGGCCATATCCAATGAATACAAAATCACAGTCGTAAGGTCCTAGTTTTACAACCTCTTAGTATAGGAACTTGTACTTTGGGCTATACACCCCCACACTTTGAAGTAATTTCAATTGGGTTTTCTACCTATCAATTTCTCATATGGAATTACCTTTGTCATTTTATTGATCACTTTGTTAATTTTGATTTGTTTGTAAGGATAGCTTCCCCCACATATTCTGTGGTAAAACCTGAACTTATAGTAATTCAGTCATTCATTTCTTTTAATGTTCTGTTTTTTCCTTTCTCAATATCATTAGACTGAGGATTGGAGGGAGTAGTAGTTTTGATGTATTATTCCGTTTTCTAACCCTTTCTACAAATGGATATTATATTATCCCACCGCCATCACTTCTATCGTTTTGATCTCTTTTTCTAACTGATTTTCACAACTCATTTTTTATATGCCTTGATGCATATATTGCTTCATCCTTACTATTTAGCTAATAGACATAATAATGTCTATTGCAAATCGTCAATAAAAGTTATGAAATATCTTTTCCATCACGGGATGGTGTTGACTCATGTCACAATATCCGTGTGATCTTCTAACGGATTTGAACTTCCTTTCACATAGTTATATGAGCTTACCATCTTAGATTCAAAAACAAATTTGCATTTGGATTTATTGCACTCAATTTTTGGCAAATATTTAAGTAATCAGTTTTCGCAAGGTTTATTATTAACGTGTCCAACGTTCATTCATAACATTTAGACTGCAATAACGTAAGAAGAAGCAAATCTTTTATTCGATCGAACTTCAATTTCATGTGTTTTAAACTGTTTTATCACTAAGGTAGGCTTTTCCTACAAAATTTATTTTTTTTTTGCTTACTACTAGTTTGTTTTTTTTTTTCTTTATCATAAACAATACACATTTAAATCAATTCTTGATCAAACTGAATTGAAACTATATTCTTCTCAATTAAGAAACATATGAGACTATCAAAGTCACCACCTTGCCTGTGTCTCTTTAAATAGGACTTTTGCCATTTCCTTCCCGTCTGCAATCAACTGAGTTTGCCATAAATAATTTTTCATCTGTAATTTTGCTGGAGTATATGATGAAAATATTCTTTTTTGCACAAACATGGCATGAGGCACCAGAATCTATCCACCTTCTCTTGGATTTCCAACCAAGTTCATTTGAAAGCATTGCCCAGAGATCGTGCCATTTCTCCTAGGATTTCAGGCTAAGTGTTTGCTTTGATCCTTCTTTTTCCTTCCTTCTAGACCCCGATTCATATTCTATGCCTTCTGTTACCAAGCCAGTTGAAGCAGTTGCACCACATAGAATTTCTTCTTAGAGGATTGCTTTTTGGACCAGATGCTTTGTCTTTTCTTTTCTTTAATTGTGAGATCTTCTTCAACACAATTTTAACTACTCCAGATATTGCTGAATTACCACGTGCCATCTTTTCTGCTGCTTTATTATCCTCTTCGATTCTCAACCTTCCTATGAGATTTCAACAGTATCTCCTTGCATTTGTGTTTCAGTAGTTTTTAAAAGTCCTTCCCCAATGGAGGTAAACTTTTTCAATAATTGCGTCACTTGAAAAGCATCATTCACAACAAGTCCTACATTAAGTATTATGTGCAGTAAATTATGGAAAACTTAATATTTCTAACAAGGCAGTAAATAAATATACCTTAAGCAGGAGATCATTGATTATGACCCCTGCATTCCTTGAACTTTTGGTGAATACAGTCGTACTGTTACTCCTCTTATAGTTCAGAAAATTTTTTCCACATGAATTTCTTCATTCCGGAATTTTCTGTGTGTTTGTACTTCTTGTCCTAAAGCATCCCAGAGATCGTATTGAGTTTTGGAATTGCTTTACCATTGTAAACTCCTCTGGCTGACCACTCAAAATAGTACTTTTTACACAAAAAATCTGAGTGTGTCCATGCGTCTGTTATACCAAGAAGTCGTTCATTCACCGGAGTTTCCTCTTACATAACAGAAACATTCTCATTACTGACTTTTGCAGACTCACGTAGGAGATAAAAGAACATCTTTTGCTTTCATCTCTTAAAGTCGCCTCAAGAAAACTTGGCATGTTTCGCGTCGGGCGCTAAGAGGCAACATTTATGATATGTGCAACCGTTGTTGTTGCAGCACTTACTTGTTCATCCATTTGATTGACTTGAATTATTCTTTTTTTTCTTATCACAAATTGGCAGTAATTTAAGTATTTTTAATACTCCATTAAAGACATCTTTACACAAACTATGTCTGATTTAACGATAAGTTTTTTATGTTCTTTTAAACAAATACGTTATCAAATGAATTTTAAAAATTCGAGCAGAGTAGAAAAGCATAAAGGTTTTAATCTCCAGAACCTCAAATACAGAAACGTTAAATTTTCTTACGATTGTTCTTCTTATAGTACCCTTTAATTTATAAGTTCCCAATGACAGAATAAGATGAACAGAAAATACATAAAATACAAGAATTAAACTGAGTCCCACAAAACTATTGTGTTGTCCTTAAAAAATTTAATCCCTCACTGTACCAAGGTTATTGAGTAATTTTTCCAAGATAAAACAGATTAAACCTGTTTAAAGAAATAGCGGGTACCAAAGGCTCAAACTTATTTAACTTCAATCAACGAATTTTGTAGAAAAGAAAACAAGTCCACACCCAGAGTTCAGTCGGCGACACTTTGATTTTCTTTGAGAGAACAATAATGCAGAAAGGAGAAAATTTCAGTGTTTGAAAATTTGAAAATTGCAACTATCCTTTTATATAGCCATTTTCACAGCAAGGAACGCGTCGGTTCAGTTTAGCTATTTCATCCCACGTTTTTAATCAAGAAAGTTGTGCCTTTTGAAAAATACAACCTTTCGAAAATTTGTGCCTGTTAGTGAAAGACAACATTGGAAGTAACAACTTTGTGGAAAGTACAAATTTTCGGAATTTGACCCGTTAACCCGAAACTTAGAAAGATAAATATTGAGCAGATTTAAAATTTATTTAACAAAAAACTAGATTAATCAAATTTTGGTCCAAAAAATTTATCAATCAATCCACATCATTTGCCAAATCCAAAGCCGAAGCCAAACCAAGTCGGAGGCCGGAGAGCTACGACGGCTGCACAAACGCGCGATGGCCTCTTCTTCTTTGCTCGTTAATAAGTATGGAAGTTTTTCCTTATATAGGACAACAATTTTGCCTTTCTTTTGCCGAAGGGAGAAATGCTTTTCATTAGCACGTTGTCAAATGACTTTTCTATTTTTTCCCCTCCAAGTAGATCCCTCACTTTTTCAATATTCTCTCTTTTCTTTTTCCATTCACACTTACTAAATCCCAACAGATAACTCCTTCGACTAGCAAGAGATATGAGTGAAAAAATGCATTGGGTGGAAGATTAACAATGGTAACTGTAGTCCTTTGTGGGATGACATAGCAAAAAAGGGGCTTTTGTGAACATCAATCCAAACTTTATGACAAGAGATAATGCTATATCAAAGGTAAACGACTTTCTGATAAATAATGTCAGAAGCTCTATTACACCATTTGTAGTCAAGTGGCTTTATATATCACATACTATTCACTTGAAAATGAATAATTGACTAAGGAACCACAAATTATCAACACTACTGTCTCCTAATTTTTGGCACAAACACCAAAATTCTTTACGATACATTTTATCTTTTAGAAGATTATTTTTGGACATTTAACTTTTAGAGGAGGTTTTTTCTATGCCATGCAAACAAAAGAGAACTGAAGCTTGCGTCAGTTCGATATACAATGGTGTATGAAAAAGGAATTCACAGAGTTAGCCACTGAGTTGGAATATCTCATCTTGTTCAACATGTTGATCAACACAGATACATACAACTTAAATCTTAAACACATTGTTAGCAGCATCACAAATCATCTCACTGGTATCCAGTATGTCATATCGCATTGCAATAGAAAAACAAATCAAACTGCAGACCTCCTTTCTAAAATGATCTTTACAAGTGGAACTACCTACAAAGGCTAGGATCTACTTCAACTTGATATATTGAAAAACTCCTACTTTTAGGAGAAGATAAACACGTAACTTCTTTGTTCGTTAAGTTCTTTCAAGGTAATTGCAAAGGATTGTTTATAGGATACTTCATTTCCTAGCAAGATTATTGTGAAATCTTTTTTTGTAACCTTGACCCAAGGTTCTATTTCCCGCTCATGTCATTATATATCTTTCTCTACATAATTAACATGGAAACCCCCCCCCACACACACACACATCTTCGGCCTATTACCTAAGGTGATAACTTAGTCTAAAGAAAAAGTTTTATAAATTTGTCAATCGAAAGTTTCAGTCCTGTAAATTTCACAAACATCGTAGCTGAACTTATGAAAAGAGGAAAACAAAACTACCAGATTAAGCATAAAGAAAAATAAATTGAGTCTCTCACCTCTAAGATATAATGATGAACATGCTTATGATCTTGATATAAATTTGTTGAAGCAACCTCTTTTAGTTCTGAAGCATTTCAAGGGAACATTCATCCACAGGTTCCTTCAAATATTACAAACTAAACAGATAAGTTTTAACAAGGATCCATGTGTTTTCTCAACAATGCTAAAGGAATCGATAGTTCTTTTAATCAAACACCCACTGGGATGTCCAAAGTTGTCTTGAATGGTACAGGTCACATTGAAGATGATAAATCCAAATTCAATTCCTTTGATGAAGTGAGAGCTACTTATAAGCTTCCTTTGTCTTTAAGATGACATGATGCCCAAAAAACTTCTATGATATCAATTGGGACACAATATCACCCCTTAACTTCAGTTGACTCATTCTACCTTCATTTTACTTTATTCTCATTGCACATATACTAATTAGAACAAAGAAATTATATATGTTACGAGATAAAATTTAGATATTTATTTTATCACTAATAAGATAATGAGGGTAACTAATATTCATTTAATCACTAATATAATAAGTGTAGAAAACAACATCTGGATTCTGGAGAGTAACCAACAACACACACTCTGCCATACAATTTTTTTGGCTAACAATATCTCCCATGTCACCGAAATTATTATGGAAATGTTAAAAGTAATTATTTTTGAATTAATATTGTAAGTAATCAATCACTTCATTTATCCCTCCAAACTAGGAATAACCAAAGATAATAGAGGTATACATCACAACATCAGGTTATAATCCATCTTGTAAGTCCATATTTCTTCCTAAACCTCGCATCCTATCCACTTGACTAACAAAACAGACAATCTATTTATAGAAATACTATAGTATGATATCGAAAAACATGCTATAAACAAACCATCAGGCATCATTATTGCTAATCTCTGAAGATCCTTTAAATCAAAAGCAATACCCTATACCTAGTTTTAATTAAAATCATATACAATCAATACCAAAGTCAAAAAAATCAAATAATTGGATTTTATGGAACAGTTTGATATTTTTAATTTTTATGCCCATTCCTACTTTTAGTCTTGATTCCTTGAAACTTTTCTCCATTTCTTCAAAATAATTCCTCATGCCCTTCGTTTAAGATCAGCTAGTCAAAGTTCGACCCAAATTTTATAAATCTAGCGAAATATGGTAAAATACAGTAGAAATATCAGTAAAACATTCATACTAATGAAGAAATACACCCATAGAACTACTCCTATCGCTTCATATCAGAGTTTGTATGTAGTTTCAAAAAGATATTGAAACCCTAACTTAGACGTATCATTCCTTCAAGTTTAAGAGAATGTGAGATAGTAGCTACACAACCCTTTGCTGATAGATAATACTCAGTTGCAAAAATTGGGCAAATTCCTGAACAATGAAACAATAATGAATAATTTGTAAATTTAATTTCCTAAAATAGGAACGTCTTTAGTTTAGTTTTTGAGAAATTTCTAAAAATTCATAAATAAGTATTGTCAAAGGTACTTCACACAGATAAAATAAAAAAAATTACCTTGATGACAAGAGATAACAAATACCACATCACTAGAGGTCCATAATATGCAAAAATTGTAACCAAGGAACAAAATAGTTGAATGTTTTTAGGGTTACTTGCTTCTCTGCTGGAAGATAGGAGCATTGTTTGGGTAGATGGATATTTTGTGAAAAGGTAAAAAGAATGGCGTACTTCTTTTTTATTATTATTTTAAAAATACTCCTATTATTTTAAAAACATATCCCATGCGATGAATCAAATATTATTTTTTAGCGACCGATATTGTTTTGGTAGCTATAGATCACTTTTAACGACCGAATGCCTATCCCTTCGTTAAGAAATGGTCGCTAAGAGTCTGATTTCTTGTAATGAGTAATAAAACATTTAAAAAATATTTTTTGCTCTATTATTTTCAAAACCCCAAAGTTATAAACCCCTCTTCCCCAGAACTCTCTCAAGGAAAACTCCATTACAAGTGAAGAACTCAAGGTTCCATGGTCAACTTCTTCAAGTTTTCAAGTCAATTTCGTGGGATTCTTCATGTATAAGGTATGTTGATCCTTATATTTTGATTAATTTTACGTTGAAGAAGTCAATTCTAAATAATGTCAAAGTTGTGAATGATAAAAAATCCTACTAGTAATCTAAGTATGTGTTCATTGGTAAAACATTTTTGAAGCATTTATAATAGTGAATTAAGGTTGTTTGATGATTTTAAGTGTATTCATATGGAATTCCTTCAAGAATCTATGTCTTCCTCTAAATCCGTTAATTGAATGGAAATTGATTGATTATTAATGTATATTGAATAGCATCTAATAATATGAAGTTAGATTACGAATTGATGCATTAATTGTTTCTTATTATAGAGAAGTATTGTTGTATTGAGGTATTGATGCTTTGGCAGGTTTGTGAGTTGGGATATAAGGCCTTGAAGGCATCATGTGATCAATCCCTTGTGGAGTTGCTCATATTAATAATGGAATTGGTTATGAATTATGTGTTATCTATTGGAGTATCTTGGATACAAGAGTTGAGATCTATTCTTATTAAGATTCAATTGTGATACACTGATTTGTGATCCACTTATGGTGGAGGTGCTTACTTGATAACTATGTGAATGTGATACTCATGTTAAAAATTATTCTTGTATAAAATGTGAATGTGTTTTGACTAAAAGTATACCCTCACTAAATACTTTTGAATTGGTAGGCTTAGGTATCCTATTCTTTTGTAAATTAACTTGAATTGTTAGGCTAGTGCATCTTCTTCTAGACTAATGACTGTTTCTTTAATTAATTTCTAAATGATCATGATTTTGGAAACCTATAGTTGGTAGCCTTGTGTCTTTATTCTCTTTATAATGTGAAGTATGTCTCCTTTATGTTGATGAAATGGATTACATAGCATGTCATGTCCAAAATAAAGGTTCTTTATAAATGTAACCTTGAGGATCACTTAAATAGTGCATGAAGCGGTATTATGGCTGAAACTTTATGTCTTACTTAAGGGTGTCTTAGGGTAACTTTAGATAGAGGACCTATAATGATTAATGATCTACTTAATGTATGTGCTTATGTATTGAGTGTTGGTGCTAGTTGAAGTATGACTATTTGAGGAGAAGGTGAAAAGGTAAAGGTAATGGTTTGAATGAGATGTTGTGATTTATATGATGTCTGTCACTTATACTATGCCTTTATTGTTGAAATATTCATTCAGTTTTACAAAATGGCTTAAATCATGACTTTCAACAGAAATTTTCTTTTAACACATTTTTGTTTGGTCATGATACTTAGTGCTTAATTGTGCTAACACCATCTTCTTCATGCGTTTACTACTAAGTGTTGGTTGAGACTGTTAGATGGATTCTCTAGTTGAAGGCTTGAATTTTTATTCTCCAATACTCGGTATGTCCTCATGGATTCGAGGATAATGAACTACTTATGTTTCCTTTTGATGTAATAAACTGTTATTAGTTTCTTTTTGAATGTAAAAGGGTTGTGTCCCTATGACATTAAACCAAACATCAAATCATGACTCATTATTAATGTTGATATGAATTTAATTGATTATCATATATTTTTGGCAAGAATTTGTTTCTGACGGCGGCAACTTCAATTCGGCAAAATAGGTGAAATATATTTTGTTAACTTTTATGACGTAAAAAGTCACCAAAAACCAATTGACCATACCCAATTACCGCCGAACAGCCCACCAAAAAAAATTCACCTTCTTATTTTTCAACGAAAACATATGTATAATTAACCATATACATATTATTTAAGTTAGGTATTTATATGCAAGCATGACTCTTGATGTCAATTTTTGGAAAACATATATTCACAACGGAAGCTTATTAGGAACTTTACTACTTACATGAATAATACATAATCTAGATCGTTATGCTAAAACATATATCATGTTAGAACACATAAACCTATTTAAATTTAATTAAAGTGCCTCTTGATGCATGAGCCGATACCTTCAAGTGAATCCACAGATATACAGAACTTGAAGTGAATATACAAGATAACTATGGTCTTCTATATTGCTTCCCAGTCACAGCGCGAACTCCCTCCAATATTTTATACGGCAATTATCGAATTATAAATTAATCCGTCTTCTTTATAGGTTAGGAAAATCCCTATTTATAGAGATTTCCTCCTAATCCAAAAAGGACCAGAAAACCTAGTTTTCTAGTAGACTAGAAAAATCTATATTTTCTTTATTTTTCCATTGAAATAGGATTCAGAGTTTCGTTAAATATAGGCATTGTATGGACCACATAATTAATTACCGAGGATTCCTATAATTGAAATAATTCTAAATAATTAATTTGAATTATTCTTACCATCATAAATGACAAATCATTCCACTAGATATTAGTAATTGCACTCCTCTATTTATATTTTTGAATTCCTCATCAAACACTTATGTAATTCCTCATGTTAATATATTAGATACTAATCAATAAATTAAATTATTTTTGAATCTAACTTCATAACTAATTTCCTTTTGAGCACTACTTAAATTATTTCATGTGTCGAATTCATAAATCCACTTGCAAGATTTGACCCGATGAGAACTCATAAGTTTCCTTAGATTAATGTCAATCAATATCTATAATGAGAAATGAATTCCATCAACATACTTATTATTTCACCAATATATGTTATTATTATCCAACTTAGCAGACATATTGATCCATCTCAGAATCTCACCCTTTAATAAATCAAAACGATAATTAATCTATACTAATCATTATAGCTATGTCTCGATTAAGATATAAGTACATTTAATAGTTTAAAGAATATGTTTTTCTCAGTCAATCTAAAACAAATATCTCTTCTCAGTCCCGTTTAATACATACAAAATGTACTAGCACAAGAAGTTGGAACTATACCATTCCCATAATCAGAATAAAGAATATAATCTTGTGTTACGAACTTACCCGATGGGATGTTCAATTTCCATCATAGATTGTCAACCAAAAACATTATACTTATAAGAATCTATGATTTAATCCTCTATTTATAAGCTAAAATTCTACACACTAAATCATCTATTATATAAGTAAATATACTCCATCAACGAATATATGATCTATTAAAGTTGAGAAATATTTATCTCTAATGAATATTATTTCTTAACATATGCTTAATAGAATACATCCCAAAATTGGAGCTAAAGGATCCATCATAACTATAATCAAAGTTCAATTTTCTAATGTATTGCTCAAATTAACCAATCATTTTTCAAAGGCTCTTCAATACAAATAACTCCAGTAAAAATAAATGAATGAGTAAGTGACAAAACTAATAGTCTCAGCAAGTTACAAAGGAGTTTTATTTGCTCTTGGAAACCTATAAGAAGTTAAAATACACCTATATAAGTAAACTAGCTAGAGGGACATTATAATTTTTTTATCCAATTAATAGACAACAATAATAAAATATCGATGAGGGAGAATTGCAATTTTTGTTTTTTGATTTCTTCAATATTTCAAGTAGTTTAGTAAATATTAAGTCGGGTATCTCAAGTTATAGGATTATTGAATTATATTCTATTGTTCTTAATAATTACAACTATTTTTATCTAAAATTTTCAACATATTACTTATAGAATTATGTTAAATATATGCATATGTAAAAGGATGCTCTGAAAATTGAAACTTATAAAATCTTACGCTAAACTGGTAATTGATTTTTTCAAAGAAATCTAATATACTTTTCCAAATTAGAATTTAATTAAACAAAACATCCGTCTCTTTAATGTCCTATAAGAAGAAGAAAGAGTCTTTAAGTAATCACTCCCAATCCAATAAGGGCCTTTAATTTTTAATGAATGTCTGTCCTAAATGTTTAAGGAGAGCGTATAAATATAAGTATGAAAAAGGTTTACTGCCTAGAGAGTTTAAGTAATAATTTTTTATCTAAAATGTTTCCAAAACGAATTTCAAAATAATGTATGAAGGTTGTTTAGATTGTGAGCATTGACTAAAATTTAAGTCTACGCCTTCAAGTACGACTAGTCGTCCAACCGCATACATATTTTATGTAACATTTATATAATGGTGAATTGAATGACTTTTATTCGAAAAATATACTGCGCTAGAGGAAGAAAATATATTATGCTTATATATATTTATATTCAAAACATGATTTCATCCATGTAATGTTATATGAAGGGAAACATAAGGCATCATGTTAAAATGACTAATTAATTTTGATATTATCGGCTATACGAGCAAAAGAAATTAATAACTCTGGAAACCGACTCGCTTAGTGTTTTGAGATCGGTTGGTACTTCATTGAACTCACGGTTGCAAGAAAGTGATTCAAACACAGCAAGAGATGAATACAAACTTGTGTTTTTATAAGCACCAGTCTTATAGAAATCATTGGATTGTTTAAGATAATTAGTGGCATCATTGTAATTTCTCAAACAATTGGTCATGTGGGCTTTCAGGTTGGGATCTTTGATGGGTTTTTTAATAATGGATTTAACCCATTTATAGGTGGATGTGCTGTTATCTTGGGCTATTTGAAGAACAGTAGAGAGAAGACCATGGGCATCTCCTTTGGAGACAGAGGGGTCATTTTGAAGCATCTGAAAACAAAGTGGAGGAAAAAAGCTTCCGGGACAAATTTCAATCATTATGTTTCCTCTTCACATTGTGGGAACACAAAATAGTGCTACTACTAACACAGTATAGAAGACAATGAAGAGTAGAAAGTTTTTGTCATTTTTTTTACCTCATTATTTCTGTTCACCCTCTAACATGTTTTTATAGCATTAAAAAGTATCAAATATGAGATTAATGCAATTTATAATTAATTTTTCTTTTGTAAATGTAAAGGAGTAAAGTCAAATATGGGATAAATGCAATTTACTAAAAGAAAAGAAAAAAAGTCAAATATGACATTAATGCAATTCATAAATAAAAGAGAAAAGTCAAATATGATATCAATGCAATTCATTAAAATAAAATAGAAAAGAGCAATATGAGGTTAATTTAATTCACATTAAATTATAAGAGAAAATTCAAATAAAAAATTAATGCAATTCATCATCAAAATCAAAAAAAAAGGAAAAAAAAAAGTCTAATGCAATTAATAGAGATGTAACAAATTTGAGATTCATTCTAGTATTCAAAAGTAGGTTACATACATTTAAATACTTACATAATTATTATATGATGTTATTTCATAATAATCATTAGTAAAAAATTAAATAGAAATTTGTAAGACCCTTGAGTGTAAGAAAATATTCAATATTGAATTTATATTAAAAATCTAAATTGGAGGATTCATACAAATTCTAACGGCTCATATTTTTGAATCAATTAAATAATACGATTATTGTGATATATTGTAGTCTTGATTATTATTTCCTTTATACAAATTTTACTTTCTACAAATTCTTGCAATGCCTAGGGGAAGACTCTATACCTCTCATATCAATTCTTCAAAACTTATCGAACCAAAATGGCTTCCACAGAATAATCAACTCAATATAAACTTCCTCTGACTCTCCTAAGTTTTTATTCATATGTCTTATAAAGCAAAGGATTCATTACTATTACCTTTGAAGTTCCATAGCTTTTACAAAGAGTAAGCCATATGTTTGAGACAACAAACACTTCAAGTTCATACCATCAATATCCTCTTTTGGGTCATCAAACCACAAAGGAATAAGGGTCCCCGAGTATAGAATTTTCAAGGTAAAGAAGTGTTTGCAAAAAATATCAAGAACTCATCTCCCTCCACTTAAACTCTCAATCAGAAATCTTCTTTGTAATTAGAACTATAATTCAGGCAAATAATCTAAATACCATGCATCCCATTTAGGTATCCTTTGAAGATTACTTTAAAAGATGAGCTATGCTACTATTGATGTCCAACTCATCAAGAATAAAATTGTAAGTGCGTCTCACTCTAAAAGGAATAACTTGCAAACTTGGCGCAGATAGGTGCTATTATTGACATAGCATGTACAAAGCAAGAGTGTTGGATATATTTTATGGAATAGGGTGAATGGATTATTATATGGAGAGTCCTCCATGCTACTTGAAATGTATTGATTTTAAGAATTGACAAACATGTAAAGGAAACACACCTGAACAAAGAGATGCTATTTTTATCTTCCTTTAAGGGGACAATCTCACTGGATATTTAAAGGGCTTCATTAAATGGAAATCAAATATATGTCAACGTCCTCGCACCAAGTCTTCGCTTGTGGTATTCCAAGTCATCCATTGAAGATTACCTTTCAAGTTGCTTTTCCATTATCAAACCTCCCAAATTTCATTCATTCAAACAGTTTGAAGGGAAAAGATATTTGAAAAAGAATTGTCGCAACTCGTTGTGAGACATGTTACTAATTAAGGGGACGCTACAAATTCTAATCTACCTTGTCAAACCGTTCTATCTCTCCGTAGAATGCAATACCTTTGATTAGTACATAGATCTTCACCCCAGTTCTATCACTAAATATTAGCAAGTTGTGTTATGTTTATTCTTTTTACTCTTCTATAGGCTGTCAATAGTTTAGTTTTAATACCCCTCACTTTTCCAAGACATCCCTAACTAATATACACACAGAAGTTTCAAATCAGTAGCCTAAAACCACCTTATGGGTGATTTTCCTATATTCCCAGAGAGTTCCTCAAATCATGACATATCAATGTTGGAGTTACAAATATTTTAATTAAAGAAATCAAATAAAGGAAATAATTGATACTCATGTGGTATACAGTGAGTTTGCTGTATTTTTTATGCAATATACTTGAAGTTTTTGTGATCCTTGGACAATTTTTATTAGATATGATTTTATTTTGATGTGATGTTGCAAGAAAATAAGTTTGGAGAAGTTGATTGAGAAAAACGCTGAAGCAGCAGAAGTCGAAGTTGCTGGATCCCAACAACGGGCCTTCATCAAGTTTACAAACCGGTTATTGTGCGGCGTATGTGTCAGTTCAAGGAATTCTAACTATGCGTGGAACAACAGAGGCAAATGATGCCCCATACATGGAGTGAAGGACCGTTGAGCAATGTCCCTCAATTGAATAAGAAAGTTGAGTTTTAGTACTTGAACCACATAGTAACAAGATAGACCTTGAATGGACCTGCTGACTGTAGGTGATGACCGTCGATTAAAGACCATAATTTTTGGCAATTTGCTAAACCACGAAGGAGAGCCGCAAACCATTGACTGATCCACAGTCCGTACGTTGCTATTGTAAAAAAAACAGCGTCCAAACTCAAATTTTCTATATTTTCATTACCAATTAGTTTAGGATTCTTTTATATAAATATAAGTTATATATCTCGTGTTTTCTTTGTCAGGCACTTTGGGATCTTTTGTTTTCATTTTTCGGTTTCTTTTGCAAAAAGCTTTGGCAATTAATTCTTTAAGCTTGGTTTATGATATTTGGGATTGATTTTTGATCGAAGATTTCTGTATTCAACTATTCAAATTGTAACTTCATGATTTGTCTTCTTAACCCTAGCAACATCCACAACTAGGGTTGTGGTAACCATGAATACTTAACAATGTATGACTACTAACTAATTTTGGGATAGTATTTATACATATATTATTAACTCTTTTCTTTTGAACTCTTTTTAACGGTGGCCAACGTAGAATTCGACTCATTCCTACGTGTCAACAAGGATGAAACGAATGATATAAATATTAAACAACGGAGATTTAGACGTGTTTCGCCACTATCTGATAGCTTAACCATAATATTGCAAAGGCTAATCTGGGTTTATTTGTAAGGGTTACTAGAGTATACACCTGTAGATAGCATAAGTTTCTTTTAAAAAACTCCCTATTTGGAGGTTTTAATCACTTAAAGGATACCAAACTTATCAACTTTGCATATTAAAACTAGGATAGGATTACTGTTATTAGGAATATTGTGTTAAGAGCTCGTGGGAAACACTTATGACCTAGTTTTCATCTAATATTAATATCTCAAATTGTGAATCTTTTTTACTAGTTAGGTATTCATTGAAATTAACAAATTGTTAAAAAAAAACTTTTTGTTTTCGTTCTAAGAAATAATCTAAACAAACGTAGATAACTATGAGTTAGTCCGAGTCTGAACCATATTCCTCGTGCTAACACCCCAAATTTGAATCGAGGAAAATAAAAACTATTTAACAAGTTCCAGGTTCCAGACATGATGGCTAACAAGGGACCGTGACTATACTCGCAAATCGTTTGTGGTTATGTGGTTGGACACCTCAGAAATTCTCTAGGCCATGTCCACGGACTGTAGGTAAATCGATGGTCACATAATCCATTGTCCATAAAAGGCCAAATTCTTTTTCTAGGCCAGGACGACCAGGGTTCAATATAGGGTAAAGGATATATTTGTGCCTCGCCATGAGCGACAAAATCCCAAGGATCCAGAAGGTAATAGGTATGAGGATATGCTCTCGTGTATACTCAACAAAGTTGAAGGGTCAGACAAAAAGCTAAAAGCTATGAAAAAAGACGTGTCCACCCTCAGTCAGACAGTCACCTCCCACTATATCTGAATCAAGCAGTTAGAGATCAAGACGGGCCACATCTCAACCATGGGTCCATTGGCGGTCTGTTACTCGTAGACTAGCGATAATATTTTGGGTCAGTTGAGTTCGTGTCAATGTTTTAATAAACTTAGTGAGTCTTTTTTCCCTATGCCTAGTAGGGTCACTATATAAGCCTTTTTAACTCTAAAACTAACCCAATGTAATCATATTTTTGAAAATCCAAATTAATTCCTAGAGTTAATCCCTCCAAAAATAATTTCTCTAGATTCAAACTAGGGTTCAAGAGCTTCTGTACATCAATATCATTGGGATTTTTTAATGTATTGTAGTTTTAATCCATTGATAGATTTAATCCATGTAGTCCTCTCAAAATCTCCAATTTCAAAAGTACAAAATCCCCAATCTTTATGATTTGATTCGAAAGTCATGGTTCCTTTAAAATTTGATTTTAATGATTTAATTATGTTATATTAAGAATGAATTGAGTATTTCCTATGGTTTTGGCAATAATTATATCACATAGAAACCATGTAATTCCCATTTTTACAAAGTTCATGATTGATGTGGGTTTTTTTGATGAAAGAAGAGTTTTTAAATGAACTAATGCATGATGGTATTACACTCACTAGAATTTTTTGCCATCCCTGTTTAACTCTAGAGATTCAAGATGTTTATGATCACAATCTTTTGAACTTCAATGAGCTTAAGTAAAAGATTATGCATTTTCAAGGAAATCTATGCAATTGTATTGATAATGCTTTGAGAGTAAAATATTGATATCGTTGTTGTTGTGTCGTTGACAAAATATTCAATACACTCACATATGCATGAGTAATGAAGGTTGTAGGGTTTGAAGGATTTATCACCTAATTGAATCTAAAAGCAAGGTCTAACAGGTGATCTAAATAGTTTTCTTAATGACACGCCTTAAATCGGTAAGGCAACGACATCATTCCATGAGTAATTTAAGAGTTATTTTAATTGATATAACTTGAATTGGTATGCCAATGAAACCCTTGCACAAGGAAATAATGAGCTACTCTAGTGATATACTTTGAGTCAGAAGGCCAAGGGCTTCATTTCATGAGTAATGGAGTCAAGTCAAGATTTAATAACTAGTCGATAGGAATGTAATGCTTAGCACAGAGTGGATACTGCATGAGGTGGACGCTTTTCCATAATAAGGACAGGTTTCTAGTAATAATATTTTTATCCCATAAACTACGTGCCCTCATAGGTTATTATCTAGTGAATCCTTATAAGTTAAGATTTATCTGTTCTACCTTAGGAAAGTAGAGTAAACCTTTTTTTGTGAAGGAGTCACCTGATTCCATGTTATGCTGATATGATCCCATGTCGGTTAAGGCTTATTTCGCACTATAACAGGAAGTTTAATATTGAACTAAGAATTTCATTAAGAGGCATATTGCAGTGTTCAAAGTAATCATGCTCAATTAAGTGTCCCATAAGAATTCAGAGATCTTCAAATAAGGCTATCTTGTATATATGATGTTTTAATTTATGTTTTCCGCCTATCTCCATGATGTTGCTTAAATTGTGCAAAGTGCATGCTTTCAAAAGAAATATTGTTTTATCATGTTTTAAGTTTTTTTATGGATGACTATCATGCTTAAAACATTTTTGTAATAATGCCTACTTTTACTTACACTTTTTTCCAAAGTGTAGGGTTTGGTTCTCATGGTGGAAATTTTTATGGCTTGATCTTGGATTGATCGTATTCACAAATTTGTTGAGTCCTCTTTGTTTAATGGATGGATTTCTATATTTTTATTTCTTTCATGTAGTTTCCCTTTTATACATGTTGTATGCGCTAGGCCCTACTCTATTAAAAAATTGTAATAGATGACTATGTTGTGACGAAACATCTAGATTTCCTCTTTCGTTTATGAACACTTTTTTTTACTTGAAATATTTTTTCTCTCATTATTCTATATCTTATGTTGTGAGGATTTAGAGGCTTGTGTCCACTCCTTAGGGATTTCATATGTCGTGTTACATTTAGGGGGTACCCCTGAATTATGGCAAACCTTGTAATCAGATCACAAGATTTAGAATGATTCTAGGATGATGTCTAACAGGACACATCTTGTAGAATCTTGTTCATGAGTGTGAAGCGTGCCACATTTATGGATGAGAAGCTACAAGATGTTTAGGAAATTTCACTTCTTCCATTTTTCTTACGCGCAATAGATTTTAAATATGTAAGGGTTTTATCCTAATTCTTACCTTATTATTGACATGATATGACTACTAAAAGGGCTTCCATTAGAAGGAATGAGGAAGAAAATGTGAATAAAGGAACTACTCCTCAAGATTCTGAAACTCTCTATCTTGTTGTCAAAAATCTTACAATGCGGACGTATGATCAACTTTACAAATGTTGGGTCAAAACCTTGGCGTTACAAGCAATTGAAAGGTGTCTGCCCTCATGAACCCTGATGTAAATTCAGTGGCTTCAAGAGTGAAGGACTTCGCAAGGATGAAACCCCCATAATTTCATGTCTCCAAACTTGAGGAAGATACTCAATAATTTTTCAATGAGTCCTATAAGGTACTTTCTATTATGCAGGTGACTCTTATGGAGAATGTGAAGTTGGACGCTTATCAATTGGAAGGTGTTGCTCATGTGTAGTATAACAAATGGAAGGAAGGAAGATAGGCAGGAGAAGAGGTTTTATAGTGGGAAATGTTTATGTCTGCTTTTCTTGATAGTTCTTTTTCCTTTAAGATAAGGGAATCAAACTTTCAAGAGTTTCATTAATATTCATAAAGGAAGTATTACTGTGAGGGTGTATTCTCTAAAGTTCACCCAACTATCCATGCTCGCTCCAACTATGGTGGCAGATTCTACGGCTAAGTTGAGTAAGTTTGTGGCGAGCGTCTCAGACATGGTAGAGAAAGAAGGTCGAAGAATATAAACGCTTATCTGTGATATGGATATGTTAACTCTTATGGTACATGCCCAACAAATTTAGCAGTCAACGCTCATGGAAAAAAATAGGGAGGTAGAGATGGCTAGGACTATTGATGTCTTTACCAATAAAAGGTGAGATAGCAAAGGTCAACCAGGGTTTAGACAAAGGTTTTTTGACAAAGGTTAATAAAATACTCCTTCCACATTTATTAAAGTTAGGGTGAATAACCCAGTCCTCCAAGAGGTAATGGTTAAAGAGCTTCGATTTCTAGGCCTAATTTTACCAAGTGTTAAACAAGGCACGATGAAACTTGTTCTAGCAAGCATGTATGGTTGTTATGGTTGTTGTAATAGTGTCAGCAAATGAGAGCTTTTCCTAATGCATATGCTATGAATGAGAGGGAAAGAAAGCTCCTCATTGGGTTCAAACGCAAATCTCTAAAAAGGCAAACGTTTCATGCTCTCCCAAATCTCTAGGTGAAACAAGAGACTTCCCAGAAGTGGTCGATTGCTATTTTTAAAAGTTTTCCATGTAGATTTGGTGTATGCTTTTGTTAGACACGTGATAATTTTTTCTTTTGTGATGGCTAGTATTGGTGTACAATGAATTTACACTCGGCATATGTTTTATTAGAACCTTTTTGTGTCTCTACGAATTTTTATCATATTATGCTGACTAAGAGGGTTTACAGAAAGATGCCCTATGTTCTTATCCTATAAAGTTGATCTTGTTGATTTTGTATGCTTCACATGTTAAATTTAAATGTTTTACTTGGTATGGATTGATTTCACGCTTGTTAAACATCAATTGATTGTAGAACTCGTGTAGTCAAGTTTCTGTTCCCAAACAAGCATATCCTAGGGTGGAAGGGGGGGAATAATGTGCTTAAAGGTCAATGCATCGATGTCTTTAATCTAGAAAGATGAACTCTAAGGGTTGCATTTACAATTTTTTAGGGTAAGGGATGTAGATTCTGAAACCCCTACTCCTGAGTTGAGCTCCGTTCTAAATGAGTATCCATGGTATTCCAAGAATATCTACCTGATATTCCTCCCGATCGATAAATAGACTTTGGTATTTACCTTATCTAAGATACTTAACCTATCTCAATTTATCCTTAGATAATGGCTTCATCAAACCGAGTAACACACTATGGGGTGCTCTCGTGTTTTTTGTTAGAAAGAAAGATGGGTCTCTTTGTATGTGCATCGTTTATCAATAGTTGGACAAAGTGACCATTAAGAACTAGTATTCTCTTCAATGTATAGATTATTTGTTTTACCAACTACAAGGTAAAATTTACTTCTCAAAAATTAACCTTAGATAAGGTTTATCACTAATTAAGGGTGAGAGGTGAAAATATTCCAAAGATGGATTTTTAAAACACCCTAAAAATAAAATAGTACGAACTAAATCCTTTCATGAGTTTCAGGAGCTAATACCTTGTTTAATCAATGAAGTAATCACTTAAAATCAGTTTAACAGATTTTAGAAGTCAAACGTCACGGCACGATCAAAACGTCCAGAAGCTAGTATTTTGTGTGCTAGTATGTTCTAGTATGTCTTATTTGTTTCGGTGTGTCATTTCGAGTAAAAAATTAGTCGAGTTGACCCTAGGGCCTTAATGATCATGTTTAGGGTCAAAACATTTGGGTACGACTCCCCATGGACTATCCTAAGGGTCCTTGAAGAGTACCTAAACATGGGACAAGAAGCTACCAAGGCAGTACGACCAGGACAAATATGAGAAGACCAGTACACCGCTCGGGCTTGGCACTCAACATGCCTCCGCGTAGCACATTTTTCACGAGGCTTACTGCCCCTATAAATAATTCATGAAACAAATAGGTGAGGTACCTCTGCGACGCGCACCCATGTCCTTTATGTGGCTGAGTCAATAAAAATAAAGTTGGATGTTTCTAAAAGTTCAATTTGAGTATAGGGGTGTTTTGGTTACTTTGGAGATTTATTACAAGTGATTATTCTACCTATTTTAGGTTATTTTAAATGGGATAAAAGATATAAACACCAGAATTAGAATTCATAATTCAAAACAAAACGCTTACCTCCAAAATGGATTCTCTCTAAACTCCATTTGAGGACAAGCTCAAGCTCAATCTAGAAGATGGGTTCTCAACTGTTTTCTTCTCAATTTTTTATGGTTATTCAATCAAAAAGGGAGGGTAACTGTTTATTCTTTAATAACCTTTCAGTCAAGGAATTCTATCAAAGATTTTCCAAAGAATTCTATGATAAAATTTCCCAGTTTCCAATCTAAGAATGGGTTCATCTTTACATTGTTTTCAAATACATTTTTATGATAAATTAATGTTCAATCAAGTTTTTAAAGATGATTTTCAGTGAAATTCTCTGAAGAACCCATGATCGTCCTAATTTTCTATTTGGCCAATAATGTGAGCCATGATCAATATGATTTCATGTTAATGAATTGTACTTGAATTGTATTGTATTTTTAGATATCATTATTATATATATCTATTTATTATTAATTTTGAGGATTTATCTATGTTGATCATGTCTTGGAGAATCGGTAAGTTGACCTAACTTCTTGTCAATAGTAATTGTAATTTCTGTTTTACGGTTTGGTCCACTTATGGTGGTGGTGTTTACTTCTTGACTATATATGCATTATGTTATCATGGACTTTAAGGAAGTTCATGTAAAAGTAAATTGTTTATTATGATGCATATGTTCATAAAGGTGTGACATGAAGGTTATTTCTGTATTCCTCAACATGATATATGACTAAGTGTCTTGATAATGTGAACGTCTAATGTTTCTATGTTCAGTTACGTTAAGAGTACACACGCTTAATTGTGATAAGTAATAGTGTGGAATGTCCCCTACCTATATGATCCCAATATGAATATATGATCTTATGAATGTTAGGAGCTATCTATTCAAATGTTTAATGTATTCTTGTCTTCTATGATGGCATGTGGGTGTATGGTCTGGAATTCCGAAGATGCTTTATCTGTGAGTTGTTCTTGGATTGAGGAATAATTTGAATGTATTGTAATCCTTTGAAAGGATGTTTTCTCAATAACAATGTGGTTGCTATTATGCCATTATGAGGAACAATACACCCTATGCATAGTTATGAGTATGATATATTTAGGGTGTTGAATGAAAGAAACATTCTCATATGCACCTTTATATCTTAATAAGCATTTAAAACATATGAATAGGGAAGAATGAACATGTGTTTTCTAATGGTGTTTATGTTAAAGGCTTTCTCACATTGTATACACACACATGAATGTATGAATAAATAATGTTTATGAGAGTCTGGTGAAAGTGAGTCTCTTGAAAGATTTCCTCAATTGTACTCTAAACTAGACAATAATATGAACATGATATGTTTATGTGAAGGACATTGTCACATAATGTGGGATATGATGAATGGTCATTCTCGTCTTCGCTATCTTTGATCTATATAATGTATAAGAAAATTAAGTCCCTAAATCCGACTTATGAATTAATGTTAATTAAAGGCTTAAAGATGTTATAAAAAGGGAGTTTTAGCTTAGCACGAGTGAAAATTAAAAATAAGAGTGGGTTTAACGTCTAGAAAGTCTAGCTTCCCACAAGAAAATCTTCAGGTTTAGCAAGTATGAGTTCCCTACATAGATGTTGTCTATTGAGATGTAAACCTCCACGTCTAGCAATTCCGGGTTTATATAAAAATCTTTTTGTTCCATAACTCAGCTCCCCCCTATGTCTTAGCTTAGATGATAAACTAGATAACTATTATATATGAAGGTCCAACCTTGGCATGTAGTACCCTCTCTTTTCGGTGTGGGAGAAGAATACCAGATTCCACAGCCCATATGTTCTATGTCACTTATGTGTATGTCTCTCGAAAGTTAAGAAATGAACTAAGATAAGAATATTAACTCAAGTCATGAATTCTTGAGAGTTACTTAGTGTAGGTAGGAATACGGACCCTACTTATGCATTGTACCGGTGGACCTTAAAGGAGATTATGATTGGCTTATTTTATGAAATAAGGACTATGGTTTATGTATTTTGTAATGAACGCATGTTAAAGTGACTTTATGTCAATACATGAAGTATGATTATGCATGTGAATTACATTTATGACTTCTTAATAGGTTTTCTTACTCAATGGTGGGTGTTTGTACTCCATGGTAACATTGCCAGAAATGATCTTCTTTAGGGTTGTTACCGTGTGTTTTAAAAACCTAGGATATGACTAATGGGTTACGAATAAGATATAATGAAATGAAGAGTTCTTATTTGAACACTAATAAGTATTTTATCTTATGTCGGAATGATAACTGAAACATTTTTTACTTGTGTTGATATAATTTGCCATTCTGGGTGGCTTCGTAGGAATACTTGGTGTGAGTGATATCATGGAATGTTACTTGCACATCCCACTAGCGTGATTTGGGGGTTGTCTTAAGTTATGGTTTCTATGTGATGATTATGTCTTATGATGCGCCTATCACTTTATGAATATATGTGGTGGGATTGATGAAGGTTATATGAAAGTTCAACATTGACAACATTAAGGTGATACATTGCACTATGTATTTCTTAAGGGTTGCTTGAGGAAAGGAGTTATGATAAAAAGTAAGGTAATATATGGTATGTATTGAATGTGTCTTAAATGTAATAAATGACTTTATGTGTTATTATGAATGGATTCTAGGTTCTTGATGATGTATGTAGTCTATATTGTGCCTATTGTATAAATGTTCATGAAGTTTTTCTAAAAAGGCATGATCCAAGGTTCAAACTAAAGGTCCCTTTTAATAAATGCTTTTTCAAGGTTGTTATACTTAGTGCATTCTTGTACGAACACAATTCTTCTTCATCTTTTTACACAACGTGTAGGTGGTTGTGTCTTATGGACCTTTTCTAGAATAAAGAGTTTGGATTACTATTCCCAAGTTTTGGTGTGTCCTTAATGATTCAAGGATCTTTGTATTAAGAGTTTCTTTAAGTTCATGCAATATAGTAGTAATGTTTCTTTTGGTATTCGAAGGGTTGTGTCCCTAAGTATTTATGGAAGTCGTGTCTAAGATTGCATAATGACATTTAGTATTTAAACTTTTAATTAATTATTTTTAAATAAGATGACTTTAATTTTTGTTTTTTCCTATGAAAAAGTTTTTGATTTTTTGAACTATTTTTATGTTTATGCGATGAAAATATGCTAAAGGGTTGTATAAGACCTTTAAGAGGTCACATTCATCGTGTTATGACAACTGGGTGCTCTCAGGTCATGATAAACTTTGTAACGGAGCATAAGGTTATGAAATGGCTGTAGGATTTAAAGTCTCATGAGCAATGTCTAGTAGTGTCTTATTTATAGGTGTGATTCGCGACACATCTATGAGCGAGAGGCTACAAGATGATAGAAGTTTAACTTTCTTTATTATTCTTTTGTCGTGCAATAGAGCTTAACTCAACATGATCTCTCTGTTATTTCCCTTGTCTGGTGGTCTTCTAGACGTAATTACTTAGAAGCGGTTATGTTGCAAGGATCGAGGGAGGAAAAGGTGACTTTTAACTCTTATTATTATTTTGTGACTAGATGAGTATATCAGAAGGTAGATTTGGAATTGTGATGCCAATCATGGCTATGTGTGGCCTATGATATTTAGAGCATTATATTAAGAATTATTTGTTGTGGTGTAGTTCTAGTATGATAAGAGTTGTTATGATTTAATGTAGTCTTTGTTTGGATAAAGAATTACTTTATGGATATGTGCAATGACAGTAAAAAGTTATGGTGTAGACATGAACAGTTTTAGAGGAATGTGATAAATAGTGTGAGTTGGTATTTTTCCTTTTGTATGAGTAATGCTTCATGGTTGTCCTTTTGTGGACTGTACTTCTTATGTAGGCTTACTCTTAAAAGGGGAAAAGGGACTTTATTCCATGAGTTGGGATAGTGTTTTTCTTTAAAGACAACTTGGAAGGTTGCATGTACCCCTAAGTTCATTGGAAGGACAAGAGAATAGATGTTGACCAACTCTAAAGAGGTTAGTTGTGTTTTAAGATTGATCTTAAGAATGGTCATTCGAAGAGAGGCATGGTTGGTTAAAAATTATGCCAAAGGTGATGATACGATATTATAAAGAGTTGATTGATGATCACCCCAAGTGGGGATAATGTGCCTACATGGTAAAGTTTTGAGTGACCTTAACATTACTACATTGAACTTCCTTGAGTTTATCCATGTGGATAACCACTTTGGGTTGCTAAGGTTAAGTTTTCTTGAATGAGATAAGGTTCTCTTTCATGGGTCTACCCCCAAGTTGGGGGATGATTAGTTGAGTAGTAAGATTGTTGATATCGAAACGTTTTCCTTCTATTCATACTCAAGCTTGAGAAAAAGATTTCCTTGTATCTTGTATATTTGTGGAGTCCCTTCATATGTTTATAATGTTTCATCTTTTACCATATATAACATGTCGGAAGATAAACACTATGCAATATTTTAAAAGATTCCTTTTGCTTTAACCGGAATTTTAGTAAATTGCATGTTTTGTCATGTTTTTATGCATCTTGGATATGATGAATGCCTTTTTTTGTTGTACTCTTCAAGCAGTGAAGGGATATGATCTTGCTTTGGTTAGATTTGGGGAAATTTCTCCTTAACTGATTTGTCCTGTGAATGGTAGCCTAGGATCTTTAAGATGCTATATGTGTATGTTGTGATTGACTGTGAAGAAGGTAGTCTCTCCTTGAACCTAACTAAACATGGGAAGTCCGTTTAATGTTCTTGATCACGAGGATTAACTTTTAAGACTAGTAGATGATCTATATGGTCCCGCGTGTTTACGTGCACCTAGTTGAAATTTTGAAATTGTTCCCCATGAGTTGGAATGTGATCCTACCCATGTGTAATTGCCAAATTTTTGCACATTGACCTAGGATGAGATAAAAAGGGTTAAAGATCATGTGCCATGATTAGAAAAATGTAGGTCCTCCTATAGCAATGAGGAAAGCCCATATTTTAAATCCATTATGATTTAGTAAATGAAGTTTTGTACCTTGCTTGTGTTGCATTGATGCATATGATATGAAATTATTGTTCCATTGTATGTTTGTGCATTGACTATTAACTTTTACCGTTGGTTTTAGGTACCGTGATCGCTTTATCCTAGTCATTAAATCCTTGGAAATGTTTTAAAAGTGTCATTCGAGGACGAATGTTTTTCCAAGTGGGAGGTAATTGAACACACCCCAAATAATGAAATTTGGACTACCTAGAGCATCAATGAATTTTATGATCTAAAAAAAATTGTCAAATAATAAAGCACAACATTGAAGCAATTTTTAAAGAGTTTGAAAGTCAAGCGTACGGGGATTTGTGAAGGACGTCCGCACTAGTCTTTTGTATGCAGTGAGTTCTAATATGTCTCAACTGTTTTGTTGTATTTGGAGTCCACAATCAATGGAGGGTACCCTAGTGTCTGTTTAGGATCAAATGTTCTCGTATGAACTCCCAGGACCGGGACCATAGGGTCCTTTCAAGGACCCAAACATGGGCCACGACGCTGACATGGCATTCACGACAGAACCAAGATAAGAGACCAATCGCACCGTCACGGTGTGTCACTCCAATATGCCTCCGCTTCAATATATGTCAAGAGCTTATTGCCGCAAAAACCTTGTTGAACCAAACACGGAGGTGCCTCCTCCTCGATGTGCAACATGTCCCAAAGGTAACAAAAAAAAATTGGCGCCCCGCGATAAAAATTGTGTTGGACATAATCTAGAAAGTCCATAAAGAATAAGTGTGTTTTTTGGGTCCTTGGGGTATTTAATTATAAATGTTATTCTACCTATTCTAGGTTTTTTAAGTAGAAAACAATAGAAACCACCCTCATAAGAATTCGTTCTTCAAACAAAACATTTCCATCCCAAATGGATTATCTTAAAATTCCAGAAGCAAAGCTCAAGCTCAAGCTAGAAGATGGGTTCTCAACAAATTTCATTTACAACTTTTATTGGTATTCAATAAATAAGGTATGGTAACTCTTAATTCGTGAATAACCTTTCATTCAAGGAGTTCTATCATAGATTTTTTAAAGAGTTTCTCTGATCGAATGTCTCGTTTTCCAATGTAAGCATGGGTTCATTGTCAAATTGTTTGGAAAGACATTGTAATGATGAATTAATATTTAATCAGGGTTTTAAAGATGACTTTCTATGAAATTCATGGAATAACCCATGATCAACCTAATTCTCGATTTGGCCTATAATATGGGTCTTGATGAATGTGATTTCATAATAAAGAATTGTAATTGAATTTTATTATATTGTTAGATTAGACTGTTATCTATATCTATTGATTATGAATTTTTGAGTATTGATCTATGTTTATCATGGCTTGGAAAATTGGTAAGTTGACCTAACTTCTTGTCTATAGTAATTGTAATTGATGTTGTGTGGTTTGGTACACTTACGGTGGCAGTGTTTACATCTTGTGTATCTATGGATGTTGTTATCATGTCCCTTAAAGCAATAAGAGAAGCAAATAAAAAAGAAAGCTGATGCAAGGTAGAAGGTTGAGATAGTCCATGAAGCCGAGTATGATCAGGGAACAAGGGGTGGATGATGAAATGTGAATGTTGGTCAGTGAAGCGTGCTGGGAGTGGGGACGGAGGTGGAAAGGAAAGTAGGGAGAGAAGAAATTAAAGACGTGTGGAAAAGGGCGGGTCCGGAGGAAGGAAAAGCAGGGTGGTGGTAGGGATCGAGGACGTGGGGGAGCTCAAGGGGAACAAGCGTATTCGAGTTGTAGGGGGTCGAAGCGAGGGGGGGCAGAAAGGATAGGCAGCGGGAGCGGGAAGTGAGAAAGGATTATGGCGTTGAAAGAGAAAGAGCTAGAAGTCAAGGGTGAAAGGAAGTGGTGCTAGCATGATTACAAGCGGAGAGGGTACGGACCGGGGTGCAGGCGGAAAAATGCAGAGGGACCGACGTGTAAAAAGTGGAGGGAGAGGAGTGAGAGGGGGCTTTCCCGCTTTGAATATAGATTATGATGCATATATTCATAAAGGTGTTCCATGAATGTTATATATGTGTCCTCAATGTTAGTATCATCATTAAGGTGTATTGAAAATGCGAAGTATAAGGTGTTTGAGAATGTCAGGGTAAGGTAAGGTCTACATGCCTAATTCTGATAAGTACTACAATGGAATGACCCCTACATATATGATCCATATATGATATATTATCTTATGCATGTTAGAAGTTATCTATTCAAATGTTGAATATGATATTGTCTTCTATGATGGAATGTGGGTGTATGGTCTAGAATCCTTAAAATGCTCTATGTGAGGTTTTAATGACTTGAGGTATATTGTAAATGTGTTGTGATCCTTTGAAGGGATGTTTCCTTCAATACCAATGTGGTTTCTATTATGTCATTATGAGGACCAATATGAACACAAACAACCTATGCATAGCTATGAGTATGATATATTTTAGGTGTTGATTGAAAGAATAATTCTGATATGCACCTTTTTATCTTCTTAAACATGAAAAATATATGACAACTGAAGAATGGACATGTGTTGTCTAAAGGTGTTTATGTGAAAGGATTTCTCACATATGTATATACACACATGAATGTATGACTTAATAAGATTTATAATAGTCTAGTAAAAGTGACTCTCTTGAAAGGTTACCTCAATTGTACTCTAAAGTATACTATGTTATGATTATGATATGATTATGTAAAAGAACATTCTCACATCATATAGGTTCTATGATGAAAAGACATTCACATCTTAGCAACATCTAAGCTATATGATGTATGAGAGAATTTAGTCCATAAATCCTACTTATGAACTAATGTTAAATAACGTCTTAAAGATGTTTTAAAAGGGAGTTTGATATTAGCACCCACTGAACATCAAAAATTAGAGTCGGGGCTCTACATCTAGCAAGTCCGTCTTCCTATAAGAGAACATTGACGTTTATCCAGTACATGTTCCAAACATAGATGTTGTCTCATGAGATTGAAATCTCCATGTCTATCGAGTATGGGTTTCTAGTAGCAATCTTGTTGTTCCATAACTACGTGCCCTCATAGGTCTTAGCTTAGTGATCAACTGATACCTATTATATATGAATGTACTACCTTGGAAAATAGTACACTCTTTTATTTCAATATTGGAGTAGCACACCGGGTTCCATGTAGCTCACATGGTCTATATCTATTATGGCTATGTCTCCAAAAATATAAGAAAGGAACTAAAATAAGAATATGAATACTAGGCGTGACTTCTTAAAGAATTACTTAGTGTAGTAGCGTGATGGACCCTACTAATGCATTAAATAAGTGTACCTTAAGGGAGGTTATGATTAGCTTTTTTATGAAATAAGGACTATGGATTATGTATATTGAAATGAATGCATGTTCAAGTGACTTTGCTTATGTCAATACATGAAGTATGATTATGCATGTAAATTACATTTATGAATTCTTAATTTGTTTGCTTAGTATATGTGGGGGAATGCCACTCGTGTACATTGCACAATTGAACATGTAAAGGGGTTGTTTGTGTTGTTTACCTATGATATGAACTAAATGGGTTATGAGTAAGATGTAATAAATGAAGGAGTTCTTATGTGAACACTAATGAAGTATGTTGGTTTTTTATCAAATGATAAACACCATGTTGTAACTTGTTGAATATGATGTTCCTATTCTAGGGTGGCTTCCTAGAAACACTTAGCGTGAGTGATATCATGGAAAATTACTTGCATATCGCACTTGTGTGACTTGGGGTTATCTTAGGTGATGATCTTGTGTTAATGTTATATCTTATGATATTCTTATGACTTCATGAATATATGTGGTGGGATTGATTAAGGCGATATGAAAGTTCACCATTGGTAACCTTAATGGAATACATTGCACTAAGTATTTCTTAAGGGTTCTTGAGTAAATGAGTTAAGATAAAAAGGAAGGTATTGTACGGTATGGATTCAATGTGCCTTAAATGTGAAGCTTTATGTGTAGTTACGAATGGTTTCTAGGTGTTTGACGATGTATGTGGTCTATATTGTCTCTATTAAATCAATGTTCATGATGTTTTTCTAAATATACATGATGCATGATGTCAAATCAAAGTTCCCTTTTAATTCATGTTTTTGCATGGCTATCATAATTAGTGCATTTTTGTACTAACACCATTTTTTACATCTTGTTATACAAAGTGTATTGGCTTATGGAACTTTCTTAAAATGAAGTGCTTCGATTACTATTCCCATATTCGGTTGTATCCGTGATGATTAAGGACCTTTTTTTAAGAGTTTCATTAAGTTCATGTAATAGATTAGTAATTTTTTTGTATTGAAAGGTCCATGTCCCTAAGTATTTATGCAAGTCGTGTCTAAGATGGCATAATGAGTCTTAGTACTTCAACTTTGTATTAATGATTTTTTAATAATATGACTTTTAGTATTGTTTTTTCTTATGAAAAAGTTTTAAATTTTCCACACTATTTTATGTTTATGTGATGAAAGTACGCTAAGGGCTTCTATAAGACCTCCGAGAGGTCGAATACTCCTTATTGAAACTAGGGGGTTGTTACACTTTTAGAACACAATATGGTCATTGTGATTTTTTTGGAATGTCATTTGGGTTGACTAATGCTCCGATGGTGTGTATGGACATGATGAATAAGGTGTTTAGAAAATTCATCGAAATGTTTCTGCTTATGTTCATTGATGACATTTTGATCTATTCAAGGAGCGAGAGTGAGCATGTTCACCATTTGATAATTGTATTTCAAGTTCTTAAGGACCATCAACATTTTGCAAAATAAAGAATGTGAGAATTTTTGTTAAGGTCCCTATCATTCCTTGAGCATATTATGTCAAGTAAGGGTACTTAGGTTGATCCTAAGTAGATTAATGCGTTCATTAGCTGGCCAAGACCTCTAACTCGTTTTGACATTTGAATCTTTTTGGGTTTGGCAGGTTATTATAGAATGTTTGTTTAGGGGTTTTAATTTATCACCTCTTTGATGATGGATTTGGCTCAAAAAGAAGTCTAAGTTCATTTTGGTAGAAGCTTGTGAGAAAAGTTTCTAAGATTTTAAGAACAGACTTACTTTTGCTCTGGTGTAGACTTTACCAGAAGGAAGTTATGGTTTTGTGGTGTATTGTGACGCCTCTAGAGTTGGTTGGGAGGTGTGCTTATGAAAAAAAGTAAGGTGATTGACTATGCTTCAAGTCAACTTAAACTCGATGAGAAGAATTATACTACCCATGACCTTGAATTAGCGGTGGTTCTTTTTGCATTAAAAATGTTGAGGCATTTTCTATAACGAATTCATGTTGATGTGTTTACTGATGACAAAAATTTACAATACGTGTTTAGTTAAAAAGATTTCATTCTCTGCCAAAGAGGTGTCTTAAACTATTGAAAGATTATGACATGACTATTGTCTATCAACGCGACAAGGAAAGTCTGGTTGCAAATGCTCTTAGTATGTTGTCTTTGAGTAGTGTGGCCCATATTAAAGATGATACGAAAAAGTTGGTTCAAGATATTTAAAGGATGGAAAATTATGTGTTCAATTAGTGGACTCCACCTAGGGTGGTGCTATGGTTCATAATTGTATCGAATCTCCGTTTGTGGCAAACGTAAAATCTATGTAAGGCCTTGATCCTATTTTTATTGAAATTGAAAGAGGTAGTACTTAAGAAATCCGTTAAGGTTTTTCCTAAGAGAAAGATGGTTTACTAAAATACCAAGGTCATTTATGTGTTCCTAATGTTGATGACTTTAGAGATAAAACCTTGCAAGAATCTCATAGTTCCCGATATTCTATTAACCTGGGAGCAACAAAGATGTATCGTAACTTGAGAAAGGTCTATTGGTGGAATTATATGAAGAAATTATTGTGCAATTTGATGAAATGTATCCTAATCGTCAACAAGTTAGGTTTGAGCATCACAAACCAGGAGGTTTGTCCCAGAATATAAGTATTTCTTCTAGGAAATGGAAGATGTGATATGGAATTTATTATTGGGATGCCTCAAACCTGAAGGAAACATGACTCTCTTTGGGTTATTGTAGATGGGTTGACGAAATTGGCTCACTTTATTCCCATCAAGGTTTCTTTTTTGACGGTGGACTATGCTAATTTGTATATAAAAGAAATGGTGAAGTTAAATGAAGTGCTTTTATCCATTATTTCTGATCATGGCCGTCAATTAAATTATTACTCTTTGAGGTATTTTTAAAAGTGTCTTGGCACCAAGGTTAAGCTAACACAACTTTTCATCCCCAAACGGATGGGGAAGTGAAGAGTACCATCCAACCCTTGGAATATATGTTAAGGTCTTGTCTAATTCACTTTAAGGGTAATTGGGATGACTATTTAATATTGGTAGAGTTTGCCTACAATAATATCTATCACTCGTGTATCAGTATGGCTCCATTTTAGGACTTATATGCAGGAGGTGTAGTTTGTACGAGGTGGGGGAATTGCTATATTAGGTCCTAAATCGGTTTTAGAGGCATTGAGAATGTCCAATTCAATAGATAGAGGTAGAGAATGTATCAATGTCGGAAAAAGTATTATGTCGAAGTGAGGAGAAGGGACCTAGAATTTGACGCTAATGATTGGGTCTATTAAAAGATCTCACCCATGAAGGGTATGATGAGATTTGGGAAGTAAGGGAAACTTAGTCTCTGATATGTAGGCCCATACAAAATTTTGAGGCTTATTTATAAAAATCCTATTGGTTAGACTTTCCAAGGGAGTTAGGTTCGGTACATGCGGTGTTTCATCTCTTTATGATAAAGATGTGTGTTGAAGATCAGACATGCATAATCCCCTTAAAAGAAATGGGGTCGATGAAAGTCTCTCACATACGGAAATTTCGGTAGAGATTCTAGACCATTAAGTTAACAGACTAAAAAACAAGGAAATGGCTCCAGTAAAGGTCTTATGGAGAATAAATTAGGTGAGCGTTTTACATGGGAGTCCTAGACTGATATGAAGTCCTGATATCCTCATCTTTTTACTTTTACTCTTATTCTATCTTGATGTATGTAGTTTCTCTTGAGTTTTCCTTGTTTTGGGAGTCATGTGTGTTAGATAAGTTTTCCATGATTTCCCTATGTTATGCATATTTATAGAAATTTATGTTTAGCAAGAAAAAGAGTTTCCATGATACAATATTCCTCATGTTGTTGTGCATTGAGTAAGAAGTTCCTATATGCTTCATGAGATGAATTGTTGTGCATTGAGTAAATGTTGCCTATATGCTTCATGAGATTAATTGTTTAATATGCTTTAATTATGCTTTTTGAGAGCAAATTACATAAAGGATAGATGAGATTATGTTGAGCATGCTTTTATCTTAGAGAAGGTAATTCATCCAAAGCACATGTGAAATATTGATATTTCATGCATAATTAGTGGTCAGATAAGTTCCTACTTCCTTGTCAAGCATTGAGTATATTTGAGTTAGAGTTGAAGTTTCCTCCTTTGTATTGTGCATTGTTTTAATGTTGCATGTATGATGTCCTTCTAATCTTAAGTTACTTCCATAAGGTGTCTACATAATCATTCGAAGGACAATTCTTCCCGGGAGGATATTGAAACCACCTCAGGATTCTAACTTGGCAAATAACAACTTTTCAAAAATTCCGAGATGTGCCACCATGGTATGCCCAACCCGGAGAGAATGTGGTAAAAAAAATTTTATCATAGGTGGCCGTGGTTATCATCTCATAAATCTCAATATCAGTTCCCGGCTTGGACCCATGGACCATAGTCCAGCGATGGTTCTGGTACCAGGGGTCCGAGACGAAGAACTCTTCCTTCCACCCATAATCGACCAGATTGAGAGGTCCATTGGGTTTCGTCTCGATCCGTAGGGAGTGGAAGTTTTTTAAAGGGCAATTGGATCATTTTCTAGATTTATTCCCTCTTAAGCAAGGTCTTTTTTTTCTATAACTAACTGGGGTCACTACTATATAACCTTTTTTTTAATTTATCTCTAAAACATACACCACTCACGTTAATATTTTTCCATAACCCTTTTACATATTCCCACTGTTCCCATCCCATTCCAATTATTTTCTCTCTCTAGAAACTTGAGCAAGAATAAGAAAAAATTTAAATTAGGGTTTAGGAGAAAGATGTTTACACTAATTTCATTGGGTTTTGTTGTTAAGGTATGGTAGTTTTTATCCATGGATCACTTTCATCTAACGAGTCCTCAAAAAATTTCCAACTTCAAAAAGATAAAGGTCCCCAATTTTTTATGGTTTTTGATTCCCTAAGTTCCTGGGTTCCCTGTTCAAAGGTAATTTCCTTATGGGAATTGGTTTTATATCAAGCAAAGCATGGAATTTGTACTGGTATTAAAATCACTAGGTCTGTTATAATGAAAGATGTACTCCCAGAGGGAAGCGAACGTGTGTGAACAATCCCATCACAGTATCTACAAAGTTATAAATGAGTACAAAAGTAGGCAATTTATATAGTCGTATGCTTTAGGATCATTGACTGAAGAGTACAGAGTTCATAGAATAATTAACACACAAATGTTGACTCACTTCTTTAAGTGATATAAATACTTGAATTATAATGATATTCATGTCTAATGCTAGAATTCTAGATGTGATTATTGAAAGAATGTTTTGAACCTCAACAAGGTTAAGTATGAGATTATACTTTTTTTGTGAAATCTATGCTATTGCATTGATGATACTTTGAGAGTAAAGTATCCATATTTTTTTTTATTATTGCGTTGTTGGAAGGACATTATCATATACACACCTATTCAAGAGCAATGAAGGTTCAAGGGTTTAACGGATTTCTCATCTTCAATCTAAAAGAAAGTAATTATGGATGGTGAAGGCTTACTCACGTATGGTCTAAAGAGTTATCTAATGACATACCTTAACTAAGTACACCAATAACACCCTGTCATCAGTAATTAAAAGATCTATCTTAATTGATGTAGCATGAATCGGTAGGCCAACGTCACCCTTTCATGAGGAATTGATTAGCGATTCTAGTTATATACGTTGAATTGGTAGGCCAAGGACGCCCTTTCATAAGTAATAGAGTCAAGATTAAAAAACTTTTGGGGAATCTAATGCTTAGCACCTAGTGGATATTGCATAATATTGAAGGTCTCCCGTGGTAAGGTAGGGTTTATACTAACAATATCATTATCTTATAAACTACGTGTGCTCATAAGTTATTATCAAGTGAATCAACCTAAGCTATGATTTAAAGGTTCTACCTTAGGCAAGTAGACCAACCCTTTTCCGTGAGGGAATCACCGAAATTCATGTTAATCTCACATGGTCTCATATCTCTCAAAGCTTATTTTTCACAATAAAAGAAGTTCATTATGATACTAACGCTTGATTAAAGTGGAATCTTGTAGTGTACAAAGTAAACACAACTAAGGTAAGCTTAAAGAAGTATTGCCTGAGTGTTCAAAGATCTTCATGGTAAGGCTAGATTTCATTCAACATGATGTTTTGAGTTATGTTTTCCAACTATTTCCTTGATGATTTTAAATCTGGGTTAAGTGGATGCTTTCAAAAGAAATGTCCCTTTTAGCATTTTTCAAGTGTTTTTATGCACGACAATCATACATAGTGCATTTTTATACTAACACCTTCTTTCACCTATATTATTCCCTGGTGTAGGGGTCATAACTCAAGGTTGCAATTCACTTATTGTATTGCTTAGTGGGAGTGGAAATCTCACATGGTGACTATTATTTTTAATTTTCACTTCATTTTGCCAGCGCACTTATCTTGCCCGCAAAATCAATTGATAAATCAGCCGAGTTGGAGAAGAATCAAACGATCTTGCTTGGTTCTGAAAATAGTGGCATTATATCTAGGCGAGCCTTACCTAAGTTTTCAAACCTGTTTGTGGATCCCCCTTCGCAAGTGAAGCCTTGGGAAAATTTTCAAATGCGACCAATCTAGTGTCCCAATAATGTTTCTTCAAAAAATTCTAGGAACTAATAGTAAATTGTGGTTACCTCCCCACACCTCCATGCTAATATACAAAATCCTCCATTCCCTGCACACGTGGAATGTGAAATTAAGAAGATGATTTGCCTAGCTCAAAGACCATATCTTCAGGTCAATTGGGTTCAAACTCCTAAAACTTAAAGCCACCTACATCTCGTGTTATCCAATTATCCCTCCAAGGGCCCTTAATAGGTTCAGTTGCTAGATAAGAAATTCACTGATGATAGACCATTCCCCACAAATTTGAGTCCAAGAATGACTCCCCACCATATGGGACACCATTCAATTTCATGGGATGGAGAAGTTCACAACAACTGAACCCTTGTATGTTCTAGCATGGGTTCAAGAATTTTATTACGCCTACGCTAAGGCTTTGTCAAAAAAAGGTAAGGGGTAGTTTAGAAGACCATAATGAGGTTGAGGTTTGTGCCAAAATGATATAATTCCACGTAGGTGCTACTAATACTGCTTTGGGTGTAAAAGGAAATTAGGTTATGTCTACCGTATTGATGCATCATGATCTCCATACTCTCAAAGGTTGGTTGCACTACTTATTTTTGATACCTCTCATCATTTCTTGGATGACAGAGTAAAAATTAAGAATAAATATATGAATGTAATGGACCGATATTTGTTTAGATTCATAAGTAGTAAAATCATACCTTCCTTAATGAATCTATTATTTATCACCCCAAGTTTGTGTTGGTGGGTAGAATAATTGGAAAAAAAGAACATTAGTATTAGTTAGATTATTGTGGATGAGATGCTGATGAGGACAAGATAAGATCACACTTTTCTCTCTTTTTTGGTCTTCGTCACACGACTGAGTGAAATATATGACTTTCTTGTAGGGTAAATACGGATGCGAGGATCACTCCATCCTTATCCAATGACATTTGGAGGACCGATGTTGACTAATTATGGGATTATATAGCTTAGAGGAAGATACAACCACTAAATATGATGTATGTGGTTGATCCTGCCACTCTTGAGACTGAGGCTACTCATCTCATTTGTTTTTTGGAGTAGTTATGTACACCCTAACATTGATCCATGCCCTCTAAATCTATACATATTTTTTTGCTACACCTGCACATGTACCTGCACCTACACCCACTCAAGTCACCTGATCTCTTTAAGCCAAGCCACGATCTACCAAATGAGAAAATATTGTCTGGTTTTCAGATGTGAGGGCAGCTAAGGTTAGGAAGACTGCAGAGGAGCATGGAATCAGCCGATTCATGGTTACTTTGGCGTCCATAAGAGACCAGTTAATACATTGTGAGGCCACTATATTGTCGATGACTTAGGTTGTATCTATGACAAGGTTATAGTCCCAATAAATATTGAGGGTAGTTAATAGTTATATCTACTATGATGGTTTGACATGCCACCCTTTAGGTATATGCTTGCCAGCTAAGGTCTACAAACATACTTTGCTATAGGGTTTCTTCCATATTTTCTGAAAGGCCGGTTAGTTTTGCTTAAGTATGACGAGTGTTGTTGTGAGAAGCCAGATGAGTGGTACTACTGTTGCTAATACTATGGCTGTTAAGAGAGGTAACGATAGGGCTAATGAGTATTTTACCTAAGACATAGATGATTAGGAGAATTAGGATAGAGGGGTTGAGCAATGAATTTCATTAACACTAATGGAGCTGAAAAATATTGAAGATACAATGGTCCATGATACATTGGAGAGATCCCTTGAGGAGACCTTTGTAGTCTAAACTAGTGGAGTCTCTCAAGAATCCATCATTCCTCACATGGATAGTCATGCACGAATGACCTGGTTGAGCCTACTTTGCTACCTCCTGTGATTACCTTAACGGGTTTTTTTTACCCAAGACGATGCTACTCCTCTTGAGACTCCACAAGCAAGCACTCCACATGCATAACATGTCGAAAGGGACTTTTATATGTTATCTTCTACGCTTTTTATGTTATCCTTCATTTAAGACACTGTTGCTTTATTTTTGTGGGGGGGTGGGGGAACTTGTGGCTATATTTCCCTTTTGATTGTATTTTGTTACTTTCATATTTACTTTTGGATAATTTTAGTATATTTTTTTTGTTTTGTCATAGTAGTTTGATGGTCTGGACTAATTTATTTCTCTCCATTTTCCTTTTCCCCATGAGTTTTTCTTTGAAATACGTTAGTTTGATTGGTAATGATCTGAGGATCAATTGTGTTCAATATCGACGTCTTGAATAAAACTCATAATGATCAAGCTAGATATGGCAAAGACATATGCTATAGTGAACAGGAAGTTCATAATTGGACTTTTTTTTCTCAAGCGGGATTTGATTAGTTAGTTCTTGATTTTATTTGAAGAACTTTGGCTAATAACTGATACTTTATTTTTATAAATGGAAAACTCATGATTTTTCCATCCCTCAAGGGATCCCCTCTAACCGATTTTATTTATATTATCAGTTGAAATCCTATCTACAACCTTGAATCAATTGTTTTATAACAATGAATTTCATGGTTTTTGAATGACTAAATAGAGTGACAAGTTAAATCATTATGCGTATTCAAATGATACTATATCTATGCATCATCATAAAATAATTCTCTTTTACTTTGCTTACTGCCGGTGTTGCAGGATATGGACAATCAGTTAGGCCAAAAGATTTAAACAGGAGCCCTTTTTTTTTCTATATGTTTAGTAAGATTCTCGTTACTCGGTGTACTAAGAACGAAATAGACACTGGTTTTATCGAGAGTAAGTTTCCCGTATTATTATCCTGGTTTTCCTATAGGGCATATGCCAAAAAGCACTGACTCGGTTTATGTTTGCTTCGCCAATTAAGAACTACCGTTATGGTTTTTTGGAAGGGTACCTTGTTTTCTCTTTTTGCCAGTAGGTTGTGCTTATTAACATGTTTTGCAGTTTTCGCATTAATAATTTTTATCTCTATTGTTATGCCTCCTAAATGTATCTTTTACGATTCCCTAGAGGTTTTGCAAATTTATATGAAGGAAGAGCAAAGTAGTGGGTGCTTAGGACGACATGTGGTCACTCATAGAGTGGGAGCAACTAAGGATTTTAGTGCTAGTTTTGATCTTTCACAGACTCTATTTGCCAATATAGTTTGAATGTTTTTAAGGACCAAATTCTTTTTATTGCAATTTCTATTGAACTAACATTTCAAAAGACACACTATGAATTGTTTAATGTAGACTCACGTATTGAAGTTAATTATGGTAAGTCAAAAATAAGATCGATCAAGAGATGTGGTGGGAATCTAGAGGCGGCATACTAATCTTAGGTTTAATAATTGAACCACAACTAGATGATTACAATATTTGTTACCTATTACCATGGACCCCTAGAATGATATGAATATTTCGTAAAATGATGGCGCCTGATGGATGGAACATGATTGTGATGAGTGAGTTTGCAGAAACCATCATGTGGTGATTATGTTGTTGATAATCTTGGGAATTTTGAGTTTGTTAGAATAAAAAAAACTTGGCAGATGCAAATAGCAAAGAAAATTTCCACTGGTTAGTTTTTTGTAACATGACTAGCAAGTAAGAGGAACCCGCTGTGCATCATGAACATATAGAAAATAGTTTCCATTTTAAGAATATTTTTTCCTATTTTGCATTTGTGGTTTCAAATAATTCCTATGTCAGAGGTCTAGGTTAAAATAGCCATAGTAGAGTAATGTGTAATGTTGTTGTTGCTCACTACTTTATACAAGAAACCTTAACACCCTTTTTGTGGCCTCGACACTATTTCGTGCCTTATGCTAACATTTGGCAGGTGCTGGTGAGATAGGTATCCTTTTATGTTAACTAACAACAACCCTAGACAAATATGAGCACTAATAGTGTTATTAAATTGAAGCCACTGATATAGCTTTACCCATATCATCATTTGACAACGTTGGAAAAAAAAAGAAAAAATACAAACGTATGGATGAAGAAAGGTCCAAGAATGCCATGAAGGAGAGAATGAAATAGAAACATTCGTCTAGTGATTAATTCTACTATTCTTTGCTTGTTCTGTACTTAAGTCTATGTTTAAATTGTTTACTTGTAGAATCTTATTCACCTAAATATTTTTCTAAATTTGTTATATGGTAGTACCCTCTGTAGCATTATAAAGATCATCACTGATGGCTCCTTAATTATAATATTCCAATTATAGATGTAAATGTCTTAATGTGAGAGAAATCCATGGTAAACTTGGTATTTTGCCTGAAGCAAAAAACCTTGATTTCTGTAATTTTGTTGAAGTTGAGGTTTAGTAAGAGAACTATGGTTTTTGACCCACTATTTCAGAATAATTTTTACCTTGGTTTATGGAAAATGTTTCCTTCATTATTAAATAAGATTTAAGATGGGAAAATCGGGGAATTTTCATGGGACCTATTCATAAACTAAAGATGATTCATGAGGAAATTCTTAAAGGAAAGGGAAGTGCGATTGTACACACTTTCAGAAAGTCAAAAACCTGGCCATTTTTTTTTTAACTTTGTATAGATTTTAACAGTATAAATTCAATTTCTTCTCTTATGAAAAACACGTGAATCAATTGAAACACTCAATTCCGAAGACAAGCTAGTTCACCAAGAACTCCAAAAATAAATGCAAGAATAGAATCATGGATCAAGTGAAGAGATTATAAGTCATGGGATTAAACAAATATCATAGGAAGGGTTATACACCAAAAAAAAGGAAACACAATCACTTCCTTTAGAGTGTTGTATTCGTAATTCAGTGTTTGTAGATCACGATCGGGGAAAAATACCTTTGATAATCCTTAACTAGATACCTTGGTACCAATTCTCTTGAGCCTATCTGCACGATTTAAGGATGGATTAGGTTATTTTCTCATGATATTTTTTCATTCAGGAGATGTAAAGTAGATTTATATCTTTTACTTTAATAGTTAAAGATAGAAACTGTTGTGGAGAGAAGAAAGTCTTCACCAATTCGGATTCACTTGTGTAGTGAGAATTTTGAACCGCCCAATTACTGTAATGACTAAAAGGTCATTTTTTACAAATTTCAATAAAATTCAACATTTACCCCTCTCGATAGTGGACCTGAGTCACGTATAATTTGCCATTGGAAGTTTGTTGGGAATTTCGAATAATATGGGTGTCTATTATTATTTAATAGTAGTTAAATTTTGGATCACTAATTTTGTAAATATTATTAATGGATCACTTCATATTGTGATTTAATATTCAATACCATTTGGGGGGGGGGGAGGGGGAGGGGGGGCGGATACATCAGTAAATATTATAGTTAAATGATGCTGGTATTTTTGATAGCCAAAGCACGCATGAACAGAAGAAAACTAATGCTGCAAACACACATTTACCAAAAAGGCATTATGGATAATGGAGGTAAAGTTTCTATTTGATGAAAAGAAAATTTGTGAATTTTGTAATTATTACCTAATTGCACTTAGTGTGAATATGATTGGTTGGTAGAAATGTCTATTACTAGTATATGTATGTTGTTGACGTAGGTTGAAGTTCTTGTTAGGCTCCTATGAGACAAAAGAATTAATTTATGGATTTATCTTTGCATTATCATGAGATAGTGAATAGGGAGATAAGTAATAAGTGTGAATGGATTACTTCAAAAGGGTTTTAGTTTTCCAATTGATTAATACGGGTGAACTAACGTGTTATTTTGGTAATTTACTATCCAAATTTTCATTAAAAAATTTCCTTAAGATGATTATATTATGGTTCACGTTTTTATATATTGGAACTTAACACTAGGCTTGAAATTTGAAAGACATGAGAATTTACATGTTAATGGACATCAAAATTAATATATTTTATTTTAGGTCGTATGAGTTGTTTTGGGTCCCCGCTATACACAATGTGTATGAGTGTTTTTGTCTATTTTTTGAAATCTTTATGCAGTCATTATTGAACATAGATTGTTTTGAGTTGGAAGTTCAACGAAAAGAACGGCTCAAGCACTGGAGTGAATTCTTTGGTGTTATAGAGCAAGTGAAGTCTAACTCTTAGTAAGTGTATGGATTTGTGTATTTCCCTTGTGGTATTTTTGGGGAGTTAATGAACTTATAACTTCACTATCCATGTTGATTAATTCTAATAATCACAAAGGGGTAATAAGAGGCGATGTGATTGACTTGATTGTGTGTGGATTTTGTTTAAGATTGTTTGAAAACGTTGTTGAATTCATTGTTGATGTTGTATCATGAATGGTGTTTGTTGTAATCACACAAGGTTTATATAATGATCATCTCATTATTATTAGCGTGAACATGTCATTTTCATTGTTTTGAGACATGATTGTGACAAGTGTAAATTGAGAAAGAATTAGAATATAAGGAGGATGTACTTATTCGAGGGATGTATCACGCACCGTGATGGATACTATATTCTGAGAGATGTATCGCACGCCATGATGGTTAAAATTATCGAGGGTCGTATTGCACGCCATGATGGATGCATGAACGCATATGTCCCTCATGGATCCAAGACTGAGAGACAACGGGTGAGTATCACTAGGGAAAACATGTATCATTATAGTTGACATTGCATTACACATTTTTATCATTGATGCACTTGATCTTGTGTTGCTGATAATGTGAGTGCCTTTTTGTGGAAGTTATGATTGATGAATACGAAGCTTGTTGATGAGGATATATAACTTGTTAAGGTGGTTTGTATTGCGCTATGTGCTATGTCAACTTTGAGTTGTTTAGGTTATGGTTGATATTCATGCCCGTTTTAACTTGTGGAGATTCGGATGGGGTGAATAAGTACCCGAATTCTGTTCCTTTAACTTTTGTTTAGAGGTTGCTCGTTGATTACCATGTGTGTTTGCTACTCAACCCCTTGCTTTAACAATTTTTTTTTAGGTTAATATCCCCGATTTCAAATGGTATTATTCCTCGTCTTTTTTTGAACTCTTAGAGATTTGTGAGATATTGTTTGGCACTCCAACAAACCTTCTTACTCCATTATTACGTGTTACTAACATAAACAATGTCATATGAGACTATACATTTTATGTTTATTCATTTGTAATACTTTAGAGGCTTACACATGAAACTACATTCTGGGGGTATTTGAGTTAATTATAGATTTTTCCGCATTTTATTTGAATAGTTTGAGTTTTAGCTGAATTGTCTTTGTGGATGAGGCATTCCATCACGTTCCATTTTGGGTGTGACAAAAATGGTTATCAGAGCCCCCAAGTTAAATAGGTTTCACGTGTACACAACCGAGGCTAGAGTAGAGTTCTTGAATTTTGCCCGTGACCTCCAGTTACTTATTTTGACAGGCTATAGTGACCTTTTAGAAAAACTTGCACTTTTGAATCTCTATGTGCCCTTTTGTCCGTTCTGATTCTTATTTCTTTTATTTCATCTCTCTTTCCACTTATGTGGATTACTGCGTGTGTAGTTTTCCCTTACGTGAGAAGTTTGGTGTGTGTGTATATGTCTTGGATGTTAGATTTGTTACAAACGTGGAAGTCATAGACATATGTAAACGATATGTTGTATGATTTAAAATATTTGGTAATTTGGACGGGTTGAATTATGCATTGACTTGATAAGGCAATTTGAGGATATTTAATGATGATATTGAATAATACTTTGGGTAATTTTATGAACGTGGTTCGTTGTTTTGTTAGTTACCCCAATAGATTGAATAGTACTTGAGTGGTATAGGCAATAACTAGGTGAGTTCGATAATTGAAAGTGAAATTATAAAAGGATGGATAGGTAATGAACAATGTACCTTTGGAAATTTCAATTAGTAAGGTTGTGATAATATGTATGGGCTGTTAGCAAATATTGAAAATGATGTGGCATTAGTTGAGGTCATATACTCTACTATGACTTGATATATCGAATGTAAATAAAAGATAAGGTCATGATACGATTATTATAACGGTATCGATCATCTCTTTGTAAGATTGTGGAGTGTGTTACTCCTATTTACCTGATCTGCGAATGAAACACTTTGGATTAGATACCGAATGAATTTAGTAGTATATTATAATTACTTTATGGTCAGAAATGTGTGGAATATTTGAGTATAATCTTCTCGAGGTTTATGTAGTATTCTAGGGGTTGATTTAACAAACTGTTATGATGTGTTATAGGGGTGAATCTAACGGGCTTTCACGATATAGTATAGAGGTATATGAAAACAGATATGTTGATTGTCAAGTGTGAATACTTACTACTTCAGGTATTATCAATTGTGTTTTGTGCTCATATACTGAGATTTGATGTTGCTTTTATATTTGAAAAACCAGCTAGTTATTACTATGGACATGTGCTTTAAAACATTAATTATAAGAAAGATTTTAGTGGTGAAGTTTTGGCATGATTATTAAACGTGTTTTAGGTTGTGAAGTGTATTCTATGATTCATAAAATGAGATCTAGTTTCAATGTAAGCTTCAGGAATGGATGCTATCTATAATGACAATCTTCCAGGTAAATAAAGTCTCAAAAGTATACTTGTCTGAAGGAATTGAGGATTTTAGACAAAGTGCATAAAAAGTGGGGTTGTCCTTGAATTTGATTGTATGAACTAGATTTAAGGTGTCATATTGATGAAAAATGTATGACTTTCCTTATGATGACAAGAATAATTGAGATGAAATGGTAATATAAGTTTGTGAGGGATACTATGTGATTGAGATGGCAATTTTTCAGTATAAGGATTATTGATCAAAAAAATTTTGTATTGCCATGACGTCTTATGAGTATCCAACCGGCTAGTCCTGCTATTATTTGGTGCGGTATTCTGGTACTATGAAAAATTGTAGGATTGTTAAACCTGCTTGAATAAGAATTGATTAGCTGTCACCAGGAACAAAATTATTGGGGGGTCATAAGCCTTCCAGAAGGATGCAACAAGCAAGGATATTTACTCTGATTGCAAGGGCCAAAGATGTATCTTCAGAGGTTTTAAAATTTGGTTCATAGATACATGGTTCTATGAATTTTACTCTTGTTATAGTAATAGTATCACGGGTTCATCAGATTGATTTTAAAAAAAGGATAGGGTAAGATTTGAGAAAAGAGTCTACACATGTTTTACTCGAGTGTGGTTATAAGTTCTTCTTTGATTTTAAGTTTTGTGAATGGTATGATTGAATTTTACAGAAAAATACTGTAAAATCGATGGAGAGACGATCAATTATAGGCTAATATATGTGAATACATAAGGATGTTAAATGTATGAGCTAATGTTGATAGATAATGAAATTGTTTTACATAGTTGGGATCAAACTTTAAGTTTCTCATTGCGAGTCTATGTTCGTTGTTGTATGTATTCTCAAGGTATGAATAGGTAAGGTTAAAAATGATCGATCACATTAAGTGATTGGCATTTGGAAGGACCTATGCATGTTTCAAGTAATAAAGTTCTTTTTATTGTTAAAAGACCTAAGGAAAGATTCCACTAATAAGTGGGTTTTAGAGTATATGGTCAAAAAGTCATGGATTGTTTGTCAAACAATATTGGTAAGTGAACATTTTGAAAAATAATAATAATTAAGATGTCTGATATATTAAGAGCTCACTATATTTATTATTTTGTGTCATAGGAAGCTTTAAGAATCAGGTGGAGGATAAACCTCTCGTATAAGCCCTTGAGTTTGTCGTTGAAGGACTTTTATTTTCCATATGAGTTTAGTATGGAGTGAGATGTGAACTGTATGGTACAAACTTACTAGGATATATAATTGAATTTTCTAAGTAATTAATTTTTTGTTTGGCTGACAATCAGTACTGTGTGAAAGATTTTTTATGTGGTTTTTTATCTTCTAGCTAGAATTGGTTCAAATTATGAATAGGTAACTTATTGATGTGCAACTGTAGGGACCTACACTTCTACATGTTTCATGAACTTTTGAAGAGATTGAACTACTTTTGAGTAGGGGTAGGATCCTTGACCATCCTTGGGTCCATTTTAGTGTATGACCGCTTTGGGTGTTTGTTTGAGCATTGTTGAAGTATACAAGTGTTTTCTACACACACAACCTTGCTTATGAAGAACTATTAAGAGCTACTATAACTTAGTATCATTGTGTAAGATACTGTTAAGATAACTGCCCTTTTGAAGTGTATCGCTTGTTGGGTGTTCACTTAATCATTTTTTTATTTTGTTAGATAAGTTTGATTCTCCCTTAATGGGTATCCAATGTCCAAATATCAATTTTTTATAACTTTGAGAAAGATTATGTTTTGAGAAGAGACTTTTGGTAAGATCTGTGATGGTTTGTGCATTATGAATATGTCGTGGTTAGTTTAGATTCACTTATAATTGTAGTCGATATCAGTTAAGAATGTTATCTTGGTTATGTGAGAAAGGACTCGTCTTGATGGTTTGTGTTATGCTCCAATGTGTTTCACGTTCGATTGAGGTCATGGGTTAGTTTGTTGCTTCATAATACTCATAATTTCAAGATATTTCAAGGTTCAAATCGAAAGTTCAGCTCTTAGTAGTTAATCTTGATGAAATGGTCTTAAGGAGGAGCTCACTTGAAGAGATAAACACTGACTGGTAGGTCATAATTGAGCTTTTGGTCACGTCGGTTATTCTTCCATCTTCTTAATCTCTTATGTTAGAGGATATACATGATTTTTAGTGGTAGATAATGTAATGACCAAAAAGGTCATTTTTAGAAATTTTCATAAATTTATTGTTTTAACCCTCTCGGTAGTTGAGCTGAGTCATGTACAATTAGTGTGTGAAGTTGGTTGGGAATTTTGAAATATATGGGTGTCTATTGTTATGGCGTAATTTATTTATCTTTAGAAAATTTATTTTTTGAAATGTTCTATGTATAAAACATTTTTTGAAAAATATATAGAAAAGAGTCTTCATTTAATTTTATAAAGAAATTAAGAAAACTTAATTTAATAAGATTTTAACAGATTAAATCTTCATAAACTCAGAGAAAATGGATAAGAGGTTCTTATTTACGCTTCAAGAAGGTTTTTAAGGCATTTGAAGCGTCCGCTAACATGCGGTTATCCTACGACGTAGGTTAAATATTTTTTTACTATTATTTTATTTAAAAATAATTTAGCATAAACAAAATGGTTAAACAAAGAATCATTTTATATCTATATTTATGGTCATACGACCTTTTAGAAATAATTGACTTGATCTACAAGTGAATAAAATTTTAACAAGAACTAAATTAATTAGAATTTATTTAATTCATCTCCGAAATAATAATTTAAAACAATTTGATTAATCTGAACATGAAACACTATTTTTAAATTAAAAGTTTCACCTGATTTAAAACAATTCTAACAATAGTAAAATAGTTAAGTGAAAAGCATTAAAAATTATATCTTTTTTGAACATAGATTTGACTTAACTCAAGAATATAATTTGACTTGTACACTCACATTGAAATAGTGGATTGCAAAGATGTTTAAATAGTAAACAACATGTGAAAATAAATTCATCTGTTTGGTGCTCTAGTAGGTTATTCCCCAAAATATTATGGTTAGAGTTTTAAAAAGAAATAAGTCCAAAACATAATCACAGGCAATTAAAGATAAAAGCGATGATGAAATTTGGGGCCGCTTCTTGGGCGCAAATGTTTTCGCTGTAAATTTTGGTTTTTAACCAAATAACCGTTTTTGTATACATTTACTGTCAGTTAGTGTATAATGGCATGTATATCAGCTCTTTGCGTGTATCTCATGCGTTCGAACTCCTGCATTTTACTCAGCTTAGATCTGTATTGTCACATTTTTGGCCATATGGTTTCTGCCATGAACCTTTATATTTGTGTACAAAAGCTGTATACATCATGTATACAACGCATTTTCTCGTTTTTTTTTTAAAATTCCAGCAGCGTGTTGGGTGTCAACGATCTATTACCGCTTCCAAATACATAGGGGGGCTGACTCGAGAAAGGGAGAGTACAAAGATTGAGCCTTTATGGGTCATCTCGGAAAATGCATGGTAGATGAGTCCATCATTGACTCGAAACGGGTTCATACGAGAAATGAAAGAAAGAAAAAAATTAGTATTTGAAATAACGAAAACAAATGAGACATGATTTTAATCAAAATGAAAAAAACATAAGTATCATCTATCACTATGTATATATATGTATGTATACATATCTTACATATAAATATACATATATTTGTGTATATATAGATATATATATACCCACACCACACATATATATTATATATACTATATATATATATAATCTATATAATATATAGATATAAACACCACCCAACAAACAAACACCTAAAGGTTTAACAATCGCAAGCATGCTAAATACGGAGAAAATGAAACTAAAGATAAGAAAACAGAGAAAAGTTAACACTAAACTATTAAAGCTCCAGACATAGATACATACATATATATATGACCATGAAAATTGTAAAGAAATAAGCATGGACATTATAGGAGTAGATCATCTCATTTTGTAGTTTGAAATATAAAAAGAACCTGCTAGGAGACAATATGTGATACATTTGACAATAATTGAAGTCAATTGTCATGAAGATGTTATAAACTAAGAGTATATCGTAAGTTCATTTGTTTAGTTAAATTAAACAGAAGCAATGAACATGACGAACTCGAGCCGTTGGAAGCTCATCTGGGATCAAAGGATTAACAAGCTATACGCATGAAGGATTGATGCCAATAAAGTCATACCTCAAGAAAACTTAAAACTAAAATCTAACAGAACTAAAATCTGACCAAACAAACAAGAAAAACAGATTTTAGGTGTGTTTGGTATGGAGGAAAATGTTTTCCATCGAAAATTTTTCGATTTGAACTAAGTAGATTTTTGGACCTCTAAACTCACAATGTACTCAAATGTTTGGTTGGTGAGTAGAAAATATTTCCGAAATGAATTTTGTGGTTTTGATTTATGAAATGACAATCATTGTTTAGAGACATCTTTTATTTTTACTAAAGTAAAAAATAATTTAAGACATTGAAAATATTTTTTTAAAAATCACAAAATTCCTTATATTTTCCTGGGTGCGGTGTGGAGGGGGTTGGGGAGGGGAGAGGGGTAGGAGTGACAAAAAAATTCTGAAGTTGAAAGTATTTTTTAAAAAATAAAATTAATTTTTTGGAGAGGGGGTTGGGTTGATGGGGGGGGGTTGGCCCGTTGGAGGGAGGTTTAGGGATCAGTGAAAAAAATAAAATTTTGAAATTGAAAATTTTTTTACAAATTGGGATGTTTTTCCCAAAAAAAAATATAATTTGAAATTGAGGAGTTATTGAAATTTTTTCTTAATTTTTGAAGAAAGTCCTTTTTTCCTAATTTTTGAGGAAAATGATTGATTTGGAAAAACACATTTTCCAAACTTTTTGTCCCAACCAAAATGGAAAATTTAGAAAAACATTTCAAAAAACTGTTTTGCTTTCATACCAAACACACTCTTTATGATGACTCAGTTTGCAAACACTAATCTATTTTAAATGAGATTATTGAGTAAATGGGTTACTCTAGGCACTAATAAAACGAAGAGGTATAAGAAATAACGTAAGCGCACTATCGGGAATGGCGGACAATGAAATACCCCAATGCAGCATAACAAATGTGAATTCCCAGGACTCTTATGCTTATATAAATATGATGTTAACTGGTAGCAAAAGAAGGAGGCTAGGACAACACTAGATATAGATAACAACAAGCGCAACCAACACAGTCGAGCGAGCACACGAGAGGGAAAATAACAAAGCAAAACTGGAACAAGAAAAAAATAGAGAAACAACAACATTAATCGGAAATAATTTGAAGCAACACTAAGAGTAAGTACTGAGATCACTTGATAATATAAATAGCAACCAAAAACACCACCACCACCATTGATTTTTTTTTTTTGTTTTTTTGTAATTTTTTGTTTTTTTTTTTTTTTTTTTTTTTTTTTTTTTTTTTTTTTTTTTTTTTTTTTTTAACATCAATATGGAACAAAAAAATAAAAATGAAGAGAGTATTATGAAGGAGCACACATTACCTTCTTCTGGGCAGAGACTGAGACGAACAAATTGAGGTGATCTATTCGACCACCACACGAAGAATTCCGGCGGAAATTTGAGTTCCAAAAACACCACACAGTTGTTAATTGAATATTATGGCTTAAGGAAATTGATTTTGGGCCCAATTTTCTTTTGAAAGGCTGATCCAAGATATGGACAAGCCATACTGAATTAGCAAAATGACTTAATGAAATTGAACACTTAGCTAATGAAAATTAAGAAGTTAGTCAAATTGTGTTTGATTGGTGATTCAGCTAAAACTAAATAAGATATTTTAAATATTTAAATTAATTGATGAACTTCCTTAATGTTAACGAAATAAAATAATTAACTTAATTATAAACTTAATAATTTGTATTATAACTATTATATAACTAAACGAATTAACAAAATATTTGATTAAAATTTACATCTTTTTGAGAATATTTAGGATAAAAATATACTAATTATAAACATAATTATGCAAAATATATAATTATCTAAAAATTATAAAAAGTAGCAAAACTATTTAATATAACTTGCGAACTATATTTATTTACTAAAACTAATTATTTTAAATTGCTTGAAATTAGAGAAGTTCGATGATTAATATAAATTGTGGAGGGTCAAAATTAGGTGTCAATATCTATTATTATTTAATTGATGGGTAATTTCAGTCATTAATTTAGTTAAGTTAATAGGTCAAGACCACCAGTTTTATTTAATATTCCAATACCATTTGGCCCCATATATCCAAGTAAGATATCGTTTAAAATGATGCTGCATTTTTTTGAGAGTCTAAGCACGCACGAAACAGAAGGAACCTAATGCCGCGGCACAACATTTTACCAAAAATGGCATCATGGAAAAATAAATTGACATAAGTTTAAGTAACTCTCGACATCGCACAGAAAACATTTTGTGAATTTTTGACTATCATTACCTATACGCGGGGGGTGCCTTAGGTGCCTCTGCATTGGTTGTATCGCATGTCCCTTTACGAGTCATGTACCTTCTTGTTAGGCTCCTATAGACAAACGAATCATTTGTGAATTTCTCTTTGCATTTCATGAATATTAAATTGTGAGATAAGTAAAAGTGTGAGTGGGATTCGTTCCACACGGGTTTCAGTTTTCCAATTGATAGTTAGGATAACTAACATCATATTTCATGGTAATTTATTCTCCCAATTTCCTCTCAAGAATTTTCCTTAAGCTTATTATTTTTGCTATATTGGAACTTACCACCCCTAGCCTTGAAAATTTTAAAAAACAAGAGAATTTATTATTCTGGAACATCACAATTTAGAAATTTTAATTTGGTTCGGATGAGTTTTGCGTCAATGCTCAACACAACAGTGTATGAGAGTTTTTTTAGTTTTTGAAATCTTATGGTGGGTCATTATTTTTAATATAGATTGTTTTTTTCCGACGATGGAATATGAGATCACCAAACGAGACCAGCGTCATTGACCTCTCAGATTCGCAAACAACCTACATACTTCATCCTTACTTTACATAGGTTTCATTTTTTTGCGGAAAATTTGGAAACTTTTGGATATCTTTAATGTAACTTGCTAAACATTTTAGAACATTATTCATAATCGTTATCATCCCACATAACATTAACGGAAACAATCTGAAAGAAATGATTCATTAATTATGTAGTTTTATACTGGCAAAATAGAACCAATACAGTCTGACAAAACAGGAAAAAACAAAGTGAAACATGCTCCATAGCTCAACTCTAAAAATTATGCTGAATTAAATAGTAGCATCTCGAACGCATGAGGAAACCTACCAAACTCCGGATGAATGGTGGAAAAAACGTCTGGACTATACTTCGACAATAACCTGTATCTCTATCGCCCGCCTGTGCCTACACCTAAAGTAGTATAGATGTATAGGGTTAGTACACACTTGTACTAAGTATGGGTATATGCAAACACACACCAAATACATGCATGAGAAAGAGCAGCTCTTTCCTAACGACATGATTTTTGGATGTCAAATCAGTAGACTTGCCAAATTGAGATTAGTGAATTTTCCAAATTGAGTTAGGAAAGTCATGTCATGAGAGAAACATGCATCATAGCACATAACATTTAATACATAGTTTATTTCATATCATTCATTCATATGCCATGAGATCTTGGAATCATGGACTTGACATTAAGACTTTCCAAAATGAGGGCTAAACACATGGTACCTCAACTAGGGAGTATTCATTATGAAACACAAAGTCTGCTTCATTCATTCATACTTCATTTCATTTCATTCATAGGCCAGTGAACACCAGCTATACCTAGGATGTATTTTAAGACTATCATTGGGTTTGTTGTGCAATGATCAGGAATAACCTAATGTCATTACTTGAGTCTAGATCATCTCTTGATTATCGTATCCTAAAAACTTCAGTATCATTCATTTCTTTATATGCATTATTTAAGGCTGACCCCTCATTTATTCATTGGGAACATTAACTTTTACCGACATAGATCATATGAGCATCATGAAATTCAATGTCTCCCCCACACCCAGAAGAGATGAAATTACCGAAAAAAGTGACTCAATAACATGCTAGCGTATGTGTCTCATCTCATTAGAGTTACGTGCACCTTCGCCGTTCCCGAAAGAAGGCATCATCGCTCATATCTAGCCTATCAGTGCTTAGTATAAATTTCAATTACATTCAACTCATAATTCATGTAAATTGGCTTCTTGTATGAGGACAACAAAGCTCATTAGATGATTTCTCATCTCATCATTAGAATTAAGTGTGTTAAATTCAATACTTACATTAGAGTGTTCATACAGACAGGTCTCTTCATTATCTTACACCCTCACTGGTGAGTACGTGTTGGTAACACTTACTTAGTCTCATTTTAGATTGCTCTCATCATATAGATAAGCCTCATATAATGTTGTCACCTCATTCTTCATAATTAGCACCTTTACTTTTCATAATTGCTCACCTATTATTACGTGAATGTTCATTTCTTCATTTCATAGTTCATCTCTCATATGCCAATGCACATTGGACATTTAGATGATCCTTACACTCATAACTTAAAACCAACCTAGGGTTTCATCGTTCATTCGCACATTGTAAGGTTCACTTACTTTTGAACGTATGTTAGACTTATGTGTCTAAACATACAATCCATGGGCTTCATTCATAGTTTGCTAAGTGATTCTTACTTTCCTAAGATTATGTAGTACAAGGCTTATGTATTCTGTATATATGTCAAAATCTTAATTTTTCATCTAAGTAGATGGCATTAGTCTTGGATATTTTACTCACGTATGACTTACATATCAATATGGATGTTTGGGCATGGGAACCCAAATCTTGAACCACTTGGATATCATTTATATTTTTCATTGATTTTATTTCTAATATTCATTACATTACATCTCTAAATTAAATCTCAACATTTACATGGGAGGATTAATTTTCTATTTTAATTAGAACTCTAAATTAAATGTCAACATTTACGTGCAAGGATTAATTTTCTGTTTTGATTATAACGCTAAATTAAATCTCAAATTTTACATGAAAGGATTAAATTTTTAATTATAATTAGAACTCTTGTTGCCCATTCTTGCATAAACCAAGAGGTTGTGGGTTCAAACCCCCACAGCCTCTTGAGTTTTCCTTTGAATTTCGTTGGGGAAGGGAGGTTGTGGGTTTGAACCCCCACAAACCCCTTATTTTTTTCATTTTTTTAATTCACTCGCTGCTTTAGCCCTTGAGGTCGTGGGATCGATTCCCACGCCTCACATTTTCTTTCTTCTTATTTTCCCTTTCTCTCACACGCACTTCGAGGGCATGGGTTCGAATCCCACGCCTCCCAATTATTTGCTGGATTAATTTCATCGTCCTCTTTCCCCCAGGTTGCTAGTTCAATTTCCCCCAGCCCCATTTTCTTTTCCCCTTTCTCGCGGACACAGTGGCCAGGGGTTCGATTCCCCCCAGCCTCTTTTTTTTTCTTACTCTCTCGCGACAACCAGTAACTAAGGGGTTCGATTCCCCTTAGCCCCTTCTCCAGGTTTTTTCTTGTTTTCAACCTTCTCAACTTGTGAGGTCTTGGGTTCAATTCCCATTGACCTCACTAATTTACTTCCCTTTTTTTAAAACCCAGAATTTAACCTTATGGGAGAGTATGAAATCTAAAATTTTTTTTATCATTCTTCACTCATTTTTTGGTCACCTCTTTCATGAGTTTACTTAGCTAAAAGAGTGTTAGTCAACCCAACATTTTTCATTAGAATGAACACCACATTACACACACTTTACACACATAAAATACAACAAAAACACATTAATATTCAACTCCAAAACAGTGGCTAAAGCCACTACCCACAATGCACACACAACACCATTTTTTTGTTGTTACACTTCGAATATTGTTTTCGTAATTTCCCTCACATATAACATGTTCAAACATAATATAAATACATCAATCATGTCTAAGTCTATCAGTACAACATACCCATCCTACGGTTCGTTTGGGATCTAAAGACAAGGACATACAAAGGGGAAAAACTTTAGTTTTCAAGAGCTTGAGAAACGTTCGAAAGAAATTACTCTTGGAGAAAGAATTCCAGGAGAGAAACCCATACCTTTTAATGTTGTTCAAGTGTGAAGTTGCTTCCCGGAAACTTCTCCAAACCACGCAAAATTCACTTCAACGTACACCCCACTCGACGAACCTCTCTCTGCCTTAACGTTTTGATTACTTTGTACTTTACTTAAAAATTCTTGTGAGTTCTTCAAGTGTGAAGAACTCTTGATGAATTTTCTGGTTTTTGTTGTCTTTGGCAGAATAACGTGAGAGAGAGATTGAAAATGTGAGAGAGTTGAGAAACGTGGGGGAGAGAGTTATTAGGATTAGGAGACTAAATGCAAGACTTAGTCAAAATAGGATTTAATTAAATTAATCCAAAATCTTATTTATTTTATTTAATACGTGAAAGGACCATTATGCCCTTAAATTTCAGATTTTTAAATAACAATTAACTCACCTCAAGTATTTATCTATTCGATTTTAGGGTTGTTACATTAGCTCCCCCTTAGGAACATTCGTCCCCGAATGACACTATCACTACACATCGTAATGCCAATTAAAGATTACACATAATCCTATGCCCAGGCACCAATATCTCAAAATACGATTAGATAATGACACATATGCTTTAAGATAGGAATCTAACCTCAGGCCTTAAAAAGATGACGTAGTGGGATTTCATATTCAGTCTCACTCCCACGTAGCCCCCATAAGATGATTTCTCCTACAATGCCTTCACTGTGCAATCCCTTGTTCCTCAGCCGCTGACCTGTCTGTTCTAAGAGCTTATAGGTTCCCTCCTCTATGACAGTCTTCACGCAACTCAAACTTCAAAAGTTAGGATTGAGCTGGATTACCTATGCAACTTCCTTCACATACAGACATGAAAGACTGGATGAACAAAAGCTAGCTCTGCAGGCAATGCTAACTCATAGGACACTTCCCCCACACGCTGTAGGATCTCATATGGCCCCACATACCTCGGACTCAGCTTTCCTTTATTACAAAATCTCATCACCACTTTCATAGGCGATATCTTCAAGTAAACCTGGTCACTAACATTAAATTCTAAGGGCCTCTTTCTCTTATCTGCATATGATTTCTGTCGGTTGTAAGTAGTATCCAACTTGTCCCTAATCACTCTAACTTTCTCCAAGGCCTCATAAATTATCTCTTGAACCAAAATGGATGACTTTCCAACCTCGAACCACCCAACTGGATATCTATACCTCCTACCATACAATACCTCAAATAGTGCCATCCCAATGCTAAAGTGATACCTATAATTATACGAGAACTCTATCAAAGGCAGATGGTCATACCAGTTACCACTGAAGTTAATCACACATGCTCTCAGCATGTCCTCCAATGTTTGAATGGTGCGCTCTGCCTGCCGATCTGTCTGAACATGAAAGGCAGTGCTAAGTTTTACCTGCGTGCTCAAGCTTTACTGCAAAGATCTCCAGAATTGTGAAGTAAACTGAGCTCCTCTATTTAAAATATTTAAAATAATAGACAAATGAATCCCTTGCCATTCTCACAATCTCATCAATGTAGAGTCTCGCATAATCCTTGACTCTGTAAGTAGTCTTCACAGAGATAAAGTGGGAAGAGTTAGTCAATCTGTCCACAATAACCTATATGGAGTCATGCTGCCTCCTAGCCCTCGAAAGACCAACTACGAAGTCCATATTATTGGCCTCCCACTTCCAAGTCGGAACCTCAATAATCTGAGTCAGACCACAATGCTTAAGATGCTCTTCCTTAACCTGCTGACAATTATGACACTTAGCCACATATTCTGCATTGTCCTTCTTCATGCCACCCCACAAATAAATTTGTTTAAGATCATGATATATTTTGGTGGAACCTGGATGTATGGAATATTTGGAACCATGGGCCACTGCCACAATCCTGGTTCGTAAATCATCCACATCTGGTACACACAACCTGTCATGGTATCTAAGTATGCCATCATCAAACAAAGCGAAAGACTTAAACATTTTTACATGCTGAGTCCTTTAGTTCCATCAACAAAGGATCAAGATGCTATTCCTTTTTGAATTCATCTATCAGGGATGATTCAACACTAGGGTGAACTGAAAACACCCCCACTAGTAGAGTCAAAAAACCGCACACCCATTCTGGCCAGTCTGTGTACCTATTTTTCCAACTCCTTCTTCTCGTCCTCAATATGGGCTGTACTCCCATGCTCATCCTGCTCAAAGCATCAACCACAACGTTAGCCTTACTCGGATAGTAGTGCACATTCATGTTATAATCCTTCAACAGCTCCAGCCATCTACGCTGACGTAGATTCAACTCCCTCTCTGTGAACACGTACTGAAGACTCTTATGATCCCTGAACGCATCCACATGCACTCTATACAGATAATGCCTCCACAGCTTCAAAGCAAACACAACAGCTGCCAACTCCAAGTCATGAGTGGGATATTCTTTTCATAAACCTTGAGTTGTCTGGAAGCATAGGCTAGCACCTTACCAGCCTGCATAAGAACACATCCCAGACCAGCCCTAGATGCATCAACATGTAATTCTCACCACACATAGGTAGGGTAAGTACCGGGGCTGAAGTGAGTATGTCCTTGAGCTCCTGGAAACTCTTCTCATAAGTATCCGTCCATTTGAAATTGGCTTTCTTCTTCGTCAAAGCTGTATGTGGGCAACAATGGAAGAAAAGCCCTCTACAAACGTGCGTTAGTAACCATCCAATCCCAGAAAGCTACGGATATCGGTGGGAGTAAGAGGATTTGGCCAGTTCCTAACATCTTCAGTATTTCTGGGGTCCACCTCTACACCTTGATCGGACACAACATGACCCATGAAGGTCACTGATCTCAGCCAGAATTCACACTTACTAAATTTGGCATACAACTGATGTTGTCTAAGTACATGCAAGGTTAGTCTCAAATTATTTTCATGCTCTTCCTTGGTATTAGAGTAGATGAGAATGTCATCACTGAATACTATGACTAAAAAGAGTTAAGGTATTCACGAAAAATCTGTTCGTGAGAACCACAAATGCAGCAGGCACTTTCGTAAGACAAAATGACATGAGTAAAAACTCATAGTGACCATAACAGTACGAAAAGGCTTTTTAGGGATACTCCCATCCCTACCCCCCTAAGCGAAGTACCCTGAACGAAGATCAATCTTAGAGAAGAAACTATAATCTGAGCTGATCGAACAAATCATCTATTTTGGGGAATGGATACTTATTCTTTATAAGTGACTTTGTTGAGCTGCCGATAATGGTGATACACATTCTAAAGGTCCACATCTTCATTCTTTATAAACAACATTGAGCGACCTAAACAAGGGATATGCTCGGCTTGAATAAAACCCGTAATCGGTTGAGATTTTTAAACTCCCAACTTCACTTCTTTGAGGTCTGCTGGAAAACATTTGTTTAAGGCGGAATTGAGATTAGTTTTAGTATCGGGTTCTAATCGATACCACAGTCAATCTTTTGAAGGACGGCGGGACTCAAGGCAAATCTTGTTGAAAAAGAACACTTTAGGAACTCACTCACATGATACTAGTCTATTGAAGGTATGTCATGATCAAATTCCATTAACACTCACAAGCTGACATAATAACCCCTTGGACATTATTTTATTAGTCCTTAAGATTTGAAATCAGGGATTAGGACGACTCAAATTGTATCCTTTCCAAGACTAACTCTTCTTCATCATGGAGTGAAATCTATCACTCTACTACGACAGTCGAAGCCAAGGCATAACAACTGTGAGCCATTCCATTGCCAGAATAATGTCAAAATCATGCATGGTAAACTTAATCAAGTTTTGCATCATAGTCCTGACCACTAAAACTATTTGTCAATCTTTGTAACCCTATCAGTTCTTACATTTTCTCCTAAGGCGGACTAAACAACTATGGATCATGCAGGACTTCAGGTAGTATTTCAAATGTAAGGGCAAGAAGAGGAGTCACAAAGGAAAGCGTAGACCCTGGATCAAGTAGAGCATATACAGAAGTTGAGAATACTTGTAGCATACACGTGACCACATCAGCGGACTTATCCTACTCCTCCCTACTCTTCAAAGCATAGAATTTGTTCCTCTTGGGAGGCTTGGCTGCTGCTGCACTCTGAGGGTTAGGCCTAGGCTGAGCATTAGCTCCAGCCTTACTCATTTCTGTGGATAGTCTCTGACCATGTGTCCGCTCTTACCACAACCATAGCAGGCATTAGTGCCATGTCTACACTCTCCACTGTGAGCGCGGTCACACTTAACATATTTCTTCTTAGGACACTGCATCTCACCTCCATTGCCCCTCTTTTGTTCGGGTCTGCCTCCTTTAGGTGTTGTACTCCTCTGAGGGTTAGAATTCCCAGAACTCTCTTGCCCCTTCTTTTACCTGGGCTACTCATGGACACCCAAATTGGTTCTGTGGCCTCCATGTCTGGGACCTTCCTGATCTTGAGGCCTAGGACTCCTAACATCACGAACACCTCTCCTCTTGTGGATGTCCTCTACCTACTGGACATGCCCCATTAACCTAGAAAAGTCCATATTATCATAGAGCATCACAGACCGATACTCCTCCTCCAGGTCTCCATTGATTCAAGTGAGGAACCTGCTCATGTCATCCCTGCTATTCAAAACCAGGGAAGTAGCATACCTGGATAATTCCAAGAAAACTAAGTACACACCTTGATAGCTTAACAAACTTCAGGGAATACTCCCTGACAATCATAGAGCCTTGTTTAAGGTTGATGAACTCCTCAACCTTGGCCTCCCTAATCTCTCTATGGAAGAATCTCTCCAGAAATGTTGTCTTGAATAACTCCCTAGTGACTTACATTCCACCTAAGACACGACTATATTGACACATCTTGCACCAAGTCTGTGCAACATCCTTGAGCTGGTAGGAAGCCAGCTAAGCCTTCTCAATATTATTGGCCCCCATAGCCACCAGGATCTTATGCATTTCGTCTACAAAAACTTGAGGATCCTCTGATGTCTTAGACCCTGTCAATATAGGAGGACTCATCCTCATGAAATCTCGCAGCCTGTCAGCTATGCTGCGAACCGGTGGGTTCTCCCTCTAAACATCTTGACGGTTGACTTGGGCAGTCATAGACTGAGCCTCAATTGTGATGGATTGTGCCATCTTGTCTAGATATGCCTTCAACTCAGCATCAGTCAACCCAGTTGAGTTAACTGGCATGTCAACTCCTTCAGCTGGAGCCAAGGGTGGATTCTGATACACCTAGCTTCTGTTCCTCCCCTCCTCAGACCCTTAGTTCTCCAAGGGTTCATTCACTTGTGCGTCGGGTCCGGTGCAGAGCGCGCGTGTGTATTGGTGATGTTAACACACGTTGCATCAACCCCAAGATTCAGACATTAGGAAAATCACGATAAGATCAGAAGAAAGGAAATTTTTCCTACGCATCATGCAATTTATAACCCAGGATAGTGGTGCACTTCACTACCATGTCTTAGAAACTACTAAATGTGGTTGATGTTAACTCATTATTCTCGGAATTTAACCTAGTACTCTGATACCAACTTTGTCACGACTGGAATTTAGACCCCAGACGAGACCGGCATCATTGACATCTTAGAGGTCGCAAACAATCCTACATACGTCATCCTTACATTATATAGGTTAATTTTAGCAGAAAAAATTGAAACTTTTCATTCTTTAAACAAACTTGCTAAACATTCTTAACATTTCATAATTGTTCATCATCAAGCATCTAACATTAAAGAGATAATCAACTAAAAGAAATAATTCATTAAGTATTAATTGTATAATGGCCAAAATAAAACCAATACAATGTTTTGAACCAAAACAAAAGAACCCCTAGTGGGAACCATGCTCCACTATCTCAATCTAAAACTAGCTAGAATGTTAAGACTAGTAGCATCCTTAAACATAAGGACCTACCAAAACTCTGGATAAATGCTGACGTTCCGATAGCTTCAACAATGAACCTGTGGTCTCTATCGCCCGCTTGTGCCTCAACCTAAAATGTATAGATTCATAGGGTTATTACCCCTTGTTACTCAGTATGGGTATATAAGCACACACCAAGGACATGCATGAGCAAGAACATCTCTGTTCCCTAATGACATATTTTGTCGGAAGTCAATCAGTAGACTGCAAATTAGGATTAGAAAATTAGGAACGTTCCAACTTGAGTTGGAAGGTCATGTCCTATAGTAAACCATCAACATTTCATATAGTACATATCATGAGCGATGCACATGCATAACATATAATACATAGTTTCTTTCATAGCATTCATTCATCGGAACATGAGATCTTGAATCAATGGACTTGACATTACGGCTTTCGCAAATGAGTTCCAACACTCGACCTCAAGTAGGACGTATTCATTAGAAAACACAGAGTCTGCTTCATTCATTCAAACATCGTTTCATTTAATTCACAGACCAGTGTGAACACCAGCTATACCAGCCAAAGTGACTCAATAACATGCTAGCGTATATGGGAATTTAACCCCGCCATATCCATATATTGGGAGTATAGGTTTAACTACTAGGATATATATGGATACCCATACCCGGCAATCTGGAAAGCCTCATCTCATGAGAGTTACGTGAACCTTCGCCCTTCCCAAAAATAGTCATCATCGCTCATAAAGTCTATCAGTGCTCAGTATAAATTTCCATTACACAACTCATAATTCATGTAAAGTTGCTTGTATAGATGAGGACAACATAGATCATTAGATGATTTCTCTCTCTCATTTTATTAGTGTGTTAAATTCAATACTTTCATTGAGTGTTCACAGAGACTTGTCTCGTTAATTATCTTACCATCTCATTGGTGAGTTAACCATTTGGAACATTTACTTAGGCTCAATTTTACGATTGCTCTCCATCATATACATAGCCTCATAATGTTGTTACCACATTCTTAAGTATTAGCACCTTTTATTTTCTAGTTACTACTCACCTTTTATTCGTGAATTTTCATTTCTTCATTTCATAGTTTCTTCATCAAGGCCAATGCACTTGGCCATTTAGTGTAATCTTACACTCATACTTAAACCTCCTAGGGTTCCTCATTCACTACGTACCTCTTAGGTTAATTTAACTTTTTAATTTGTGCTTAGACTTATGTGTCTAAACGTAGAAGTCCTGGGTCTTCTTTCATATTCACTAGTGATTCTTACTTCCTAAGATTATGTAGTAGCAAGACTTATGTATCTTGTATATATGCCAAGATCTGATTTTTTATCTAAGTAGATGGCATTACTCTTGATATTTTATTCATGTATGCTTATGTTATCAATACGAAGTTTGGGCAACGGAACTCCACTCGTGACTCACTGGGTACATTTAATATTTTTGATTGATGTTATTTCTTATACACTAACATTAGAAACTCTAACTTTAAATCTCAACATTTACATGGATAATTAATTTTCTATTTTAATTAGAACTCTAAATTAAATCTCAACATTTACGTGAAAGGATTAAATTTTTTATTTTAGTTAGAACTATTGTTGCCTATTCTTGCATAAACCAAGAGGTTGTGTGTTCAAACTCCCACAACCTCTTGATTTTTCCCTTAATTTTCGTTTGGGAAGCGAGGTTGTGGGTTCGAACTCCCACAACCCCCTTATATTTTTCTAATTTGCTCGCTGCTTCAGCCCTTGAAGTCGTGGTATCGATTCCCACTCCTCGCGTTTTAGTTCTTCTTATTTTCCCTTTCTCTCAGGCGCACTTGGAGGTCGTGGGTTCCAATACCACGCCTCCCATTTATTTGCTGGATTAATTTCCTCCTCCTTTTTCCCCAAGTTCTCGAGTTCAATTCCCCCCAGCCCCATTTTATTTTTCCCTTTCTCGCGAATACAGTGGCCAGGGGTTCGATTCCCCCCAGCTCACCTTTTTTTTTTGCTTCCTCTCTCGCGACAACCAGTAGCTAAAGGGTTCGATTCCTTTTATCCCCTTCTACTTTTTTTTCTTCTTATTTTCAGCCTTCTCAACATGTGAGGTCTTGGGTTCAATTCCCAATGACCTCCCTTATTTATTTCCCTTTTTAAAAAACCCAGAATTTAACCTAATGGGAGAGTATGAAATCTGGAATTTTTTTAATCATTCTTCACTCATTTTTGAGTCACCTCTTTCATGAGTTTACTTAGGTAAAAGAGTGTTATTCAACACAACATTTTTCATTAGAATGAACACCACATTACACACATAAATACACCAAAAACACAAGAATATTTGACCCAATAACAGTGGCTAAAGCCATTTCCCACAATGCACACATAACACCAATTTTTTTTGTTACACTTCAAATATAATTTTCATAATTTACCCACTAAAACATGTTTCACACTTAATATAAATACGTCAATCATGCCTAAGTCAGCAGAACAAATACCTCCTACGAATTCGTTTGGGACTGACAAGGAGCATACAAAGGGGAAAAATCTTACTTTTGTTCAAGAGCTTGAAAACGTTCCGAAGGAAAGTACTCTTGGAGAGAATTCTGGAGAGAACCCATACTTTTGATGTTTGTTTTCAAGTGTGCCTCAAACTCCTCCAAACAACGCCCAATTCACCTCAACTTACACCTCACTCGATGAACCTCTCTTAGCCTGAACATTTTTGATTTACTTTTATCTTTTTACTTAAAAATTCTTGTGAGTTCTTCAGTGTGAATAACTCTTGATATTTTCTGGTTTTTGTTGTGCTTTGGCAGAATACGCGGCCCTAAGATAGAGTGTGAACGTGAGAGAGTTTGAGAACGTGAGGGAGAGGTTTATTAGGATAGGAGAACTAAATTCAAGCTTAGTGAAAATAAGATTTAATTTAATTAATACAAAATATGATATTTTTAATTAATACGTGAAAGGATTATTATGCCCTTAAAATTTATATTCTTAAATAACAATTAAATCACCTTAAGTATTTATCTATTTGATTTTAAGGATGTTACAGTTTTAAGTTGAAAGTTCAGCGAAAGAGGAAGGATCAAGTTCCTGAGTGAATTCTTGGTTGATTGAGGCAAGTGAATTTTAAACTCTTGTTTAGTGTATGGAATTTGTGTGTTTCCTTGTGGTATGTGTTGGGGATTAATGTGACTTGGTGATGAATTTACTTGTCCGTGTTGATTAATTCTTATTATAAAAAACGTGTAGTAAAAAGGCAATGTGATTATATGTTGGTGTGATTTGTTAAAAATGCTTTGAAAAACTTGTTGAATCATTGTTGACGTTGTATCATGAATGTGTCTTTGTGAATGGCACATTAATGTGAAAATGATTTTCTCCCAATTATTTGTGCAGACATGTCATTTGCATTGATTTGAGAACACATTATGGATAGTGTTATGTGTATTGAGAAAGAATGAAAAATAAAGAGGATGTGTTAATTCGAGGGACGTATCGCGTGCCACAATTGTTACTATTATTGATGGTCGTATTGCACAACGGATGGATGCATGAAAAGATATGTCCCCCAGGGGTCCTGACTAATAGACAGCAGGTGTGTATCTCAATGTTAGACATGCATCATTATACTTGACATTACATTTCATCACATTGCACACTTTTATCAGTGATGAAATCGGTCGTGTGTTGCTGAAATTATGAGTCTTTTTATGGAAGTTGTTATTGATGAATAAGAAGTTTGTTGTTGAGGACAATAACTTGTTTAAGTATTTTTGTTGATCTATGTGTTATGTAAAACTATGAGATGTTTGGTTGAGTTGGTTTTATGTAGGTTGTAGTTGTGGAGGTTCGGCTGGGGTTTAAGGATACCCTAGAATTCCCTATTCCCTTGACTTGGTTTTTATAGGTAAATGCTTTGTTTAGTTACCCGGTGATTGGTTACTCACCCCTTGATTTCCATTCACAATTTTTTTTTTGTAGGTTAACTAGTCTGGACGTTTTGTTGATATATTCTTTTGTTTTTCGAGACTTATTGGAGATTCTGAATTCACCAACTGTTTTCATCCAACCGACCTCCTACTTCTATTTTCTGATCTTTTGTTCTCTTTAAAAACAATATCATTGAGACTTATAAATATTTAGTTTAACAAATTCAATTGTAATACTTTTAGAGCTTGTACACGTGATAAATCAGATTTTTAAGGTATTTTTTGAGGTAAATTATAAAAATTTCCGCATTTATGTAATTTGAGTTTAGGCTGACTTGTTCTTTGGTGGGATGAGAGTGTCAATTAGTTAATTTTGAAATTGTGACATTACACTCCATAAAGCAATGCTCGGCTCCGATTTGAAAATTGGAACGATGGAGCCCCTTGGAAATATTATGGAGGTAAAGATGAGTGTTGGCTTATTTCACAAACTTAATGATTATTTTTGTGTTTGGGTCGTTTCAGCTTGTTGCTGATTTTCTTATGTTTCGGATCCTAATTGGACCCAAGGAAGTTTATGTTTAAACAACAAACCAACAACATTCAACAGGCCCGTTTTTTCATATATGGGCCTTTCTAGTAATTCAAACCAAAAATTAGATGGTTTAAGTTGTTTTAAAAAAAAATCATTTATATAACATTCATATAAAATGATTTACATGGGATTAAATGACAAAGTAAATTTTAAATCAATTTATCAACTTAAAAACTCACAGAATCTTAATCTTAGTCAAAGATCTTTATACCAGCAAATAGGAAAATTTTTTAATGTTTATTCTTTGATTTTTTTCGTCCTAAAGTTTCAATAAATAACCTTATTTGGATTCATTTGTCTCAAGGATTTGTTTTGAATTTATTTTTTTACAATATACAATATTTAGAAGATCTTATATAATAACATTCTATCTGCGTGATTTTTTTTTACTTTGGTCATAATCAATATTAAATCAATCTGTCAAATTATAAAAACCCACTGAAATCATAATTTTAATAATAAGACAGTTATCATAAAATAGGTCAACAATTTATAGGAAAAGGGTTCCAAATATATTCAAATATTGATCGAAATTATTGTTAGAATCACAAACTTTGGGCATGATTTATTACCCCCCAGACACTATTTAATCGTGTATTTTAGAAATATATAGGGGTACATGGACATCATAAATATTGCATCATTTTAAATTGTAAATTTTCATGTTGAGCACCTATATATCTTTAAGATGCTCTATTAATTGTTGCAGGGGGTAGTAGGTGTTGGGCACAGTTTGAAATTGTTACTACAATTTTTGTCAACGTTTGAATATATTTTAAACCTTTTTTCCTAATTTATAATTATTCAAATTTTTGTCGTTCAATATTTAAATACCTTAAAATGCTTTTCTCGTCTCAATGATTTTTATGTTTGGTTTGAGTTGTTTTTACAAAATAATATTTAAAAATAATGTAAACAACATTCTATATTTATTGATTTACACTGAATTTGACATTTGTCAATGTTAAACAAAATTTTAAGAACCCACCGCAATCATAATTCTCAGTAGGAAAGGAAAATCACTATCATGCATAAGTAAAGTATTTATTATTATTATTATTATTTGAATTTTTGGTCAATCAGAGTTTAAATGCCTTAAAGTGGTTTCTTGTCTTAATTTTTTTTTGTTAGTTTGAGTTTGTTTTACAAGATAAAATTCAAAAATCTTGTAAATATCATTATGTATGTATTGATTTACATTGGATTTGATCATAAGTCAATATTTAAAAAAATTATCAAATCTTTAAAGTCCACCAAAATAAGATAATTATCATAAAATAGGTAATAATTTTACTATACTATTTGAATTTTTGGCCAGTCAAAAATTTAAAGACTTTAGAGTGGTTTTCTTGTCCAAGGATTTTTATGGTTTTTTAGAGTTATTTTTACAAGATAATATTTGAAAATCTTGTAAATAACATTCTATATGCATTGATTTACATTGGACTGATCATAGTTCAATATTAAACCATCTCTATCATATCATGAAAATCCACAAAATTATAATCTTACTAAGAAAATCATTATAATAAAATTAGTAAATAATTTATTATTATTATTATTGTTTGAATTTTAAACAAGTCAAGTCTACTCCCCATTTGAAAACAAGGTGAAGTTTTGAAAATCCTTAAAAGTGCTTCATGACCAAGTATTTAGATCAAGAAATCTAATATTCAAGCTCAATGGGCTTCAATGGTAGATCAAACACCTCTTGTGTGGGTATGTTCGGTCCAAGTCAAAAGTATGCTTGTCAACGGCTTCCTAAACTATTTTTTTCGGTACAGGTTGACGTACACAGAGCAATATTGGGGTTTGAAATTCAGTCCAAAGTTGAGCCCAAATTAAAAGGAGTATAAAGCCCTTATATGAAGATATAATTTTTGATTAAAGTAGGTCATTATTAAAATTAATTTATCAAGATAATAATTTTTTTTTGAAATTTTTCAAAACTAGTATAAATGTGGTTCTCAGTAACGTTTTAGGAAATATTTTATTACAAAAAGATAAAAACCTGTCAGAGTAAAGAGATATAAAACGTTATTATCAGTAAAGTTTTATAATTTGTTACTCTGAAGCACGTTTTACAGCTAAAACGTGACTCACAATAACGTTTCTCTGAAATGGTTGAAAATTGAAATTCAATCTTGTACATGCTTAATTCATTATTCAAATTTCAACTATTAGAATTAATAGATATATTTTTTACATACATTAACTTGAAATACACATGATTTTTTATTTCCTTTCTATTTTATACATAGACAATACCTTTTTAAACAAAAGAAAAAAAAAGTGAGGAAGACTTTGAACAAATTGGAGCTTGTCTTGTATCATTTCAATTTCAAAATTTGTGAATAAATCACATGAGATCATCTTTCTAACCCTAGGGAACCATCCCTTCATATTATAGATAGACCCTATTGGTTTCTTATGATTGTTTTTATTAAATATTAAAAATATTAATAAAGATGTATTGAATTAATGTTATGCCAATAAGTAATCAAGACAATTTACAAAAGGAAATTAATTGATATCACAGAAAATTCCTCCTCACTACACTCCTCTTTTTTCTTGCAACAATATTACTTTGTATGGGAAAGAAAGAATAAGGAATTTATATATAAAGTTTTGATGCGGCATGTTACGATATTGAAATTTTAATTTTTAATCATTCCAGAGCAACGTATTGTAATCACATTTACTGTAAAACGTGCCTCAACTTAACGAAATATAAAACGTACTCACTATAACTTATTATGTTTGTTTACTCTGTTAGATTTTTGTCTTTTAGTTATTGAATTTTGTAAAATAAGATATTACCTACAATGTTAATAAGAACCACGTTCATACTGATTTTATAAAATTTTAAAAAAATTTAATATTTTGATAAATTTTATTTTTACTAATGACTTAGTTTTTGTTCAAACCTCAACAAGAAAAATCCACGTCCCAATCAAGTCCAAATGGGGCTCAAAAGACACAATTAAAAGAACCAAAAAAGTCCTTGGTCCAGCCACAAATTTGGGCATTCGTTTCTGGCTTGAACACTAATCTAGGGTTGTAATTCAATTCTAGAGTTAGTTGTGTAGGGTTTTTATGCTGAGCCTCCCCTTTTTTTCTTTTTCTCCTATATCCTGAGTTTTTTTATTTTTAATTAAGAACGTAGTACATTGAATTAATTGATGACGCGAGTTGTTAAATATTTGTAGTTTGTTCTTTGAAAAGATATCTATCAACATTTACTACTTCCATAGTTCAAGAGTAAGATAATTTTCTTATGATATCTTTGATTTTTTTTATATTTAACTTAAGAAGACGATTAGCTTTTGTTTTCTTGACTTTGTCCTCGACTTACTAAATAAAGGGTAAATATACCAATTTATTTTAAATTTTCTTTCTCAATGTAAATGTGTTGGATTTCTTCTCATAGATATACATGTTATTTTGAGCTTGTCAGGATTTTAAAATATCACCTTTTAGTAAATTCTTGGATGTTTTCCTAAAATCTTTCATATCTTTATTTCTATTTTTTAGATTTTCTCATTGTTTTGTTCTGATTGTATTATATAAGTATAATTGCTATACAGAAAATTTCTAATTTCAAACCCAAACCATTCTTCATTTATGTATAAGGTCGTGGCGGGTAATTCTAAAATTATACTTAGGTGTAAAGATCTTTTGTGTGAGAATAAATTTGGAGATGAATTAAGGTTAAAAGATTCCCTAGCATAAAGTGAGTATAAATCTTCCTCAGAGATTATGTTTTGACATAAAATTCTCCTTTCTCCAACTTAAAATAAACCCTTTTCTCAGCATGGTAATGAATTATGATACGCCTCAAACTTACGTCTCAATGAAGAAGTACAGCGGTCGTGTCACTAAATAACCCAACTCTGAGGGTTGGGACGTTCCAACGAGGAAACTAGTCTAACCTTGACTTCAACTTGTTATTACTAGGCTTTGGTCAATGACTTCCTTGGAAAGTAAAACATAAAAGGGGGTTTTCTATTTCTAAATGAGTGGAAACCAAACACTTGAAAAGAGACACTTAAACAGCTTGCAGTTGGGGATTTTAATGCAATTAATCAAGGTAACTAGGGTTTTACGTGTTTCCCCACAGGTTCATAACTGATAATTCCTAACTATAAACATTCTTCCTATTATCTTGCATGCAAAGTGATAAGTTATGTATTTTCTAAATCCTTGGTCCGGCATCTAAAAAACTCACTACGCACCTTGGTCCGACTAACGTTGTTGCTATTCCTAACCTGAATCTTACCTCATATTAAGCACCGTATTCGATATTTGACTAAGTTATTCCTCGTACTAATCAAACTAGCCTAATTTAGATAGTATATCACGAAATCATGCTATATTCTTTTCCTATTATCTACCATCCTGGTCCGGCAAGTAGCATTAAGGCGGTTCTAACGTTGCCCTTCCGTTAAAATAGACTTTTAAGCGAAAGAAATTATTAATACATTCAAGACACTATCTAGACTTAATTATTTTAAGTTTTAGGGTTTTTATCTCATTATTGCCTATGGTTTCCCAACCCGTAGTTAGATTTAGTTACTCAAACCATAAACACAATCTTCAAATATATTAATACGAAGTCCTGTACTTACTACTCAATGAGCAAGAGATAATCCAAAGTATTGCTTGATTAAATCTCCAAAATCACTGCAGAATCTCAAAAATCTAACAGTAATACACAAAGTCCTAATAATATTGTGTCTAACTATCTGTTGTCTAACCTAAAAACGCGGTTTTTTTCGAACTATTTATAAAACAAAAAAAACCTCATTAAACCAAGGTATTCGAATTATGGAATCTGCAAAAACTCGGCGGATCAACGGATCACGCGACAGACCGTCGGAGTCCTGCGATAGTACCGTCGTGGATCCGTCGTCCCATCTTTGTGGCACTTTCTTCTTCTGCTGCCTCTCTCTTCAGTCCCCTCGACGACAAGTATGACGACCCGTCATAGGCAAACGGTCCGTAAGGGTCTTCGTTCAAAGCACTTCAACTCTTGGATCTAGGTACTTGAATCACAAACTTTTTGATCTTCACGGACGAACCTGATTACGGACCATCATGCCCCGACGACCTCCACAACTTTCTTAGATCCCACACTTAGTCAGACTTCATCTCCTTCCTGTCAGCGGCATTTTTGGCAAACTACAACTGCCACCTAACGGACCTTCACAAAACACACCACCGTAAAGCTCCGTAGTGGTCTCTTTCTGCATTGGGTTTCTCATCAAAATCGCCACCTTCCGCTTTGGGTGACAAATTTCCTTCCTCGCAAAACAAAGAGAAACTTATATAAAATTAACACAAAAGGCTTTTTTTTTTGGACACCCTAAACTTAAGGAAAACGTATTAATAATAATGCCATGAAACACGGTATAATATCAATTACGGGCCCATGTCTTTCAAATTAGCGTTCTATGGAGTCGCACTTTCCAATGTTCAACCAATGTTGATTCATTGTTTGAAATTTGGGAGTCAAAAGTTATGCATTTGTTAGTGAAGCCTTGTTCTATGACTGGAGCTAACGAGATGGAAAGAAAATTTGGAAGATCAGGTAATCCCTTTTTGTGAAGGTGTTGTAATATTTTTTGGAGCAACTAAATTTACACGTTCTAGATTTATGATGTGCTTATTTTTCCAAATTTCTTAACCATGTCTAAGTCATTTTTGAGTGTTTTAAATTAGTATATAATTCAACACTTCGTATCAATCATATATCCCACAAAATAATTTTTTAATTAGGTGGCTCGTGACCTTCCATAGAAGGTCCTTTGAAATCCCTGGACCAACGCAACCCCGTTTACTTTATTCATGTTGTGAAAAAGAAAAATTTAACACCCACTTTACAGAGAGTGTCCCCCTAAGAGTTTTCTGACTGTGTTGAACAACGGATCCAAGCTACTGGTCCGAGGTCGAGAGATGACCCCTTTACTGTCAAACAGTGAGCCACGTTAGAAATTTCTGAATTTTGGTATCCAATTCCTATGTATCCATTCTAAAACGAGTTATATTAAATAACACGACCTCTTCCTTTTTGACTAGAGAAATAGACGTTTCAGTTTCAGCCAAAAAACTAATATAATTCAAGATTGGTATCTACCATCCCTAGAAAAAAACATGAACGTAGAGGACGTTAAGGTTCTTGTTCTCAGGAGGGGTGAGTTTTGTCTTTTCCCACCCCCTTCTATCCTAAAATGCAACCATTATTTCACATAATTAAGGTGACTAAACTGTATTGCAACATTTTTTACTCTCTTTAACACATCAAAGACTTGGATAAAGATTCAAGAAGAAATCTAGCATTTTCTATTGTTCCCCTCCAAATTTTCGTTCGTGATTCTCCAAGAAACAATGTTCTTCCCAGTATATAAGGCTCAATCATATGATGACTAAGTTCCTCCTATTGCCATGCATCTACTTTCTATCATAAGAATAGCCTAGGGTTAATCCCTTCTATTTACTAATTATTGGGCTGAGAATCATTTGTTCATTTTATCAGTTCTATCCGATTTTGATTTGTTATGTCCATGCGTGGAAATCATGAGTTGATTGTTCGTGACTATTATTCATCCTGGACCACATATTGGTTATTATTGAGAATCTGTTTAAACGAAGCTCTTTTTGTTTTAAATGATGTTTTAGAAAGTAAAAGATGATTTTTGAGTAGAGTATAAAATGATGTTGAGTTAGTAGAGAGATCTTTTATTCCAAAATTATCCTTTTTTCCATTGAGAAAGAAGAAATTGGATTATCATAAACATTATAAAAGATTTTTTGATAATAATAGAGACTTACCACCTTTAAAAGAGACATTACCTCATAAATGAGAAGGAATATCTCTATTGGAGCCTGTGGTCTATAGTTTTTATTTGGAATAATAATGATAACCATAATATGGGGGATGAGTATAAAACTCACATTCCTGATAACAATGTAGCATCATGGTGAAACGATCGGACTTTTTAACAGTTCCTTAATTTCTTTCGTTCGAGCATAGCGTTCTAATAACCTGAAAGATAGAGGACATTTTGCATCGTGGTGAATGTTGTATCACCTCACCCTCCATACCTCATTACCTAGTCTACAGTAGAGGAATTTCCCAAATAGAGTAAAATTAATTTATTGTATACTTTTTGTTTAATATTTTGAGTTAGCATATTTTATTTATGAGCATTTAGATTTTGTTTTCTCTTATTATTTTTTTTTTGGATTGAGTTGAGATTAGTTGATATTCTTTACGCCTTATCAATGCATTATTTATTCATTTAGTTTTGTTGCATACTTGTACATTCAATGTACTGATGTTATTACACCTACATCTTTCTATGATGCAGATACATGATCATCAATATACTCTCCATTGGGATCATTTGACACTCCCAAATAAGAGTAAAAAGTTATTTATTGTACTTTTGTTTAAATTTTTGAGTTAGCATATTTTATTTATGAAGCATAAGATTTTGTTTCTCTTATTATTTCTTTGTATTGAGTTGAGTTTAGTTGATTATTCTTGCAGCCTTATTAGTTCAGTTATTTATTCATTTAGTTTTGTTGCATACTTGTACATTCAATGTTTTGATGTTATTAGACCTACATCTTTCTATGATGCAGATACATGATCATCAATATACTCTCTATTGAGATCATTTGACACTCCAGTTAGCTTTTTCTGAGCCTACTTGCATTTTAGAGGACTCCCATTTTTCCTTTCCATTTTTTCATTTTGAGTTGTTGCGGGTCTTTGTGCGACATCTATGTTGAACTATAGAGTATTCCTAGATAGTTAGAGTTGTGGAGTCTCTTAGTATTTCCCTTTTATTTTGAGATGATTTGAAAACTATTATATTTATAATATTGAGAACTTTAAGACATTTAAATTGAGTTTATTTTTGATAAATGAGTTAAATTCTTCATTAAAGCTCCTTATTTCTTGAGTTATGTCTTCCGCTAAGTAATTATCAAGGCCAAGGGTTAACTTAGGGACCAAAAATGATCCTCGAGTACTGGCCATGTCTAGGGCGTACATTTGTGGCGTAACAAACTTTGTATCAGAATATAGAGTTCAAGAGTCATAGGATGTCCATGAAACCATTTCTAGTAGATTCTTTCTTATCTGTGTGAGTCACACCACAACTATAATGAGGAAACTATGATATCCCGTTCTTCGTACACATATTTGTGCTATAGAGTTTAACTCTACAAAAGTTTCTTTTAACTTGAGTTTACGCGTGTATTTTATGATCATGACTAGACAAAGAGTTTTTCGACATCCCTCTAGGAGTAATGCTAATCCTCTAGGTGAAGAAGCTCCTGATACACCAAAAGTTAAACCTAGGGTGATGTCACCAATGCTATTTTGATGTTAACTTAGGTGGTGGAAAATTAGGTTTGTCAACAAAGAGAAAGTCTCTAGGATGTGACTGATATATCTAGAATTGGTACTCAAACGTTTCCAACATGAATAAACACCTTAACATGTTTAAGACCTTCCATGAAAGTTTCACCCTAAATGAACACATGAAACACATCCAAAATGCAAGGCACACTCAAGACTCACATGAATGTCTCAACAACTAACTTTCGAACGTCTTAGACGTTCTTGGACTTTTGACCTCCAAACTTCTTGAAACTTCATACACTTCTTATAAAAATCATTATTACTCATTTGAAGACTTCGTAGGCCTATGAAATACATATACGCACATAAAAACACATAAGGCGGCCAATTTGGTAACTAGTCATCGAATGTCTTGAACGTCCCTTGACGTTTGACTTCTAATTAACCTCAAGCTTTAGACACTGCCTCAATACCACATTAGAAATCATTTTAGGACCTTATAACCTAATTAAAAATGTGTTCGGATTTAGACACCTGAACTCATTTTGGGGGTCTTACACGTGTTTCTAAGAGTAGAGATGATGTGCTTAGCTAGTAAGGTTGATTAGTGTTCTCTATGTGCATATTTAAGGTTTACTTAAATTCTCACCTTATGAGGGTTTTGTCATTTTTAGTAAGTATGATATCTTGAGTGGTGTTGGTATGGTTCTGTGGGCAAGAGTTGCTTAATGAGAACCTTCCTAGTTTGTAAGCTCCGGTAAATTAATGAATCCTTATAGATAATGAATGTTGTTGTTAAGTCCATATGTGGATATATTATATTCTTAGATGGATTTTAACTTAAGTAGGGGATGACATGATAAAATACCAAGGTTATGAGAGTTCCTTACCCTTATCTCTTTCCCTTCTACTTTTACTCAAGCTTGAGATCTAAATTTTTTGTAGCTTGTCTTATGTTTTGGAGGCATGAGTATTAATGATTTATTCCCCATTTTGGGTTCTTTATGTATTAATTGTCTAGTTGAATTCTTTTTTAAAACAGGAAAATATTCGTTTTCAATATGTGTTTCTCATTGTAAGTATTGTATAGTATGATTGCTAACGTGTTTCATGAGGTTAAATGTGAAACGCCTAAATGAGTCTTGAAGAGTTACATGAAGTTTCTAATGTTTCTGTTATGAGATAACATGATTTTTAGAGGGAAGTTCATCCATAAAAGGAAGAATGTTAAGTTTTCATACATAATGAGTTGTTGATGTAGTTTCATACATGCTGTTCTGCTTTGAACGTGATGAGTGTGGAGTTGATGTTTTCTCCTAATTGTGAATTTTATATTGATGTTCATATTTAGGGTGTGTGCTAGTCTTGAGTTTTAACTCTTAAGGGTTTTGAGTTTCCTTTGAGAGGAAAGTTCTATGGGGTAATGTAACGACTCAGAAAATTTTAGGATATACTAGAGCCCTGACATGTGAGTTAATGTGACTTTAAGTTTATTACTAGAGTATTTTGGGACTTATTTGAGTGAGAAACCAAAGGTGCTACCAAGGACCTAGACAAGAAAGATAGGGTGATGGAAATCATGTTCTTGGTGGGTCTTTTTTCAATGAGAAGCCTTGGTCACCCAATGGAATGGGTGAGTTTCCCAATGAATCCCCACCTCGCCTAGTGGACTTCCCATTTAGTAAGCCTATTGGAAAATTGTTTGAAACAAGTTTGTATTTGGTCAGTTTCTTAGTGCACTTGGCAAGCCCAAGGTTCCAAAGGGCGAACTAGGTACTTGATCGCCAAACACCTTGGCGTGTATCCCTTATCCCCTCTAATCTCCCAATGGACAATTATTTTTTCAAGGTTACTGGAACAAAGGGACGAGCAAGGGTGCACTTAATGATTCACTTAGTGAACTTGGAGAGACCAATTGTCCAGTGGGCGAACTAAAAAAGGTAAGTGCTGAAATTTAAGTTAGAACTTGTAAGGTCAACTTCAAATGGTGGTATATCTTAGATAAATACTAATTAGGTGACATTAACCTATAACATTAAAACCGTATCCCGAGTCCTTTCTATCGCCAATCAAACTTTGTCGAAATATGATAGCAGGGTAAAAATTATGCTCAAATAGTTGGAAGCACTGCCAATTCTGGAGCTTCTTCTGAATGGCTAATTAGGTGGCATTAGCATAGTCTCCTAGTTCCCTTGGCGAGTAAAGGGATGTCAAAGGGTGATCTACAGAGTGGGGAATGTATGTTTTAAGTATTAATTAGGGTTCTTTAAGTAAACTATCCAAAACATGAACCAAGACTTTCCCACTCTTTTCTTAACAAGTAGTTATACTTTTATTACCTAATTCCTTTAATTTAAGTCACTCATATTAGAACTAAAAGAAACCCACACCCTCTCAAATATTTGTCTCACTAGAATTCCTCAATTACAAAAGAAGAGGAGAGCAATTGGAACTAGGGTTTGATGATCGCAAAGTGGTTCTTCCTCGAATTTCTTGGGGATACTTAGTGAAGGTATGGTGATCCTTCATGTAGATTTTCTTTTCACCCTACAGTTGATTTAAAAAGATGTTTTTAAGCTTTTGTTTTTTTAACTAACAACTTAGATTTCATGAAAACTCATTGGTTCTTGCATCAAAAGTTTTCAAATGATAAACTATGATTATATTGATGTTTACTTGATGGTTTATGATGGAAAAATCTTTGAACCCATATTTCTCTAAACTCCTAAATTTTACCTTATGAAGTGGGTTTGTTTTATATGAATAAATGAAGATGGATTCATGTGTAGAATAATTTAGATTAATTATTTGTATCATTATCTATATCTAATCATGGTGAAGTGTTGGTGAGTAGAGGAATTGAGATTATATCCTTGAAAGGGGAAAGTTTGACCTAATTTCATGTGAATGTAAAATCGATATAGAATGGTGATTATGTCCATGAAGTCATATGGTGTGGGAGTAAAGCATTATCATGAGATTATATTGAAGAACGTGAAGTAAAGCATGCATGTGAAATAAAGGACAGAATGATCAAGTAATATAGAATGTGAATGCACTGTCATTGAAAGTATACTCTTAATAAATACTGTTAAATTGGTAGGCTTATGCATCTTATTCTTGTATAAATGAATGTAAAGTTATTTGTGTCTTGAATTTGTAGTCTAGTGCAACCTCTTTTAGACTGGAATTTATTTTGATTTAGCTGTTTAAATGAATGAATTAATAAATGTCTAGTATCGAATAGATATAGAAATGGTGCCCTTTCTGTAAATGAATAAATGATTTCTAGACTATGTATGGAAAGGCCAGACTAAGCTTGAGCCCCTTGATGAGGTCTATGAAAACATAGTGAATGCATTAAATTTGTATTGGTGTAGTCCCAATATTAAGGAAACCTTCTTGGAAGTCATGAGTTATTCCTTAATGGACCTCGATCGGTAACCTATGGTTGTAACCCTTCTTGTGAAGTACGATGAGTTGCAGGACCAAATGTTGGTGCTTTATTTTTTCAATAAATTGTTAATGAAACTAATCTATGGTGATAAGGGTAAGCGAGAGGGGAATTGGTTAGATGGTGGCATATCCGGTGGGTGTGAGAGGACTACATAATAATGTATGTCTTTGGATATCTCTAAAACAAACATGTGATGTGTACATTTACGCTTTAAAAGTAGAAAACTCTTTAGGGGTGTCGGGATAGGACACCGGACTCCATGCCCAGCGTGCAATGGACCCTGTCGGTAATTCCTATCCCTCGTTGGGATGTGGAAACTATAGTTACTGTAGTACTACACGTGTAGGTAGTAATATGAGGATGTTATCTACACACGGCACGCGATTTTTTAAAGGTGCTTGAGATGAGTTCCTTTAGGCTTCATTCCTTAAATGTGAAGGTCGTCTAATGAAGTTAATAATGAATGGTCGATGTATGTCTCTAGATTGTGATGATGTTTCTCCTATAATGATGAAACGGTGTTACGTAGCATGTTATGTTGAAAAAGAAGGTCTGGTCAATGTAGCCTTGAGGGAACACGTAGGTGTGAAATGAAGAACTAAGTATGGGATGCCACTTATGACTACGTAAGGGTGACTTAGAGTAAACGTTATATAGAGTCCTTAATATGATGACATGGATCTACTTAAAGTAGGTGCCTTGTATTAATGTTTGTACTAGTTGAAGTATGACTACTTAAGTTTAAAAGGGTAAAGGTAATGACTTGAATGACATTTGCTTGATTAATAAGTCCTTTAATGTTTGTATATCTACAATAAAAATGTTGTATTGAGATTTGCTTGATTAATAAGCCCTTTTTGAAATGATTTCCAGAAAGGAGAGGTAAATGGTGGACCCCCTATATGTGATGATAAAGAAAAGGGAACCCCATGCCACCTTAGTATCTCACTAATTTAATGTCCGGTAAAATCCTCAACTGAATTTATTATCTTGGCAGCCAACAAGTGAGTTGACTTATTGACTTTGTCCACTATCACACAAATAGAGTCATATTTTTGCGAGTAAGATGTGAACTAATAACAAAATCCATGTTTATCACTTCCAACTTTGATGTAGGAATGCTAATATGTTGAGACACACCTACTCATTTTTGATGTGCTACTTTAACTTTGTGACAGTTAGGACACTTAACCACAAAATCTATGATGTTTTTCTTTGTGTTGTTGCATAAAAAGACTTCTCAATGATTACGATACATCTTCGTTTCACTTGGATAAATACACTTCGTTTCACTTGGATAAATAATAATAAATTGGAATTAATGTTCTTTCTTGGATTTTTTACTTCCTCAAATAATTCCACTTAGGGACCAAATAAGTGTGACTTTAGGTAACAAAGCCCACGATAACCCTTTTCGGAGAACACAATCAACTCTTTTGTGCTGTAAACTGACCTTTCCACTAATGTAATATAGGATCAATATCCATTGTTGACTTAACCTCCACACCAATGGGATTTCAGACAAATTAATGAACTGTCCACGAGTGACATCCTTGGCTAATTTTTTCTTCGCCTTCCGAATTTATGTCGCCCCGAACTTAGCCCGTTGATACTCGTGCGTGAGGGGGTCAACCATATATTTGACTTACTCAAATGATAGAACCTTTTCATGTCATAGTGTTTAGGAAATTGAACCCATCTCCTCTGATGAATATACAACGTTTCTGGTTAAACACATACTTGAGGCTCTTATTATATTTGAGCAGATCAACATTAACACCAAACAAGTAGTGTCTCCAAATTATTAGGGATAACACTACAACTTCAAGGTCAAGGTCATGAGTCTGGTAGTTCTTCTTGTGGACATTATGTTTTTAAGAATTAGCTATGACCTTACTGTCACGACCCAAAACCGGATCGCGACTGTCACTCCACACTTACACCTCCTATGTGAGCGAACCAACCAATCTAAACCTTAACATAAACAAAATGCGAAGACTTAAACCATTAAATAAAAAGACAACCAACAACTATTAATTCCCCAAAATCTGGAAGGCCATCACCACAAGACATAATATCCTCAATTACAAAAGCTAAGAGTATTCTAAGAAACTAAAAAACACAAAAGCTAGTCCATGCCGAAACTTTGAGGCATCAAGACCATGAGGAATAAGAATCCAATCCAAGCATAGAACGTAGCCAACCTGAAATCCGATGTCAAGGAAGACTGGCTAGAATTTTCGAGTTTGAGTTGAAGAGACGGTACGCTAGCTGCACTCCACAATACAAAAGAAAGAAACATAAAAGTAGGTGGGTCAGTACAACCACAGCTTACTTAGTAGATATCATCAGGCCCACTCAAATAGAAAATAGTATATACTCAGATAATAGCATAACTCACCTAAGTTACTCAACTATCCAATTAACAAGGTACACAATTCTGTTGATAAATAACACCAAGTGCACAACAATAGGACTCAAGCCTCCACATCCATACTCCAATATCTTATTTACTCTCGGTGTCGGTAACCGTGAAACTCCGCTCCTCTATACTATCCTGGTACCGGGAACGTGGCACCCGATCCAATATTCCCCTAATCTATCCTGGTGCCCGGAACGTGGCACTCCGATCCTCATTCTATCCTGGTACCGACGTTGCACCCGATCCATATTCTTATCCTGGTGCCGGACGTGGCACTACTCCGATCCTCATTCTATCCTGGTAACCCGTAACGTGGCAACCCCGATCCATAATTCTAATCCATCCTGGTGCCCAACGTGGGCACTCCGATCCTCATTCTATCCTTGTGTCGGAACGTGACCCCGATCCTCTATTCATATCCTGGTACCGATGAACGTGCACCCTATCCCCTAATCCACACTTTCGTTCATCAAGCTTCTTTCATACTAAGCAATCATCAATATCAATAACAAGAAAAACAAGAACAGCCTTCGTTCTACCACGGCATTCATATAATATCATAAACAAGTAAACAAGCCTTCTTTCATACCAAGGCATCATAAATCTCATCACAAGGTTAGCATTAGGGTTCTATCACGAATAGGGTTCAAAAAACTTCATGCATGCATATTTCATCCACAAAATATCATCACATCATGCCAAAACACAAATCCAAGCATATGAAGGGTTTTACACCACACCCAATACATATCATCCTCTATTAAGAGTTTCTACAATAGTATAAAACCATACCTAACCTCCACCGACAGATTTCTTGATTCAAACGAGCTGTCTTGCCAGAAACCTTGGCTCTTTTCTCTTTCTCTGCGTTCTCCCTCTTCTCCAGATCGGTGCGTCCTCCTTTCTCTTTGGTTTTCTCTTGCCTCTTTCTCTTCTTTACTCACAAATATATACTCTCGGCGGAAAAATGTTGCGGGAAAGGGAAAGGTGAGAGAAAGAAAAAAAGCAGAAGAGAAGAGGGCGTATGCGGCGGTAAAGAATATGCTCACTATAAGGGATTTTCCCCTCCTCCTCCCTCTTTTGCTTTCTCCCGAGGGACAAAGTACCCATAAAAATTATAATATTAATCCTCAACCCACTGGACTATATAATAGCAGGAAAATCCAAAACGCCCTTCCAAACTTGTGCCGAAAATCGCGACCCAGCCTGGGTTATGAAGTCCTGTGACGGGCCGTCCGTCGTGCGCCGTCCGTCCTGTAGCTTTCCGTCACGAAGCTCAGAACTACATATTCACTAAGATTCTGTGACGGTCCGTCCGTGCATGCGACGGTCCCGTCCTGCATTTCGTCACAAGCAGAGTTCAGAGAGTTGGTTCTCATCATCCAAATTTCAGAATTCTAAGTGTTTTTTGGACGAGACCTCACGACGTCCCCGTCGTGCCGTGACGTTCCCGTCGTTACATCCGTCACCTTCTGCAGTTTTTTCCAGAATTAAAAGGCTGCTGCTCAAAACGACTAAACAGTCGTTACAATAGATACCAATTTATACCCATCGCGTCGTCTCGAGTGATCATACAGAAGAAACAAGGGTGAAAGTAAGTAACCCCTGATCTGCAAACAGTGTGGGTATCTTTCTTGCATATCTGCCCCTCCTCCTTCTTCCCTCCCAAGTGGCTTCTCAATTGGTCGATTCTCCATTGCACCTTGATGGGATGCAACTTCCCTTGACCTCACCTTGCGGATCTCTCTATCTAAATACATTAGGCTCCTTCCTCATAAACAATTTTCATTCAAGCAAAACTAACTGTGAATCCACGACTGATTAGTTTCCATCCCATTGTCATCTTCTTTCAACATAGACACATGAAAATACCGGATGCACTCCGGACAGTCCTTGGGGTAGGCTAATTCATATCCACCTCCCTACTCCTTCAGACCTTCAAAGGGACCAATATACTCGGGCTTAGCTTAACCTCTTTTACCAACCGCATCACAACCTTCACTGGGTGAAAATCTTTCAGCAAAACCTGTTCCCTTCCATGAACTCCAATCTCCTAACCTTCGATCCGCATACGTCCTTTTTGCCTCTCTGAGCCGCTAAGAGCTTTTTTGAATGGATTTCACCTTCTAAAACGAATCTCCTCAAGGTCAGTACCCCAGGTCTAACCTCAAATGCACAAACCAACCAAGTGGGGAAAGATCTACACTCCTCCCAATAGAATGCTTCAAAGGACCCAATCCATACTTTGAGGTTTATTTGTATAGCTATTATTTATGAAAACTCCGTAAGGGTAAGAAGTTTCCCAATGACCCCAAATTCTATCACACACGCACCGAACATATCTTCTTCCAACACTTGAATTGTCGCTGTCAGACTGACCATCGGTCTGAGGGTGAATGCAGTACTAAGATCCAACCTAGTACCTAATATCGCTGCAATGTTCCCAAAACCTTAGAAGTAAAACTGCGTACCTCTATCTGATATGATGGACCTTGGAAACCCCATAGCAATCGAACAAACTCCCCTGAGATGTTAAAGGGTTTGGCTAACTTCTACTTCTCTGCATTTTAAGTCCCTAACACTGGAATGAAATGAGCAGATTGAGTCCAATCTGTCCACAATTACCCAAATGGAGTCAAACTTCCCCAAATGTCTTTGGAAGACCAACCACGAAGTCCATTGCAATTCTCGCTCTCGCCACTTCCATTCAGGATGGTCATTTCCTGAGTGTTTCCTCCGGCCTCTTGTGTTCATACTTTACTTGTTGACACTTTGGACATTTGGGCAATAAAAATCCAACACGATATCGGCCCATCCCTCTCATTTATTCCACATCCACCACCAAAAGTGTTGCTATACAAGGTCACGGTACAATTTTTTTTGGGTTGCACCCGGATGTATCAATACCTTGAACTATGAGCCTCTGTCCAGAATAGTTGTTGATCAATCATCGGACACGGCGGGGTACACATAACCCTTCCCTTATCCTCAAAAAAACCTTCCTCATCGATTTGTTGTCTTCTTTTAGCCTCTCCCGGTAACACCATATCCGCATTCGGCTTAGTTTTTCCATCAAATCAAAATTTTTTCCCTTGATTTTGTCAAGAAAGAAGATCTCGCTCCACCTGGTCCAAGAATGTCCTCCTTTCTCATTTACTTCTACCCTCATACAGTTTTTTAGCCAGAGTCGGAACCTCTCTAGCCAATGGGCGTCAGAGCCTGTCAGTGATCCTAGACTACCCATACTCCCTGCTTTTCTCTTAGAGCCATCTGCTCATACAACATTAGCCTTTTCCCGGATGATAGCAGATAGTAACGTCATAGTCCTTCAGTAGTTCCATACCATCCCTCTGTGTCCAAATTCAAATCTCTCTGAGTGAAGACATACTGTAGACTAACGATGATCCGTATAGACCACCTCAACACTTAACCCCATATAGATAGTGTCTCCAGTGCTTAATGCAAACACTAACACGCGCTAATTCCCAATCATGATTTGGATAGTTTAAACGTTCATGCACTTTTTAATGTCTTGAAGCTAAGCAATCCACAATTCTTCTCTTGCATTAGCACTGTCACCCAAAACCCGAATAAATGCATCACAATACCCAATGCACTTTCTTGCCTTCCACTGGCAATGTGAGATTGGTGCAGTTAGTCAACAGAGTCTTAAGCTTCTGAAAGCTTTTCCTCACATTCATGCCGACCATCAAATGGAAATTCCTGCTTAGTCAAGTTTTCGTCAATTGGGAAGCATAGAAAGAGAATCCTTTGACAAATCGACGGTAGTAGCTAGCTAAACCACGAAGCTCCTTATTTCCGACACATTAGTAGGTCCTTACCCAACTCTTCACTACTTCGATCTTAGGAAGGATCCACCTCACTCCATCCTAGAAACCAACCACGTGGCCCCAAGAGGACCACTACTGCATCCTAGCCAACACTACCACACTAGAGAACTGGCATAAAGCTTTTTTTCCTCCCTCAACATTTCCAAAACAATTCTCAAATCTCTTTCGTGTTTCCTTGCGTATTTTTAGAGTATATCAGTATATCAATCAATAAATACGATCACAAAGAGAAATCCAATATGGCTTAAAAATCCTTTTTCATCAACTCATGAACGCAGCAAGGGGCCATTCGTAAGACCAAAAGACAATCCACTACAAATTCGTATTGCCCATACCCTGGTTCTAAAATCAGTGCTTTGGCCACATCCGTTGCCCGGTATTTCAATTGATGATAACCGACAGGTATCTCAAGTCAATTTTTAGAGAGACAAAAGCACCTTGTAACTGATCGAACAAGTCATCAATGCAGGAAGAGGATATTTTGTTCTTTATGGTTTACCTTGTTCAACTGCCGGTAGTCCTATTCACATTCGAAACCTCCCATCCTTCTTCTTCACACACAAAACTGGAGCACCCCCAAGGAATGCACTTGGTCTAAATGAAACCTTGGCTTAGCAACTCCTTGAAGTTGGGATTTTAAACTCCTTAACTCCGCAGGAGCCCATTCTATAAGGGGGGTATAGAAATGGGGCGAGTACCCCGGTTCAAAGATCAATAACAGAAGTCGATATCTCCTATTCTGGTGGCATACCAAGTAAGATCTGCATGGAACACATCAAGAAACTCACGGACCACCGAAACCGACTCAATTGAAGGGTACTTGAGTAGTGTCCTCCTTTAGATGTGCCAAGAAGCTAAACACCCTTTACTCCATTTTTCTTAGCACGAAGAAAGGAGACGCTACTAACCGATTGGAAAGTGTGTCACCCTCCCCACACTAACGGATCTGTCTCAGGCTTGGCTAACGTCACCGTTTTAGCATTACAATCCAAGATTGCAAAATTTGGAGAAAGCCAAGTCTTCCCCAGAATTACAAATCAAAATCACCATTTCCAAAATACCAAGTCCTACATAAATATGGCTCCCCGCAAAAGAAGTCCCCAGACAGACTATAATAACCCTATTCAACTATCACAGACTCCACCCACCGGAGTAGAAACACAATAGGCGGTCAAGCAAATTCACATTGGTAAATTTAAGAAATTAAGAACCATAGTAGCAAATGAGAAGATACATTATGAAAAGTTGATCCATGATCAAACCAATACGGAGCCATGCAATCACAAACCGGAAGATTACCTGTGATAACACATCGATGTCTCCGCCTCAATCTCCAAGGGAAAGCATAACAATGGGCCCCCATTACTGTCTGTCCGTTGCGCCCTACCAGTTGTGTTTGGCAGTGGCTTCAATTTCGCCCCATCACCCCCGGCCGTTTTTTGGTGCCACCCATTACCTCGGCCACCAGACGTCCTCTCCAAATAAAACGGCCTCTACCATGACCAACCTCTACCTCTACTATTTGAGGTCCTATAACTCTGTTTTGGACAATACCACCTCTTGATATGCCCAGTCCTCCCACACCATAACACGCCTCTGGATTCAAACATAGGTCCTCGTCGGAGAAGTGTTTGACTAAGTCCGAGGTGGGAACAACACCCAACTACAGTCTGGATGAAGACCTGAATTTTGGTCCGGGCTGAGTAACCCCTTGAACTCTGTCCTCTGAGAGTAAGAGCCATGAAACTCACCTCCCTTTCTGAAACCTTTTTAGACTTCGATGCCGTGGTGAAGTCCAGCTGCTTCACTCCTCTACTTCTATCACGAAGTCTAATCTAAACCACTTCTGAATGATTTTGCTGTGTAACCAACCCCGCTCCTGGTAAAAGCTGGAATTCGCAACTCTGATCTCAAAACCCTTCACAAAACGGCGATCCGCTCTTGTGGACTGAAACATAGTGAGTGGCTCATAACCGGGAAATGCAGCGAATTTAGCTTCGTAATGCAGTAACCGACATCCTGCCTTGATTCTAGGCTCAAAAACTCATCCCCTTTTCCCTATCCCTCCAGGTCCGGGTGGATATACTTCCTTCATAAATAAGCTAGAGAATGATGCCCAGTCATAGGTGGTGCCTCTGTTGGTTGCACGAACATGTGACCCGCCACCAACATCTTGGCGTTCCCCTTGAAACTGATAACTCACGAACTCAACACCATAACCGTTCTACTATACCCCTCTTGTGGTAAGTAGCTCATGACAGTCACCAGAAAATCGTAGCATCTCAGATTCAGCACCCTTGAAGACTGGAGGTTTCAATTTCAAGAACTTGTTGAAAAGTTCATGCTCATCATGTGTCATTATAGGCCCAGTAGTCGACTTGGAAACGTGCCTATGTCCAATGAGCATCCATACGAGGGGCCATAGTGGCTTGCATGTTTGTTAACCTCTGAAAACCGGAGGTGTTTCGTGCAGAAAACACTGGAGTTGCCTACCCTGATCAGACCAACCCGCTTGAGATAAGCCAGAACCTGATTGATTCATCTCTGGGGTAGGTTGGGGTGCATTTCTTCATTCTGTCACTTGCCAGTTTTCCTTCTCCCCTTCCTCACCCTCCTCTATTACTTACTTCCTCATTGGTGGAGGAGTTTCACCGCCCGTAAAGACCAGATGGGCTAGTGCTCCGTCCTCTTATTCCCCTAGAGGACGTCTCCACGACCTCTATTACCAGGCCTTCCCTGTCTTGCCGTGCTCTTCTTCCTCGAGCCACAGCCCCCCGTGGCTGCTCATTTATATCGCTGCCTTGCTGGTGTTTGGTGTAGGTGTTGCGCTAGGTCTAACCATCTTCGAATAGAGTTGAAGATGGGTCAGATACCAATTGGTATCACTAGATGCCAATTGGACCCAAGTATAGCACAACGAAAGAAGAACGAGAATGGAATTTTCCTAAAGTCTATCCTCTCAAAGAAAAGTAAAGGCGTCCCCCTACCGTTCCCTTAAGACTTCCTACTAAGAAACCAGACCTGTCTTGTGTGATGAGGACAACGCACCAATGCTCTGATACCACTTTGTCACGACCCAAAACCGGATCGCGACTGGCAACTCACACTTACCCTCCATGGTGAGCGAACCCACCAATCTAAACCTTCATAAACAATGCGGAAGGACTTAAACCATAAATAAAAGACAAACCAACAACTATTAATTCCCCAAAATCTGGGAAGGCATCATCACCACAAGAAACATATAGCCTCTCAAATTACAAAAGCTAAGAGTATTCTAAGAAACTAAAATAACAAAAGTCTAGTTCCATCCGTAACTTGTGAGGCATCAAACAGAGGAAGAAGATCCCTAATCCAACTAGAAGCTAAGCTCAACCTGAAATCCGATGTTAATTTAAACTGGCTAGAATTTTGATTGAGTTTGAAGACGACGGTACGCTAGCTGCACTCCCACAACTACAAAGAAAGAAACATAAAAGTAGGGGTCAGTACAACCACACGTACTGAGTAGATTCATCGGCCCACTCAAATAGAACAAAATAGTATATACTCAAATAATATCCTAACTCAACTATAGTACTCACAATATAGCAATAACAAGTACACAATTCTTTGATAAATAACACCAAGTGACACACAAGAGGACTCAAGCTCCCACATCATACTCAATATCTTATTACTCTCGTGTCGGTCGTGACACTGCTGTCCGCTCCTCATATACTATCCTGGTACCTGGAACGTGGCACCCGATCCATATTCTATCCTGGTGCCGTAACGTGGCCACTCCGAGCGGCTCATTCTATCCTGTACCGGAACACGTGGCACCGCGATCCATATTCTATCCTGGTGCCGGAAACTGGCACTCCGATCCTCAATTCATCAAAATCCTGGTACTGGAAACGTGGCACCTGCGATCCATATTCTATCCCTGGTGCCGGAACGTGGCAACTCCGATCCTCATTCTATCCTGGTGTCGGAACGTGACACCCGATCCTCTATTCTACTCCTGGTAACCGAACGTGGCACCCGATCCCCCTAATCTACCACTTTCCGTTCATTCAATCTTTCTTTCATACTAGGCATCATCAATATCATAACAAGTAAAACAAGCTTCTTTTCATACCAGGCATCATAGATATATCATAAACCAGTCACATCAGCCCTTCTTTGCATACCAAGGGCATCATAAATCTCATAACAAGGTAAAGTTTAGGGTTCCTTTTCAGAATAGGGTTCAAAAACTTCATCATGCCATATTTCATCACAAAACTATCATCACTCATGCAAAACACATAATCAAGCTATAGAAGGGTTTACACCCTACCCAATACATATCACATCCTCTATTAAAGTTTTTACTACACGTGTATAAACCATAACCTACCTCCAACCGAAGATTTCCCTTGATCAAACGAGCTGTCTTGAGGCCAGAAAACTTGCGCTCTTTTCTTTTCTGCGTTCTCCTCTTCTCAGATCCGTGCGCCTCTCCCGTTTCTCTTTGGTTTTCTCTTGCTCTTCTCTCTTTCTTACTTCCCAAATTTAACTCTCTTTTAACCCTAAATAATACATATTTAGGTATAAAAGGGGACAAAGTACCCACTAACATTATAATATTAATATCACCACTGGACTTATAAAATAGCAGGAAAAGTCCAAACACGCCCCTCCAACTTTGCAGAAAATTCCGACCCCCAACAGCCTGGGTTAATGAAGTCCTGTGACGGGCCGTCCCCCGTACGTGCGACGGTTCCGTCCCTGTAGCATTCGTCCGACTCAGAAACTAAATATTCACTAAGAAAATTCTGTGACGTTCCCGTCGTGCCATGCGACGTCCCGTCTGCATGTCCGTCACAGTGATGTCAGAGAGTTGGTTTTCTCATCATCCATTTCAGATTCTAAGTGTTTTTGGAACGAGACCTTTCCACGACGGTCCCGTCGTGCACGTGACGGTCCGTCTTGACCTCCGTGACCACATCTTGCCAGTTTTTGTTCCGAATTAAAAGTTGCTGCTCAAAACGACTAAACAGGTCGTTACACTTACCTTACTGCATCAACACATAACCTTGCTGACCCTAGATTGAAAAAAATTAACCACAATAGCGTTTAACCAATTTCATAGAGTCAAGAAAAGAGTTGTAGTCAACATGGTCTTAAGTTATGACAAGATTTTCTCATGCTCATCGGACCACTAATAACTTCACCTTCTTATCAATCAAATTAGTTAATGAGGAAGCTATGGATAAAAATCCTTCAATAAACCTTTGGTATTAACCAACCAAATCCTAAAAACTTCTAATATTAGTTTGAGTGGTGGGTTTGATATAATGTTGTACTGCCTCATTTTTGTGAGAACCCACTTAGATCCCTTTGCAGGATACCACATGACTAAAGGAATGATACATTGTTATTAAATTCCAAATTTTGATTAACTTTAGGGAATATTTGGGGGTGATCTTTGGAAATTTTGGTTGAACAACTACACTATCAGATGAGTCACATGCCCTTCCTGCCCTTCCTTACTCCAAGAAATACATGAGGATATCATCGATAAAAGGGCTGGTTGACTTAAAGTCCAAATAGTGTTTGTAAACCTATTATTAGTCCATGAAAAACTGCAAGATCTTGATTAGTGTCCCTTAATGACCTAAATACAAAATTCAATATTGACTATATCGAGTACTGAAGATTTATCTTTTTTGGGAATTTTATTATCTCTGAACTATGTATTATAGCTGAATCGAGGTCCCTATTTTAGAAAATAAACTATCACCTTTTTGGGATGAGATACTTATTCTTCATTTGACTATGTTCATATGACTATAAATCACTGCATATTAATGAGATAAATCGTCTTTCCTTCTTATGAACAATATTAGAGCACCACATAAGAGATGTGGGTCACAATGAAGAACCTTGATAAAATTTTTCTTTAGATACTATTTTTGTGAAATTTTTTAACTTAGATTGAGACATTATGTAAGGAGGAATCAAGATAGGCTTGGTATATTGTAGCAGATTTTTTATGATGTCATTACCCTTTCGTGACTCTAGGAATATCTTATGAAAAAACTTCTGGCAACACTTTTAGAATATCATTTACGACTACGGCTGACTCAAGAGTTGGGGTTTCAAAGTACTAATCCTTAACCAGATTATGAATTTTTCTATACCCATAATAAATTATTTTCATAACATTAATGAAATAGATAACATGACCAAAAGGAATTATTTACTATCCTCAACTCTTAGACTGTCTCATTCGGAATCTAAAATTGATGTCCTAGTTCTGTAATCGACTGAGTCATAACAAGAATGTAACAGATCCATGCCAAAATGATATTGAAATATATTATTTCTTACTCTACAAGGTCTGCTCAGGTGACTTTCTCAGAAATAGGGACAGTGTAATTTATGTATGACCATCTACCTATAACTGGGTCACAACCTAGAGTATAGACTCATAAGGATTTCGAGATTGTTTTGGGACTGACAAAATCTTTTAATAATTCTATATAAGGTGTGAAAAAATAAAAATGTAGCCCATGGATGTACCTTTGCATAAAAGTTCTAAATGGATGAATTGCAACAAACCATTGACCACATTAGGAGAATCGTCTTTTTTTCTTGCAATATTGAAGAGCATACATATGACACTGACCACCATCTCAACTAGATGAAGCACCTTGCTAACTAGGGCGACCAGTTGAAGTTGCTTAAGTTGTAGATAGAGACATGTGACCCTCTTGTAATTTTTAACATGAAAGGTCGATCCTTCAACCTATGAAACCGCTAACCACACCCAAATAACCCTTCTATGCATGCATACTCTCTCTTGGATGTTTTCTTACAAACTTTTGACAAGTTGGATAATTTTGGTTACGTGAAGCACTCCCTTGGTGACTTAGAGTCAATTCTCTCCCTTCCCGCCTGTCTAATTATGTTGAAACACGGGGACAAAGCGCATACTTTATGAACGGTGGGTTTGTAGAACTCGTCTACTGTAACCATTAGAGATGACTACTACCTAGCATCTTCTGAGAGTACTCATAGTTATCCATCCAACCCTTATTGGTATCATTGGCTATTTACCTACGTGTATTTCCCTCAACCTCCTAGAATGAATAATTAGTTTGGAGATATTCATATCTGTAAATAATATGGCCTTTCCTAACTAAGTATTCACCAGATCAGATACTTCAAACAAGAACCGGCTCATTAGTGCTTTTAAATCATCAACCATATGTGGAGCATACCTGGAGAGTTGCGTGAACTTCAGCTTGTATTGTTGGACTACAACAGAACCCTACTTCATGTTCATGACTAATTAGTACTTAGCCTCCCTAAACACTCTCGATAAGAACCTATCAAAAGAAGCTCAAGCAAAGTAGTCTTATGTCACAGTAGCTGCATCAACACCCCACTTGTCTTTCCATTATGTGAACAAAATATGACCACATACTTAAAATGGTAGGATGCCCAGTCCACCTTAATAGTACTGTCACTTACATTACAAAAAGAATCAGCTTGAACTTATTAATGAGGTTATGTGGTTCCTCACCTACCTGCGACCCTAGAAACTTAGGAGGACTCATAAGCATAACATCTCAAACGATGGTTATAGCTAATCAACCGTCAAGGTTTGCCTAAACTAATGTGCATTGATTGTTTTAGTTAGATAGGTTTGAGACAAAAGGTAGGTTGCATTCTAGAATTCTGCATTTGTAACCTCATGTTCAGGGACTGGAGGAACTGTGTTAGCATTTATGTATTAGTTCTACAAGGAGGCATGATATAAAAGGCATAACAATGGATTACAAAGGAGAAGGTTAATTACACACTGTGCACACTAAAAATAACAAAATAAGAGAAAATTCTTAGAACATCTAGTAACCTCTCCGTTATAGGTGTTGTGCTCTACACACCCATGCAAGAAGTAGTGCCAAGTTCGTATCTCATACACCCTAAAACTGTTGAACTTATTCTCTCGTATGATGTTTTTTGCATCCCACGGCTACCCCATAAACTTATGACGATACCTATGATTATGATTGACCCCAAGATAACCTTTAATCTGGCAGATAAGAGGTATACTAAAAAAACTAAGTAAATCATGTACTATGCGGAAGCTAAAAAAAGAGGATATTTTTAATGTGGAAAGCCCAATTAGTCTAACTATTTGAAATATCAAGACCGATAACTGAAATAAAGACTTAAAGTAAAAAAATGTGTATTGTCCTTGAAGTATGAGAAATGACCACTAAATTTGATGAATTCAAACTGGGAGTTGGACTAAGAGTGATTTGGATGCTTAATTCCTATTCCTATATCATAAAATAATGTATTACAAAAGTATGTGTCAGTACTTTGAATGAACATACCATGTAGGATGTGTATATATATAAGCTTAACAAAGTAATAAATTGTTTTGAAGCAAAATTAAACTAAAGTGGATGGAACGAAAACAAAGTACAATAATGAAGGTACAGGTTAAAATTGGTTATAAGTGATGAAATGCTAAATATGTCAATGCAATAACATTGTGACTGTGTAGGTAGGTTCGGTTAAAAAAACATAAAACCATGTGAGCCCTTTTTCAGGGTTAGGGGGACGATGGTGTGGTCACTTTAAATGAATGCCGACAGATAAAATAAGGGACTTATGAACCTATGTAAGGCACATAGTTTTGGGACTTAAGGGTTGTACTTGAACTCTATCCAACTCTAAGTTCTAAGTCAATCCCAGATGGAATATGAGAAGCTTAAAGGAGTAGGGAAATACTTAGTAGATCAAAGAACTAATATGCTAAATGAGATGCAACATATACAACTGAAGATTTGCATTTCAATTTGAGAAAATTGTCTTATTTGCTTGCTATGTTATAATTCATTGATATTTATTAAATTACCCAACAACCTTGGGTCTGGGTCTTTCATGAAACTATACTATTCGCGAACAAATCTTCAAAATCTGAAAACTATAGGTCTGAAAAGTTTATGAGATATAAAAGAACTAACTAAATTTAAGGGGACTTATAAGTCAAAGAAACCAAAAAGTAAAAATCGAACATAACTGCTGATGAAAAAATTAAAAAAAATTTTTTGTGATGTTTCGGGGATGACTGAGGAACCTTACTTTTCTTGGAAGCAATTATCGCCTCTTGTAAGCTTTTCTTTTAGGTTGCTTGAATAGAAAAGAGGGTCCTAGGTTCTTTTTGCTCGATTATAAGGCTTAGAGTGAGTAAACAAATGTAATTTAGGCATAAAATAATATAGTTTAACTGCATAACTTATAGGGGAAAAGAAAAAAACTACCGTGACTTAAAAGATTATAGTCCTGTTTCACAGGCCCATTCATAGACTTTATGAAGCATCACACGTGGTATGGGAAACCGTGGTTTCTCGTTGAATTTGGGGTAGAACAAGGTCATATTTTTAAAGGCCACTTAACGAACCGTGCGGGGTTTTACGGACAATCTAGTGGTTTGTTGTCCCTCAAAAGTCATTGGGTGGTTTTGTTTGTTTTGATCGCCAACTTTGCAGCTCTTCTTTAGTTCCATGGAACTTGTAGTGTTCCTGTTCCTCCATCTTTTTATTCGGTGTGAGACACAGTGAGGGTAACACATCATGGTCTTATTCACCGCATATGCCCTGCTGTGGGGTCCACCATTTTCCTTTTGTTCAGTCTAAGGTGTTATAGTTTAGTTAAGTTTATTATGATTTTTACATTACATTAGTGTGACATACTTTATTCTTTCTATAATTCCATTGTTATCGTATCTTGGGTTTTTAGTTATTGTCTTTGTGGGAAAAAAGAATGATATCAAAACACATTTTTAGTTCTGACAATATGTTTCAACATGTTGGAGTGCATGTCGAAATTTCGTATTTATTATAATTTTGTAATTCATGGTAGGGAGGGACATTTAGGGAGACATATGAAAATGACTCATATAGGTTATAACCTCATTTACAGGAAGTTTGTGGTTTCAATTGGCCTTTTTCATTATGCTATGTGGTTGTTAATGAACGGTTTGTAGTTATTGTGGCTCTGGGACAAACACTGGTATAGGACTACAATAATTGAATCGGATACCATATGGTAAACAATTATATATGCTCGGGTACATGGTCGGCACGCTAACAGCCAAAGTCAGTTTCTTGTGAGTGGTTCATGTATGTGATTTTAAGTTCGTTGAGAGGGACCCAATATTTTCATTGTGATCATATTGGAAGATGTACTATACATTTTTTTTATTTGACCAAAGGTTGTTGTTTCAAGACACGTGACTTAGAGTCTATGGGTTGATAATGGTTGGACTCATGTTTATACATTTGTTATATGTGACTATATTGAATGACCGTTTACATCAATATATTTTTTCTCTCCATGTGATCCCAGTAGTACTCTATTGTTTGTGTTACGTGGGATCGCCATGTTCTTTGTCATGTTGAGTAAAAGACCTCTCGGCGGTTATTCGAGGACCTTTGTTGGAGGGGGGAATCTAATTTAGTCCAAGGGTGAGCTTCAGATTAAGGATTAAAATGATTTTATTCTAGACTTCTTATCAATTTATTCAGGCAATAGTCTTCTCTGTTTTTAGTTAATGTTGTTTGGAGTTGCGTCTTTCAAGGTTAAACTCTTTAATGTTTTGGTATATGAATGATTTAAAAGTTATGGGTAATTTTTGCATCATATTGTTTAATTTTCTAAGTTGTTCATGTGGAATTCAATTCTTTAGTAACTTAATGTTTTCTATATTTCTTGCCAAGAGTTTTTTTTTATTTATACAGTGTGGTTTTAGTCAGGGTTAGTCTTAATTCTCCCACAAGGTGATTAGTGTGGTGCCACTCACGACGATTTGAGTTGTGAGAATAATATCCTGTTTAGGGATGATATCATTTCATTCAACATAGTTACAAAATTAAATTGATTTATCACATCTAAAAATTCAAAAATATTCATTTAATATTTTCTACTAAAAAATTTATTTTATTCATACCTTATACGAGGGATAATAAATAATACGACATGGTTTATGCCAACAAGGAATCTATTGAGAGAAATAATTTGTCGTAGGGAATATAAAGTATGTTGATGACTTAATCGGGGAAAAACAATTAACATAAATTTAGTGAAAAAAAACCATCAAAAGGAAGGATTACATGAAGTTCTTTAATTCGACCAACCCCAAAAAAGTGTTCAAAGAAAAAAAGAGAGTAAAGCACTAAGTATATATATAGGTAGTTCGTTACCCTAACTTGCCTTCTCCGCCTTTTGTTTTCATTCTTATCCTAACAAGATTCTTAATCCAGGAATCGGCTACAAAAAAGTTGAGGTTAGCACTTATGCCTTGTTAATTTCATTGATCTATCTGTGTGTATATATATCTTCTCTTATAAAATTATCTAGGATTTTTTTATTTTTTATTTTTCTTTAATGTTATTAATATTCTCTTACAATTTTACGTATTCAAGTTCTAGTACATCTTGGGATAATGAGAGAAGATCGATCATTTTGAGTTTGACCAAATTTTAAAAGAAATAATTTTTGATATGGTGGGAATAAATTTTACTTGTTATAGATGTAAAGATAGTAGCCACTTTTAACAATTTTCTTGGACGGAATGTGTTTAGCTTGATTTTCTCCAAATTTCTTAAATTTAGCATTATAAATAAAATTTCAAATTTAAATAATTTTTTGAAAAAACTAATCAAGATCTGAAAAGATGCCTGATTACAATAGATCGAATTTATATTTGATATGGATCTAAGCTTACATATTTTTCTCTCTTTACCTTCAATATATTTTTTATTTCTAATACAGTGATTTTATCATCTAGTTTTACATTAAAAGATAATAATCTTTTTATGGGTAAAAAAATTAATTTAAATTGTTATTGATCTAGGGTGGTGGGCTCCTTTACAAAATTTCTAAAAACATAATTTAAAAATTGATTCTTTTTCAAAAGTGATAAGTTTTTTCAGAAAGAAGTTTTATTAAGTCTATTTTTAATCATACATCCAATGTTACGTGGTAAAAACCGTTTGAGCTTCATCACAACAACATAAATATTCTGTTCTTTAATATAATAAATTGATGGCAAAATCTTTTATTTGGACTTGTATGTGATGTATTCTAGCACTTTGATTAAGTTCTTATAATATTACTTGACACATAAATATCATTACGGCAAGCTTGATGTTTTTATATTTTTTTTTTAAAAAAAGATTTTCTATTTCCATCTTTACAAAAAGATTTGTCACTCGTTTTTTTATTTTTTACTAGGAATGAATCACAAGGCACCAAGTATTTGGGACGAATATTGCAAATGTTTAATGGATTGATTTAGTGGTATTATGATGTTGAAAACATGTTCTAATTATTAAGGGGCTTCATTTTTTCTTATAAGCAATATACAATATTTTTTTTGATAGTACTTGAACAACTTTATTATGATGATTATTGTGTTTACGGAAAGAAAAAATAATGTTTTTCTCTAGAGCTAAATAATTTAATCATTCATGAACAAACAATAGTAAATTACTATACCAAATTGAATGAGGTTTAATATTTGATGTGAAAGTTTTGTTGTTGATGGTAGTGATGATAGTGATGGCAGTAGATGATGGAAGTGTGGGGTGGGTTATTGATGAATAGTTGGAGTTGGTGAACAATGATGATGAGATTGATAAAGATGAGTATTGAGTGATGAATTGAATTAATGAACTATATATTTAGAAACCTTTTCCTTTTTTTCATTGGAAATGGTATTATATGATATTTTGTTATCTAAACATTTAATCAAGACTCATTAGATGGTTGCTTCAAAAAAAAATTAGTTAATGACTTAGGTTCAAGCCTAAAAACATAGAGATTTAGTAGTTTATATATGAATGATTAATGCTATATCTTTATTAAGGCAAACATATGAGACATAAAAATTAATACTTGCTAGTAGCTACACACATGTACATATTTTTTTTTGTAGTACAATATCATTAGTTAAATATGCATTATGTCATAAATGATAAGTCTTCATAGACAACCATTTTCTTATATATAAGCCTCGATTTCCTAGTCTCAAGCTATTGGACATGAACAAAACTATCTTAAATGATAACAACCATCATTGATCTTTAGTACATAATATATGCTATGATTGCATTACACATATTTTTAAGCATTTCTTTTTTATTTTTGTATCACTTTGATCACGTTCTTAAAATATTACTTGAAACATAGTAAGAGAATAGTAAGCATATCTTTTTTTAAAACCTTCTTCATCACTTCAAACAAGTTTTAAATTTACAACAGTTTTAACTATCTATTTCATTTTTACAACATGGATATAGATAAGAAGGACAAAGATGGTGATCAAGATGCAACGTAGCTGGAAGTTCCTAGATCTTTACTTGAGTCTCAAGATCAAGATCATGTAGATGGAAGTCTAGATCTTACTGGAGTTTCAAGAAAACAAAAACGCTGAGGTTGTTGAGGTAAGTTTAGAAATCCAGAAGTAACAAAGCTGTTAGTTTTCGCCTTTTTTTTAGATATGCAAAAAAAAACTATTTTGGATGGAAATTACACTTAATAAGTATACCTTTCCTTAGGAGTACTATGTAGATTAGGAATTGTAGTCAAAGCAGGAGACGAGCTTACATGTTCCTTAGTTAAAACTATTTATAACGAATTTAGTCCTCTTATGGAATTGCATGGAACCACGACCATCACGTTATCTTCTTAAAAGTGCATTAAGCTGATCAACATTCATTTTTTTATATTATATATTAGGTATTCTAATTCTTAGATTATTTTCTTAAAATGTTACTTGATAATCCAACACAAACGTTGTTGTAGGAAAAGTGGCAATTATTATCTCTTTTAGAAAAACATGCATTATTCCCACACAATTTTTGGTTTTTCTTAAAATATCTAACATTTTTTTTAATTGTCTGTTAGACTATGGATAAAGCAACGAAAGGATGTTAATGAGAACGATTGCAATATTAATGGAGTTCCAACATATTTAGACCACAGATGAAATAATAGACAATATTTTAGAGGTAAGATTTTTAAGAGTTTCTCCAATTATAAAGTTTTAGTTTATTATCTTACCAGTCATTTTTACAAAAATTATATTGTGGATCTGAGTAACTTTTAATGCGAATTGTGTGATAAAATAAAGAGCATATTTCTTCTCATTATCTAAAATATATTACTTTTATGCCAACAAACATTATTTCCCAAAATATGTCATACATTCTTATAATACATTTAAATATGTACTCTTTCCATTCAATTGATATGATTTAGTCTCACTAAAACAATAATTGGAAGAAAGGCTTTGATAATTTAGGCTCAAAAAATCATCCTTAAAAAAAATTATGAAGTTTTATACATAAATGTTACCATTTGCATATTTTTGCCAATAACGGTAAAAACAAAACATGGTAAATGGTAAATAGTGTAATAAACATTTTTCAACTTGGATGGAAATATGTTATATTTTAAAACTGATTTAACTAAGTGTTCCATATATAATGCAAGACATGGAAAATTGATCCTTTGATACTTAATTTTTGTTTTTAGCTCTAGATCATGACCAACGACACTAGCCTACATTTTAAGTGTCTACGGATCAAAGCTATTATAGTAACCAAACAAAGGGTTAGGGTCGTATCCCAAGGGAGTAGTAGTGAGGGTAGTAGCTACTTAAAATTCCGTTCAATATAATGATAGATTAAGACATTTTCAAATATTAACAGAATTAATTTGTGACACCAAACTGTAAATTATTGAAAGGGGTTTTGTGACAAGTAGTAGAATAGAAAAAATATCAAGGAAATCAAGTATGGTAGAAATTCCTGGGGTGTGATCTCTATATGTGAAGATAAATGGGTGGGTACATATTTTTGTAGCTAAGTTGGCAGACCATGTGACTAGGCAAGCATTTAGGATTAGGGAATGCAAGTTCCTCCTGTGAAAACTTACCCCATATAAATGGGTCCTCTCGGACACCCACTTTTTAATCTATAAGACTACGCTTTATGCAAACGCGCTCTTTCAAAAGAGTTCTTGGGTATGGGACTAGGCCACACCCTTCGGGCATATCGACCCACTCCTTCGGAGAAAATATAATGGTCTTAGATTCACCGACTTCTTCTTGAGAAAAGAAAGCCAAAAGATATTGGTAGTTTTGTTTTTTAAAAAACTAGAAACCCATAAAATTGCTAAATCACCACCCCAAGAAAGGGGGTTATTAGCCACATATCAAGATAATCAACATATGCTCAAATGATAATCAAATCAAGTGGGTATTAGATATACACCTTAAAGTAGAAAGGTAGGTAAAGAGAAGACCCACTTCCAAAATTAGAACTGGAAAATATTTTTAGCGCAAGTAGTCATTTTTCGCTGAATAGCCCTTTTTGAGTTCATGCCATTTGCACGACCCTTCCTTATCTATATGTTTGATCGATCGGCGGTAAATGGTGCTCATAGAATTATCGGCGAAGATTTGCTTGCTTCTTTTTGTCATTTCTTTGATTTCCACTTCCTTCAGGGATCATTACTATGACAGAAGGAAAAAACTTTCTTTTTGGAAAGGATCACAAGTGTGCTTGGCGATGCACAACCTTGTATCTTCATCTCTTTTTGTCCATTTGTTTCCTTTTTACCCCTAAGTATCCATTTCCTACCCCCCCCACAAACCACTAATATCTTAAAGTTTAGGATTTTTTTAATCATATATTTGAGATAAAATAAATATCACGGACCTTATGGCATTAAATAGGCCATAGAGAAGCAATTTGAGGGAACTCATGAACACCCCAACTTAATCTTTGCTTAGCCTCAGATAAATTTAAGTTCCTCCGTTTAAGTAAAGATATCTCAAATAGTTTTACACACAAACTAAATCGCTAACACGACACCACAAACAATACTCACATAACTCATGCATACCTCAGTTGTATATTCAAATATTTCAAGGTGTTGTGTGACACACCATTACCAAAGATTCTCGAGCTCTCAGTAACTGTCTTACTAATGGGGGGGAAAGTTCATACTCACAACAAAAAGATCTTACCTTCCCTTACACAAAGAATGAACCATTTTCATACATTGCAGATTTATTAACTTACGGTCTAAATATGATGCAATTACTGCACACTCACACAGATGGGGCACAAGGAATATTTTTAACCCATAGGTTGCCCTATTTTCCAATGATTTCGTTTCGTTTCATTCAAGATAAAAAAATGTTCTTTCTAAGGAAATTTTAATGGGGCGGCTGAGTACAAAGGTATGGTCATTTAGGCTCGGTGGATTTTTTCTCAATGAGATGTGAATTTCTCAAAACATCCCCTCTATTAATTGATAAATCCTTAGTCAAGTGCCTTTAAGTCATTGTTGCATTCTTCTACGTAGATTTGTTGGAAATCTGATTTCTTTTTGTGCTTTTATTTCACAACCTTCTTATTCATTCTTCTCGTTTTGTTTCCTTTTTCATGTATGAATGGTTTCCATTTCTACGCAATACCATGGGTTTGTCAGATTTTTCATGCACTTCTTGACTTTTCCTTTCCCTTCTTACCACACCCCCAACTTAGGCTTTGGCCTATGTTGGCTATTCACTTATATCACATATCAAGTGGATTATACGTGATGGATACCATAAGGTCTTGGTCTCATAAATTCTTTCCAAACAAGCGGTAAGGCTCAAAGGGTGTTCAATTGAGTTTCACACGCTCACGGTGTACGCCATAGAAGAGGTATATGTCAAAGTTGGCTTATAATCTTTGATTATAGCCTAAGATCATCTCAAGAGGACACTTTCCATATAAATTAGACTATTTAATTGGGAAAATTCTACGTTTATTTATCCAAGGATCAAAGTAAGCTCATCACACAAGACATTGACACTTAGGTAAAATAAGAGAACACACTTTTGCTGGTTTACAATGGTCGTTTTCAAAAGGAATCAATTCAATAATTGTTAAAATGAACTGCGAGATGCTAAGAGTTCACACATGTTTCTAGGTTAACTTCATTCATTTTTGTGGACCAGCAGGATTCATGTTTGCTCGATTTGAGAAGCACCTTTTAAGTTATCGGTATGATCATTAACCAAAGTTAAATATGTACAGAAACAACCACTTTCATCACAAGAGGGGACAAAATTTTCGAAAGTAAAACTTTTGGGAAGGGTCAAAAGTATTTGAAAATTAGACCTCAAAAAGCGACCATAAGCTCAAAATCCACAAATAAAGATTTTAAAAACAAATTTAAAAAGAACAACCCATCTCAAAAACATGCAAAAAATTCAGCTTAACAAAAAAGGTGGGCCTCAACCTACCACATAAAAAGCATTTGTCCTCAAGTGAAGTTCATATGATACACATAAGTTAATGCAAAGTTATATGGAAGAGAGAGTAAGGAAAGAAATCATGTTCAAGTTCTTTTTCCGTGTGTTGGTGCATTTCCCCCTTATTGAAGATAACAAGGTGGTTACTCCTGATAGAAACTAGTACTGCTGCACCCATCCAGATTTGTTCTATCTCATTTGTTCCTTGTCAGCAGTATCAGGTGTGTCCTCAGGGATGTAGCTTTTTTTCAGAGTCCATGTTCATGTTTAGTCACTCGCCGAGACATAAGGATGGACTTCACCTACTCTATTTTTCATTATCGTGATCACATCCTTTTATGTTGCATCTTATCAGTGGTTCTTTGGTTACGTTCGCACACACCCATTCTTGCCTGTAGTTCATTAATAGTTGTTTTTAGTGGTATATCAATAGTAGTCATATCAATCTCTATCATTCCTACAATAGATGTTTCTATGGCAACTATTCGATGATATGCACTCTGAGCAAGTTCTACTATTCTGTAAAGAATTCTCTTGTATGACGAAACTTGAGGTTGTGGGTCTGTGAGATAGAAGTAAGTTTATATTCAATATAGTAGGAAACTGTTCCATGTTGTATTAGTTGGATGGGCTTTTGAAACTGTTCCCTTTAACCTGTTTCTCTTACCGATACTAAGTTTCTTCTTCGATTCTTCTCAATGCGGTGAATGAGTAGGAGTGATTAAAATTCCTTTGAGCGTTTAGGTTACTGAGATGTTTGCAAAAATTTAGTGATCAGTAACAGGAAAAAAGAAAGTGATGTTTTGTATCATTTAGATCATGAGGTTATTCTCAAAATTTAGATCTCCTTTCAAATTGAGTGAATTATGTCAATAAAAGATCCTAGGGCATGTTGTCCCTTGCAGGGCGTGTCTGATCGATTCATTTTGTAGAAAGGCATAATGATTTGTGATACGAATAAGACAAAACTTAAATATCGAGTACTCACCTTTAGTCTTTCTTTCAATTGTTGTGGCAACCTTTAACAATTTAGGGGGGGGTATCATTGAAATAAGGGGAGGCAAACCAATCGGTTCATGTTATACAGTTGATATTGCGTTGGTAGGTGTTGCATGCTTCCTCGATGTGTTAGGACGACCAAGAAACATTATACTGTCGGGATCATATTGAACAGCCGTCCCCCGTACTAATACATAATTGATTGGCTTAACTATTGCTGCATGTTTCATTGCCGCTTGCATCAAGATTAAGATGATGTTTAACACTTCCGAACCAGACTTGGAATGTATGAGCCACGCGACTTAGTGAAAACCTGAAAGTGATGACACCTCTGTGTGCTCATAATTTCAGGATATATATCAATCACCCCATCTATGGATAAGTGTTTTTCTTCAAGAATAATTCTGAACCCATCATCCTTTTCCCTATTTAATGAATTTGGTTGGGGAATCGGGATATCTTTGCCATTTCTACTTGAAGTACGTATCTTCATTTTTCCTCTCTTTGTGCATATCCATGTATTTTATGTACCCCAGTTGCTTTTCCTTAAGGATGTGTTAGTTTTACTATGGCTTTAGATCTGGCTATACCTGCAATCATAAAAAAATTCTGATGTTGTTAGTATGATTCAACTGGGGTTTGGTTGATATGTAAACAAAATCTGTTTGGGGAACTATATATAATATTCAGTGACTCAAACTCTCAATGCCGACTGTTAAACGCACTCTATGTGCAGACTAGGGCCATTTATGACACAATCAGTTTTAATGACCATCGAGTGTCCCGGTGGGCCATATCTTGCTCTCTACACTAGCTAATGCTCTATTTGTAATTCTAGTTTCCAAAAATCGACCTCGTAACCCTTCAAGGAGAATTTACAAAATTCTCTACTCAACTACTAGTTCGGTCCACACAACTTTTGCCTAGGTTATTCAAATTTCTATCATTCCCATATCAGATAGTTTAGCATAGCTTACTTGCGAAAAAACATATTTCCAAATAGAAAATATCATAATTGAAGGCGGGTCATGTAGGAACAAATCTTTGCAGTGATCTGATGAAAATTAGGCGATTAAGCGGCCATATAGATTCTAATTAAAGCAAATAACTCAACTTCAAATAAGTATGAGATACCACAGTTTGTAAAGGACTAAAATCCAGGAATGGGGAGTAAGGTAAAATTTGTGGAGAATTAAAGGGATCGATTTATAAAATATTTTCTATCTGCCGAGTAAGTTGAATCTTGCTCAGGCTTAAATGGCGATTACGCCAAGCGGATTGTCTTTTGTCACTGGTGTACAGAAACATCCTCTTATTTGAAGAGTTAAAAAGTGGATATTATCTCAAATCAACAATTCAAGTGGCTCTTCGCCAAACATAATTGTGTACATCACAACTGATTCCTTCAGAAGTCTTCACTCATTGAACTACAAATCAAAAAACCCTTAATTTAAATATATATTAAAATACTTAAAGGGTTTTGGGTTGCCTCCAAACAACTTCCTTAATAACGTATGGCACGACGCCAGTCAACCTTTATTCTTTCTCTTGGAGTTCACCCATAGTGTAGTTAGGCGAGCCTCTCGCGAATGGTGGATGACGACATGGTATAAACTCAATAATTTGATCATCTTCATGTTGAATGATTATAGTTTTTAGGTTGTTGTGTCATACAACATTTCTCCGTTATTTTTCAGCTCATTCAACAATTTATCTTATGTTTGTATCTCCTTCAGTCCCTTGGATAGATTGTCTACATAAGCTACAAGTGAATCCCACTCGTAGTTTTGTTCATTTCCTTTATAAGTTCTTGCTATATTATCAAGGGTTTGGGCTACCACTTCATAGGGGTGAAGGAGTATACCGCCCGGTAAGTGTTGATTGATGATACTTCTAGTTTCGGTCCTAATACCTCTGTTTAAGCATTCTAGTAAAGACTTCTTGGTCATCCCCTAAAATGGGCATGGTTCTAATAATTTTTGAAACTACAACCTCATTTCCTCAAGAGTCTAATCCTCTACATGCTTAAAGGTATGAGGTATTCCCTGAGGTTTAACACATTTTACTTTAAGTCTGCAGATTTTTTGCCATTCTTGTTACTATGCATAAATACTCAATCACATAAAACAATGAACAACAAAATAAAAAAAAATAATTAAAATCTACGTTACAAAGAAATAAAAAACTATAAAGTAACTACGTTTTTATGTGACAACACTCCCTGGAGTGGATCCTTTTTAGTCTTGATGCTTGTTTTTATTTTTAGTTTAAGCTGTGAAATCAATGACACTAGTGTATAGTCTAAGTGTCTACCAATCGAAACTACTATAGTAACCTAACCAAGGGTGGGGTTGTGGTCCCATGGACTGGTAGTGAAAAGTAGTAACTATTAGAGTTTCATTCTAAATAGTGATAAATAGGACATTTTAATACACAACAAACAAATAATTTGTGACACAAATGTGTCAAATATTTATAAGGGGTCTTGTCACAAGTAATAGACTAGCAAAAAAATAAAAGGAAATAAAATATGAGAGAGAGTTTTGGTGTGATCGCTATATGTGAAAAAAAGTGGTGGGTGTATGCTTTAGGTAGCTAATTCGCAAGCATCTGGTGATTAGCTGATTAGCCTATTGGGTTAGATGAATGAAAGGAAGATTCCTTCTAAGGAAATTACACATAATCAATGGTTTTCTCTGAGAGATCCACTCGTAGGGCTTCACCCTCTCTCACTGAACCCAATGTCAACCCCACTACTTTTGGAGAACAGTCTAGCGGTCTTAGTTTTTCATTCCAACACGGCTCTCTGTCGAGTAAGCCGAAAACACTGGGAAGTTGTATTTACAATTACAACCTATTAGGTTAAACCAACACCACTAGGTGAAAAACAAACACACCATTCAATGCAATCAAACTATAACGCTAGCAAGACCCACAACTATCAACCATACCAAAAATGGGTTTTTTAGCCACACATTAAGAAATAATAAAATATATTAAAATGATAAGATTCAAGTGAGCATCATACATTTTTAATATTAAATATAACAAAAACGTAATGAAGAAGCCTCCTTCTGAAAAATAGAAAAGACTTCTTTCTCAAGCTTCCACAAAACCTCTTCAAACTGGAGAGAAAACTAAAGAATAATGTTTCTAAGTAAATATCAAGTGTAAAATTGTTTTACTCTCTATTGTATTTATCATAATTAAGCTTCAATATTTATAGACTTCAAAAATTTCTGGATTCCTTGTCAGCGTAGTAGTCGTAGATTCGTGCGAATTAAATTCAGTGAATCGCCCTTCGTATCAGTTCGACACCGTTGAATGATGCCTTCCTTGTCCTGTGTTTTTGATGCGGTTGGCGATAATCTTCTGTTTTCGCAACTGAATCAACGAGCCCCAATTCATGGCTCACTTCTGCACCTAAGTCCAACTTTTCATTCGACGGATCACAGTCTTCTTGGCGATGCGCACCTTTGCATCTTCACTCTTTTTTTTCTCCGTTTTTTTTTTTCATTTGCGCTTAAGTGTCCACGATCTACAAATCCACAATATTTGAAAGCTTGGTGTTTTATAATATATCGAGATATATAAACATCGGAGGATACATTTGCCTTAAATCAGACCTAGATGATAGTCTAATTGGACTCCGTCCAAGTAAATATGAATAATTATATTTATATAATCATTTTAAATTTATTTAATAAGCTTAAGTTCTATTTACTAGCATGTCATTTCTTAGTTAAGCCTTAAATTCATGTAAACAATCATAAGTCGTTTATGATAATATTTAATCCATATCACATTATTTTTGTGAGAATATAGAAGACCGTCCCTGCCCACAACACAAACAAAAACAGGGAACAAAAAATAATATAAAAGGATTTTAATGAGTTCAATGCGGCCTAATCCCTCGAAGAAGAAAGCAAGGGAGGTCTCCACTATGAAAATAAAGAAGTGTTTTCCTTACAATTTTCTCAAATCCATTAAGACTATATTGTGTCATGTACTATGCTTTTATATAATCCCCCACTGTATCTCCTCTATTAGATTTCAGATGTCCCATAACCATCTAAGGAAAAAGTTCTCCGAAATCGAAGAAGGGAAATATATTAGTTGCAAATCTATTGGTCAAAAGGTTTTCTAAACCAAAAGAGATTATGATATCTAAAAATATACGCAGAAAATTCATACCAATGAACATTATTATAGAATTGAATGCCTATGAATGCGTGAAGAAATGTTTTATTTTAGAGTGCAATTTGTTGTCCACGTAATTAAAAATATAAATAAATTTCTTTTTCAATTCAAACCTTCCTTACTTTAGAAATTAGTAAGGTAAGACCTCGTACTAAACCCTTGTTGGTTTATGAAGAACTAAACATATATCTTTAACTAACCCCACATATAAAGTCTTGAACTCTTTAATATCCATCAATAAATCATAGATTAATTGACAACAATGTAATAAATGATAAAGAAATCAATTCAAGCTTTTGTCCTCTACTTGCAATTTGATTTTTTAAATAGTATTTTTGATAACAATATAATACTCCGCATAATTTATGAAATCTATCAATTGTAATCCCAATTTTTATTTTAAAATCTACAAATAAAACAAACCTTTCGGACAAACCTAAAAGAACAATACAATATAAAAAGTTCTTTAAAAAATACAATATCATTGTTTCAATGTTTATTTTGTTCAATGAAAAGTAATTGTTAGAACTATGCGTCCACTTATTGGTCTGGACAGGTCCCTTGATGCAAAACCAATAAAGACAATAAATTAAATGCAAATTTAACAACACCACACCCATTTTATACGTGAAACCTCCTTGCTTAAGGAGTAAAACCCGCGACCTATCTCCGGATTTTTCCAACTAGTTCACATTATCATCGTAAGCAAAAGTAAAACCGTTACACAAATGTGAGAAAATTTTTTTTAATCTCACATCAAGCAATACTCTATTGGCTTGATAAGCGAGTGGAAGTTTTTTAACCACTATCTATCTCTCTAATACAACTTAAATTTCAACGACCCAACCACACTGATTCCTTATAGATGTAGGATAGTTTTACAATGTAAGACCACCAGAACTAATATCTCAAACAATACACGATATGCCCCCTGATTTTCAGTTGTTATAGAATATTCTTCACTTTGATTTTCTATAGCCTTTTGCAAATGTTGCTTGCGAGTAACTTCTTTTTCAAGTTCAAAAACTCAAGAATAATGTTATGAAAAGTGACATTATATCGATAGGTCCCTCTTCCGTAACTCTATCTATTGGTTTGTAAAGGTCTTGATTTTTCTGACTCTGTTGGGAACTTGCACCCCACTTTTTGTACCTTCCTCCAAGCTGTCAGACAACAGGCTATTCATGTTGATAACCTGTACCTTCCAGGTCCCTGTGTTTTTCACAATCATCAAACTTACAAATAACATTTTCCCCTTTTTGATGATGACAAATAATACTCCAGACCCCACTCCAGCTTCAAAACAATTCCCCCTAAATTACTATTCCCATTCCCCCTTACTGTATTCCCCCTCACAACATCCAGCTACAACTTATCAGTTAAAATCCCCCCTTTTGACATTATACAACTAGATCGTAAACCAATAGTAATCAACAATAATATTAGAGAGAACCAAAGCTTGATATTAGCAATCAACCAAAGGAAGCAGTCACAAGAGATACTAGCTAGAAAACCAGGGAATAATATCAAATAGCATTCCAAATAACATTTAATACATTAATGCAAACTGAAAATCAATGACAAAAAGACAAGCCACACAAGGAGACACAAAAACGATAGGGACGACTAAGAAGGGAGGCTGATGAGAAGAGACGAATATGATAGTGGTCTATAATTTACAGCATCATTATCCTTTATGCCTTTCTTGCAAAGAATAAACCTTGTCCCTATGCTCTGCAATATTCCCTTTTCCAGGCTTGAACCACAGAAACTACCAAGTCCCTCTGTCTATGCAGTGAGTAGCTCAGCTTTGAAGAATAGCAATTTCAATTTCATCATCCTTCTTCCACTCAACAATGCATATTAATTTCTTTAACTTCATGCTTTAGTTGGTCTGGTCTTCATGATTTGAGCCATTTTTCTCGTGGGATTTTCCTTTCCTTTAAATGCACTCACATTCACTATAGTAGTCTCTCTCTGAAAAAGCTTGTTTCATCAGTACCAACCTTGCCAACACTAAGTCCCGAATGTCAAAGTATTTGACATACTTCAGTGAGAAAGTATCCATATCCCATTCCATGAATTCCTTTCTCCTCCGCCAATGACAAGTATTGTACATATGTTCAAGCATGAGCCCTGGTGATTCAGAGGTTCAAATTTGCACAACAACTCCATCACATACAATCAGCAGAATAGTTGAGGGCCTCTTTTCAGTTTGAGGAAGTAGAATTTTTGTTACAAACCCAAAACCACCTGATACTCTTTAATCACCTTCTAACAAACCCTTCACACTCTTTGTGGGAAGTTTCGAGACCAATGCCCAACCATCGAACATGCTTTCCACATCAAGGACCTAATACAATTCTCATCTCGAGGGACCTTAAGATTTTCCCCTACAAAAACTCAATCCAGATGTAGTGCAATATCATTCCCTCTAGTATGGACTCTTCTCATCTTCCTGGATTGAATGTTGTTAGTAAATTCACGCACTTTCTCTCATGAAGAATAGAGATTTTCTTGAACAGTGCATCCATGACTGAATCACCTCCATGTCATGAGAGATTCCATTCCAGAAGGTTTGATTATTTCCATGTCAAAAACTCTTCCAGCCAGCACAGACTGCTTTCGCAAGTTGTCAACAGTTTCTTTGTTTGTTGACCTCCTGTTCACTCTTCTTTGGGTACCAGGTCCCCTTGATCATTTCCTTTTTCCTTAGAACTCTACCTCGTGGATTTTGTTTTTTCCACCCTTTTGGGATCTGTTGACTTTTGTTTTTCTCCTGATTTCTTTCCTCCGTGCCTCTTTTGTCTCTTCAATCCGACAACCTATATGACACCAGATTCAGACATTTTAAAATTTGACACTTTGAATGTTCTAGCGACCCTGATTTCTGCTGTAGTCCTTGCACTAGTTTTCAAAGCATAAGCCAGAAACTTTCTAGCATCAAATCTAGTAGTAGGTGTCCTTCTTGGCACTTTTTCCACAACCTTTTCTTTTCCCTTTCTCGATACACTGGCATCTCTCTTTTCAACCTTCCATTGAATAGATTCACCATCACTTACAAAATCAAAGGAGTTAGAAGATGGATACCTCCAAAAATTTGGAGTTTTATCAAAAATAGGTTGAGTCTCTCTGATCTCTTCGCCTTGAAAAGTTTCAGTTTGATGAACCCGACTTTCTTTCTCTCTCATCTGCAAGACTTTCATCCACCACCTCTTCACTTGAGAAACATTTTCGACCCTAGAGATTTGTTTATTGGAAATCTCCTTCAAACAAAGCATTTTCAAAACGAATTTTAATGTGAGTACCATGTTTGTCGGTAGGGAACTAGAGCTGTTCGATCTAATGGAATGAACTGGATTTTTCGGGAATATCTGGAAGAACTTGAAGGGATTATTATACCTAGACCCTATCTGCTGATCGAATAAAAAAGCAATAGGTTCAATCTACTAAGGGTTTGAGAGCATTTTCTTATAGTGGATGAAGGATCAGACATTTTGTCAAGAAGACGAGAAGATTGAATTAGTTTTTGAAGAAACAGAAAAAGGGATAAAAACATGTTTCGTCTTTTCTCTTCTTTTTACCTTTTCTTTTATAGTGGAGGAATTTTTGCAATACTTAATAATTAAACAAGGACGAAGAAGCGTTTAAAAGAATTGAAACGTGACATGTCCCTTGATTGATGGCGTCGCTGGAAAAGTATGGCGATGGGACTAACATTCAGAATGCGCACTGACTGACACGGGCTTTATCAACACGGTCCTTTTTTTTCAGTTTAAATTAATGTAAAAATGCTAAACCTGGACGGGACCAAGGTCCCATAACACAACTTTATCACTTCTCACCGTTCTACGCCATGTCCTTTGCTTTGTAGTCTTTTCTGATGTATACTACAATAGGTTCCAAAATGATCTAATCCATATAATATATTATTGACACAAAGGATACCTTCATTGCAAGTTTAGCCATCAATGGAAGTCAACTACTGAGTATCTGGAAATTAATGTGAGGTCATCATGTGCAACATCAACCTATTACTTTCAAATTGATCTTTGCTGAGAGCCTTGATGAAGATATTTGCAATTTGTTCCTCTATTGGACGATATGTAAGCACAATATTCCCTTTTTCAACATTGTCTCTCAGAAAATGATGTATAACTCAATGGCTTTACGTTATCTTGTGTTGACTGGATGCTTTCCCATACTAACTGCACAGTATTGTCCACATAAGAGGAATAGCCTTGTGTTACACCAAAACTCTAATGTTGCTTGATCTATAACAATTGTGACAGCAATGAGCAGCTGCTACATTCATCTTCAATGTTTTACAGAGCTACCATACTATGTTTTTAGTTTCCCAAGAATGAGTGAAGATCCAGGAAATGGCCATTCCAGAAATAATCTTCCTGTCACCTTGATACCGCAAAATCTCCTCTGAAAAACACCAAGAGCAAGCATTCACCTGCAGGATTAGAAAGACTAGGTCCCCTTGTCTTCTTTACGTATCTTAGAATACGTTTTGCAGCATTCAAATATGATTCACGAGGACAAATGCTTGGAATCTAGCACACATTCCAATATTTATCATATCAGGTCTGCTAGCATTCAGATAAACAACAAGGACCCAATTTCCACTATACATGTTTTGATTCCAAGAGAATCAAATTCCATCTTATATAAGCTTGGAGTTTGTTCCCATAGGAGTATCAATGGTTAGAATCAAACATATTGAATTTCTTCAATGATCCTTAATGTAGCTCGCCTGACTTATTGAGATTCCATTGATGATTGCTTGATCTGTAGTCCCTAGGAAGAATGTCAATTCACCTCATCATGCTCATCTCAAATTCCTTTCCCTTTAATGATGAAAATTCTTCAACAGAATCCTGATGTTATCTCAAAAACTTATGTCACAAAAAAAAATCCGCACTACACCTGAATAATAGCAAGGTCATGTACGCTTTCTACTAGAACAAGGTAAGTGCCTATTTCTCCTCTTTTGAGCCCCATTTTTCAACAGAAACTTTGCAGCCTTCATACCAAGCTCTAGGGCTTGTTTCAAACCATATAGAGCCCTTATTCAATGTGAACACATGATCTGGTAGCACTCACTTTAAACCCTGGAGGTTTGTTTTTAACAAACACCTCCTCTTTCAGATCTTTATTTAGAAACGCCTTTTGAAATTCATCTCGATTTAGCTTGAATCCGCATGAATGTTGCAAAGTATTTTAATTCTGATGTCCTCCATTCTTTCTTGCAATCAGTGCAAAAAAAAGTTTCAATCATAGTATCTATTCCTTCCTCCTGAGTAATCCTTGAACAACTAATCTGGATTTGTTTCTAGTATTCATAACCATTTTCATCAAGCTTGTTGCTGAAAACCCCTCTGGTTCCTGTCATGTTCTGCAACAGTTTGAGGAACCATGTCCACACCTTACTTCTTTGACACTGATTGAAGTTCTTCTTGCAATCGAAGATTGATCCAATCTACATCACCTATTGCTCTCTCACATTCTTAGGCTCAATAGATGATATAGAACGCTGAGAATGCAACTAGATTCTTTTTTTTTCTCTAGTGGAATCCAGATTCAAGACTGAGACAGATTATTCAAGTGGATGGAGAACTATGTTTCTATCCTGCTCTCAAAGTCGACTGGTTTAGCTGATCAACATATTCTTTTTCTTCAAGGAATTCATCATTTTCTTGAGACTTTGAGGTATTCTGACTGGAGTTCAGAATTGTACCAGATCCCTCATCACACTTTTCAACTTCATTAGTCTTTTCATATAGACTATGATTATCATTACCATTGTCATTCCTCAACTGATCATTTTCATCAGCTATACTTCAATCAATTTTCTGTGAATTAAACAGCTTAATCAACTCACTTTATCATTTGATGCATCACATTTCAAACTTCCATCTTCATCAAACACAACATGAATTCTTTCTTCAATACACTGAGTTCTTTTGTTGAAAATTCTGTATGCTTTACTCGATGAATAGTATCCAACAAACACTCCTTCATCACTTTTAGGATCAAATTTACCCAGATCATCTTTTCCATTGTTCAACACAAAACATTTGCAACCAAAAGCCCTAAGATAACTCAGCATAGGTTTTCTGTTGTTCAGAAACTCATAGGGAGCCTTTTTCAATAAGGACCTTATCTGACATCTGTTAGTAACATGACATGCTGTGTTGACAGCTTCATCTTAGAAGCTTTGATGAAGATGAGCTCACACGCCCTAGTCTTCGATGCCACAGATCAACATTTTAATTTTGAGCACTAAGACTTGTCAGATCATCTCCATGATACGTTTCTAAGTTTGCCACATACATGTTTTTACTTCTAAAAGCAGTAAAAATCACTTTCTTTGTGGTTAGATACCAAAGGCACTGCTCAAACGTAACCACACGATCATTTCCTGTCACAATTTGAGTTAAACACTCAAAGACTATACTTCAATCACCGCCATGATACACACTACACTTATTCTCCAAGAGCCTTTTCCCACTTTACCAACTCCCTAAAATTACCCCCCTTCTTTCCATCACCCAAGGAGACACCTCCTCCCTGAAGTATCTTGAGGGGAGGAAATTTTTGATTCACATCACCAGTCAATAATGTTTTGAGCATCCACTGTCCATATAAAACATTACTGATCTCCTCTCATCCTCAGTCACCTACAACAGAATCACGTGTTTAGTCTTGGGAACCCATTTTAAATTTGGTTCCCAGAGGCAGACAAAGGAGTGATCGATTGTTTATTTAGTCCAATGGTATTTTTCAATCTTTTTTTGACAAATGATTTTGGAGCAAATCAGATCCTTTCTTTGAAAACCTTTTAGTTTGAAATTTTTTGGGGGACCAGGTCCTCTCTTTATACTCTTGCTTCTCTGTATACTTATAGAGTCTTTCATTAAAGACTTCTCCAGGCATTACCTCTTTTTTAAATGTCCATGTTTTAACCACAATGAATACAAGAAAATTGTTAGACACAAAAAACTATTTTTTGTGAGATTAAAAGGAGGAGTAATATTTCATACGTCCTAGATCCTTCTTATTGAAATTACTACTCTGATTTGGTACATTAACAACAACTTAGAAGTTTGTCCACTTAAGAGATTTTTCAAGTTCTTCCTTTTAGTTTGAAAATAATCTCTTTCTAAGTTGATATGCTTTTTCTCCATAGACAACCCACGATTTGTCCTCACTCAGAGGGTTTTTCATTTTTCTCAATTCAACTTGTATACCATTTGACCTTCCATTTTTTTTCAATTCAGCTTCTTTGATTATCGATTCAACTGTTTTTTTAAGTTCACGTCTTGTCATGATCTGAGAGAAGATCATTTTTATCTTCCATTTTCAAACATTTTCTCTTCTATTTTATCTTTTTTTTAGTTCAACGTCGCCCAACATTCAGAATGTCTCTTTCAAAGGTAACTGAAATACTGAATCACCATACATTTTGCTATTGTTCTCATTTTTTTAACAGAATAGGTTATTCAGATCATGTTTCATATCAAGAGAGTGATCCCCATGTCCTCCGTTCTTCATTTTTATTAATGAGCCATGAAAAGCAAAATCTCATTGAATATGGTTTCCTCTTCATGACCACCACCATTTGATACATCATTTTGTTTCATCACAAGATCTTCCTCATTTCACTTGCGGAGTATCCCATGCAGCAAGAGCCTTCTGAACCATAATCAGCAGCAACTGCCGACATTTTTATTGATTACCGGTCCCTTCTCTCTCTTTATCACCTCTTATTTTTGATATCTTTGTTGTTCAGTCTTGATTAAAGGACACTCTATTAATGAATTGCCCAGGCTTTTCCCACTTGTAACATGTATCAGTGAAGTGGACAGTTCGTCGGAACTTTTCTTCCCTTTTTATACCGTTGTCTTTCTCACACGTCTTTTGGAATCTATTATCAGTTAGCATAAGCATCATCAGTAGAGTCCCTCTTCAGATTTTTATTTTTTCAAGCATCAAAGACGTTTCCTTTTTCACTTCCTTCCCTCCCTTCTTTTCTCCATCCTCCCCTTCCACCACCCCGTCCCCGCCCCTTCTTCACTCCACCGTCCCCACGCTTCCCCCCCCTAGTCTTTCCATTTCCAGCCAGCACCTTTGGGACCAGACTGGATCATGGTTTATGATTCATCTCATGAGTCTTTAGATTTCAATGAGATCCATCACTTATTAACACTTTCGATCTTTTGTTTCAGTAATATCATCAACCTTACTTTCCATACCTGGAAGGATTTGAAGCACTTTCGTAACTTGCTTTTGCTCATTACTCAATCTTTTCTCCAAGGCGCCTCACTCATTTGTGATGGATGACAATTTAGTGGAAGCATCTCATGAATAGTTTCACCTTCTTTCAATTTTGAAAATTTTCATACAAAGAAGTGAGCATATCAATCTTTGACTCTTTTACTTGTTCAGTTCCCTCATGAGCTTAGGAACAAGCCTAGTTTTATCTCCATCTTTCTCTTCAATCATTGGGATAAATGGTCAATCTAAGACAATGTCCCATGGCTCACTGTTTTCAGCCATAAGAAAATCATGCATTCTGTCTTTCCACCAACTGTAAAAGTTTCCATTGAAACGAAGAGGTCTAGTTGAAGACTGACCTTCTTCTAGATTAACTGGAGCATCCATTCGAGAACATATGTCACTCTCTTGGTGTTAACCAGGTACAAAGTGCCTGCTCTGATACCACTTGTTAGAAATCAATGCGTCCACTTATCCGTCAATGGACTAGATCCCTTGACAAAAAAAATGTGAAAAGAAAGTAAATGCAATTTAACAACACAAAAATTTTTCGTGGAAACCTCCTTGCTTAAGGGAGTAAATCTAGGACCTGTCACACAGGATTTTCACAATTGTTTCACTAATATTAGTGAGAAAAAGTAAAACCAGTTACACAAATGTGAGAAAAAGTTTTTAATATCACAATAGAGCAATAACTCTATTGCTTGATAAGCTAAGTACAAGTTAATTCTACCCACTAAGCTATCTCTCTAGACAGTAGAATTCAACAACCACCCACTGATTCTTTTTAGATTTAGGACAATTTTACTGTAAATCCACAAAATATATTCTCACACAAATGCACATATGCACCTGGAGTTTTTCTGTTGTTATATGAATATCTTCACTTTTTTTTTTCTATAGCCTTTGCAAATGTTCTTGAGAGTACTTTTTCAAGTTGAAAAAACTAAAGAATAATGTTAAGAAAAGTGAAATTATATAGACAAGTCCCTTTTGGAAAGGTCTGACTTTTCTGACGCCGTTGGGAAATGTGCACCCACTTTCTGTACCTTCTCCAGCTTGCAGTTAACAAGCTATTCATGTTGAGAATGTGGTACCTTTACAATGTCCCTAAGTTTGTCACATCATCAAAACATACAAATAACAGTAATATTAAAAATGAGTTGCAATTAAATTTAATTTTGTTTCTTTTTAATAAAATTAACCGTGGTGAATAGAATTAGTAAATATATCATCATGTTCACTTTTTGTATATATTTCATTAGTCCTTTCGTATCCTTGAAAAAAATTGTTTAGTTGTATCATTATTTTATTATATATGAAATATAAATTTGTGGGTCAATATTTGTAATCGAAAAATGGGAAGTCCTAATATGAAATTCTCAAATCAAGTTTTCTTGGAGAATTTGAGATTTCATCTAATAATTTTAAACCATGAAGAAATCACTAAATATCAATTTTCAATTTTCCCTAAATCCTACTACTTACACATGGTAAATTTGAATGAAATTGACAAACTAATGAATTACGTAAACACTTGACTTACTATTAGTACTCTCCTAAAATGTTCTAATAATTATTAATAAAATTAGTTTGTGTGACCATTGAAACTATATATCTTACAAGAATACAAAGTAAAATAAATAATGGTGAAGATGCTAGAAAAATTCGAAAAGTTTGAGTTTCTCATGAAATACATTGCACTGTATTTGATATCATAAAGACGTATGGAAAAAACAACTATTTCTTAATCTTTTGATATTCTATTCCAACCTAGATTATTTCATATTTTCTACAGAGACTGGATATGCACCGTGATTGATCGCAGAATGCAAGAATGTCTTCCCCTCATATCTTCTATTGCACTCACAAAGTGGTGTCTCATGGTACGCTTAAAAAATTTTCTTCGATTTTTACCAACTTATTATAAGGTGTTTAGTTTTTTTCATAAGATTGTACCAAAATGTTTTTGATCTAATCGGTATAACTTTTTTATTTCCTATTTTCTGCTATAAAATGGATAAGCACACAAAGTGGATTGTGTAATGGAATAATGGATGTTTCCTCTATCTTCTATTGCACCACAACCACTGTGTCTTCATTGATAGCTTTAAAAAAAAATCCTTTACCCTCTTTAATATACTTATTATAAGGGTTTTAATTTTTTTCCAATGACCTGTACACAAATACTTTCATTTTGATTTGGTAATAATTTATACTAATAGTTTATCTTATGGAAGAAGACGAATTAAATCCTCAGTAAAACTCTAAGTAGGCATACAAAACGACAATATTTAACCCATAAATCCTCAATTCAACTTAAATTAATAGGTTATGTGAACCCTCCTTTTTGTATCTGAACTACAACGCAATAAACATAGTGATACTAATACATAAAAGTAAGTAGTAATTTAGATACATCTGATAATAGTACTATAGGAGTGTTCTTAGAGTTCTCTTACATGTTTGACGTCTCATTTAAGTTAGATTATATCTAAGGCAGAAAAGTTTTCAGTAGATAAATAATGATAAATTGTTATCTGAATGTTTGAATAAACATTCTGTAATATGATTATCTATTAAGATTTGAATGCTAAAATATAAGCATGGTTTATAATTGTACATCTGGTAGAGTTAACCAATTTCCTTGAATGACATCTTTATAATTTGTTTTCACAAAAAAATTAATTATATAGAATAAATTATAATTTAGGATGGAACTTTCATATCACCACCACCACACACATCACACCACAGAGAGATAGAGAGAGAGAGAGAGAGACAAACAAAACCAACACAACAACACCACCACCCCACAAAAACCCCCCAGGCACGCACTCACGCCCGCACCACGAAAGGCCCGCACCTACACCACACACAAACACATTCCTTAGAAATAGAATCTTTTTTAATTAGTTTTCAACAATAAAATTATTTATATTAGACTCAAATCCTAATTTAGGATGAAACTTCATATCTCTCTCTCCCTCTCTCTCTCTCTCCACACAGCGTCCATGAACGCACGTACGCACGCGCGCGCACACACACACACCACACCATCCACAAACACACACACACACACACACACCCACACCACACACACACCCACACCACACACACACACCACATATTATATATATATATAATATATTGCTATAAAATTTGTGTATTATACGTCTATGTGTTGTGAGCTACGTGTATTGAATTTCCCTTGCAAGCGAGAAATTATTTTTTTTTTAAAGTCTTCTCATCCATTACTCTACATTTATCATTTTGCAAATCATCTAACTATTTTTTTCATCTTTCCTAGAATATGTGATTCATAACGAAGTTGATGGTGATGTGATGCACATTAATGGCGTTTTGATATCTTTTTATACTTGGAAAAAGAAAGAATTCGAATTTTCGCAGGTTCTTTTTGAAAAAATTTCCCGTATGATTGTTTTGCTTGGTTTTTTGTTTTTTTTTAATGCTATAAATAAATTTTTGAGAATTCTCATACACAACTTTAATTTAGTTTCTTTTGAAAAGAAACTGTTCTTCGTAAATGTTAAAACTATATCTGTAGAAACATATTTGGAAATGTGTCCATGCCTAAAATACTAATATAAACGACAAGAACCCCTAGTGTATGTTTGACGAAAGAGGTATGAGAGAATAAAGTTGTACACAATTCTTATCACACCTTTGAGATAGAATACTTATTTTTTGATAAGCCTTGCTCCAAAAAGAAATTCTCTAAAGAAGTGTGTTTGTGTGTGTATATATATATAATTGATCTTTGTATGTGTGTGTGCATGTGTATGCGCACGCGTTTGTGTATGTAAATTCCTAGCAAGCGATCAATTTTTTTTGGAACTTCATCTCAATTACTCCACACAGTTATTAATTTTTAAAAATATCTAATTATTTTTTTTATACTTTTGAATAGAATATGGATAAGCAGTACAAAGTTGATTGTGATGAGGATGCAACATTAATAACGTTCTGATATCTTTTATTGCACTCAAAAAAGCTAACACAGATATTTTTCAGGTTCGCTTTGAAAAAGTTCCTCCTATGATAAGTTGTTTGTTTTTTCGTTTTAATACATGCATGATAATCTTTTGATTAATACATAAACAAAATATCAATGTTATTTCTTTTTTATAACAAAAAAAAAATGTTATTCTCTATTGTTCAAAGATGTGATCTATATCACAAGAATATTTAAATACTTCATGTGAATAGTAATAATAATAATAAGAATAATAAAAATAAAAAATAATAATAAGATAATAATAATAAACAAACGAGTGCAATCCGACGAAATGGCATATGGAAAGCTAAAATGCACATAAACCGTATCTTACCTTTGAGGTAAAGTTGTTGTTTCTAATAACCCTTAGCACAACAAAATTGTCCAAAAAGTGTCTTGTGTTGTGTATATACATATAAATACTTATTAAGGTCTTCTAGTAAGAAGATTCTTACTGTTTCATTCAAATTTACTGTACAAACCCGTCAAAACATTATAAACAGTTGTGACTATCCTTTTAGATAGAATTAGAGGAAATCACAATTCATCGTATGTGTTTGATCTTTTAAATATCAAATATTGGTGCTTCCCATATCTTGTGTAACCACTTGATCACAAATTTGACACTCCCCACTTTGTATAAATACATTACCTTTTGGATAATTGGAAATTGAAATTTGATTCTATACTCTTGTTTAAGGTGGCATAAAGACATTGTACCAAACATATGCCACTACATCGATGACCCTACCTTTGAACAAAGAAGGCAAATTGGATCATCAATAATATTTTCTCCACGGTGGCTAATAATAGATTTGTAGTTTCCTTTGGAATGATTTGCATGGGTTCCCCCTGCCAAACATGAATTACGTATATTTTTCATTGATGATTTTGTGAATAAGAATTTAATAATTGTTATAATAGGTCTACTTTTTCATTTTGGAGACAAAAAAAAAGTTTCGATCTTTGATAGAAGTGTTAAATTGTTGTATATGGAGAAGTTTCGAAATAACAAAGAAATAAGGAGAAAATGAAGAACATAGAGGTTAGAGCTCACATTATTATATTAGAATACATATGACATTGACTCTTTTCACCTATCATTTATAATTTCATTTAACAATAGGCGACACAAGGCGTAAACAACTTGTGCGTAATATTTTTATAAAAAACTATGTATTTGGAAGATCTCTTAATCTATAATGGGTTATCATTAAGAATCGGGGAGAACTAATTACTTACTCAACGTGACACCCTTCAAGCATTGGTAAGCTAGTTACATATATTATATTTGTATTATTGTTTGTTGTTTTTTTCACGCTCAATTATCTTTGCATTTGTTGATTTTTTATTATTGGGGGGGGGGGGGGGGGGGGGGGGGGGTAAACTTTTTTTATGGCAAAAAAAAAAATAGAAAAGAGGAAATGAAGATTTATATGGGCATCAAAAGTGACTTAGGAGATGATGCAATACTTTTTTTGTCAACTCAGAGATGCGACATTAAGTCTCCCCTCCAATACATTCCTTTCTTTACCTTGTGATTTTTTCCAGCTCTACCCGGCAACACAATAACAATCCTTTTTGAACAATTATTATTATATTGTACATTAAGTAAATATTTTTTAAAGTTATTTTTCTTAGTTATTAAGAAACTGTTTAGTCAATTAAATTTAAGTTTGATTTACCATTTTAAGACTAAGACTTGATTTTGAAAAACCTTATTATACTTTTTTTGTCCTAATAGTATTTTTCATATTAGCACAATAATATATAATAAAATTTGTTTAAATATTGATTCAACTTCTTCCTCCTCTGCTTCCTCTTCTTCTTCCTCCCCCCCCCCCCCTTAAAAACAAAAATTCTTTAAATTACAAATATCAGCGTAACAATGATTTTTTTATATTTTACTAATATGATAGCGGGCTTCAGAAAAAACATTTTAGTTTTTCCTAGAGAAGGATAAAGTCATCATAGATATTATATTCTCCATGTGTTCGAAAAACTTATTAGTTTTTAACGATTCATAAAATTGGATTATCATACAAGACTAGAAAAAATGAATCGTGACTATTTTCGCATACCAGAAGTCTATGCGAAAACATTTTGTATTATAATTTCCCTTCTTTTACTTTTAGCTTGTATTGTAAATATTAGTGAATTGAGAACATTTTAGATAACTTAAACTATTTTAACTAATACCCAATACTTTTGTAGCCGGAATTATCGTTGTGACAACCTTATTTTTAAATATTAAGATGGATTATACGAAAATCATTTGACATTTATACGTAAATATTCTTTTAAATATTGAATTTTTTTATTTGTTTAATCTCCACAAGTCAATTTGAAATTTTCAACCAAAAAAAGTTTGTGATTGATCCCCCGCCTTCTTTATATTGAATACATGCTGTTATTTGAGGACTTATTCCATCCATGGGTCGATCGTTTCATCAGCACTTTATGATCTTAATATTGGCTCTCTGATGGTCCACATGTTGACTATGGTCATATACAATTCGCGTCCTCTTAAAAATGACATTGGGATAATATGAAGATTATAAGTATACTGTAATAAGATCTACTTTTTTTTGCCTTCATCACATTGGAAGCGTCATCCCATGTTTTAAAAGTTATTCCTATTAAATACTAAAATTGACATTTTGCTAGCTCATGTCAAGTAATGGCCTTGATTGAGTTATTAATTCAACTCATGGGTGTAACAGACATTGTTTACGAAAACTAATTTTCGATTTTAATTTAGGGTCACCAGTTTTGCATGCTAAAAAATTGTGTGTCTTAGACTTATTATTATGTTACATTTCCATTAATGTGTTTGATTTTAGGATGAATAACTAAATGAAGGGGTGGGTGTATGCTATCACTTAGAGGTCATTCTATTTTTCTTATATGTTGTCACAACCCGTTCAGGTCGTTATGGATAAGTCAATGTAGAAGAAAACTGTGCTATCCAACTTTTTGAGTATTATCTTAGAAATTTCCTAACCTAGGGATATACTTTGACGAAATGTGGTCTGCTGAGGTGTAGGGCAATCTTTAATGGAAGAGGGAGTTATTTGTGGTTTAATCACGTGAGTGGCATATCTAAGCGTTACGAGCCTTTTCTACTTTCATAATAAAATTTTTGTAGTAAAATTTGTATGAGTTAAATCTTGCGTAGGCAGATGTTTTTTATCACTTCTGGTTTGAAGGTGTGTTGAGAAATGATATCTTGGAACGATTGTGAGGTTTCTGTCTCTTCCCTGATACTGAGGAGGGATTTTATTCTCAGGGTTGGGCATGTGTGTGGTATGGGCCCACTTTTGTTGGGCCTATAAGAATAATCTTAAACAACCCAAAACCCTTATTTATGAAAAATTTCATTCCTTGAGAGCTAAGCAAAGAGCCAGGATATATTCTTCTAGACTTAAAATTTCTCCGCTAAGGTAGTTCATTACTCCTCCTATACCGGTTTTGATTCCTATGACTTAAACCTCGTTAATTTATAAATTTGGGGAGGATTTGGGCTTTAAATTACATGTGATCACAAGCCTAGTTGAATATTAGGATCATGGGTTTGGGTGTGGGATTGATATATTGATATATTTACAGTAAGATTTTTCAAGACCTGGAAATCTAACCCCGACAGACCGGCATCGTTCACCTCTCATGGTTGCAAACAAGCCTACGTACGTCGTCTTACTATTACATAGTTAATTTTGGGCGGAAAATTTGAACGTATATATTCTTTAACCCGTACTTGCTAGAAATTCTTAACATTTCATATTGTCATCATCACCATACCATCTAGCATTAAAGAGATAAGCAACTGAAAGAAATATTTTCCATTAAGTATTATTGTAATAATGGCAAAAATACACCACTACAAAGTCTTGTAACCAAATAAGAAAGACCCTAGTGGAACATGCTCCACTAAATCAACTCTCAAACCTATGCTAGAATGTAATATACATCCTTAAGCATGAGGACCTACTACCTCACCGGATAATGATATGTGTGGTATAGCTGGGACATAACCGCAAAACTTTGTACTCTACCACCCCACCCTGTGCTTGCACCTAAAAGTAGATGGTTGTATGGAATTAGTACAAACACTTGTACTAAGTATGGGTATGGCAGCACACACCAAGGACATGCATGCAGAAAGAATCGCTTTCCTATGACATGATTTCGGAATCCAAGTCAGTAGACTTGCCAAATTGGTTTGGGAAAGTTATTCCTGAGAGGACATGCAATCATTATGATTATTGTATGCACACTACACCTACATCTTCATATTAGCATATATTGTAGCACTAACGTATAACACGTAGCTTCTTCCATTTTTTCATTCATAGGCACTGAGTCTTTTTTAGCATGGACTTGACATTCAAGACTTACCAAATGAGGTTTCAACATATGGGACCATCAACTAGGGAGTCTTCTTAGCAAACCGTAGTCTGTTTCATTCATTGATGACCCTATTTCATTATTTCATTCAAGGCCGGTGTGAAGCCAGCTATCCTAGGATGTAGTTTGACTTTCATCGGGTTTGCTGTGGGCAATAATAGAAAATACCTAATGTATTACTTTGAATCCTAGCTTACCCTCCTGATTTATCCTATTCCTAAACACCTTCAGTATCTTCATCTCTTTATATATCCAGTTGAGGCTGGCCCATTCATTCATTGGGAACTTAAATTTAACTCTACTAGATATGGTGAGCTCATGAAATCCAATATCTCCCCCCACGAAAAGAGGATGAATCACCGCCAAATTTACTTAATAACATCTAGCGTTATAGGGGGAATTAACCCTGCCATATCCCTATGTTTGCAGTATAGGTTTCAAAGACTAGGAGATGATGAGACCCATACCCGGCAAACCCCGGAAATTCTCATCTCATGAGAGTTATGTGAACGCTTCGCCTTTTCGAAAGAAGGTAAATACGTACAGAACACGGGAAGTGGAATTCGATGAAAAGTGCACAAGGACCGAAAGACCTCCCCAGCTCATGCTAGTCTATCGCTTCCAGTATAAGTTTCATTTACATTCAACTCATACTCATTGAAGCTGGCTTCTAGTTATGAGGACACATGCTCATTATGTTCATTCGTCATCTCATCATTAGTCTTAAGTGTTTTAAACTTAGTTTCATTAGAGTGTTCATAGAGACTGGTCTCTTCATTATCTTACACTCACGCTCATTGAGGTGAATACGTCTTGACAACATTTACTTAGGCTCAGTGGAGATTTCTCTCCATCATATCCATTAGCTCAAATAACGGATTGTCCCCACACCAATTCTTCATTATTAGCAGCACCTTTGTTTTTCATATTTACTCACCCTTATTACTTGATTTCATTTTTTCATCCTAGTTCATCTCATCATCATGCTAATGCACTTTGGCCATTTTTGTATCTTTACACTCGTACTTAACCCTGCTAGGTTCATCATTTCATTCGTACATCTTAGGTTTCACTTAATTTGTGACTATGTAGACCCTTATGTCTATCATACAAAGCCGTGGGCTTCATTTATATTTCGCTAAGTGATTCTTTCACTTTCCTATGTTTATGTATTACCAGCTTATTTCTTGTATATCATGCAAGGGGGGGGGGGTGGGGGGGGTGGGGCGGGGGGGGGGGGGGGGGGGGGGGGGGGGGGGGGGATGATCTTGATTTTTGATCTAGTAGTGCTTATTCTTGATATTGTTTTACTCACTCTGACTTATGTATCATCATAAGTTATGGGAAAGGTAACCAAAATCTTTAATCACTGGAATATCTTTTATTTTTTCAATTGATTTCATTCTAATTTCATACATTAGAACTCTAAATTAATCTCAACATTTACATGACCTGATTAATTTTTTTTTTATTAAACTCTAAATTAAATATCACTATTCATGAAAGGATAAATATTCTATTTTAATTAGAATTCTAAATTAACTCTGATATTTACATGAAAGGATTAATTTTCCTATTTTAATTAGATTTTAAATTAATCTCAACATTTATATGAAAGAAGTTAATTTTCTATTTTAAATACATTCTACATTAATCTCAACATTACATGAAAGAATAAATTTTCTATTTTAATTAGAATTATAAACTAAAACTCACATTACATGACAGAATTAATTTTCTATTTTTAATTGGAATTCTAATTAAATCTCAACTCACCACTTTACATGAAAAATGAATTTTCCATTTAAGTAGAATTCTAAATAAAAGTCAACCTTACATGAACAGTTAATTTTGTATTTTAATTTTACTCTTAGTTAAACAAAGGGTTGGGGGTTCGAGCCCCCACAACCCCTTTAATTTCTAAAATTAAATTCGCTACCATAGGGAGGTTGTGGGTTCTAACCCCCATAATCCCTCTATCTTCTTTTTTGATTTTATTTTTTTTACAAAAAAACGAGTGGCAGTGAGGTTGTGGATCGAATCCCCACATCCTCACTTTATTTCCTTATTTATGTTCGCGTCCCCCTTCATTGTTGAGGTCGTGGGTTCGATCCCCACAGCCCCATTTTTTTTCTATCGCACGAAAAGCAGTGGCCAGGGGTTTGATTACCCCCAGCCTCTTTTCTTTCCCTTTTTCCTTTTCTCCCTCGCAATAACCAGCAGCTAAGTTGTTCGACTCCCCTTAGCCCCCTTTTTTTTCCTTCAGTCTTCTCAATATGTGAGGTCTTGGGTTTAATTCCAATTGACCTCACTTATTTATTTCCTTTTTTTAAAACACAGAATTTAACTTTATGGGAGGGTATGAAATCTGGATTTTTTTTATTCATTACTCATTTTTAGTTACTTCTTTCATGAGTTTAATTGGCTAAAAGAGTGGTATTCAACCAAACATTTTTCATTAGAATGAACACCACATTACATACATAAAATATACAAAAAACACAAGAACATTCGACCCCAAAACAGTGGCTAAAGCCACTGCCTACAATGAACACACCATACCAAATTTTTTTGTTACACTTTGAATATCATTTTCGTAATTTCCTTCACATAAAACATGTTCCCAATTAATATAAATATATCATTCATGCCTAAATCTAGCAGCACAACATACCCATTCTACGAATTCTTTTGGGAGCTAATGAAAACGACAAACAACGGGGAACAACCTTAGTTTTCAAGACTTGAGAATCGTTCGAAGGAAAATACTCCTGTAGAAAGAATTCTAGGAGAGAAACCCATACCTTTGACGTAGTTCAAGATTGAAGTTCCTGCCCAAACTTGACTCCAAAACCACACCCAATTCACCTAAAGTTCCACCACCAACTCGACGGAAATCTTCCTTGTCTTAACATTTTTGATTAACTTGCTTCCTTAGACTTTTTAGTGAGTTCTTAAAGAGTGAAAAATCATTTTTTTTCTTCAATGTTTCTGTTCTCACTAATTGGCCAAAGAGAAGAAAGAGAGTTTTTTAAACGTGGAGAGGTGATTAAACGTTGTTAGGAGAGTGATAGCATAGTGTGGACTCCTTAACTTAATGATTTATCAACATAGGATTTAAATAAATTATTAAAATATGATTTATTTAATTAATACGAAATGACCATATGCCTTAAAATTTCATATTTTTAAATAAGTAACCAAATCACCTTAAGTATTTATCGATTCTTTTTTGTAGGATTATTACATGATTGATAGATATCCACATGTATATAATATCAAACATAACACTGTAATGTATCATATTTCGGTAAATAGCATTAATTGCATCACATTATAAAAATTCGAAAATTCACTTCAAACATATTCATCAAACACTAAAGACACGATAAGAATCAAACTCCCTTTTTTCTCTTCAAGCATAGAGTACCATTCATCCAAGCAATCATATCTAAATACTACCAGAATGAAAAAATAAGATCGAGGATCTTATAGCGATAAGTTCTATGGCACGATATGAATGATGCAGGAGGAAACTCTATCATCCTATATCCTCTAGCTCATAGATGTGTCGCGTCTCACCGCAGATGCTCGAGACTCTACTTGACGTGGAAATATGAGATGTTAGAATATAAAACACTTTCTAAACCTCATCTCTGATACCCGTGGCACATCCAGGGAGTAGTAGTCAGAAAGTTCAAAGAGTACCCATAAAGTAAAATTTTACAACTTACAGTAAACCATAATGTAGAGAAGATCATGTGACGTAAGGATTTCATTCCTTGAGCTTTGCGACATCACATATCAGCTCCTCCTCAGGAGACATCATTGTAAGCATCCACAACCTACACTTTTTTTGTAAAAAGTAGAGAAGAATGGAAGTTAGTAAAGGAATTGCACAGGGATGGAACAATGCAATTAGGAGGCATTTTTTTTCGTGAAATCCTACTTCATGATTTTCGAGGGGAAAGAAAATCTTCTAAAACCTTATACATAGAATTTATATCATTCACATATTTCATATAGAAATATTCAAAGGCCAAACATCATATAAAATCACAAATTAAATTTAAGACACATTTAGGGTAACTTTACAATAATCTATTTCTTCTTTACAATGAATTCTTTTCTTCTAACTTCCTATTTCCCCAAGTAACCCTCTAGTGATGCTTGGTACAATGCACCACCTTAAGGCAACAAAGAAAGCATGTATACAACCTACATAATCCAGCACATACCGTAATACGAGTATAATACATCATAGACACTTTAAAGTCAAGACTGTACTGTCATTTATAGTAAGCTACATAAACCTGTACATCTATTCACGTTACTTCACATAAAAAATTATAAAACCTTACTCACAATCAAAATATAAGTCCACTAGTGCAATGTACATTTGAAAACCCATAACCTCATACATACTAATTAAACCTATCATGAGACCACAAGCCATAAAAAAATATATCATATATCAACAGTTCCATAGAGACTACATCATTTATGTCAACAATACCTTCATCATATAATCATTAAGACTAACTTATGCACATAAGAATAAGACCACATCAAATAGACTCATACCATGCACATCTTCATAACCAGTACACAAATACTACAAAGTCATGCATAAGGAACATGTACATAGAAACATTCATTAGAATACCTTCATAGAAATCCCTAAGAAGCTAGTTGTGCAATGTCTAGATGGGTTTATTTCATTCACCTATCCTAAGTAACCTCCCTTAGGTCATCCTAGTTAGGTGTCCACATAGGATTCTAGTTAGTGATCAAACCGAGATGATATGTATAAATATTTAACTTGGAAAGGTAACCCGTCTGTTTTAGTGTGGGGGGAGTAGGAGTTTAGAGTAGAGTGAACAACGAATTCCATGTTAGACACATGGTCTGATGTAAATTATTGCAACCTCTTTCCCTAATGTAAAAGTAAATGAATAAAGTAAATGTATGGATTCTAACTAGGGGTTTTATTGAGGGGTTTTGTACATTGTGTAAGGGAGAGTATGAGAATTCTCTTGCACATTACACTGGTTGAATCTTAAGGGATGGTTGTAGTAGTGTTCTGTTGTGATTTGGTGTATATATCTGTGTTTTGTTAATCAATGTCTGATCAATATGGCAAATAGAAAGGTTATGATGAAAATATGAGATATGAATGGATGTATGAATAGGTGCTTAATGTGAACTATCTTCTGAAAAGGTTAGGGGATTCGATTCTGCAGGCCACCAGTATTGCAGAGCGGTTTGTATATATGCCGGGAGGGGGAACTATATCATGTGGAGTGCTTTGATTTCTCTATTTAGGCATATTGGATTACTTGGTAAAAACCATGTGTTTTGACTAAAATGTCTGATGATTTTTATGCATAAAATCATATTTCGGACATTTGATGTAATACCTATTTTCTTCTTTTTTTAAATTGTACAAAGTAGGTTCGGAGCGGCCATGAGTAATCAACGTCGCTTTTCAAGGATACTGGAATTTCTCTCAAAGTTGGTGCTGTCCTATGTATGAGGAATTAAGACCCTTTATATAAGCTTTTAGTTCGTTGGTTATGTTAGAAGACACTATTGTATTTCCTTCATTCTAGAAATCCTTGTGGATGTAAGGGATCAATCAAAATTTAATCCTATGGATAGATGGAAATTGAGTGATGGAATTTATATTCTTATATTCATTTTTTAAGTGAGTTGACTTCCCAAAGTAAATTTATAAATTTGTCCGTATTTTATTATATGATCATGCTTTGACAAATGATAGGGGCGTGTAAGTCCTTTCGCGGATTGAAGACGCGGTTACGAATAAGGGGTGCTCCTGACATACCAAACGTGAATAGAGTATAAGGTTGAGAATAAATGTAGGATTTTATGTTCACAATACACTTTGGTAGCAGGTCTGGAATTGGATCAGAACTCTCTCTAGTCATTTCTTATAAATCCAATTTATTTGCTTTTATAGACAAATGAATGCAAGAAGGGACAAAACATGCTAGCTAGGCCGAAGAAGAGGACATGTCGAATAAGAGATTCCCCTCAAGGCTCCTTAAAACTCTCAAGTTCCATTGAAGATGGAGGCCAGTCTAATATTGAGATAGAGCGGGCTATTATCTTGACGTGTAGTGTAAGTAATGTTTATAGGTATTCAAGGTGCAAGTGAATATGTGAACCCCATCTAGCACTATAAAAATTAGGATAAGGATTACATGAGGATGCAATCCCCTCTACTTTCGTTGAATCGAAAGTGGAGGATTACTCATGGATGAAATGAAATGTTTTTTTTAAGTGCTAGAGCGCTCATGGGTCTGTTCGTCTAATGAAAAGGAGGAAAATAGACGCCTCCTATCAACTATTGATGTGGATCAGTTGTTGGTATAACAATGGAATGAAAGGGAAGGAAAGACTTGTTAAGCGAAAGGTTCGTTAGTTGGTTTTATTCAAAGAAACTTTTTTTGTAGGTTCTCCCGTTAGAATTAAAACGGAGAGGAAATACAAAAAAAATCATCAATATTCGGTCAAGGTATGGTTTTAGAACTAGGAAAACATAATAAAGGAAAGGAGTTAAGTGTTGTAACTATGTATCTCAACAAATAATTAAGGATAATCTACGACGAAATCTAAAATAATCAATTTCAAATTTAAAGGAAAAAATTCTAGAAAATTCATAATTTTTGAAAGTGAGTTTGGTAATTTCAAATAGCCATAACTTCTAGCATTAGAAAGTGTAAGGCGGTCGTTTTGAAATGGAAACCTTGAACATATATTTCCAACAGTGCGAGTTTACATGATTTTAATATCGTATGAGGAAGATATGCCTTTCGAAAATTGGATTGTTGAATTGAGGAAAGACCAATTACGGATTTAAGTAAGGTCAACCGAGTTTTTTCACCTATCTAATTACTAATTTGTTTTAAGGATTTATTTGGGGTAAAAATAAGTGTTTATTTCATATAAGAATAATTATTCTATGCTTGGGGCTTGGAGAAGAGAATAGGGAAGAAGGAAAGGATGATGACAAGATCAACGTTTCACCAGAACGCCAGTAATTGCAAGTGGACATGTGTTGGGGAGATACCTATTAAGGTATGTGAGATTCTTTTGTGTGTTGTTTAAGTTTCAGCCATAGACTAAATTTTCTAGTAAACGATTTTGAGTAGATGGAAAAGATGAAAAGGCATGTTCGGAAGAACATTGCTTGAATTCTATTGGCTTTGAGTTGTGCATGCCAGAGGTAATTTATTTGTTTTCCGGTTGTTGTTTGAGTTGATCTATTGGGTATTGGATGGTTTGTTGGAACTATAGTGTTTGGGGAAAAGACCACATGGAAGTAGAGGCTGTATAGATGAAATATATGGAAGGAGAAACCAAACTCGAAACAATTATCTCATAGGCACTGGGGCACTGAAAACCTCCCATAGCCCAAGACCGTTTTTCCTACTAGGCGCCTTTGAAGTGTCAAGCTAGTTGATTCTAATACTCTATCGTACATCTAAAAATAATTAAATCAGCCATCCACATGAGATCATAAACATTAAATACATGATCCAATTCAAGGAATGTTAACATCAAAGTCAAGAAAATTGAGATTCAAGTCTAAAAGTTAGGAAGCAAGACAAAGTAAGTTCTTAAAGTTTCCAAGTGTCTTTAACAAACTTTTTTCCTTTATTTAAGGCTCAAGTTGCAAGATAATTAAAGTTTAAAGAGTTGAGTTTATCTCTCAAAGTTATAAGGTAACTATGTATTCCCTAAGAATTACAAATGTACTTACATTTTGAGCAAGAATGGAAGCTAATTACCTATAGAGTTTGGCTAGTTTAGTAAAGAGGAAACTATTATTTCCAAGAGAGATTTTAAAGCGAAGTTTGAGAAATTACCTCAAACCAGAGAAGAAATTGTTTTAAAAACTTATGAGCTATTTATTTTAGGTGTAGTATTGAGCCGAGATATGGGGACGCGAGTTCATATTAACTCAAGCCCCCATAAACCATATAGCCAACATGGACATAAGAAGGATCATACTTTTTAGATGATTCCTTATTGCTTTTTCGCATAGACTAGTGGATCCACTTCGTAGTTCATGTTCTATATTGACGACAGATATAGGATGGTTCTCTTCCAACGTGAGGTAAGACGTTGTACCATTGCTTAGGCTCACAATTATGGTTGTCAGTTAGAGAATCTTCCACAGAAATTATATTACCTATATACATATGTAAAGTTGAGTTTCTTATTGCATATTTTTTAATGAATTAAGTTATTTTGCCGTTTATCAAAGATTATATGTACACACACACACACACACACACACATACACACACACACACACACACATATATATATATGTATATATATATATATATTGTAGGTGTCTTTATTGCTTTATATTAAGTACAATATTTCATTAGTTAAGAAGACCAAACATAAGCTTTCATGTTATTCTTTCCAAGCTTAAATTTTGTTAGCATTCCAAATCGTATACTTGGACATGCAATGCACAAATTCCAGTTCACCTTTATCTTCTTATCATGCAGATGCATGTAACTAGGATCATCATCCAGTGCCCCTTTGATCTCGTGTGAGCATGTAGAGTCACTTGTGAGCCTCCTTGCATTCTGGAGGACTCTTTAATTTCTTTCCATGTTTTTACTTATAGAATATTTTTGGGGTTTTCCCTACATTCATCTTAGTATTATAGAGTCTTCATAGGTGGATACTCAATTACATAATCAGTTTTTGAGTTTCTCTTCATCTCGCATTTTAGATATTTTATTTTGAGAATTAAGTATTATTTTGGCCAATATATTTTTGTAGTATTATCCTTGTAATAATAATTCTTTTTTACTATTGCAGTACTCTACTAAGTTAAGTAAGCTAGGCCAAAGGTTTATTCAAGGCAAGCAATTGTCATTGGGTGCCGCCAACGTCCAAGGTGTTTTCTCGAGGCATCAAAAACACTGTATCGTAGCACATAGGTCAAGTGTCCTAGAGGGTCAATGAAGGCATATATATACACTCCTAGTCATCAGTGTGAAGCGCGCAACATCTCTTATTAGGAGGCTACAATATTTAGGAATTTCTCACTTCTTTAATACTAATTTTGTGCATTAGAGTTTATCTCTAAAAGTCTATCTCTATTCATTCTTGCGCATATTTCAAATAACCATGACTGCATGAAGAGCAGCACGAGGTCACCCAGCTAGTAGAAATGTTGAACCTCATGAACAAGAGTTACCCAATGCATATGAAATTCAACCTCAAGGGTAAGTTACCAACGTTGAGTTCCATGAGTTTATTAGGATGTGGAGTCAGGCTGTGACTTACTAGGTTTTTTAAGAAAGAGGATATCAATAAGAAGGGTCTGACACTTTGAGTATTCGGGCGTTCTTTAGAATGAATCCTCCTAGTTTCACTAGTTAGTGCACCACTGAGGATCGAGAAAACATTCTAGAGGAGTTGAAGAAAGCTTTTGATTTGATGTATGTGTTAATGTTGAAAACTCGAATTATTGCATACCAACTGAAGAAGGTGGTTAGGATTTGGTTCGATCATTTGAATGGGGGAAGAGATGACAATGCACCACATCCGAGCTGGGCTTGCTTTGAAGATTCTTTCTTGGGGCATTTCATTTCCAGAGAACTGTAAGAAGTTAAGGCATAGGAGTTCCTTACACTAAAATAATACTCCTTGAGTGTACATGAATACGCATCAAAGTTCACCTAGATATCCCTCTATGCTCTTGAAATAGTTAAGGACATAAGGAAAATAATAAGCTTGTTTGTCTCTGGCTTGGGTCGTGCATCAAGCAAGGAGGGAAGAGATGAAACATTGATCGGTGATATGGACGTATCCAAATTGATGGTTTGTGTGCAGAAAGTGGAAGAGGAGAAGTTGAGAGACAATGAAGAGAATAAAATGAAGAAAGCTTAAACTAGGAATAAGTTTAGGTAGAAAAAGGGTGGTTTCGAATCGGTCACAGTTCAAGAAACAAATGGGTTCTTCACCATCATTGTCTAGTGCTCGTGCAACTAGAAATAAAGGTGAGCATCATGCCCCCAATTTGAAGAATTTAAGATCTAGACAATGAAGTCTCAAGAAATTGTGGTACAAGGAGATAGCTGGGATCGTGCATGTTCTAGGTATGGTATTTACCACCCAGATAATGTTGTGATAGACAAACATATTGCTTTAGGTGTAGTCAAGTGGGTCAATTCAAGAAGCAGTTCCTAAGAACATGTAAGGTACTGGAAATCAGAGTAAGAGAGCTCAATTTTTATCAGTTGCTTCACAAGACAAGGCTTCACCTAGAGGTGCAACTTCTATTACTGGCGGAGGGGAAAAGCTCCTCTATGCAATCACTAGCCGCTAACAGCAAGAGAACTATCCAGATGTTGTCATTGGTAAGATTAAAGTCTTTGCTTTTGATTTTTATACTTCTAGACCCAGGAGCACGTTTATCTTTTGTAACTCCTTATGTTGCAAATCAATTTGAGGTTCTTCCTGAAAAACTTTGTGAACCATTTTATGTTTCTACCCATGTTGGAGAGTCTATTCTAGCGGAAACAGTCTATCCTGATTGTCCTACTTTTATCAATCACAAGAATACCATCACTGATCTAGTAAAGTTTGACATGGTAGATTTTGATGTCATTCTATATATAGACTGTATTCATTCATGTTAATCATCAATAGATTGTAGAACTTGACTTGTCAAGTTTTAGATTCCTAATTAGCCAGTCGTACAATGGAGTCGTAGTACATCTATGCCTAAGGGTCATTTAAGTTTTCTACATTCAGGAGAGTAAGTTAGTTTTTAAAGGATGTATTCAATACTTAGTCCGAGTTAATAAGTAAAGTGTTGTGGTACCTTTCCTTCAGTTAGTTCCTATAGTAGAAGAGATTTCACAAGTCTTTCCTAATGATCTACCCGGAGACCCTCCTGAGAGATAAACAAACTTCAGCACAAAAATTATCTAACATACTCGTCCTATCTATATTCCGCCATATAGAAAGACACCAGCAGAGCCATAGGAGTTGAAGGAACAATTGAAAGAACTGTTGGGGTTCTCCGTTCTAGTTTGTGAGAAATAAAGATGGTTACCTTAGGATATGTATAGACTACCACAAATTGAATGAGGTTACCATGAAGAATAAGTATCCTCTTCCAAGGATAGATGATATTTTCAACCAACATCAGGGTGCTTCTGACTTCTCAAAATTTGATCTCAAATCAGGATGCCGTCAGTTGAAAGTTAGGGAATGTGATATTCCAAAGACAACTTTTAGAACAATATATGAGACAAAATTTGATCTGAAATCAGACTGCCATCAGTTTTTTTTCATATCCTTCGTGTTGACGAGTGCACCAGCTATGTTCATAGATCTTATGAACAAAGTCTTTAAGGTTTCTTTAGATTTCTTTTGTTATGTTCTTCATTGATGACATATTATTCAATTCAAGGAATGAAGAATATCATGCTAGTCACCTCAGAATAGTCCTTCACACTTTGAAAGATAAGGAGTTGTATGCCATATTTTCCAAGTTTGAGTTTTTGGATTGAGCGTGTGAAATTCTTAAGCCAAATAGTTTCTGGTAATGGAATAAGTGTCGATACCCAAATGATAAAAGAAGTTAAAAGTTGGCCTTAACCCACGTGTCCAACTAATATTAAGAGTTTCTTGGGTTTGGCTAGCTCATATAGAATGTTTGTTGAGGGTTATTCCTCTATCTCCTCTCAATTAAGCATGTTGATTCAAATTATCATTGAGAAAAACTTTCAGAAATTGATAAAGAGGTTGACTACAACCTTAGTTTTGACCTTAACAGAGGGTACTCAACGTTTTGTGGTTTATTGTGATGCATCCATAGTTGTGTTGGGACGTGTGCTAATGCAGATTGGTAACTTAATAGCTTATGCCTCCAACAGTTGAAGGTTGATGAGAAGAATTATCCAACCTATGACTTAGAGTTGGATTCTGTCGTTTTCACCTTGAATATATGTGTTCACTAATTTTACGGTGTTAATATTCTCATAGTCACTCATCACAAGATCCTACAATATGTGTTCACACAGAAGGAGCTAAATCTCAATTAGAGGCGCTGGTTAGAACTACTCAAAGATTATGAAATGGATATTCTTTACAACCCAAGTTAGGTTGATGTGGTTGTTGATTCTTTAAGCAAGTTCTCCATGGGGAGTACCACCCATTTTAAGGAATAAAAGAGGGAGCTAGCAAAAGATGTGCACATACTTGCATACCTGGAAGTCACACTTTTGGATTGCATAGAAGGAGGAGTAATGGTTACTAATGGGTCTGAATTATCACTAGTATCAGAGGTCAAACAAATGCAAGACCAAGACCCCATTTTTCTTTAATTGAAGGCGATTTTTTCATAGGTAAAGTATATTGGCGTTTGAACAAGGGGGAGATGGTGTACTGATGTATCAAAGAAGGCTGTGTTTACCTAGGGTGGATGGACTCCACAAAAGGATCATCGAAGAATATCATATCTCCTGATATTCCATTAATCTACGTTCCACAAATATGTAATACAATTTGTGCGAGGTATATTTGTGAAAATGGATGACATTGCGGAGTTTGTTGCTAAGTTCCCTTATTGCGAGCAAGTGAAAGTAGACACCAAAAGGTCTGGAGGTTTGAATCATAATATAGAACTTCTTGAATGGAAGTAAGATAAGATTAATAAGGACTTCATCAAACACTTGCAATGGTTTTGGAAACAACATCATTCAATTTGGGTGATTGTCAATAGAATGACAAAATCGGCCCACTTCTTGCTTGTAAAAACCACTCATTCGCAGGAAGATTATGCATGGTTATATATTCATGAAGGGCAAATACATGTGATTCCAAATTCAATTCAATCTTTTAGATATTTACTTTTCACAGTTTCGGATTCTTTCAAGAAAAGTTTTGGTTAAAAGGTGAACTTATAAGTGTTTTTCAGCTTCAGATGGATAGCAAGTTGGACGGACTACCATACCTTAAAAAATGTTGAGATCTGTTGAAAATTTGATTGCAAAGGGGATCATGATGATGCCACCTGACTCTCTCATTGATTTTGGTGTTACACACATCACCATTATTCGAGCATCAAAGGGCTCTTTGAAGCTCTTTATGTGCGATAGATGCAGATCACTTCGCTATTAACTTGTTTGAAGTTAATGAAGCTGGTTTTAGATATGACAGATATAATCTCAACCAGATTATGGAGAAGTGAAGGTTTATTAAGAACATAAAAATGGCACAGAGTCGTCAAAAGTCCTACACATTATCTTTAGGATAAGGCCGTTGGATGTTTGAGGTGGATGATTTTACATTCTTAAAGTTTCACCCACTTCATGTTGTTATGAGGTTTGGGTACGAAATGGAACTTAGTTCCTAGTGCAATAAATTATTGGTTTATTCCTTATAGAGGATATGTCAAGCGAATTAGTTAATTATCTTATGATTTGTGCTACCTTAGGAGTATAGCATGGTATTCTTCCCTTATTTACATGGCTCCTCCGTGTTGAAGAAGTGCATGGACTTATTATACCAATGAAAATGTTGGTGTTAAGGATACCGTAATCTATGAAGAGATTCTTGTTCAGATTTTAGATTGCCAAATTCTAATGTTGAGAACAAAGGAGGTAGCGTAAATGTTGAATGCTAATTGATACTAGTACATATCTTCATGTCTGTAATTGATTCTTTTTCTTATTAAATTAAAACAATCTTGTTGGTTAAATAAATTTTATATTTGAATGATTTTCACTTTAGTATACCAACTTACTTGGACCTTATTTGATTTAGTTGGGTTATTGCTTGTCTTGTTGTATGTAAAATTCGTTCAATGTTTATTTCCAATATCTTCTCTGCACTTTTTTTGATTCGTTGTTTATTTGGTGGCAGCTCCAAAAATTCTTCTCCTAAAAATTAGTAGATTTGGGTAGCATATCTTGACCTAGGTTAAATTTGGTAAATTGAATTACAATATTTGATTCTTCCAATACTTTTGCGCTTGTATTGTAATGACCAAAAAGCTCCTCTTTAGAATTTTTGAATATTTAATTTAACCTCTAAGTTATTAATCGATAGTTCATGGGCTTAACAGTGATATTTTATTTAAGACCTATACATATTGCCCATATTTAATAATATGTGGGGTAAAACACCCTATTACTTTTAGTACATAATTTATTTTTACAAAAAAAAAAAACGAAGAAGAAGAAGAGAGACAAAGAAGAAAAGATCAACAGCTGCTTGAGGCGAGAAGGTGAGAATTGAAAAAACACCTTGCGGAATCATATATCAGGTACTACCAAAACTTTTTTTTATTCTATAGATGAAGAAAATTGACGGGAATAGAATGTAACTATAATTGTTAATTGGGTTGAAGAACAAAAAAAAAAATATAATATAAATCACAAAGGGGTTGTAGTTTTTAATTTTTCAAAGTGTTTTGATGTAGTTAAGATGACAAGTTTCAACAATCATTCGTGCTAATGACATTTGCCCAATGATTGTGCATGGTAGTAATATGTTCAAAGAGAACATTAAATAAAGTATTTGTAGTTATTATATTTGGGGTCATGTTCGTTGCCATTTTTTTTGTAAATCAGGCTCTTCATTACATTAATATTGAATTCTTTTTATTTATTATAATTAAGTTCCACTATATTGAGTGTGGATAAAAATTAATTTTTATTGGTGTATGAGATTAAACCTTAGTCTTCAAATATGAAAAAAATATATAGTTTAACATTGTAATTGTGCATGATGATTTTACGACTTTGAATATAAATTTGGTAATTTTTGTGCAAGGCTAAACCCATAATAATGTGAGTGTTATTAGATTTTCAAATCTTGTTGTGATTATCAATGTGAATAGATTATTATTGAGTTGAAGTTCACGAAAGGGAAAGACTCAGTCCCAGAGTGAGTTCTGGCTTTATGAGGCAAGTGGATTCTCTAAATAACCCTTGTTAATCGTATGAAATTCGTGTATTCCTTGTGTGGTGTTTAGAATGACTTGAGACTGGTTTGATTATTTGTTGGTGTTATTTCCTTGGTGTGATTGATGATTTGTATCACCATGGTTATTCATATCTCCTCCTCATTTCTCATTTCAGCATGTTAATTGCCATGTATCTGACATGATTTGTGATAAGAGTTAAGTGATACGAGGATGGAACTATTCGAGGGTCGTTATCCCGCGCGTGATGGTATTATATTTCTGAGGTGACGTACGCGGCGCCGGGTGGTTTATTATCGAGGGTCGTGTCGGCGCCGGCGACAGAAGCATGACAGAATGTCCCCATTGGTCCCCGACTCATAGACAGCGGGTTGTATCGTTAAAATGACATCATCACGATATTTGACATTGCATTCAGGGCATTGACATTTTATATTGATGAACTTGAACTGTTTTTTGCTTCTCTTCTTGTGATGGTTTCTCTATAACTTGTGACGTAGGTATGTTATTTTTTTTATTGAAATGTGTAAACTGATAGAGTGTGGTATTGAGTTGTGTGTGTGGGTAAACCTGTTAGCTGTAACGTGGATGTTTAGATAGGGCGTAAGGAGTACCCGTATTTTGTCACTAAACATTTGTTTAGAGGTTTGGCTTGTTGGGTAACCTGCTGGTTTTTGTACTCACCCCTTGATTTAATTTTTTTTTGTAGGTTCCGAGCCGGATCTTTGTGATACCTTCTATTCTCTTTGGTTCTCGAGGCATCTTGGGAGGATTGAGAATATAGCATCTGCTGTGTCATCATTCAAACGAACTCTCCCCACTCCCAGTGTTATGACTTTTGTTTTTTACTTGAAAGAAAACTTCATTTTAGACTTCTATTTTATTTTATACTCTAATGTTACATTAAGTCTTCTCTGCACGTGAGAACCTGATTTGGGGACAGGATAATAGACTTGGTTCATAATAGGAATTGTTTTTTGGAATTCATCATTTAACTTCCGCACTTTTTAGATATTTTGGGTATTAGGCTGACTTGTCTTGGGGGGATAAGACGAGTGCCATCACAACCATTTTTTTTGGGTTCGTGACAAATGGTATCAGAGCCCATGTTCATAGGTCCTCACGTGTATACAAGCCGACTACGTAGTAGTCCCTCAGGATCAGTTTTCGTAGACATCTAAATCATACTTCTGAGATTCTATAAAGATTACTCGGAACTTCCTTTTGTTTATTTCTTTCTCATGTGCGTAGTTACCGTTCGTTGTACTGAGTTTTTTGTATACACTCTTTTGACAAGATGGACGCGGACTGACTAATGTTACTAGTGGTAGAGGGGAGGCACTGCCAGGAATTTGTTGAGGCCCTTTCCAACTGGGTAAGGGGTAGATCTCGAGCTTAGAGGTCGTGCTAGTCTTACACCGTATCCAGAGGGCTCTTGGACGGGGAGCAGCACAGTGAGAGGGTCGTGCAAGGCGGTCGGTCTATAGAATCCTGATTGATGGTGCAGGTAGGACCAGGTTCCTTCAGATCCTTAGTCACAGTCACCCTTTGGCTGTAAGATAACACTTTGAGGGTGTTAAGTGTGCTAGAGGGCTTTTCAAGGGTGTGGTGTGACTACACTACACCACATGACTCTCGTAAAATCAAGAGGGGGCTCAGAACCCCAAAGTAGTATAATCTCCAGTTGTTCAGGATGGCTGTGGGGCAACTTACCAGTCAATCCCTTGGTTCAGAATGATTTGCAGCCAGCAGTTGGTGGGTCAAGTTTGCTCCGGTGGAGTTGTCTTACAGGGATGAGCACGTAGTATGAGAGTTTTTCAAAGATTGGACCCTACCTCTGTTTAGGTGGGAAGAGGGAGGACGCTCCTATAGATGTTTCCTAACTACAGCCGAGATTACTAAGGTTTGTTTGGATTAGCGGAGTCACATGGGGCGATACGCTACACATCGCCAAGTTTCGTGGACCATGCGAGAGACTGGTGGAGGAATTAGTCGGGGATTTTGCCAGTTGGATCTCCATCCAAGTTACTTGGGAGCATTTTGCTAGTGCATTCCAAGATCGTTTTAGTCCATGGCCGTGAAGAGGAGGAATCGCTTGAGGTTTTGAGAGTCTGAATAGATGGCTTATCGCGGTTTTACAGAGTATGAGTCACGTTTTGCCCAGTTTTCTTTTCTAGGCATGCGTTTGCATATTCCAATGATAACAGAGAGGATCCGCATATTTGTGAGGGATTGAACCTTTCTCTACCGCCAGGGGTCAGCTTGTGTTTCGGCTCTCGGGAGGGTGCTTCTTTCCTATCCATTCGAGCCCCCAAGAGGCAAGACATTGATGGAAGAGAGAGTTTTGTGGGACCTAAAAGAGCTTCGCTATATCAGGTCATTTCATGTTCCCTGATCGCTAAGATATTCATTTGGAGTAGGGATCACAGAGAGTGAGTGGTTCTTTCAAGCATCGGGGACCTTATCATGCATCTATTGCCGACATTTGAGGGTGGCCATGAACTCTAGGGGTTTCTTATGGACTGGGTAATGCTCGTATAGTTCAAAACGCCAGCACCTACATAATGTGCGTAGGCAATTAATAGTAGTTTCGGGGCCACAACAGCAGTTCACCCCAGGCTCATAGATTTTTGTTTTTTACTTAGGAGGAACCCCGCTCATCTAATGCGGCAGTGTACTTATCCAAGGGGTCGTGTGGGCCTCGACGTAATTCTTCATTCCAGACTAGACACCAGCTCCACAGGGTAGAGGTCGGTGGTAGAGTTTCATGTCAGGTGAGTGTGATAGAGGTTTTTCTAGTATGTTGTATTGCACTCAGCACGGGTTGGGTAGAGTACCTACCCAGGATGGGGTGGACAGGAGCCCACTGTTATGCTTTTCGCGGAGTGCGAACCTGTAATGGAGTCACTGATCTGTTATTACATGTATCATCCCAGTATGCCTCGATCATGCGTTTGTGTTGTGTTTGATTGGATCAAGTTTTAACATTCTCTTATGTGTCTACGTATTTTTCTTGCTAATTCGATATGATATGTGATAGCATCCACGTTACATTTCGTGTTTCTACAACAAACAACACCCAGTGGTAAGCCCTTAGTGTGATCAATGTGATCGTCCGGTCTTGTTTCTTCTTTGGCTGGGTATGGAAACTTGGGTAACTAATCATTCTAGGGATGGTGTGACTTTGATTTTATTTGGTATGGATTGGCTTTCTCCTACAGGGCGATCCTTGATGTAAATTCGAACAACTCACTGTGGCTTTGCAATGCCTGTTGTTCCGAGGGTTGAGTGGAAGAGTGTAGTGTTTCTTATCGCAAGGTCATCTCTTTTTATCCGTGCTCAATCTGTGGAGAGGGGGTGGTTTTGTCGTACTTATTTTTATTTATTCGGGAGGGATTCATGTGTTGAACCACCTCCTATGGAATCTCTTTTTTCCTCCCAGTGGTTCAGGAGTTTCCCGTGTATTCTCCTTTTGATCTTCCATGTGTTCCTCCCATAGGGATAGCGATTTTTGATATCTATTTGGAGCCGGGCACTAAGCCTATTTTGCCCTCCTTATCGTATGGCCCCAGGACGTTAGTGAATAGAATTGAAGCTAAGTTGCAAGATTTTATTGTAGTAAGGTTTTATTCGCCCTAGTGTAGCACACCTAGGGTTACCCCTGTATTTTGGTGTGCCGAGAAGATGTGCACAGGATAAGGTGTATTTATTACAGACAGTTGAACTAGGTAACAGTTAAGAATAAGTCCTCTCTTTCCCATATTAATGACTTATTTTGTCAGTTCAGGGAGCATCATTGTTCTCTAAATTTATTTTTGAGAGCTGGGTATCATCAGTTTCAAGATTGGGCATAGATATCCCTAAGACACTTTTGGACCCCCATATTGGGCTTTTATGAGTTTCTAGTGATGTCCTCTTTTCGGATTGACTAATAATGCCCCACAGCATTCATGGAATTGATGAATGTTGTGTTTTGACCAAACCTGATTCTTTTGTTGATTGTTTTCATCGATGACACTCTTGGTTTACTGCTATCTAGAATGCAGATGAGGACCATGTCCTAACACCTAAGATTGTACTATCAAGGTTGAGAGAAGCTAATTGTATCCAAGTCTCAAAGTGTGAGTTCTTGATTACTTCTCTTCTGTGACATCGTGGGGACATGTGGTGTCCAGGAGGGTATTAGAAGTAGATCCCTGGTCCAAGATGAGGCATTTAGAGGTGGACGCGACCTACTTCCTTCACCTAATAAGATTAGGAATTTTTGTGGGATTGGCATGGCTATTATCGACGATTTGTTCAGAGTTCTCTACTATTGCAGCGTCCATTACTAATTTGACTCTGACATGATGTGAGTTTTCAGTGGTCTGATGAGTGTGAGGATAGCTTTCATAAATCTCAAGACTTTTTTGACTTTCTGCTTCCTGTGTTTGCTCTACCTTTGAGGAAGTTGTAGATTTTACACAAGGTCTGGATGCTTAAGAGTTGGTTTTGGGTGGGTGTGTAATGCATAAGGGGAAAGTGATTGCTTATGCTTCTAGGCAATTGAAGTCCCGATGAAAGAACGACCCTACTCATTAATGGAGTTGGTATGGCTGTTGGTTATTTGTACATTAAGTTTTGACGTCATTTGGATTTGTATGATAGTGCATTGTAAGATCTTCAACAGATCATCGGAGTCACTTCAGTATATCTTTAGCCGACTGGGATTTGAACTTGAAGGCAACGATATGGCTTGAGTTGCTGAAGAACTCTGATGTGACCCATTTTGTATCTCCAGGAAAGGCCATGTTTGTGGCCGATGCTTGGTAGGAAGACTTTAGGCATGGGGAGTCTTGCCAAGCTGCTTTAATTATTGATGGGGACCATTGGCTAGAGACTTTGGCAAAATATTAGCTAACAGTCCTTTTTTTCCCCGCTTGCAGATTTCAGAAGAGAGTGAGGTATGATTTCTTTATTGAGGCTCCGGTCTTCTTTAGAGTCGTACTCAAATCCTTGCCACACCAGTTTGATAATTGAAAATTATGTCTCATCGAGACAAGTATTGGAGGGGAAGCTCAGGAGGCTGTCCTTGATTCTGAATGGGTCTTGCGATCGTAGGCAGAATTTGTGTGCCCATAGGACTAGCGATTTGATTAGTTGATTATTGAGTAGGCCCAATTTGTTCTTCGTTCTGGGTTCCATCATCTCGCGGAGCGCAAATTGTATGATTTATCTTAGTCCAGCATTAACTGTTGGTGTGGGATGAAAAAGAGATATGTTCCCGACTTTTGTATCGAGTGTTTTGGACTTGTGCACTGGTCAAGTGTGATACACGCAATTCCCTGGGTGTAATTCCTCAGAGGATGCCTATATTCTTCTTGGACAGTGGGGAAGCGATCACTATGGACTATTTTGTGGGTTTTCCTACCACATGTGGGTTGGTTATGACTCTATTTTGGGTTGTTGTTGAGAAGCTAACTACAAGTATGCCCGTATACAACAGAAAAGGTGAGCCGAGCTATATCAGTCAGATTGTTCGACTCACTACTGGATTTTCCTGTTTTCTATCAATACTATGATGTTCACTATTTACTTCCTCACTTCTGGAAGGCCTTACACATGTCTTGGGGACTATTTAATATAAGTACAAACATTTTCACACCCTCAGACAGATGGTTCAATTCATCCTATGTCCTAATAACTCGGGGAAGGTAATCTTATGTAAATTTAGGTATTTAAGTTTATTTAAACATCTACTCAATGTAAAAAACGAGACCTTCACTCATACACAAAACGCAAAAACCCTTCCTCGCCCTCAGTCCAAAAGTCTTCTCACTTCCATAATGCTTAAGGTAAATTGGAGCTAGTGGTTAGATAGATTTCCATTGCTGTTCTTCTTTCCAATTTCACGGGCTTATTCATACAAAGGATGGTGAACTCTTTATCTAGAATTCGATTTCAAACTAGAGCCAATTATAATGTTTTTAAATTTTTCTAAAGAGTATAAAGACGCTCAATTCTGATTCGTCCTCAACTATGGGCTCCTTGCTTAAATGGTTTCCAAACGAATTTATCGATGGTTGAATTATATTATGTTTTTATTTGAGACGATTTCAACAAGGGTGGGGAAAAAAAACTCCATAAACCCATGATCCCTCTAATTCCCTATTTTTTTCTTGTAAAGTGTGTTTGATAATTGTGATTGTCTATGAATTCAATTGTATTAGATTGGTTTATATCATTGATTCATATTGTTATCTATCTCTACTTTTGATGAATTATGGATATATGGATAATTCGGTGACTTTGGCCTTATTAGCATAATGATGGGTAAATTCTCTTGTGATGTTGGAAGTGTTGTAAATTGGTTAATTATGAATGGCGACGTTGGAGAATGGTGAGATGACAAAGTTTGTTAGTATAGTAGGATTTCTTGGTATGGTTTGATCGACTTATAGTGGAGGTGTTTATTTCTTATTCTTATGATGATTGTTGCCTTTATTATACTATTGTTACAACCCTAAAAATGAACTAGGATATTAAAGCTTCAGGTGAGTTCCTTGATTTAATAACTTTTTAAAATAATGAAGAATAGATTTTGAAGTTAGTTTGAAGAGTTTCTAAGTCAAACGGCAACAGATGACCTAAACGTCTGGAAACTAGTCGTTACGTGTGATAGTGTGTTCTTGTTTGTTGTGCATGTTTTTAGATTTTTTTTGGAGTCTAAAATCACTTAGGATAACCCTAAATCTTAGAGGGACATATTTAGAGTAAAAAATTGGTGTACGAATTTCCAAGGACCAACCAAAGGGTCCTCCTGTGGCAAATAGGCTGCCAAGGCAGTGACTAGGCAAACTGTGTTTGAAGTTGCCTGCGCATTGCGCCTCTGCCACTTAAAGGGAATTTTATTTTCCCTTGCGATACTGCTAGCACTCAACAAGAACCCTTCTACCGGATAAATTAAATTCCAAGAACCAACAAAATTTGATATGAGATCGAGTCCCCCGTGATGCGATCACGCACTGATCCGCAAATTACTAGGTCTCGTGTTTAAAACACGCTCAAATGCTTGGTTAAAAAGATGCCATTAGTGTAGTAGTGTTTTTGGGTACTTATGGTGATTTTAATTATAAATGGTTTTTAGAGTCAATTTTACCCATATCACATCAATACAAACAAAACCTCAAGTTAAACATCCAAGATCACAATTACTCTCTCCAACCCTACCATTCGCTGAGCTTTAAACTCTAAGAAGAAAGTCAATTACATCAAATTCTCTTCACATAAACATTTACCCATGGATAGGAATTCACACCCTTAGTACGGTGATTTTGTATCCTTGATTCTTCTATCATTCATGGATCCAATCCAAAGGATTTTCAAAAGATATCAAAAATCGTATTTCAAAATGTAAGTATGGGTTCTTTTCTAGAAAAGATTAAGTTGTGCTCATTTATGAATTTATTCAATTTAATTTATTGTGTTTATATGAAGAGTTTCCATGAAACAGGAGTTTCCTCCTTGAATATCCTATATTTTAATTCTAAGTGGGGTGTCTAATCATGATTCCTTACTGTTGAATTCATGTTTAGATTTTTATGGGCTATTGAATTTGTAAGGATCCTCAAAATTAACAAGGTGTATAGAACTCACAGTTAGTTAAAAGTTTAATAAAATGTTATCTGTGGTTTTAGCCACACCAACATATCTTAGTTGATTTGAAGTGGTTTTAGAGTTCAAACGTCCAAGACATTCGAAAGATAGTCTTTAGACGTGCTAGTATGTCCTTGTATGTTTGCCTTGTTTTTATGTGTTATTTAGAGTCTAAAAATACTAGATGTGACCCTAATATCTTAATAAACATGTTTAGGTTAAAATACTTTGGTTACGACTCCCCGAGGACCACCCTAAGGGACCCCGAGAAGGGCCCAAACATTGGACAAGGAGGATGCCAAAGGCTGCGTACAACACCAAGAAAAGGAGGCCATCGACGTCGCCGCCTAGGTCTTTAAATTCCTATATGTCACGCTCCTGACACAAGGATCACTATCTCAAAAATTTAGTTAGGAAACATTAGGAGCTTTTTCGCAACACGCAACTACATTTAAATTCGGTTACGTCATTTTAAAGTCAAGTATGACATGTCTAAAAGTCCTAAAAAGTATGGGGTGTTTTGGTATATTTGGGAGTAAGTTATAAAATATTGTTATGTCATATTTAATCCTGTTCCCAAGTCAAAACCAAAATACCTAATAAGAAATCAAAAATCCCAAAAGCCTTCTCTCTTCGAACTCTTCTCAAAACCTCAAATGGAGGGAAAACTCAAACCCAAGCTATAAGATGAAATTTTGAACTGGTTTATTCTCCAAATTTGACACTTTATTCTATTACGGTATGATAATCCTTCATCCTTAGTTGATCTTTCATCAAAGGAGTTTTTTCAAAGGTTTTCAAAGAAGATTCTATGATCAAATTGTCTATCTTTCAATCTATCCATGGGTTAATTATCAATTTAATTTCAAAAGTATTCCAACTATGAATATATGATCATTTTCTGATTTTATGATCAATTTAAATCGAATTTGATGAAGAACCCATGATTTCAAAATCCTTCAAATCAGCGTTAATGTGCGTCTTGTGATCTGATTAGTTGATGATTCAATTACAATTTTACTATGATGTATGTGTTATTCCTTATGGATTTTGTATGTGTTAGGATAACACATCGAGTCACGGTCGGGGGAAGGCTGGTGTAGGGGGGTGTCAATTGAACTAATTACTGTGGGGGATTTCTCTTTGTCCCCTCCTTTGAATTGTGTGGATTTTTATTCAATGATGATCATAGTTTAGAATTGTGTACGTTTGACTTTTCCTCTAATTAGCATAGAATCGATGTTGAATTGTGTTGCTTTGTATGGTCCACTTATGGTGGCGGTGTTTACATTCTTGTACATCTTTATACATTATGATCATGGCCTTGAATACAATTGTTGTTATATGAATTATGGTTATCATTATCACAAGTATGAAGGTCTAATGTAGTATTCTATTCTAGTACCACGACCTAGGCGTATTGATGATGTTATTATATGTGATTATCATGATAGGGTTATGTATGGTCTATATGAATAGCTATGATGAATACTGTTGTAGTATGATCCATAAACATGTAACCCTATATTGACTGTGTGTGGTGAGCCCTATTCAAGCGCTTATAGGTAAGAGTCTTGCCTATTCAAATAAAAAAAAAAAAGCTATATTTGATATGCTTCTTGTCGCTTAGAATATAAATATGAGTGCTGTGTTCTATAGTTTCTCTATCTAAATGATCGTATTGGAGTTGTTCATGATCTCAGGGATATTTTAAGGTCTACTTGGGATTCCTTGGAGGATGGTTTCCTTAACTCATCTTACGTTATGACCCTATGTGTTTTGATGTGACCAAGTGTAAATCACACACACTCCATCATGGGCATTAACTATGAGCGAGGGTAGATTTATGATGTCAATTGAAAGTATATTTCTCATATGTAGTATTATTTATCACTATGAATGTAAAGTATACGATTAATAAATTATGATCATGTGTTGTCTAAGAGGTTTTATGAGAAAGTATTTATCACATGCATGAAGATACCCGTGAAGGTATGAATGTTAGAATTATCTGGATGTACATTGTCACATAATATAGGTTCTATGATCAAAGTACATTCTAAACCTACAAACCTTTCAACTATATAACGTATGAGTGAGAAATTCGGTAAATCCTAGTCTTGTGAAATTAATGTTTAATAACGGATTAAATAGATTAAGATAAGCTTAGAAGTGAGTGGATATCTACAATGAGGAAAATACCCTCCCGCTAATGTAATTGATCTGGGTCATCCAAGTGACTACTCATGAGTGGGAGCCATCCCGCTAATGGAAGACGCCGGGTTTCTAGAAATAGTCTCACTATCCCTTAACTACGTGCCCCTGTAGGATATAGCAAGTGGATTCACCAAGATAACTATTATGTATGTTTCTACATTGGCAAATAGAACACCATTTTTTGTGTGGGGTCATACGACGACTGAATTCCATGTAGTTTACATGGTCTATATCAGTTATGTCTACAAATCTTTATGGTTAAGAAAATGAACAAAGATAAGATTATGGAAAATTTTCATGATTCCTTGAAAGACTACTTAGTAAAGGTAGGACTATGGACACTACTTATATCTTGCACGAGTGGACACTGAGGGAAGTTATGATGAGGTTTCCTTATGAAATAAGGTCTATTGTTCATGTATGTAAATATGAAGGTATGTCAAGGTTGATTTCACTTATGTAAAGATATGAATTATGATGATGCATGTGAATTACACTAATAGCTTCCAAATGGGTTCGCTTGGTATATGTGGGGGTATGGGACTCCATGTCGTACATTGCACATGCAAGCTTGTGAAATTCCTATGAGAGTGGTTAACCTATGATATGGATTAATGAGTTATTACCAAAATGAAATGAATGAGAGAGTTCTTATGCGACCAATAATGAAGTATGTTTGTCTTATGTCTAAGGTAAAATGCATGTGTGGTATGTTATTGAATGTGATGTGCCTAAGTCAAGGGTGTAGTCATTGGATCACTTGGTATTAGTAGTAGTATGGGAAGCTACTTGTACATTGCACTAGTGAGATTGGGAGTTTTCTTAGGTAATGGTCCTTATGTTTAAATTTTGCCGTAATAAATGATCCTTAAATGTGATGAAATCGCTTTAAGTATGGTTAGATATTCATGTCTATGTGAAGTAAGTGAACTACATTGTGCTAATTGTATTAATGTCCATGATGTTTTACTATAAAGATATGATGCATGATTTCTATCTAAATGTCTTCATTAACTCGTGTTTTTCAATGGCTATCATACTTAGTTCATTTTTGTAGTAATACCATTCTTCTTTATCTTTTTGCACAACATGCAGGTGGTGATGGTTCAAGGTTGCTTCTTAAAGTAAAGAGCTTGGACATGTGTTTTCCCAAGTTCAAGAAAAGGGTCCTTGAGATTAGATTTCCTATTTCAAGTTATTATTCAAACTTTATGTAATATGTTAGATATTATTTTATGTTGTTAAGGGTCGTGTCATTATTCTACTCTATTGATGTTGAGTCTTAGATGGAAAAAGGAGACTTATAGTCTAACTATGTATATATAAAGATTTTGACTATTATGAATGATGTTATGTAGCAGTTGATGTGAGTTCCTTAATTCACATTTTCTATGTTATGCGATGAATAATGTAGTAGGTTTTTTTTAGACCTCCGAGATGTGGACAATACCGGTAGCCTTTCTAAGGAGTGCTCCCTGATCATTACAAACATGGTATCAGAGCATAAGGTTTTGGGATTAGTCCTTAGGATTCAAAATCTCTTATTTTCACGTCTAGTAGAGTCTCATTCATCGATGGTGAGTTGCAACACATCTATAAGTGAGAGGCTATAGGATTATAGAGTTTCCCTTTTTCACTATTCACATTTCGTACAATAGAACTTAACTCTATATTATCTCTCTTTTATGTTTCCTTCTTCGATGGTCTTTTAGATGTGATTTATCGGATGGGATGATGTCTCAAAATCTTGAGGGAGAAAAGGTTAGTTTTTGATGCTTACCTTGGTTTTATGGGTTGATGAATATATATGAAGTTGAATTTAGGTATGTGTTGATGTGACACTATTTATGGTTATAGGTGATTATGAGGAATGAGATGTTATGTTGAGAAGTATGGTGGGTGGCGGTGATCGTCTTGTTAAAAAAAAATTGGTATATTGAATGGACTTCCCTTTGGAATGATAGGTTGCCTTATGATTATGTATAATTATGGTAGAATGTTATGAGATAGGATTGAAATTTTTTAGCGGAATGTGGTAAATATCTAAAGATAAATTTTACCCTTATATATGTGTAATGTTTCATAGTTGACCTTCTATGGATTTTAAGTCCTTTTTATATACTTGATCCTAAGGAGAGAAGGTAGTGTTCTTACCTTGTAAGATGATAATGAAGTATGCTAGTTAATGGAAGAATCCTTATGACTATTTGATAAGTCCCTATATGAACCTATTATGTAGAATAGGAAAAGGGGGAGAAAAGGATGTATTCCATTAAGTTGACTTAAAAGGATGTATGTACCCCTTAGTTCATGGTGAGAGGAAGAGGATTGAGGTTGACCTACTTTAAAAGTTATATGTTATCTTATAAGGTTTATTCAAAGTATGGTTATCTAAAGAAACTGCTTAGATTGTACCCACACATGGTAGGTGGAAGGTTCCACAAACGGTTATGACCCTTGTAGGTTGGTCATGACTTTACTTGACCTTATTGTTTAAGGGTATGATGTGATTAGGCTTAACCGAAGTGGGGGATAATTTTCCTAGATGGTGAGGCTATGAGTTACCTCATGTTCCTATGATTGAGATCCTTGAACTTCTCTATGTTGAGAATCACTTTGAGATGATATTAAGAAGGGTGTTCATACGCTTAGATCCCAAGAGAGGGAATGATGTACTTAGTTGTTAAGGTTGTTAAGCTAAGTTTCTCTTACGTATGAGATATGTTTCTCTTAAATAGGTTTAACCTAAGTGAGGGATGATAAGTGGAGAAGTATAATAGTTGATGTCCTTAAGTTTTCGTTATATGCTTAGTCAATCTTGAAACCAAAGAGTTCCTAGTAGCTTGTTCATGATGAGAGTCTTGCATATGAGCATAATGGCATGTTCCCTATATGTTATGCATGGCTAAATTGACACTATGTTATGCATGCCTTGGAAGGCTCTCATTGAATGAAAATTGATTTTTGATCAAATTGATGTGGCTCATGTTTTTGTTCATCTTGATATGATAAATGTGCATTAGACTTCATAAATAGCTTAATGAACATTCTTACTCACCTTTATGTGTGGATTTTTGGATCCACAATGAGAGGTTGAGTTTCCTTTAAATAAAAATAATGAGTCCCTTAAAAAAGTGTGGATTTTGTGAATTGGGAATCGTTAATGTAGGCTCACTCGTTAGATGTAGGCTCACTCTTTAGATGTGAAGTTATGTCTATCCAATTTCATTATGTGTGTCTGTGACTTGTAAGGATTTCCCAAAAGGATGCATGTTTATTAAAACTAGTGTCATGCTAGAACTTGAAACTTATATGAAATAACATCCTATTATGGTAACGTGTTTGGTGTGATTGATATTTATAACTATTAGTAAGGGAGTATGAGAATGCCTTTGTTAGAAGTGAAGAAGTTCTCCTTAAAATGAATTAACCTTTGTGCATTACTTGTACATGAAATCTATGATAACATGTTAGTATGTTAAGGAGAAAAACATTCCTCTTTAAACATAATTTAACATGATGATGTTATTAATAGACTTGATAATATAATGTCTATAAAATAAGCAATCTTATTAATCTACATCACTTTAAGGGTATGTGCATTTAGTAAGAGTTACTTATTTGCTTCATGAGTGATGATGTTAAATCTGCCATGTGTGATTTGAATTTTGTTGCATGTTGAGATCTTAATGAAATGAAATTTAAAGTCCATGTAATGACATGGATAAGGATATTCCTCCAATGAACATAAGAAATGCCTATGAGTTTGCTTCATTAAGGAATGAGTGAATGAATGTTTTTAGCTGCTTGTGTTGCATTGAGTGCATAATGGTATAAAGTTGGTGTTCCTTGTAAGTTTGGTGCATTAACTAAGTTGTTATATCATGTTGAGTGTTATGAACTGCTCTATAGGTCATTGAGTCCTTGAAAGTTTCTAAAATGTTCCAAGTGTCATTCGAGGATGAATGTTCCCAAGTAGGGGATATTGTAAGGGATATTAAAATGAATAAGGTGTCTAGAGTCTCACATGTGCCTTAAAAGGTTAATAACATGTCAATAATGTCTTTTACAGTATGCATAGTTGATTTGAAGTGGTTTGAAGGTCAAACGTCCAATATGTTAGAAAGATAGTCTTTAGATGTGCTAGAGTGTCTTTATATGTCTGCCTTTTTTTTTATGTGTTTGGAGTCTAAAAAATCTAGAGGTGAACCTAGTACCTTAATAAACATGTTAAGGGTCAAAATGTTTGGGTACGACATCCGAAGGACCACCCTAAGGACCCTCTAGGAGGGCCCAAATGTTGGACAAGGAAGCTGCCATAGGCAACATGCAGCACCGAGAAGTAGAGGCCATCACGCGTCGTGCGCCTGACACTTCGTATGACTATTCATTGCGGCCTGACACATTGCTCAATGCATCAAAATTAGTGAGGCAAAATGAGGAGTTGCCTCCACGACGCGCAACCACTTCCCTGATTCGGTTGCATTATTTTAAAGTCATGTTTGACATGTCTAAAAGTCCAAATAAGTATGAGGTTGTATTAGTAACTTTGAGAGTTGGTTATAAAATGTTTTATGTTACATTTAAAAAATTTCCCTAGTCAGAACCCCAATTCCCAATAAGAAATAAAAAATCCAAAAAACCCTCCTCTCTTCCAAGTCGTCTCAAAACCTCCATTGGAGGGAAAACTCAAACTTAAGCTAGAAGATGAATTTTGAAGTGGTTTCCTCTCCAAATATGTGCACTTTTCTTCTATCAAGATATGTTAATACTTCATCCTTAGTTAATATTCCATCTATGGAGTTCGTTCATAGGTTTTCAAAGAAGATGTTTATGATCAAGTTGTCTATCTTTCAATCTATCTATTGGTTCATTCTCAAACTGGTTTCAAAATCTTTCTAATGATGAATATATGATAAGATTTTATGATAAATTTCAATCCAATTTCAAAGAACCCATGATTCCAAAAAACCCTTCAAATTAGCCTTAATGTGGAACTTGCGATCTTGGTTTGATGATGATCCAATTATGATTTAATTATAATGTATTGCTTATTACTAATCTATCTCTGTCAATTGATATTGAATTGTTAGGATTTGATCAATAATGATCATAGATTGGAGATTTAGTAATTTGACCTATTTGATGTATTTAGCTTAGAGTCTATATTGAATTGTGTTTCTTTGTATGGTATATTTATGGTGGAGGCGTTTACAATCATGGAAATCTTCAAATGTTATGATTATGTCCTTGAAGGCAATTTTTGCAATGTGAATTGTGGTTATGATGATCACAAATTGGATGGTCTTGTGTCGGTGTCTATTCTAGTATCAAAACATAGGGTGTATTGATGATGTTATGCATATGTGATTTTCATGTTAGGGTTATGTATGGTTAATATCACTAGTTGTGATGAATACTCTTGTAGTATGACCCATACCCATGTAAATCTATATGAATGTATTATCTTATGCATGATTAGGAGTATTCTATTCGCATGTTGAATATGTTCTTATCTCTTATGATGAAATGTGAGTGTGTGCTCTATAGTCTTTAAATGCTCTTTATGTGAGTTGTTGATTACTTGACGGATATAGTTTAGGTATTGTGATCCTTGGAGGATGGCTTCGTCAACATCTAAATTATAGATCTTATGTGATTAAGATGACCTATGTGAATATGCACTGTCTCATGTATAACTATGAGTAGGGTAGATTCATGGTGTCAATTGAAAGTATAGTTCTCATATTTACCATCATCTATCACTATGCATGTAAAGTATATTATTAATGAATTATGAACATGTGTTGTATAAGAGGTGTTATGCAAAAGTATTTGTCACATCGTGAAACCACACCCTAGAAGTTTGTGGCAATCTCGGATTGCAACCACCGTACTTGACTTCTCGGAGGTCTTGTACAAGCCCTTTCATATCATTCATCGCATAAACATAGTGAAAAGTAGTGAGGAATTATAACAATTAACAAAACATAACGTAGTCATTAAAACTCTTTCATATAAAGAAATTTGAAATACTAAGTCTCAACCTCATCATCTCAAGACACAAGAATACTTGGGACACCGACCATATAAAAAACGAATATAGAAATACTTAGTCTGTTACAATACTTCAAAAAGAAATATAAAAGACGTATATGCCCTCGAGTCAAATGAGGACATACTTTAACTTCTCTTGAATGATTCTATAGTCCAAATCCTCACTTCCCAAAATCTCCTCACCTACCAAGAACTATATAGATAGATAAAAGCATGGATTAGTATAATTACATGCACTAAGAATGTCATTATGCATATAAATGATAAAAACAGAATCTTATTGAAAATATGCATCTTTTAATTTAGAAATCATATTATAATCATAAGAACAATATTTAACACCTTATGATTATATAGGAAAACATTTAAAGAATAAATCATAATTTTTGACTCACTTAACAATGAGGTATATTCACTGTACAACGACTTAAATTCACTATTACAGTGAAATTCTTATTACTTTTTCCGTAGTACATTCTAACATGTAGTGTTCTCACTAAAAGATATCCTAAGACCCACTTAAGCAACACAAAGAGAGACCTCCCATACAACCTCCCTAAGTATACCTAAATGGCCCTCAAGAACACTTATAATAATACACATACACACTTACAAGACATAAAACATCCATTTATGATTCTTCTACCAAAGGTGACTCTAAGTATCACTTGAGTGAGTGGTGAAGCACCCACCTAAACAATCCCTTACACACACACTCAAGAGATCCTATAGACAAGTAATGATAGAAATATTCTAAGTTAACAAACCAACACATAGATGATATGACATTCTCACTTCAAAGGCTATCAAAGGACCTCATTTCTCCCATTTCACCTTAGCACTTTTAGGTTCTTCTTGAGTTTCATCCCTCTTCATAAACCTAGTTTTCTATTGATCTCTAGCACTACCCCTTTTCAAGCTTCTAGCCATCGTCCTAAGTTTAGAATCTTCAATCGATTTCGCATACACCATGAGTCTAGATAGGGTCATATCATCATGTATCATAGAGGTACGACATTCTTCCATCACTAAGTCAGCTACACCCATCACAAAATGAATCATTTCATCCCTTGGGTTAGATACAAGAGAAGGGGTATACATAGACAATGTTGAGAATTTCGAAGAGTACTCCTCAACACTCATATTTCCTTAGTTGAGATTGATAACATACTCCACCTTAACTTCTCTCCTCTCTCGGGGAAGGTACTTGACAAGAAAAGCTTCCTTAAACTCTTCCCACTCAATGAGACCCGAATCCTCTGGCCTATTATCCTTCCATTGAGTGTATCATATTTGAGAAACATCACTAAATTGGTACGAAGCCAACTCCGCCTTCTCCCTAGATGTAACCCACATAGAACTCACCATCTTATACACTTCAACAAGAAACTCTTGGGATCCTCTCCCACCTTAGAGCCAAGAAATATAGGAGGATTCATCCTCACAAAATTTCTTAACCTATATGTCATAGTGCTCTCCACAACATTCACCCTACGCACTATAATCAAAATCGCTTGAGTAGTCACGACTCGAGCTAAAGCAAGGAAAACCTCTCTAATCTCTTAATTAGTCAAATTTGGATGAACCACCAGCACCTCATTACCTCCTTCCACATTAGGAATATGATCATCTTGGGGAGGCACTTGATCACCTAGGAAACCTTGCCCATCTTGAGGAACTTGCTCGATATGAGAATGAATCTCTTCATTAATCCTCTCCTCTTCCAACCTTATAGTGGCCATCTTTATAGTATTCAACTCCTAATAATATAACTAAGCACTTAAATAAGGATAATAATAACATTTAGTCTACCGCACTACATAGGAGTAGAAATGAAGGGAAACACTATCGTCCTATAGCCTCTTGCCCATAGATGTGAGGAGACTCATGTAACACCTTGAAAATCCGTGACTCATTGTGAATCCTAACATAGGTGAAATGAAGTCTAAACACTATTTTGAAGTCCATTTTTAATGAATAGGGGTCATTTTGGATGTTTAAGAACCAAAATTTCCAAAACATCCACGAAGTTGGTTCAAAGGGATGTTAGTGGTACTTTGAATTTTTGACTAACTTTTAAAAATTGAAAATGTACGAAAATTTTTGGAAAGGTAACAAATGGGTGTTTGAGTTGTTCCATTGTTGAGACATCCGAGTACGACTCTCCATGGACCAACAAAGGGTCCTTGAGGAGGACCCCTATAGTTTGATGCAACACTGCATGACAGTGTGCATTGACAGGACAGAAGACACACCGTGAGTGGATCGACGGACGTAGATGCCAGTATCATCCTAAACATAGGCTGGTGGAGAAGGTTCAATAAACTGCACAGTCTCTGGACTCATCGACGGAGTGTAGAGGTGCAAGATACGGTCCGTGTGTGGATTAACGGGACTTCGATGCCATCTTTGTCCCACACTTATAGAAATGGAGAAAGGACTTGACTGCACCAGTCTCTTTTTGAACTTATGAATGTGCAGCATGTACCGTCGATGGACAAACGTTCCGTAGGTCGAGGTCTCATAGATGGGGTCTGCGAATTCCTGCATGTTTTTAATTAAATTAATTAAATTAATTGAGTGGTTTAGGGGTAATTGAAGATTAAAGGAATACTAATTAAGTTGATTTAGTCCAATTGTGAACACACTCAATCTTGATAATTCTAAATACAACTCTAAAAAATAAACTCTCTTCCTTCTCTCTTATTTCTCTCTCTACATGAACTCACCATTGAAGGATAGCAAGAACTAGGGTTTGGGGGATGCAAATGTACGAATCTACCATCAAATATTTGACAAATCATTAAGGTATGGGTTTTTTTCAGCTTTGAGATTCTTTCCTCAAAGGGTTCCTTCCAATTAGGTTTCAAAAAGTTGAGTTTTCTTATGCTTTTATCCAATTACGAAATTGAAGTTATTGATTGAGTTGTTAATGAATTCTTAGGGTTATATCGAGTACACTAAAATGTAATTAAACTTTTTATGGTAATTGTTGATGGTTTGCTCTAAATTTAAAAGTATGATACTCTATCCCTAACCCTAGGTAGTGATCTTGACCTATAATATATTGTGATCATTCAATTGAGTTGGTTGATTTGATTACTAACCTATGATTCTATATTATTAAAGTAAGATGAATATAGGCCTATCATTCGAGTTTTAAACTTGTGATCTAGGTTAAGAAGACAATGTGAAATGAGCATAATACAAGTCTCAAGTTGTGATTAAAGATGAATTGTGTTTAAGAGGCAATTGCTTGTTAATGGTTGAGTTATCTTGTGTGATGATATTACTCACGAAGTTGGGTTTGAGTTGTGGGTTGATGGTTAAGACCTTGGATGATAGACATGAGGGAAGAGGTAAGTTACAATCTCTATTTTACTTCCAAATGTGATTAATGGTTGTTATGTCATGATAATGATTGGAGTATGCCTTATACTAGGATTATAGGGTGTACGATGTTAATTGAAATTTCTGACTATGTTTGCGGTTATTAAGGTGTATGTCCTATAAGTATGGTGAAAACATCAAGTGCCCTAAATATGTTATGAAATGCTAAAGTGTAACCTCAATTATAGGAATTGTGATAAAAGGACTATTTTCATACATTCTTATATGCGATATTTATGAGTGATATACACAAGGGGTAGACCCTATGGCCTAAATTAAGTTATGATTGATAATTAAAGGCTTAAAGATATTTCAAAAAGGGACTCTAGCTTAGTACCGATTGAACTAGCTGGAGACTAAAATGCATGGCGCATAAAGAGGGTCCTAACTAAATCTCCTAGTTCTTGAACTATGTTTCCCCCATAGGAATACTACCTAGTGGATACATGTAGTTTCTATGTTACATGTTTTGGTACTACCTTGGCAAGTAGTCCATCTTATTTCGGTGTAGCGTTTTATGACACCGGACTCTACACTAGCTCATGTGCTCTATGTCTGTTAGGGAAATATGTTCCCAAAAGATAAAACGAATTAAAGGACTTGAACTATAGCTTAAATAACCTAAGGAGTCTAACTTAGTCTAGGTAGGGTATGGGACTTTACATAGACAGTGCACTAGCTAGCCTTGAGAGGAGTCTTAGGAGGAGGTTCTTATATTTGTTTATGTTATGATAATGTATGATGTATATATATTGGCCATGGCACATTGTTGATACTATATGTTAATTAGTTCATTTATGAATATGCCTTGGATTATAATAATTATATATGATGAAATTCAAGTCTAAATGCCATGATATGTAAAGTTGGACATTGGTCATGTTTTCTTGTTGAGGATACTTGATTGAGTAACGTTATGGATCTTTGCTTGGTCATTTCACTTTTTGAATTCATAAGGACTAGTGAGTAGTTGTCTTGCTTAATATGATATGTTTAACTCTTATTCATTCTTGTGATATTATTCCTTGATGTTAGGGTTGTAGTAAATCATGCTTTTAAGTAAGTTGGGATAAGTATTACTTGTATGATAGCAAGCATGTTGGTTGATTTATATGACTTACTTGCTTTTTGCATTAAGTCCCTAAAAGGGTAAGAAGACATGTTTTGATAAAAAGTCCCTTTTAGCATGTTCTACTTGTGTATGTGCATAATATCTCATACTTAGTACATGTAGAGTACTAACCCATTTCCTTCCCTTTTTCCCAAACATTTTATGTTCCGTTCATTGAAGAGTTTTGGGAGGAGTCATTGTTGAAGTCCTGGATTCTTTCTTTCATCCAAGTAGGGTAGGTCCTCAACTATCGAGGGCAATGACATCTTCTAACTTAGGTTTTGAATGATCTTTTTGACTCTATCATTCCTTTCCTTGTTATTTGAGTATTGTACTTTTGTATGAACTATACATGGTCTTGTTGAATTGATGTAAGGGCTATGCCCATATTGTGATATTCGTTTAGATGGTATGATATGAGACAATCATTGTGACTATTTCTTTAATATTATATATGTATGTTTAATAAAAGTACAAGGCTATGTAACCTTCCTATATGAAGGGTGTATCTATACTCGATATGAATATATATTATGTGTATGTAGAGGTATATGTAAATCTTCAAATAGTGATAATAATTTTTTTTTTAATTTTTCCGCATTTTTCAACCTATGCATGTAATGACATGAAACTAAGAGGCTAGTATTAGTCCTTTAAAAGGCTGACGATGCCGGTTACGTCTAGGGGGTAAACTCGGATGTGACAACTAACACCAATGGTCAAGACTCTACTAGACGTGACTTGATAAGATTTTTGATTCCCTAATTGACTACTTTGCAAACCCTATACAAGTTTTTCACATCGAAACCACAACTAGAAGGTTAGTGGCAATCCATGGATTGAAACGGTTTGTACTTGAACTCTGAAAGGTCTGGTACACAGACCTTCATATCCATCATCGCGTAAACAACAAAGTAAAAAAGCTTGTAGTGCGGAATTAAAAACATTTTCCACAAAGCATAACATGGTCATTTAAAATTTCTTTTCTTATAAAACAATAGGAAAATACCAAGTCTCAATCTCATCATCTTAAGACACAAGACATACTTGGGACACGGGTCCATACAAAAACACAAATATAGAATACTAGTCTACTACAAATTCTTCAAAAAGAAAACATAAAATACATATTATGCCTCAAGTCAACATGAGGAACATATTTCAAACTCCTCTGAACGATTGCACGGTCAAGTTTCACTCCCTAAATCTCCTCACCTACTAATGACTACATATATAGATAAAAGCATGGATTAGTACAACCACATGTACCAAGCATGTCCTTATGCATATAAATCATGAAAATGAACTTCTATTGTAAATATGCATCTTTTCATTTAGAAATCATATTTTAATCCTAAGAACAACATTTAATAACTTAGGAATATATAGGAAAACATTCAAACAACAAATCATAATTTTTGACTCACTTAACAGCGAGGTATATTCACTATACAGTGACTTAAATTCACCGTTATAGTGAATTGCTTATTCCTTCTTCCTAATACTTTCTAACGTGTAGTCTTCTCATTAAAAGCTATCCTAACACTCACATAAGCAACATAAAGAGCGACCACCCATACAACCTCCCTAACCATACCTAAATGACCCTCCAGAACACTTATAATAAGACACATACACACTTTGAAGACATCAAACATCAATGTTAGATTCTTCTACCAAAGGTGACTCTAAGTCTCAATTGAGTGATTTGTGAAGCAACCGCCCATACAATCCCTTACACATACACTCAAGAGATCCTATATACAACCACGAATAGAATCATTCTCAGTTAACAAATCAACACATTAATGATATAAAATTCTTCTTCCAAAGTCTACCAAAAGACCTACTTTAGTAAATCAAGAAGATAACATCCATGATTGACCTCTTCAAGATTACTTAAACAGTACATAAGACTACCTAAGGCTTAGATCATTTCTACAACCAAACATCTTTTCCTAACTAGAGTCATTCTCAAGACATACAAAGAGAAGACATTAAGAGATCATCCCTTATGCCCTCTTCACACTTTAGCAAAGGAATCCTTAAGTTACTCTATTTTAGTAACTCAATCATTTACATACTTTGTAAATTAAGTCTTTAGTTCATTAGTTCATTTAGATACTCATAAATCATATAAAGCACACTCAAATAATGGTCTTGTACAAGACCTAAGAACTCTAGGTAACACCTTCAAAACCTATTGTGCAATGTATAGATAGCGTCTGGTACCACCACCTATAAATTTTTAAATTCTATAATTCTAATAGGTATTCCATATGATTAGAAGAGGTAATAAATTAATAGACCATGATAGAAGGGAACATGGGATTCGGAGGTCTACCTACCTGAGAGGTTACGTCCACTTTTAAAGTAATCGAACTTAGACACATCCCATGTATGCACATAGTTAAGGAATAGAAGGGCAATGCTTTTTCATCTCTTTCTCTTTTTCTCTTAAAAGGAGTACTTACCTTTACCATACCCACTCAATGCACAGCTCTTTCTCATAGAGTAGTTCACACATTAGGTTCACATGAAGGGTCAATAACAGTTCCTAACACCAATCACATTTACCCTACCAAGCAAGCGTTCCATAAGGCTAACTCACAAGGCGACAAGAAGATCATGTGACTTTCTAAGGATTACTATGATGCAAGCCAAGACAATTAACCTTAAGTACATCATTCCTTTAATTTAAAGGATACCATTATGGCTTACGACTTAAACAATCTTAACCTTACCACTAAGTCAAGGTTTTCACATAAAAAGACTCTCCTAACATCATTTAAAGTCACATGTCACTCATACATTCAAGAATAATAGTTTTAATATCCTTAGTCAAGATATCACATATTCATAATCATATATACATCAAATAAGGCTCACAATTCAACCAAGACAAGACACCACATACTTCACTTTTAACTCATAATGCATGTTATTCAAGAAACACATTGAAACAACCCTAACATCTTCAAGTCATCCTAAATACTATCATTACATTATCGACATAACTAATATAGAGTCATATATTGAAGTAGGAATAAGCAGGACTAAACCCTAAAACTATACATATTAGGTCAAAGTCATAGTCTAACATGATCACCTAAATAGCATGAATGAAAGACCACACATATGACTTCACATTTACATATATAATTTCATAATACAAATAATAATATGCAAATAGCCACATTATTTCAAGTATTAACGGACAAGTGCATAACCATCATATTGCATAAAGTAACCCCAACAATGCAACATAAATAGCAAGTAAAACACATAAAACCGCCACCATAAGTGGATCATACCAATCAAAATAGAATTGAAGTATAAATGAAAACAAAATAAGGAATATATGGCAGAATATCCCCACATCATCCTCAACACTTCAATCCAAAGTCAACTTACTCAATTAATTAACACAAGACCCTTACCCAAGGCTATAACCAATAATTCAACATAAATACTACAATAATCCATTAACTTGGTCAATTCAATGTAAATTCATTAATATAATACAACCTATATATACATTTACTACAATTATTACATCAATTAATAGCCTATATAAAACTAAATAAGAATTCATCAACATTAGATCAATATCAAGTAACCTACAACTTAGTCAAAAACTAGTCTTCATCCCAATTAAGGATTAATGGGGTAATTTAGCGTAAAATATCAATACATATCAAACAAAATCATATTCATGTTATAAATCATTTAATAAAGAACAACATGGTAGATAGATCATGAAATTGGATAATTCAACTTTGAAAACTTTAGAAAACATCATGAGAGTTGGGCTCCTTGATGAAACAAGTTTTAAGAATCAAAATTCATATCTCAATGATGATAATTATTCACTTTGATAAATAATCTCCAATCAATTCTCCACAGCACGCTCTTCCTTGATTTTGGACTTCAATGGAGTCTTTGGGAATTCTTAAAGGATTTTGGGGTTTTGATTTGGAAGAATGAATTTTTCTAAGTGTTAAACAATCATATACATGTTTATGAAACACTTATGTAAATGTTTAAAATACCCAAAAGACCCCTAAAGAACCCCCAAACCTCTTATTTTGAAGTGGGGTGACATTTCCATTTCACCCCTCACTTTACAGAGAAGCTACGCATAACACAACTTCACATACGCAAGGTGACCTACGGACCGTCCTGCTGGTCCGTGTTCTGGGACTGAGAATTGTACTTGGTCCCTCCTTTATCCAGGCTAAGTCCCAAACAAGGATACCCAACCAACGACGCGTCGATTGACCCACTGGGTGTCGACTGCCTCCGTGGTTTGGGCTGTATTAGTCAGCCTTGACACCAAGTTTGGGTCCTTCCTGAAGGACCCTTGGTTGGTACTTAGGGATGTTTTCCAAGACGTTTCAAACCCAAACATGATATTCTATGATTTTAGCACCTCTAACATGAATTTAATCCAAAACGAACACGTAAAACTCGACGAAACATGCCTAGACCCCACCAAGGTATTTCAGGAAAACTCTTTCTAAACGTCATGGACGTTCGGACTTTAAACCTCAACATCATTGAAACTCTACACAGTTACAATACATTGTATAAATAAAATATAAGTACAGTTAAACACCTCTGAATCAAATAAAAAACATATAACCACATATGAGGCAACATAGGTGATTAAAGTAGTCGAACCGTCTTGGTCGTCCTTGACGTGTGAATTCCTCCAATGCACCTGAATACTTTAGACAGATGCCTCACTACCAATAATAAAAACTATTTAGGAACACCTACAAAATGACCAACATGTTAGGCTCTAGTTAGCCTAAATCATTTTTCTAGGTGTTACAATATTTCTCACATGTATGCACACATCTATGGTGGTATTATTGTTAGAATGATGTGAAAGTACATTCTCACATGATATAGGTGTCACATCCAGGGAGCAACCACTATACATAACAGGCGTCATCGTCCTCGTAGAGAACTAATTAACCTCTTAGCATTCATGCTTACATTCATAATTTAATAATTTAGGAAAATTAAATCATCTACATATATTTAATGAGGTTTACATAGACCTCTCTCTCACATAATATATAGACATAGGGAGTTTACTTATAATCCTCGCTATAAGAAGATTACTTAGCCTACTACTTTTATGTAAAATATATATAACATACACAATACTCTTAACAGGGATGTCTTATATTAAACCATCTAAATAAAATAGAACAATATGGGCATAGCCCTTACACAAATGTATAAATGCCACTTAGGGATTACAACAATGTCTTCAAACAACAGAAGTGAAATGATCATCTTTAGACTATAACAATGAAGCCTAGGTAGAGTGAGAAAAGGAATCATCCTCGGAACTTGAGGACATGCCAACACTTGAAGAAATGATCCAAGCCTTCTTGAAAATTGGCCACGAACCCATCAACGACCGGAACCTAAAATGTTAGGGAAAAGGGAGAAATAGGGATTAACACATCAGTTGTACTAAGTATGAAATCATATGCACACAAACACACAAATCATGATAAAAAGGGACATTTGATAAACCATGCCAAGTTACGTTGGAAAGCCTTATGCATAATCAAGAAACACCTATAAGACAATAATCATGTATCCCTTAAGCGAATAGCATAGTCAACATAACACAAACATCATCAAGTTATGTCAATTCAAAATTTGCATGGAATATTAGAACTCATAACCAAAGAAACTCCACTATCGTGTTTTAACCACAATGTGTGCTCATGAGTTCATATTATTACAATACAAGCCTATAATACCCTAAAACAAAAAAAAAGGTGAACTAGCGATTGGTGAATATTTCTTGAGTTAATTTGTGTTAAAATGAGTTACATTGATGTTCTTAGGCATTGTTTGATGTTTCGTGACGTTTGGAGGTCAAATCTCCGAGAACGTCCATGACGTTCGGAAGGTGTGCCTTAAAAAGTACTTGTGTGTCCTTATGTGTTTTAACAAGTTTTACATTTTTTGTTTTAATATAAAATGGTTTGGGATTTTACTAAGAACTATACTAATATGAGATTTAACATCTGGTACAGCCCAACCTAGGACCCACGCAGGGCCCTATAAAAGACCCAAGACTTAAACCAAACTACCTAGGCAGTGTCCACCAATGGAACTAGTCGACGACCAATTGAACAATCGACGGCTCATTGACATTGGTCCGTCAATTGGATCTGCAGGTATTAAGGATTTTTGGGTTGTATTCGCAATGAACGAACCCCCACAAACGGGGTTCGTTTGACAAATAGTCCGTTGGTTGGAGTCGTTGGTGTTGCTGCCTAAAGGTGTCAAAAATTCTGTTTTGGCTTGGGGTTGTTGTCGTAACATTCACCCAACTATTTTATTGAACTTGCTTATATTTTTTGTGTAATTTTAGTATATTATGGCGAGTTTCCACACTACGACCTAATTTTAGACTTCATTTCTAAATCCAAAACCCCTTCCCTCAAAAATCCTCTCTCACGACTTCATAGAAGCTAAGAAAATCAAGAAGAAAAGAAAAAAGAGCTGGAGCGCTGTACGTGATGTCGTTTATCATCAAAATCAGTGGGTTTTGCTTTATTTGAGGCAGGGTTAATGCATCCTAATCTTCTTTTTTCAGAGTCGTTTCTTTCTAATTTATTTTGAAAAGGGGGTTTAACCTAACTTTTCGATCTTTAATTTTAAACATGGGTGGTCTTGCATGGAAACATTTTAAATGATTCAAATATTATATTTATAGTGTTAGTTGATGATTTAAAATTCTAATACTTCAATAAAACATGTTAAAATTTTTATCAAATTGTAATGGATTAAGCGAATTGTTTTTACTGAAATGATTTTGTATAGTCTTGAGCTTGGGTTTCCTTGGTTTGTTATTTGTTTAGTTGATGCAACTGAACCGGCTGTATAATGTGAAAATGTTGAAAAAAAATTTCAAGGTGATGGAAGCTTGGGTAAAGGGTAAGTTGGTTATGATGTTTGGATTTACTTATGAAAAGCTTTTGAATGGTATAGTCCACCTTCTTGGTGGTGGTGTTTACTTGAAGTTTATGAATGTGAAATTACTTGTCTATTATGAATGAGGTCATGAATGAGTTCATGAAGGAATATTATGTGAAGTAAGATGATTATGATGTTATTTTTGTTAATGTGTTTTATGAAGCTTGTTATGTGAAGTATTCTAAGGATTATGTCTAACTGACTTATATGATTATGTGAAAGCATGTTTAAAGTTGTATGTGATGATTGAATAAGGTCTCCAAAGAATGTATATAATCAATATAAACATAAAGTAAATTGATTCTGCATGTAGTCTTCAGAGTCACACAGACTTTTGGAAAAATGAATGAATGAATAAGTTAAAGAATCTATGAATGAAAGGGGAGTTTTGGGGTGCGAGTGGTGTGAACACTCTTAGTGAGGTTAAGGATAAATGATTTTTTAGTGCAACCATACCTACATCCTAAGAAGTTTTTAAAATAGATTGGAGGATGAATGCCGTGTGTGAATTTAGATGCGATGTTCACTAGTTATCCTTAACCTATAGTATAAAATGTTGTGAATCTGTGGGGAATTATGCTTAGCACTGAGAGGATATGAAGAAGGGGTGGTTACACTTCGTTAGTGGAGAAGAGGGGGGATAGGTTGTATTCCAAGTACACTTTGAGAGAAAAAAACTCATTGATGTAAGAGTGAGTTTCTTCGTAGCAAATTACTTATCCCTAAAAACTAGAGCCTGCATAGGCGTAGCTATTTGGAAAACAATGTAAAAGCTAAAAATATGACCCTACACTACGCAAGTAGGGAACCCTTCCCCGATAAGGGTAGAATTCAGGATTCCATGTCTAGCTCTCATTGTCTATTTTAGCTTAAGCTATTTGCCTAAAAAAGAATGAAAGAACTAAGGCTCCTTAAATACTATAGTACTTAGGGTAGTTGGTGGAATGAGACTCTATATATCCATTGCACTAGGTAGGCATCCTGAACGAGGATTCTCGATGTGTCTTATATGAATTCAATGATCTAAGTCTTCTAAAAGTGTGTACTACTTAGGTTAGGCGGTGTAATGGGACTCCATCTATTCATTGCACTAAGTAAGAATTCCGAAGGGGAAGTGTTGTTATGCCTTATTTGAAATGTTTGAGTGTTCTTCTAATGTCTTGTTATTGTGTGGGGAGTTGTTCTGCCGAGTGGAGTAAGGCTATAATACGTAGTATTAAGGATCTATTAGGTGTCTATTCAAGGATGTGTATGGTCATTTCCATCATGACATACATTGGAAAGTCTTTGGATAATCTTGGTTAGGAAAACTCCTACAGGAATGAGTTTACTTTCTCTTAGGTTGACCTTGGGGGTTCAAGGTGTCTTAATAGGAATGTGGTGTGCTTGATACAAGGGAAACCTTAAGGGGAATTAATTGGGAGTAGTAGTATGGATGCTACTCTCACATTGCACTTGCTGTAACTTATAAGTCCCATTGGAGTAGGGCGCTTAGGTGAAGTTCTTAATTTATGAATGCTTTTTTTTTTTTGAATTATTAATGTATTGACTTGTCTCCCGAGCAAGGTAAGCATATTGTAGGTATTCTTAAGGATAACTTGGTGAGGGAAATCTCTAAGGATATTGGTTAACTGTTTTGGGATTAAATGTGTTCAATGTAAAGTTAAAATGGTTTCACTGTAATTTTGGAGAGCTAACCGTAAAAATGGCCTTTTTGTAAAAAATTTAGAAATACTTTTATAGGTGTTAAATAATGACTTTTATGTTTTTTTATTTCTATATTCGTGAAGGTTACACTTAATTGACATGAAAATCTATATATATTAAAATGTCCTTTTTTTATGTTTTTGCATATACCATACTTAGTACATTGTTATGTACTAACACCATGCTTTTCTATAATCTATAAGTACAAGGTTTTTGAAGCAAGGTTTAAGTCTAGAAGGCAAAGCTTGGTAAAGATTCTCTCAAGACCAAGTATGTCCTCATATATTCAAGGGAATAGTTCTATTTCTTAGTTTCTTTATTTAAAGACTTATTATGTATTTCTTAATGTAAAAGGTCATCTCCCTAAGATACTTATTTCGTTTCTATTAAGTTCGTTTATAAATATGAGATCATTCTTTAGATTTTATGAATGATGTTTCTTTACTTATCTTATTCCTGAAATGTTTTAAATTCTACAGTATTTCAGTTCGATTAATTAATGTAGCTCAGGCTATACAAGACTCCAAAAGGTCAGTTAACCTGCCGATAATCCAGGGGTCTTAACTTATAGGCGGTAGGTACTTAGGGTCGGTAGAAAGGGTTGTATCAGAGCATATGATTATGGGAAATAGTTTAGGATCTAAAGTATCACAAGCCACGTCTAATAGAGTCTTGTTCATTGGTGTTAGTCGCGACATATCCATGGATGAGAGTCTATAGGATGATGGAGATTAACTTTCTTCATTACTCTTGTATCATGCCCTAGAACTTAACTCCATAGATCTCTCTCTTCTTCTACTTTTTCCGATGGTTTATAGGTTTGATTGCTTAGAAAGGGAAATGTTTCTATGTTTGAGGGAGATATAGCTGAGTTTTGGTTCTTATGATTTTTTTCTGGCTAGAAGAGTAAATATGAAGGTTAGTTTTAAGGATTGTGATATGTTGCCATTAATGACTATGTGTGACTTATGAGGTTGGAAGTATTATGATTTGAAATTGTATGGTAATGAGTTCTAAGAATGGTAAGAGTTAGAATGGTTGAATGAATTACTTTTTGAGGAAAATGAGATATCTTATAGTTGTGTACAATGATAGTAGAAGAACTGAGGTTTAAATTAGAGGAGTGTCGAAAGATTTGGTAATGTTGTGAGAAAGAAGGAGTTTTCAGAGGTTTAGCTATCAGGTGCCTAAAAGTTGAATGAGGTTATGTTTAAGTGAGTTTATCTTTGATTTAATCCTAAGATGAAAGTTATGCTTGACTTGTGAGGTTGACGTTTGGTCTTGATGTACATGAGTTGAGGATAGTATGAGTTCGACCTTGTGAGACGCAAAGTGGTACTTTGGGGTAATGAGACCTTGAAGATGTCTTTACACTAAGTGGGGGAGAATGAGTTGAATAAAAAGGTAGTTGTGTATCCTTATCTATACTTCTATCCTTAGTCTTGTTTGAGACCAAAATTCTCAGTAGTTTGGTAATGATAAAGATTCATGCATATTAGTATCAGTTGCATTTTTTTTGGTGTATTAAAAGTGCGCTTGATGGAATAATGTTTGGGAGGCTCTTGATGTTATCATGACGTTATAGGGAGCATCGGTAGTCAACCTATGATCTCTTGTTAACGTGTAGCTAATGATAATTGCGTAAATGCTTCAAGGTTTTTTTTAAATATGTTATAATGTAAGTTTGTATGGTTTTGTCTTTCATATGATCATTCCTTTTTGATGAATTTCTTACAGAGTGAATTGTTGGATTTTGTAGAGTGCTTCACTATGTGAGTTGATGCTCACTGTAAGAAATTCACTTTTTGAAAAAAAAATTGCTTTTTCATGCATTGTGGTTTCAATGTGTGTAAAACTGTTGTATATGAGCATGTTTAATGTTGGAGAAGGTAGTGCCTCCATAAATGAAGAATGAACGTGAATTTTGAATTATGAAAGTTGATGCTAAGTTGCCAATTTTGTAAAATATTTGGAAATGTGAAATTGTGGTCCTTGGTAGTTGGTGATTTTACTCTAAATGTTTGATCATGATTGTAATGTTTTTGTGCTTCTAATTGAGTCCTAGATGGTCTTAAAGTCTTAAGTGTCGTTCGAGGGCGAATGTTGTTCCAAGTGGGGGAGAATGTAACACCCTGAAACAAATTAAGGTGAACTAGAGCTTCATGAATGTTTCTTTATTTAATTGTTTTAAAATGAGTAACATTGATGTTCTAAGGCAGTGTCTGAAGTTTGGAGGTCAAACATCAGAGAAAGTCTATGACGTTCGGAAGGTGTGCCTAAGAAAGTACTTGTGTGTCCTTATGTGTTTTAGAGAGATTTACATGTTCGTCTTAATTGAAATCGGTGTAGGCTGTTCCTCAGACGTAGACAACTAAGTTTAGGGATTTAAAATTTGGGTACGACCCCACCTAGGACAGACTAAGAAGGGTGTTTTCACCTTACCTCCTTTTCTCCTTGGGGAACGAAGAGAATGGGAAAAAGATAGCGTGCGGAAACACAAAAAAGGAACGATATTCTTCCCCTCGCACCTTGCCTTCCTCCGTCCCCCTGGCGGACTTTTTACGCTTCCCCCTCCCTCTGGTGATTGTTCGTCCTTCTGCCGCGCTCGGGGGCGGCGGGGGAGCCGTGCCACGAACCAGTCAACGGCCAGCCCAGCCAGTTGACCAATCGACGGATCGTCGACTTGGTCTGATGATTGGACCTGCAGGTATGCATGATTTTTAGGTTTCATATCCAACCAACGAACCCCCACAACGAGGCGTCATTTGACAAACAGTCCATTGGTTGGAGTCGTTGGTTTTGCTGCCAAAAGCTGTCAAAAAACCTGTTTTGGCTTGGGGTATTTGGTAAATTCACCCCAATTCTTTTATGAACCTTGAGTAATATTTTTAGGGTCTATTAGGTATGTTAAAGGGTTTCAAATGCTAAGAACTAATTTTAGACTTCATTTCCTAAAATCCAAAACCCTTCCCTCATGAAAACTCAATGGGATTTCTTTTATTTGAGTTATGGTAGGAGGGCTTTTTGTGGTTGATTCTTCATTAAAAAATCGGTGGGATTTCTTTTATTTGAGTTCTGGTAGTCATCCTTGAACTCTCTTCAATTCAAGAAGTCATTTTTAATGGATATTCAAAAAGGTTTTTCAACCCTAACTTCTTCTATCTTCAACTCTAAATATGGGCCTTGCATGAAAACATTTGTTATGATTCAAATATGATGTTTCTAATGTTAATTGGTGATTTTAATGCTTAAAATTCAGTGAAAACACGTTAAAGCTTTTTATCAATTCTTGGATTGAGAAATGGGTTCAATGAACATGATTTTGTAGTCATTGAGCATTGGTTTCCTTGTGTTTGTATTGTTGTTTAGCTACTTTCCTAAGGGATATATTGTGATGAAATGTTGAGTAAAACATTATAGGTGATGGAAACTTGGATAAAGGCCAATTTTATTATGATGATTATCTTTACTTATAATATGATCTTGAGTGGAGTGGTCCACCTTCCTGGTGGTGGTGTTTACTTGAAGTGTATGAATGTGTGTATGAATGTGAAATTACATGTGTATTGTAAATGAATCCTGTAGGCATATTATGTGAAGTAAGATAATTATGATGTAATTCTTGTAAATGTGTTTTATGAAGCTTGTTAATCGAAGTATGCTAAAGATTATGTCTAAATGACTTGTATAATTATGTGACACATGTTAAAGTGCATAATGTGATGAATGAAGGTCTAAGCATGTATAGAGCTCAATGTAAACCAAATGATGCTTATGTGCAAGTGTGTCTTCACATGTACACACACACACACATACACAAAATGCTTCTCCATTGTCTAATTATTAATGTGTGGACTTGTCTCCCAAACGAGGTTAGCCTATGGTTGGTGGTATTAAGGATCAGTTGGTTAGGGAAGCCACTAAGTAGATTGATTCACTTTTTTTGGATTAAATGTGTTCACTTTAAAGCTAAAATGGGTTCAGTGTAATTTTGGAGAGCTTACTCTAAAATTGTCCTTTTTGTTAAAATTATGGAAATCTTTTTCGAAATTTAAAATGATGATTCTTATGTTGTTTTATTTATATATTCGTGAAGGCTTTTACCTAATTGGCATGAAAATGTATTTATACTAAAATGCCCCTTTTTGCATGTTTTTGCATATGCCATACTTAGTACATTGTTTGGTACTAACCCATACTTGTCTATACTCTACAAGTAAATGTTTTGGAAGCAAGGTTGAGATTATCTCAAGACTAAGTATGTACTCATATATTCGAGGGAATAGTTCTATATCTTAGTTTCTTTATTCAAAGACTTATTATGTATTTCTTTCAATGTAAAAAGGCCATGTCCGTAAGATATTTATTTTGTGTCGATTAAGTTGGCTTGTGAAGAAGACATCATTCCTTAGCTTTTATGAAAGATGTTTCTTAAATTATCTTATTTGTGAAAAGTTTTAAATTCCTTACTAGTTTTGAAGTCTTATATAATGAATGATAGCTAAGTCTTTTACAAGACCTCCGTAAGATCAAGTAGACTTGTTCCGACTAAGGGTGCTCCCTTTTCCTAGGGGTATTCTCGGAACGTTACAAAGCCAATAACCCCTTACCAAGCTTACTAGTGCAATCGCCAAAGTGAAGCCCCATAACCCCACTCAACTTAGCAAACCAACCAAAGGATCAGAAATAATGTATAACTCCACATAACATAGCATCACAAGTGTACTTCATCATATTTAGCAACATAGACCAATAACATGTTCATAAGTGAAACCAACATCATATAGAATCATTAACATGTAAAGTAATCATATTCATATCATTAACTTTATAAAAGTATACGAAAACAAAAATATCCTCCTAGACATCCATTAAGGTCAACTAGTGTAATGTATAGGTAAAGTCCCATACCCCTACCTAGACTAAGTCAATACCCTCAAGCTATAGTTCACTTTATTACTTTATTTTACTTTTGGGAACATCTTGACTTAACCGATGTAGACCACATGAGATAATGTGGAATCCGGATTCATTGAAACCTACACAAAAAGAAGGTGGACTACTTGCCAAGGTAGTATCAAAACATGAACATAGAATCTACGTGGATTCACTAGTTAGTATTCCTATGGGGGCAATATAGTTCAAGAACAAAAAGACGTATTTAGGACCCTCTTTATGCACCATGAATTATCATATCCAATATTATGAGTACAATAGTGAACCTACCTTCCCTATTTTGAAAGGGACACTCCTCACTACTAGTTCACTCGGTGCTAAGCTAGAGTTCCTTTTGAATATTGTCTTTCTTTAATAATCATAACTTAGTTTAGGTCATAGGAGACTACTCTTTGTATAGTCATATACTTTAGATAAATAAGAATTGTATAAGAACATCCTTTCTATACAACCCACACATGTGAGATTAACACTTTAACATCATCATATCGTAGTACGGGACATAGATGTTTCATAAGCAACACTATATCATTACATCTTAACATATCTCATAAAACACAATAATCAAGACATTTCAATTTCATCCATACCAACACCTACTTAATTCAGTCATACGATATACTTCAAGAAAACTTCATCACCAAGTACAAGCCACCATAGTTGAAGTAAAGGGTTGAACCACAAAGACTTACCCAATCTCCTTCACAAGCAATCATCCAAGGTTTTACCGTAAACCATCCATCAATAAAAATTGGTTGTAATATCATCGCTCCATATTAAATAACATAATGTCTACATCAATTATAACCATCTTAAACAATTCAATCAATAGTTCATGACCTAGGGATAAAGAATTTGGTCGATTTCATCATTGCTACCACATACAAGGTATAATCATCAATAACTAGCATAATTAAATCACTATATATCATAATATAAGCATAATAATCAAAATAAACCATATACAATCCAATTTAGAAGATCCAATTCGTATTAGAAATAAACCCATATGAAATCATCTTTAAGAAAACCAATTTCAAAAGAACCCTTTGGGAAAAGGAATCCCAAAGGTGAAGAGTTCACATGCCTTGTTATTTGTTGAATATTAATGGAGAAAATAAACCTTATTTATGAATTATAAACCTCAGATTTTGTTCTTCCATGGAGTTTCCTTGAAAGACAGAAAGTAGAGAGAAGGAAGAGCAATTTGTGTTTGGGAAATTGTGGGGTGTTTAGTTGAGTTTAGGCTTAGGGTAAGTTATATAGTTAATTAACTAAAAAAATTAACCAACCATAATCACTAATTAAAACCCTAACTTAATAACTTAATTAGACGAACCAATTAAAAAGAGGAAAGTGCAGGCCTGATCTACGAGACCCTGACCTACAAGCGTAGGTTAGTCGACGACCTCACCCCCAATCATCCTGCACGATCATCATTATGGCCAGAGTGTTTTCATTTGTCAACTTTTCGGAAAGTTCCTAAGTGTTAGTCGATGGAGGCATCGAAGCCTCATCGATTAGAACACGCTCCGTCGCTTGCAACTGTTGGTGCACACTGTCTTGTGACAGCCTCTTGGCCACAATGGGAAGGTCCTCCTCATGGACACTTAGTGAGGTCCATGGAGAGTCATACCTGGACGTTTTGAACCTAAACCTACTCTTATACATTCTTGAAACCGTTTTACCATATTTCATCATAATTCGACTCTTGAAACCCCATGAAATAGGCTAAGGCATAGTAGCATCTTTTGCACTAGTCTCTGGACGTCGTGGACATTCCTTGACTTTTAACTCTAAAACTTAATAAATTACTTTTATACTTTATTAATGACCTTAAAAAGTGTTATAGACCTTATACACTCATGTAAGGCTCTATATTAGGTTATTGACTTTCCGAGTGTGACATTATCCCCAAAAACATACGTCCCCGAATGACATTTAAAAGTTTTAAAGGGAAAGGATAGACTCAATACTAGCAGCCCAACCAACAACAACATATTAGACATGAGTTACAACTCATATTAACATAATCAACATGGTATTTAGTCATAGCATTTTAAAACTTCAATTACTACACATAAGAGCATAAAACCACAATATGAGGAATTTCCTTCGCGGAACAACATGAGCTCAAAATATCAGTAAAGATTCAATTATGCCAAAAATTCAACCTATTAACATGTTCAATATCATTTCATAAAGGCAATAAAATACAAAGTACGCAATAAGTGCAAAACAAGAAAAAGATCATCCTTTTCATCAAACTTTATTTCAGCAAAAATCTTTACCATAAAAGTTCAAATCTTTACAAAACAACTCAAATTCAATTTAGCTCATTATTTCCATTATTCATAGGAACAACTAACCTTAATTATCAAAGAGATGATGGTAAAGAGACTTCATGTTAACCTCAGCCTCCCTTGTTGCTCCCTGAACTGGGTGATTTCTCAATCGAACTTTTACGGAGGCCACCTCATTGTTCCTCAATTTCTTCACTTGACGATCAAGTATTTTCACTGGAACCTCTTCATAGGAGAGGTTCTCATCCACTCCTAGACACTCAATAGGAATAATGAACTCGAGATCACTATTGTACTTCTTAAGCAAGGAGACATGGAACACCATATGAACTGAAGTTAGTTCACTTGGTAATCTAAAGTAGTATGCAACATTTCCAACCCTTTGCAAAATTTCATAGGGACCCACATAACGGGGACTCAACTTTTCTTTCTTGCATAACCTCATCACCACTTACATGGGTGAAATTTTCAAATACGCTTCATCCTCTTCTTCAAATTCAAGCTCTTCTCCTATTGTTGGAGTAAGACTTTTGCCGACTATAGGTTTTCTTCAACCTATCCCTTATGACGCGAACTTTGTCCAAAGTCTGATATACCAATTCGGGATCAAGAAGTGAAAACTCACCAACTTCAAACCATCAAACAAGAGATCTACATCTCCTACCATGCAAAGCTTCAAAATGAGCCATGGATATAGAAGAATGGTCTCTATTGTTATAAGAGAATTCAACCAATGCCAAATGTTCCTCCCAAGTTCCCATGAAGTCAATAAACAAGCTCTAAGCATATCCTCAAGGGTTTGAATAGTATGCTCTGCTTGACCATCCATTTGAGGAAGAAAAGCGATGCTTAACTTCACCTTTGTACCCAACCCCTTTTTGGAATGATCTCCAAAACCTAAATTTGAATTGTGCACCCCTATCCGATATGAAGTATAACGGAATAACATAAAGACACACAATCTCATTTATGAAGATCCTTGCATAATGTTTCACCGAGTAAGTGGACTTGATGGGAATAAACTATGCGCACGTTGTCAATCCATCCACTACCACCCATATAGAGTCATTTTTCCCTCTAGCCCGATGAAGACCCACTACGAAGTCTATAATAATCTCTTCTCTCTTCCAAGTGGGAACTTGCATTTCTTGGAGTAAGCAACCCAACTTTTTGTGCTCAATTTTCACATGTTGGAAATTTGGACACTTTGCAACAAATTACGCTATGTCCCTCTTTAAGACATCCCACCAAAAAACTTCTCTAAGATCATGATAAATATTAGTAGAACTGGATTAATAGAAAAATGGGAACCATAAGTTTCCTCAAGAATCCGGTTTCTCAAATCATCTACATTGGGAACACAACCTTCCTTGATACCTCAAAACACCATCCCCCCAAAAGAGAATGACTCATTTAGCTTTGAATAATCAATTCCTTCAATTCCGTCAACAATTTATCAAGCTATTTCTTAGACTTCACCTTAAAACAAAAAGACGATTCGGAGTTATGATGGACCATAAAACCACCATTTAGGGAATCTTCCAATCTATCACCAAAACGAGCTAACCTATGAATATCCTTCACTAGGTCTTTCTTGGATTCTTCTATATTAGACATACTATTCATGTTCATACGACATAGAGCATCCGAAACCACATTGGATTTTCAGGGGTGGTAGGGTACACTCATGTCGTAATATCTCAACAATTCCAACCATCTTCTTTATCAAAGATTAAAATCCTTTTGAGTAAACACATATTGAGGACTCTTATGGTCGGTATACGCATCAACATGAACACCATACAAGTAATGCCTCCATATTTTTAAAGTAAACAGCACGACCGCTAACTCAAGATCATGAGTGGGATAATTCTTATCATGCACCTTAAGTTGTCTAGATGCATAGACTACTATTTCCCTTCTTGCATTAGAACACATCCCAAGCCCACTCGGGATGTGTCACAAAAAACCACAAAGGCGTCAGTATCCTCCGGTAAAGTCAATACCGGAGTGGAAATAAGCCTATCTTTCAAAGTTTGGAAGCTTCTTTCACATGCCTCTGACTACTCGAATTTCACACTCTATTGGGTCAAGCTAGTCATGGGAGAAGCAATGGACGCAAAACCATCCACAAACCTCCTATTATATCCCTATAGACCCAAGAAACTCCTAATGTCGGTTGGAGTCAATGGTCTAGGTGAATTTTTCATTGCCTCGGTTTTCCTTAGATAAACCTAAAGCAAAACTCACATTTGCTATACCTGGAAACTATTTGGTGTTCCTTAAGCACTTGTAATACAAACCTCAATTGTTCTATTTGTTCACCCTCATCGATTTGAGTTATTTTTTAAGTAAGTAAGTATGAGAATGAGAAGATTCATATACAAGAGTTTCTTATTAATATTTTGACACTTGATTCGGGTCGTTCATGCCCATAACTTCGTGATGAACTCCATTAGTTGAGTACCTTTGAGAGGAGTAGTATCTTCAAGTTCTATGTTTTGAGTTTTGAGTTCCTAATCCCATATGAGATTATAGTTTTAACAAGTGGACTGTTACATGGTACCAATGATGTTCTTGATTTGAATTGTTCATGTCCATAATTTTGCATAAACCTTATAAGTCGAACAGTCTTCACATGAAAAGTATCTTCGAGTCCTTAGTTAAGTAGTTAATGCTGATAATTTCGCATAATCTTGAAATTAGTAGTATCATTGACTCGTTGAGTTATGGAATTCATGAATTCCAAGTACAAAGTTCAATGCATATTTATTTAAAACCTTTAATTGAGTCGTTCACGTCCATAATCTGACATGAACCCTATATAAGAAGTCTTTTTCCAAATTGTTTTAAAACTTGTTTTAAAGACATGAGCAGTGAGTTGAGAAAGAGTAGATTTGAGTTCATTTTCTTTTAAATGATAAGCGGGAAATATGTCTTCCCAGGAGTAAATGTTTTTACATTTAAGATGAAAGGAAACTGAGATTTCTAAAAGAATTCTGAGCAGTTTGAGTACTACCTCTTTCAAGAAAAAGACGAGTTTCTAGAAGAATTCCTAAAACATGAATAGTATGATGATTGAGTATGTCATCAATGTTTAAGGAGAATGGTATCTTGAAATACCATAAATGTTGATGCAGTATGACATCTCGAGTCATAAATGATCATAATAACAAATGAATTAGATATATTTTTTGGTAAAGACTTTTCAAGAGAAATTACCTCTTTTAAGAGGATAGTTTGAGAAATTATGTCAAACCAGAGAAAAAGTTACGTTTTGAAACATATTATTTGTGTATATTTTGGGAGAGCACCAACATGGGACACGAGTTCATCATAAATCAAGTATGTATAAACCATATAGTCATCATGGGTAGAAAGGATCATACTTTTTCATTTGACTCCTTAGAACTTTTTAGCATCGGCGAGTGGTTCAAGATACTTAAGACGTTTTGTATAAAGGAAGAGCATATGACAGTTTTGGCAGCATGGGCAGGATATTGTATCATCACTTGGGTTCATAGTTGTGGTTATAAGTTAGGAAAACTCCCACTATATTATATAATTTTATATATAATAGAATTTTTATTGTAATTTCTTTAATACATTGAGTAGTCACCTACTGTTATAAATGCATTGAATAAACATGCACTGTTATTGTTGTTTTTACCTTGCATTTGAGTTGAGTATCTTGAGTTAAGTATCTTGATTTGATCTATGTTTCATTATGTTGAGTACCTTATTGTTGATTTTCATTGAGTTGAGATCCTTATTACTGGGTCAAGTGTCTTATCCTTAAGTACTTCTTATTTGAGTAAGTTTGAGTCATTTTGAGTATCCTTGAGTATTTCTTGAGCTGAGTAGGTTTGAAAATAGGCAAGTTTATTTCCTTTTATCAAGTTCAGTCTTATTTTTCTGCTTTACAATTCCCCTTAAATGCTCTTACATTTGGTGTATTGAACCATTTTTTCTTGCATCCTTTCTTGATGTGGATTAAGGTATTCGGGATCATCAACGGGAGGTTTGTTTTTACCTCATGGATTTCGAGTTAGCTAGGGTTAACCTCCTTGCTTTTGGAGGATTTCATTACTTTCAGTTATTTCGTTTGTTAGGATGTCATGGGTCTTGTATCGACTTCCATTTTGTCAGTTAGAGGCTTTATTGAAAGATATTAGAGTCTTATTAGTCTTTTTCATTTAACTTGTTAAATGTTTTAAAGTCTTCAGTTGCGTACTTTTAGCTATACGAATATACAATTATATTCCGAGTTAATTATTTAAGTTTCAATGAATTTTAATTCGGTTTGAATGCTTACATAGGCTTGAGTTAGTCTTTTGCTTATAGTCTGGCATGATAAGAGTTCGCTTGGAGGCCAATAATGGTTCTCGAGTATTGTCCACGTCCAGGGTGTAGGCTCGGATCGTGAAAGTTTCATTTCTCAATCACCCATTCAAAGTATGTATTCAATTCTTTATTATTTAATGGGATGTAAATTTAATTGTCAAAGGGAGCTATAATGAGTATTTTTTAAATATTTAATTAATTATTTATTTTACAATAATTGTATTAGTGGAAGGGTAAGATATGTTATAGTTTATATATGATAGTTTAAGATTAATAGTATTATTGTAATAACAAAATTTTATAGGGGTATTTTGGTATTTCAACTGTCAATTTTTTTTAAATACGATGATCAGTTTTTAGACGCGTGTGTTGCATGTGTGTCCCATGCAATATTTTATAAATTTATTTGGATGATTAAAATTCCATGAAAACATGCATGTAATGAGTACTAAAATACAATAATCTCAAATAAATGTTATAACAATAATTTTTTGTAGAAAATTAAATTAATAGAGAGAAAATATAAAAACTTAACATAGGAGACAATATAACATATACATCGTTTTCATACTTTAATCATAACAATATATAAATGGAAAAAGAAATACAAAATTGGTAAATAATTTTCCACATTTTTGTCCAAACAATCTCTCACATTCAATCAAAAGTAAAAAATCTTCTCCATCGAATCAAATTTAAACATGAATGGAATAGAAAAAAACACTTCATTTTTTGAAAGTGATATATAGTTATGCTAAGGTAGATATATGATATACTTTATATGTTGATATCTTCACTTCTTTAAATTTAAAATGACAAGTATAATCTTGGATATGAGTTTCATGAAACACAAAAGATGAATTTATACAGATAAAATAGAGGAATACCAAAAGGCATCTTAAAGTTTTAAATTAAATATTTGAATGATAAATCTTAACAATTGAATAGGTAATTAAATATCAGTTAACAAGGAAATTGGTTAAAACAAATATGAAGAAAAATAATTTAGAATATGTAGAAGATAAGTAAATGAAGTGCAACTATTATTTAAATGAAACGCCAATAATAGCTGAATTTCAAAGGGCCAAAATAGATAAAGAGAAAACTTTAAGAATATTAAATATATGCAATGAACCCTCATAAAACATGGAAGACTTAACAATCCTCCTTCGAGCATATGCACTCTCCATTTACTAAATGTAGTAATTGATTTTCACTAATAACTAAATATTTATAATATTTTTAATTTAATTTTGGGGTAAATTTTTTTAGCATTCTTTAGTATCTAACGTTTTATATGGTGAAAACTATTTATATTTTTAATTCATATAAAAAGAGTGAAATGTATCAACTTTATTAGAATAAATATATAATTTAATTAACCTGCATGTAATATCTTTTTCTAGCTAATACAAAGTGTAACAATCCATTCAAAGAACAAGTTATTTAATAAGAACTACAACTGGGATCAAATAACAGGAAAACTATGTACCAGAGACTATCATGAATTGAAGGATTACCTAACATTTAAAAGGCTATGTAAAATTGGAGTTAAAAGATAGAAGAAAATTATCAATAATGGCTACGAATCAAGCATGTTATTACTGTTTGATATTCTTGGTCAACAACTAGTTACTGAGAGAGTATTACAATTCCAACTTACAACTCTTGAGTAATGACAATTTTTTTCTTGGAAGATTTCAGTTTCAAGGAACGGCCGTAAGAGACACATGACAAAAAGGAAAAAAATCCAACCCGCGTACCCGCCTTGCCCCGCATGTTTTCTTTTGAAAATTTTTTTGTATCCACCCTGCTCCGCTCTGCCCCAAAAATTTCTAACCCAGACTGCCCCGCAAATACTATAACCCGCCCTACCCATTCCCATCTCCGGTAAAATATGATATGATGTTTGGGTACATGTGTTGAGAAATCAATTTTTTTTCGTTGGTGTTGGGATTTATGTAGTTTAATTATGATGATTGACAGAGAAAGATGAAACACGTCAGTCAACATGGTCCAAAGGTGCACTATCATGAGTACTTGAATTCGAGAAAGATTATTTAGATTGAACAAAAGACGAGTGTAGAACTAAAGGAATAAAAAATGTTAATTTCATGAAAAATCCCAATGAAGTAAACATCTGTTGAATTGAAGCGAAAGAAAACAAATGAGTTCTATTTGAAGAAGGAGTCTAATAAGGCAAGGAGTTTTAATTTAAGAATGAGTCTCACTTAAAGTAAAACTCTTCAAGTTATTGCTGAATTGAAGTGTTGAAGTTAGAAGACAATACAAAAGAATTAATGAATGTAATATGAAGAAGGAGTCTAAAGAAGCAATGAGTTTGAACTGAAGAAGAGTGTTAATTGAAGTAGAACTCTAAGTGAAGAGAGTTCAAGTAAATGAGGATTTTGAAATAAACAATAATTCTATGAAGAATTGTGTTTAAATAGAGGCAAAGTAGTTCAGAATAATTATGCACTTACACAAGTAAAAACAGCACATCAAAGAATCTAATTCCTTTACAAAGTTTATGTGTTAGAAGTTTTTCGTTGTGAATAAGTCTTGATGTCATCTTAGTTTATATAAACTCAATCAAGGGTGTTGTCTTCAGGTAGTGATAAATCGAAGAGTTAAGAACACGTACCTTGGGAGGTTTATGTTGAAGGTTAGGAATTAGAGCTAATTACAAGTATTACAAGAGTTCTAATCTAAATCTATAATTAGGAGAAGGTAGTTTGACAAGTTTCTAATCCATCTCTAGGGGAGGCTCAGAACTTTAGTAAGTGGGAAAACTAAATCATGATGCAGACAGGTTCATGATTTTGACACCTTTGGTTAGTCAGGTTGTTTTTCAAGTTAAAAATAGTGTTCTACTTACTATCCTTACTGCTTTGTTGAAACACGTTAGAAAATCTGTTTCACGGTTAGGCTAAAAGTCAAAATCAGCAAATTACTAGGTCGTGCAGACTAACAATTGGTGGTTTCATTAAGTGGAAAATTTAATCGGGAAAAAGAACACGATGAAGGTGATCTACTGGTGGATACTGGAGAGTGTATCACAAATTGCTTTTTCAATAAAATTATGTAGCCCTTTAAAGGATTGTTCAACCAGAGTTGTGGTCGACTTAAATGAAATCCTTAAGAAACCAACACGTGATATTGATAATAGCGTCATTAATGAACGTCTTTTAACCAATTTCATTTCAATTTTGGTGTAATTACCTTCATTGCCTACATTCATGGATTTGCATTAAATCTTTGTATAAAGGAATCCTTGAATTAGTTATGAGTTCTTAGTTCTAACACGTTCTAATAAGAACGTAGAGAGACATGAATTATTTGAAGAAATTAGAAAATAGAGTTGTTTATTTGTGAATTTGTATGTTGGGAGCATGTTGATGGTTCTTAAATGGGTGTGATGAGCAGGGGTATTTTGATAACTTCCAGTGCGACGTACAAGATATTGTGGAATTTTATTTTTGAATCCAGGTACATTTATCACTAAATAAGACTGATAAAGTTGGGATTTTTGAGCCGAGTAAAATGTTTGAATGTCTTATTTAGCCAATCTAGGTCGATTTGACAACCGGTTAAAAATGACTAGGATTAGAAAAAATAATTTTATGCATACTTTGAAGAAATCATATGTTCTTCTCTTCTTCTTTCTTCAGTCTAAACTTTTCATCCTATTCTTATATCCTTAGTTTCTTTTTAGTTTTCATTGTAATTCAAGAGTTTACGTGTTTTTTTTACTATCTTATCTTATAATATTTGGGTATTTGTGTTGTGAATTCCACATTGTTTCAGTATATCAAAGAATTAGTAGATCAACATAACCCAAATGAGAATAAAGTAGAATAGTGAAGTTATAGTATCATAATACCATACAATAGGCTCATTCTACAAAAAAACATAGTGATTGTGTATTTTTATTACAATAACAAGGGGCTCAATTGGCATTTACTCAAATGGGTGTAAATTCACTTATTCAAGATTAGAAAATCCCCTAGGATTAGGGGAAACTTAAATTTTAGAATGATAATACATCATGTCATATCACCTGAATGAATGATAATGTGACATGTGTATTTACCTACTGAATACATTCGGCATCCCTCAAATGATTATCAAATTTATGATTATGTTTTTCCAAAATCTTCTTTTATTTCTTAATAAATTACATATCAAGTCAATAGTATTTACTCCATAAATTTTTTATGTATTCAAATAATATTTCTTTTATCATATATAATATATTCTCTCATTTACCTCCGTAAAATTACTCAGTAACATATTATTGATAAATACATTTTCAGAAATGTATTTTACAAAGCAAGAAGCAGATTACTAAGAGAATGAATATTACAGGAACAAACGAAAAAGTTAACGAAAAGATCTGAAATGGACTTGGATGGTGACAAAGAAGAAACACAATAATAAAAAAACTAGATAATGACACAGAAAAGAAGACAATGAACGCATAGGAATGGTTGGAATCAGCAACAACAGAGCAGTGAACCAATTTTCTAGCTTTAAAAAGACATAGTCACCTTCATTGATGAAGATGAATGTGTCCACCAAGTGTCTATAAGTTGCTCATCATAAAAAATCACTTCTTTTAAATGTTCACCACAGAAACATAGTTATGCACCTATGCAAAATGAAACACAAAACATCAATGAAATGAAGAAATTTGAATCAAGCATGAGGGAAGTTAAGCCATAATCGTTAGTCAATGCCCCTTAATTCTGCAAAATAATTTCTTTTGAGACATAATTGAGTTTTAGAAATCAATAAAACTCTTCACATTTTTGTGTAGGATTAACAAAGAAAAGTTTGATGCTTCAATACAGAGGCATTCCTGCTGGATCAAGCTCCCACAAACCTTCTAAACTGCCACGTCTCTCTTTTTTCAGGCGAAAAACATGACTTTTATGAAAAAACCTGAGATTCTAGGATACACATGTTGGGTTTTAGCAAAATATAAATAGGAAAAGAAAAGAGAAAAGGAAAAAGTGGGAGAACCAATTTTGGAGGGAAATGAAAAGTCATTTGCAAAACGCAAATGATAATTCATTTCTCCTATATTGGTAGAAGAAAGGTAAATTTTGTCCTTATTTCGAGAAACACTTCCTTTACTTCTTATAATGTTAAGAAGAAAATGCCCCATCGCACTGTAGTCGTCGCTCACTCGACCTCAGATTTTGATTTGGATTTCGCAAATGATTTGATTGATAATATTTTTGGACAAAATGTATTTCATCAATCTCATTAATGAAATTATTTTATCTAATTTCCTTTATATTATTATCTAATTCCGGATATGAGTTAGTTAGTTAATTAATAGAATTAATTTCATTTAATAGGATTTATTTAAATTCCCATTTAACAGTAATGTTTTCCTTAAAGGACATGTTCCTTCCAGAAAGATAAAACGATCTGAAATGAAATATTTCAACACAAGTGTTCACACCATTGTCGAAAAGACGCGTTCCTTTGTTACAAGTGACCCTAAATAAGAGTTTTTTCGTTTTCCAAAGCATTGAATTTTTTTCCCTTTGTGCATACATTTTCTCTCAAAAACAAAATTGTCGATCAACTAAGTTTGTGTATGATCTTGTTATTGTTCTTGCGTTCGCTGAAGTTATTGAAATTTGAGGTACCGCTACTTAATGTATAGGTTTATCTGTTTTATCTTGGGAAAAAATAATTTGCAACCTCGGGTACATTGAGGGTATTAAATTTATTAACCAAACACTGTGGTTTTTGTGGACACGAATTCACAATATTCTCTCTTTTTCATGTATTTTCCGTTTTTGTATTTTTTTATTAACCTGAATATAGGAGATAATAATCTTAAGAAATTTAATAGTTTCTGTATTTGAGGTTTCTGCACATTAAAACCATTATGATTTTCTACTATGTTTGAGTTTTTAAAGTTCATTAAATTAACAATTAAATGAACATAAAAAACTTTATCATTAAAATAGAAACAACTTGTGTAAGGATTTATTTTTAATGTTAGAATTTAACAGACTAAAATCGTCTGCCATTTCTGACAGAAAATGACATATTCAAGTCAAGTAAAACACTAATGCTGCATTAACATCGGCTGCACACAATTGTTCAACTGCTTCCCTAGCACCGGTTGAGAAACCTGCAAAGTTTTCTGGAGTTGACTTCAAAAGATGACAACAAAAAATGTATTTGTATCTCACTATGTTGAGTCTGCGGAGGTTCATTAATGATAATGTTCCTGTTATGTCGGATGAAACTCCAACGGAAGAACGATCTTTGTAACAAAAGCATGGACACATTCAGATTTTTAGTGTAAAAAATATATTCTGAGTCGCCAGCAAGATGATCTGTACAATGTGTATAGTAATGTCAAAACCTCAAAAGAACTGCAGGAATGGTTTAGGAAAAGAAGTTACAAAACGAGGATGAGAAGAATAAAACTTTCATTGTCACAAAGTTTTTGGACTATAAGATTGCACATAAGGTTGACCCCCAGACGTTAGGGCGGCGGTCCATCGTTCATTTAAGGACTAAGAGATCCTCTTAGTTTCATTGTAATTAATTCCTAGGTTGAAAAAATGCGGGGAAAAAATTTAAAACATTCATTATCAGACAGGTTAGTTTAAATAGACCTATACATACACATAATATTCTATTCATACGACTATCGTAGATCCTTCGTAGAGGAAGGTTACTAGGCTTCTACTTTTATTGCACTACACATACGAAAATATAGAAATATTCTCAAAGCTTATGTCATCTCATACCATCAAAAGGAATATCACAATATGGGCATAACCCTTACATAAATCCAACAAGACCACATATAGGTCATACAAAAGTATCGTACTCAATTTAAAAGGGAAGAAATGAAGAAGTCATTAAGCTAATAACAAGTCCGTAAGCTAGATGATGGCATTTCCTTCGAAAGTTGAGGACATAACTCACTTGGATGAAAGGAATAATCCAAGACTTCAACAATGTCACCTTCCAAACTCTTCAACTACCGAACTCTAAAATGTTCAGGGAAAAGGGAAGAAATGGGTTTAGTACTCCACATGTATCTAAGTTGAGACCTTATGCATACACAAGAAAACCATTCTAAAAGGGACTTTTAGTCAAAACAGCCATTGTACCCCTTTACGGGACTTAATGCAAAGCAAGTAAGTCCTATCACCAACCAAACAGACTTAATATCTCAACAAGTTATACGTAACCCAACATACTTGAAACCATGATTTACTACAACCCTAACATCACGTATATAAATAACAGAATGAATAAGAGTCAAACAATCATAATAATCAAGACAACTACTCACAAGTCCTTATCAAGTCAACAAGTGCAATGACCAAGAAAATCCCTATAACCTTACTCAATAAAATATCTCCAACAAGAAAACATAACCAATATCCAACTTTACATATCATGGAATTTCGGGTTACATTAACATTACAACACAAAGAATATTCATAAATAAAGTAATCAATATATAGTATCAACAATGTGCCATGGTCATCATATATACATTATATATTATCATAAAAGAAACATATATAAGAACCTTCTCCTAAGGCTCCCTTCAAGGATAACTATTGCAATGATTAGGTAGAGTCACATACCCCTACCTAAACTAAGCTAGACCCCTCAGGTTATCTAAGTTAGATTTCAAGTCCTTTAATTCGTTTTACTTTTTGGGAACATCATGCCCTAACCGACATAGACCATATGAGCTAGTGTGGAATTCGGTGTCATAAAACCCTACACCAGAAGAAGGCGGACTACTTTCCAAGTTAGTACCAAAACATGAAATATAGAAACTACGTGGATCCACTAGCTAGCATTCCTATGGGGGCAACATAGTTCAATAACTAGGAGATATAGTTGGGACCCTCTTTATGCGCCATGCATTATTGTCTCAAAATAAAGAGTAATCTGTATCCTACCTTTCCTATGGGAAGCGACACCTCCTCAACTCTAGTTCCACTCGGTGCTAAGCTCGCGTCCAATTTCTGAAATGTCTTTAAGCATTCATTATCAATCAATTTGAAATGGGTTCGGCCATAGGGTGTACCCTTGGTATAATCATCATCATCAATATCTCAATAAAATTGGTTATGAGTAAATTTCTTTCTCACAATTCATACAAGTGAGGTTAACACATTAACATTCCATAGCACTAATCAAGGGCACATTGATAGTTTTCACCATCCTTAATAACATCAACGTTAATCAACCTCACAACATAGTCAACACATTTCAATTAAACATCATACCACCCTATGATCCCAGTATAAGGTATACTTCAATGTAATATCATGACTTAAAAACAACAAATCACAATTGGAAATAAAGATAGAATTTCGAATACTTACCAAGTGTTCATCATAGTCTATCATCAAGGTCTTACCATCAACCCATAACTCAACCTAAAATAAGAGGTAACATCATGACACAATGATAACCAATAGAGTAAAAAGACCAATTGAATCTCTATAACATTAAACTCTAGATCTCAACTTGGAAAGAAATATACGCTATTTAACCTTTACAATTCATAACCTAAGCCACATATAAAGAAATATCATGATAGGCCTATAATTCATCTTAATTAATGATAATAACACAATAGTATAGTAGTTTAATCAATAACCAACTCAATTGAATGATCACAATACAATATATGTCAAGATCACAACTTAAGGTTAGGGATGGAGGATCATATTCTTCAATTTAGGCCAAAACATCAAAAATTATCACAAACAAGTTAAATTACATGTTAATTTACTCAATACAACCTAAATAAATCATTAACAACTCAATTCATAACTTTAATTTCGTAATTCGATGAAACCTATAAGAAAACTAAACTTTTGAAATCTATTTTAAAGGAACCCTTTAAAGAAAGAGTCTCAAAGGTGAATAGAACTCATACTTTAACGTTTGTCATCAATTTGATGGTGAAGTCTTCCATTTCTAGCCCTCAAACTCTAATCCTTGCTAGTCTTTGATGGTGAGTTCATGTAGAGAGAGAGAAATACGAGAGTTTATCTGTGAGTTGTCTTTAGGTTAACGAGGGTTGAGGGTATTTATAATGGGACTTAATAAACATAATTAGTATCTATTGAATCCCAAACTAACCCCTAAACCACATTATTAATTAAATAAACTGAATTTAAAATGTGCAGCAACATAGGACCCTTACATACGAGACCCCGCTAACGGGCCTTCTATGAGTACACGAACATTCCCCCTCCCTCCTGCACTTTGTATTCTTTGTCTGATACTTCCCACTCTAGGAGCTTCCTCCAATTGTCTAAGTTTGGGACGATGGTGGCATCGATGCCCTATCGATTCACACACGGACCGTAACCTGCACCTCTGCACTCTGTCGATGAGTTTAGAGGTTGTGCGGGTGAACAGGCTTTCTCCACCAGCATAAATGTGGGACAAAGACAGCATTGACGCCCCGTCTATCCACTCATGGTCCGTCTTCTGTCCCGTCGATTCACACTGCGAGGCAGTGTTGCATCCGACTATAAGGGTCCTCCTCAAGGGCCCTTGCTTGGTCTTTGGGGAGTCTTACCCGGACGTTTCAACCATGAAACAGCTCAAACACATATTATCTACCTTTCCACCAATGTTCGTACATTTCTTACTTCTAAAAGTTAGTCAAATAGGATAAGGCACACTAACATCCGTTTGAACCAACTTCCCAGAGACGTTCTTGGACGTTTTGGTTCTTTAGTCTCCTAAATGACCTATATTCAATACAAATTTATTTAGAAATAGTACTTAGACCTTATTATACCTATGTCAGGCATTACAATGTGGCTTGAATTTTCAAGGTATTACATTATCCCCCCTTAGGAACATTCATCCCCGAATGACACTAAAATTCTCTTGAAGGAAGGAATAGACTCAAGACTATCAGCCCAACCAATCAACAATATCATATCAACATAAATCCTATCATTACAACAAGGAAAATATAAAAATACATATTACCACACATAAGGCTCAAAACACTTCATCATAAGGCATTTTCTTCTCAGAACACTTATGAAATCAACATACATTACATAAGTCAATTAGCACAAAGTTCAACTTAACAACACGCTACCTATCATTTCATAAAGACCCACCATATCAAAATGCATAACATAACTCAAAACAAGCAAAAATAATATTTCAAGTTTTTAAGAGAAATACTACAGTTACTTCCTTCTAAGTTTTTCAAAAATGCATAATGTGCGAAACTTCACCAGAAATAAAGAAACCTCGATTCTAGTCATATTTATATTATTAAAAAAATGACTAACCATAATTTTAAAAAAGATGAGGGTAACGCGACTTCATGTTGGGCTTGGCCTCTCATGTTGCACCATCAACTAGATGATTTTTCCATAACACCTTTACGGAAACCAACTCTTTATTCCTTAACTTCTTGACTTGTCTATCAAGAATATGAACTTGAAATTCCTCGTAAGAGAGGTTATCCTTTACACCAAGACCTTCATTAGAAACAATGTATTCGAGATCATCGATACACTTTTTCAACATAGAAACATGAAAAACAAGATGAACCAAAGCCAATTCACTAGAATGTTTCAATTATGTTACAAATCATTTGCAAGATTTCATAGGGACCCACATAATAAGGACTCAACTTACCTTTCTTGCCAAATTGAACCACCCCTTTCATTGGTGAGAATTTAAAATACACCTAATCACCTTCTTCATACTCCAAATTCTTTCTCATATGATCGGCATAAGACTATTTGTCGACTATAGGCCATTTGCAACCACTTCTTTATGATATGAACCTTTTCCAAAGTCTTATAAATAAACTCGAGAGCAAAAAGCGATGCCTCATCCAGTTCAAACCATCCAATAGTAGACCTACATCTCCTACCATACAAGGCTTCATAGGGAGACATGGAAATTGATGAATGAAACCTCTTTTTGTAGGCAAACTCCACCAAAGGTTAATGTCTATCCCAACTCCCTTTGAAATTAATGATGCACACCCTAAGAATATGTTCAAAGGTTTGTATCGTACGCTCCGATTGACCATCCTTTTGGGGATGAATATCGGTGCTTAACTTCACCATAGTACCCAATCCTTTTTGGAACGATCTCCAAAATCTAGATGTGAATTGTTATCCCCGATCCGATTTGATGGATAACAGAATACCATTGCGGCACACAATCTCATCTAGGAAGATTCTTGCATGATCCTCAACCGAATGTGAAGACTTGATTAGGATAAAGCGAGCAGACTTTGTCTATCGATCCACAATCACCCATATGGAATCATATGACTTTTGAGTCCAAGGTAAACGCACTACAAAGTCCAAATTGATGACTTCCCACTTCCAAGTAGAAATTTGGATCTCTTATAGTAAGCCACCTGGCTTTAGGTGTTCGTCCTTTACTTGTAAGCAATTCGGACACTTAGTAACAATCTATGTCCCTTTTTAGACCTTCCCACCTATATATCTCCCTTAGGTCATGATACATTTTTGTCGAACCCGGGTGAATTGAGTAGTGGGACCCATGTGATTCTTCTAGGAATTAATTCCTAAACCCATCTACATCGGGAACACACAATATCCTTTTGTAACTTAACACACCATACCCCCATTAAGAGAATGATTCATTCAAGTTGCCAAAAACAGATTCTTTTAATTCCATTAAGGCTAGATCAATGTGTTATTTTGACATCACCTCAACAACTAAAGATGACTATGAGTTATGATGAACTATAGCACCCCCATCCGGAGAACGCTCCAACCTCACCCCTTACCTAGCGAAAATATGTATTTCCTTTACTATGTCATTCTTGGATTCGTCAAGATGGGATACACTACCCATAGTTATACGACTTAGGAAATCCACAACAACATTAGCGTTGATGGGCTGATAAAGGACACTCATATCATAATCTTTCAACAACTCTAGCCGCCTTCTTTGTCGGAGATTCAACTCCTTTTGGGTAACTACATATTAGAGACTGTTATGATCGGTAAAAGCATTAACTGAACCCAGTAAGTAATGCCCAGAATTATCAAGAAAAAACACCCTGCCGAACTTTAAGGGTCATGATTGGGTAATTCTTCATTTTCTCCAGTTGCTAGAGGCTGGCTATCATGTTCCCGTGTTTCATAACTACACACCCCAAACCCACTCGAGATGCTTCACAACACACCAAAAAACCCTTTGTGCCATCCAGTAAGGTCAACGCCAGAGCAAAAGTAAGACTATCTTTCAACAATTGGAAACTTCTTTCACATTCATGTGACCACTCAAACCGTTTACTCTTTTGGATCAAATTATTCAAAGGATACGCAATAGACGCGAAACAGTCCATGAACCTTCGATAGTAACCCACTAATACCAAGAAACTCCTAATATCAGTTGTAGTCAACAGTCTAGGCCAGTTTTTCACCGTTTCCGTTATCCTAGCGTCTACCTTAATTCCCTCACTAGAGATGATGTGGCAAAGAAAAGTCACCGACCTCAACACAAAATTCACACTTGCTATATTCGGAATACAATTGATATTCCTTAAGGGTTTGCAATACTACCCTCAAATGACCCATATGATCATCCTCATTCTTTGAATATACCAAGATATCGTCAATCAAGACAATGATAAATGAATCTAGGTAATTTTGAAAACTCTGTTCATTAGGTCCATAAACGCCGCAGGAGAATTAGTTAGATCGAAAGACATGACCAAGAGTTCATAATGCCTATACCTACTCTGAAAGGCCGTCTTTGGTATATCCTCACCTCCCACCCTATGTTGGTGATACTTCAAAATTTTTGAAGCCAATTTTTAAAAAGTAACTCCCCCCTTGGAGTTGATAAAAAAAAGTCATCAATTCGAGGGAGAGGGTACTTATTCTTAATGGTAACTTTGTTTAGTTGGCAGTAATTAATACACATTTTTAAGTACCCATATTTTTTCTTCACAAACAAAACCCGCGCATCCCACGAAGAAATCCTAGGACTTATAAAACCTTTATCTAGTAAATCCAAAGTCAATTTCCCGTTTGGGAGGAATACCGAGAAGGTCATTAGGGAACACCTCCGGAAACTCACTCACTACGGGTATAGACTCAATGGGAGGAACTTTATAGTCTAGATCTTTGATTCTTACTAAATGATAAAGACAACCTTTTGAGATCATTTTGCATGATTTTAGACAAGAAATAATATGACCTCTAGGAATAGAATTCCCCCTTTCAACTCAATAATGAGTACTCTTGTGCTACAATCAATGGATGCAAAACATGCATGTAACCAATCCATACCCAATATAATATCAAAACAAAGATAAAAATAAGAAACTCTATAGGGAAACATTAGTAAACATTCTCTATATACCTTTTTTGCAACAACTAACTCACCTAACGGAGTTGACACTATAAAAGGTTCAAGCAATATATCAGGTAAAATATCAAACTTTTTATCTCCTAGACATGTAACAAATGATAAAGTAGCGTCGGGATCAAGTAAGGCATAGGCATCAAGAAAGAAAACTTTCAACATATCGGCCACCACATAGGGTGAGGTCTCTTTCTCACCCCTAAAGAGTAGAGAGCGTAGAAGCGGTTCTTATTTTGAGAATCACTAGAACTACTTGCTTGAGCTTGACCACTACCCTTGTCTTGACTCTACAAGTTTGGGCAATCTGTCATGTTGTTACTTCTCTTACCACAACTAAAGCAATTATCCGTCCCCTTAAGGAAATCACCATAGTGATTTTTACCACTCTTTCCATAAGTTGGCTTCTCATTTGATGAATTAGTACTTTTTCCCTTCTTGAATTCAGGGTTAGACACCCTATCAGCACTAGCCTTTGGGATTTTGGAAGTGACTTGATTCGAAAAATTCTTCTTAAATCTAGGTTTGTATTATATCTTAAGCCTATTCTTTGAAGAACCTCCATCAAATGACCTTGCTCTCCTAGCATCACTACTTTTTCTCTTAGCCCTTGCCTCCTCAACCCTTCTTGCATAAACCATAAGGCGGGAACGTTCATGTTGTCATGTATCATGGACGATTGACACTCCTCTTATAAGTCCTCCAATACCCCCGTCCCAAACGGCTCATTTTGTCTTGGATCAGAGACCAAATAAGGAGCATATTTTGACAACTTAATGAATTCAAAAGATTAGTCATGGACACTCTTTCAACCTTGGCGAAGATTGATGAACTCCTCCACTTTTTCCTCCATCATCTCTCTAGGAAGAATCGATCTAGAAAATCCACCTTAATGATAAACAGTACACCAGACCTCCCCTCAATAGCCTTTTATCCCATCATTGCACATACAATGTTTGAGCCACATCCTTGAGTTTGTATGTGACCAACTCAGTCTTCTCACTTGAAGACATTCCCATAGCATTTAGTGTCTTGAAGACCTAATCAATGAATACTTGGGAGTATTCAATCAACCTTAGACCTATAGAAAGTAAGAGGGTTCATTCAATTGAAATCCCTTGAACATGAAGCCATAGAAGTGACTTGTTGGTCAGGACGTGGAGCAATCTCCCGATTGACTTGGGCCGTCATTGATTGGGCTTGAACAGTTGCGGCTTGTGCTTGAGTAGTAATGTCTTGGGCCATTTAAGCTAGAATAGCCCTCATCTCATCCTCCGTCATAGATAGAGGGTTAGGCGGGGTTCGATCAACATTAGATTTTTCCTCACATGGAGGAAGGTGGTCACCAAGTGGAGGAGCTACCACATTAGAAACTTCCTTATCAAGTCTTCGAGCCGCATTCCATCTACTTTTATTGGTTCCTATAAGAACAACAATAGGGTAAGATGTAAAAGCACACCATAAAATAATCTATTGGCACGATATAACAATTTTAAGAATGAGAGTGATTCCTAAGCATCTTATAGGTTCTTACTCATAAGTGTGGCACACTTCACAAATAGGAATACAAACCTACATAAATGTGGTAGCAAGAGAGATATAACTCAACGGTATTCAACCTTATGGTCTGATACAAAGTTTGTCACATCAGTTTTTACCCCCTAGACGTAACTGGCGTTGTCATTCTTTTTATGGACTAAGACTAGCCTCTTAGTCTCGTCTCATTACATTCATAGGTTGAAAAATGTAGAAAAATTTAAAACATTCATTATCACTACTTGAGGTTTACATAGACCTCTACATACACACAATATATATTCATATCGATTATATATAGACCCTTCGCATAGGAAGGTTACATAGCCTTTTACTTTTATTTCACATACATAAATAAAATATAGAAATAGTCTTAACTATATTCTCATCTCATACCATCTAAATGAATATCACAATATGTGCATATCCCTTAGATAAATCCAACAAAACCAAATATAGGTCATACAAAAGTATAGTACTAAATTGAAAAGGGAAGAAATGAAAGAGTCATTTATCTCATAACAATTATGTAACCTAGATGATGGCATTGCCCTCGAAAGATGAGGACCTACCCCAATTGGACGAAAGGAAGAATCCAAGCCTTCAACAATGTCGTCTTACAAACTCTTCAACGACCGGAACCTAAAATGTTTGGGAAAAGGGAAGAAAATGGGGTTAGACTCCACATGTACTAAGTACGAGAACTTACGCAAATACACAAGCAAAAACATGCTAAAAGGGACTTTTTAGTAAAAACATGCCATTTTACCCCTTTAGGGACTTAATGCAATGTCAAGTAAGTCATATCAACCAACTAAACATGCTTACTGTCTCAACAAGTAATACTTATCCAACATACTTGAAACCATGATTTACTACAACTCTAAAATAAAGGAATAATATCACAAGAATGAATTCAGAGTGAAATATATCATAATAAGAAAGACAACTACTCTCAAGTCCTTCTCATGTTATCAAGTGCAATGACCAAGCAAATTTTATAAACTTACTCAGTCAAGTATCCCCAACAAGAAAACATAAGCAATGGCCAACTTTACATAGTCATTGCATTTTAGGTTTAGATTTACATTCATATATTAACATTACAACCAAAGCCTTATTAATTAAATGACTCATAAGATAGGTATCAACAATGTGCCATGGTCATCAACATACCTCAAATTATCAGAACATAAAAAGAGATAGAATCTCTCCTAAGACTCCCCTCAAGGCCCTTTATGCAATGTTAGGTGGCTCATACCCTACCTAGACTTAAGCTAGCCCCTTAGGTTATCCAAGTTAGAGTTCAAGTCCATTAATTATTTTTACCTTTTGGGAACATCTTGCCCTAACCGACATAGACCACATGAGCTAGAGTGGAATCTGATGTCATAAAACCCAACATCTAAATAAGGAGTACTAGTTTCCAAGGTAGTACAAAAACATGAAACATAGCAACTACGTGGATCCAGTAGCTAGAATTCCTTTTGGGACAACATAGTTCAAGAACTAGGATATATAGTTGTGACCCTCTTTATGCGCCATGCATTATAGTCTCCAATCTCAAAAGTAATATAGTGTTCCTACCTACCCTATGTGTGAATGGACACTCATCAATCTAGTTTACTCGGTCCTAAGCTAGAGTGTTTTTTGAAATGTCTTTAAGCCTTTAATTAACAGTCATAGCTCAATTAAGGTCATAGGGTCTACACCTTATTTAATCATCATCATTAATAGATTAATAAGAATTTTATGAGTATAAATCCTTCCATCTCAATTCAAATAAGTGATTTAACACATCAACATTTTATAGCATATTGAGGCACATTGATAGTTTTCACCATCCTTATATCACATACACCTTAATCAACCTCAAAACATAATCAAGACAGTTTAATTCAACATCATACTACCCTATGATCCTATTATAAGGCATACTCCAATGTAAAATCAAGACTTAACAACAATTATTCACAATTGAAAATAAAGATGGAGATTCTAAGACTTTCCAAGTCATCCCCATAGTCTATCATCAAGGTCTTACCATAAACCCATAACTCAACGCAACTTGGGGAGTAACATCATCACACAATGATAACCAATAGATTAACAAGACCAGTTAAATCTCTATTACACAATTCAACTCTAGATCACAACTGAAAAAGATACACATGCTAATTTAACCTTTACAATTCATAACCTAAACCACATCTGATGAACTAGAATGATAGGCCTATAATTCATCTTAATTTAATTATAATAACACCATAGGATAGTAGTCTAATCCATTACCAACTCAATTGAATGATCACATACAATATAGGTCAAGCTTACGACTTAGGATTAGGGGTGGAGGGTCATATTCTTCAATTTAGACTAAACCATCAACAATTACCATAAACCAGTTCAATTACATGTTAATATACTCAATATAACCTAAATAAATCATCAACAACTTATTTCAAAACTTCAATTTCATAATTGGATGAAACTCATAAGAAACTCAACTTTTGAAATTTATTTTGAAGGAACCCTTTGAGGAAAGAGTCTCAAAGGTTAATAGAACCCATACCTTAATGTTTGTCAACAATTTGATTGTGAATTCATCCCTTTCCAACCCCCAAACCCTAATCCTTGCTATTCTTCAATGGTGAGTTCACTTAGAGAGAGAAATAAGAGAAAAGGAAGAGCGTTTATTTGTGAGTTGTCTTTAAGTTAATGGGGGTTCATGGTATTTAGAGAGGGACTTAATCAACTTAATTAGTCTCCTTTTAATCCCCAACTAACCCATAAAAAACCTAATTAATTAAATAAACTAAATTTAAAACGTGGAGCAACTTAGGACCCTCATAATCGATGGACATCCCCTCTCCGTTCTGCATTTTGTCGTGTTTTTCAGAGACCGTGCATGCGAGGAGATTCATTCAATTTTCTATGTGCGGGAAAATGGTGTCATCAATGCCCCGTCGATCCACACATGGACCGTAGCCTGCACCTCTGCGCTCTGTTGATGAGTTTTGAGGTTGTGCGGGTGAAGTGTCCTTCTCCACCATCCTTTGTGTGGTACAAATATGGCATCGACGCCCCGTCGATCCACACACAGGGTGTATTCTGTCCCATCGATGCTCACTACGAGGCAGTGTTGCATCATAATAAAAAGGTCCTCCTCAAGGGCCCTTGGTTTTTCCTTGGGGAGTCGTACCCGGACATTTGAACCATGAACAACTCAAACACCTATTATCTACCTTCGCAACAATCTTCGTACATTTTCGACTCCTAAAACTTAGTCAAATAGGTTAAGGCACACTAACATCCCTTTGAACCAACTTTCCGGATTTCATGGACGTTCTTGGATGTTTTAATTCTTAAACCTCCTAAATGATTAATATTAATTAAAAATGGACTTAGATATAGTACTTAGACCTAATAGAAACGATTCCAGCCTTTACAATGTGTCTTGGATTTTCAAGGTGTTACATTATCATTCCCTTAGGAACATTCGTCCCTGATTGACACTAAAATTCATTTGAAGGAAGGAATAGAATCATGACTATCAGCCCGACCAATCAACAATATACAGTTTAACAAAAATCATATCATTTCAACAATGCAAATATAAAAATTCATATTACCACACATAAGTCTCAAAACACTTCATTATGAGGCATTTCCTTCTCACAACACTTATGATCTTAACATATATAACATGAGTCAATTACCACAAAGTTCAACTTAACAACATGCTACCTATAATTTCTTAAAGACCCACCATATCAAAATGCACAACATAACTCAAAACATGCAAAAAGTAAAATTTCATGTTTTTAAGAGAAATACTACAATAATTTCACTGTAAGTTTTTCAAAAATGCAGAATGTGCAAAACTTCACTCAAAATTAAAGAAACATTATTCTCTAGTCATATTTATATTATTAAAACGAATGACTAACCTTAATTCTAAAAAAGATGACGGTAACATGACTTCATGTAAGCCTCGGCCTCTCATCTTGGACCCTCAACTAGATGATTTTTACATAACACCTCTACACAAACCACCTCTTTATTCCTCAACTTCTTGACTTGTCTACCAAGAATTTGAACTTTAATTTCCTCAAAGAGAGGTTATCCTTGATACCGAGACCCTCCATAGGAAGAATGGACTCGGGATCACCAATACACTTTTTCAGCATACAAATATGGACAACTTGAAGAACTGAAGCCAATTCTCTAGGACGTTTCAATTCATAGGCAACCTTGTCAACCATTTGCAAGATTTCAACTTCCCTTACTTGAAAAATCTAGCCACCCCTTTCATTTGTAGGATTTTAAATAGACTTTATCACCATCTTCATATTCTAAATCCTTTCTCTTACGAGCGGCATATGACTTTTGTCGACTATAGGCCATCTGCAACCGGTCCTTATGATATGAACCTTTTTCAAAGTCTTATAAATCAACTCAGGAGCAGAACGCGATGTTGACCCACATTACAACCATCCAATAGGATACTAACCTCCTACCACACAAGCTTCATAGGGAACCATGAAGATGAATGAAACATGATTGTAGGAAAAATCCACCTTAGTAAAACGTCTATTCCTAACTCCCTTTGAATCAATGAGTGCAGACCTCTAAGCATATTTCAAGGGTTTTATTGTACGACTCCGCTTGACCATCTAATTAGGATGAAAGTGGCTGATCAACTCACCGTAGTCCCCCATCCTTTTAGGAAAGGATCCTCCAAAAATCTAGTGAATTGTGCGCATCAACGATAATATGATGGATAATAGAATCCATGGCAGCACACATTCATTAGAAAGATTCTGCATAATCCTCCCTGAATATATGAAGACTTGCATGGGGGGAAAAGCGAGCGGACTTAGGTCAATCGATCCACAACAAATCATATAGAATCATTATTTTGGGGAAACTTTGGAGTCGAGGTAAACCTTCTACAAAATCAATATTGTGGTCTTCCCACTTTCAAGTATCGAATTGGACCTTTGTAGTAAGCCACCCCCCGACTTAGGTATGTTCGGCTTTATTGTAGCAATTCAGACACTTGAGCGACAAACTCCGCTTTGTCCTTTTTTAGACCTTCCCACCAATATATCTCACTAAGGTCATGGTACATTTTTGTCTAACCTGGGTGAATTGAGTAGCAGGACCTATGTGATTCTTCTAGGATCGGATCCATCAACCCATCTACATCGGGAACACATAACATCCCTTGTTACCTTAACATACCATCCCCCCATAAGGATAATGATTCATTGAACTTTCCAAGAATCGATTCGTTTTATTCAATTAACGTTAGATCAAGGTGTTGTTTGGAATTCACCTCAACCACTAAAGATGACTAGGAGTTATGATGAACTGTAGAACTCCCATCCGAAGAACTCTCCAACCTCACTCCCAACCTAGAAAACCTATGTACATGCCTCGCTAGGTCCTTCTTGGATTCGTCAAGATGGGATACACTATCAATAGTCATACAAGTTAGGGCATCCACAACTACATTAGCCTTTCAAGGGTTATAAAGGATACTTATATCATAGTCCTTCAACAACTCTAGCCACCTTCATAATCGGAGATTCAACTCCTTCTACACACAATACTTTGACCTTATGAAACATATGTCAGGCTTTACTATGTGTCTTGGATTTTCTTGGTTTTACATTGATTAAAAGTAAGATCGTCTTCAGCTTAGTTCAAGAACTGCACATCATAAAACAAGATCTCCTTGTTGAAGCTATAAATTTATTTAATTCCTATGTTTGAAATATTACATTTATTTTTGATACTCACACAATCTCTAATGTAGGATAAGTTGTCATATTGAGAATTTGCCTCCATTGTGGAAGGACATCAAAAACAACATTAATATAAACACAAGGAAATGATTGTTGAAGATCTTATAGTAAGGTTGAGAATCGAAGAAGATTTCAAGGTTGTAGAAAAGAGGTCATGTGGTAATTCTGCAATATCAGGAGTAAATATTGTTGAAGAACCTACAACAATAATGAGCTTTAGCGAAATGAATTTTTTTTTTATAAGTCCAAATCCGGTCGTTAAAGCTTTATAAAGACCAGAAAAAAGTGGTCGTAATAGGTCATTAAAAGCTCTGTCGTTAAAGGCTAACGACCGGATTTAACATGTGGTCGTTAAAAAACATTTAGCAGCAACAAGAAATACAGTCATTATAGCTTTTTTAGCGAGTGATTTTTCTCGTCGTTAGCCGTCATTTTGGTCGATAAAACATTTTTACGATGACAAATCTGATCAGTGATAGTGTTTTTTGCAACCAAATTATACCTTTGCTAATTATGTATCAACTAACAGTGACATCGTACTTTTTATTATTGATCACTATAAAAAAACGAGTGACCAAATAATTAACATTGTGAGCATTCATATGATATTTATAGTAAATTACAAAGAAGTGTAGTGTCACATTACATAAAATTTCCTATCCTTATTATAAAACATTAAATATCAACTCATTAAAAAAATTAAAAATTGTAATATGTATAAATGAGAATATCTGTAAATAATTCCTAAACATAAACCAATCGGTTTTTCTTGTGCTTCAACTTGTTTTTTCATTTCCAGTTTCTCATACTTCTGCTTCACTCTAATTAGATTTAGGCTGGTTCTTCAAATTAAAATTTTTGATCTTTCAATATAACAAATTTGTGTAAACTTGATAAGAAAAGTTCTAATACATTTTTTCTACTATGTTTATCTCCTTCTCCCTTCAGCAAAATCAAGATTAACTACAAATAAAACAAACACAAATTTACATAAGTCATCCATATAATTTTGTAGAAAGAGATCCAAAACATAATGGAAGTTTGTCAAAAAAATAGAAAACAAAATTTATTCTATAATAAAAGTCCCCAGATAGAGAACATAGAGCCAAAAGATAGGAGGAAAGCAAAACTAACCATAAATAAAGATAATAAAGTACAAATATTTTTTAAAACAACATAGAGAGCCAAGTATTGCTTCAAAGTCCATGACAGCAAATGTTGGATCTTATAGAAGACAAAACTACGATGTTTTGAACGGAAGATGAGTATTATACAACAACTTAAATACAATTGACTATAATTTTTGACTTTTGATGTAATCTACGTTGTTCCCGGGCCCCGCAATAACATGGTTACATTCTAGTAAACTCTTCAAATATAGGACTTCCACTGTAGGAAACCTTATATAAGGTTTTTACTTATCTACATCCTTAGCACCTGTTGGGAAAACACGGAGAAACACAAAATATATATGAAAAAAGTGATAGAAATAAAATGCAAAAATAATGACACCAAAAAATTTACGTGGAAACCCTTCTAAATAAGGGAAAAACCACGGTCCAAGAGGAACAATTGATATCGCTACAGTAAGGAGCTTATACTGTGTAGTCACGAATACAATACTCAAAGTGAGTACAACATACTCAAAAAGAACATCACTCTTTCGGTTTCAACCTTACTAAAATATCGCTCACACTCTATTTTTCTACACAGACTATTTTTCTTGTATAGTCAATGGAGTACCTCACTTTTATCTCAAAATAGTTTTTTCTCTCTAACTTGGTGTGTTTTACGAATGAGCAAGAATTCTCTCCTTATTGAAGGAGAAAATCAAGCCTATGTCACTAATGATATAGATAAATATATCAAAGTCAAAAATGATTTTCAAATCTTACCAATTTGTCAACCACAAAATCATTTTTTTTCAGCTCTAATTAGTATTCCTTTTTAACAATTACTTGTAGAAATTGAATACCAAAAGTTGACAAAAAATATTGGATGAACTCCACAAATCCCCCCCTCCAGTCCCATTCACCGGAAGGAGATATTTTCATCTATTTTAGAGAGAGCTCATACCCACAAGTTCTTTGCATAACTTGAACTTATCTCTCGGTATCGTCTTGGTCAGCATATCTGCAGGATTTATAAATCTTGTGAATCTTCTTAAAGTGAAATGATTTACTCTACACTTCCTCATGAATCCAATAATATCTGACGTCAATGTGTTCTATTCTTACATAGTAAATAAAGTTCTTACTTAAGTATATTGCAGTCTGGCTGTCACAATAGACAATATAATCCATTTGATTCAAACCAAGATCTTAACGAAATCACATTAGTCATATCATCTCCTTGCCGGCTTTAGTAGCCACAATATCTCCGTTTCAGTTGTAGATAGTGCAACACACCTCTATAATTTTGACTGCTATGATATATGTTCCCGCAAAAAAGTAAACAAATATCGAGTAGTGGATTTTCTATTATCAAGGTTACCTTCCATATCAAAATTTGATAAGACTTTAAGATCGGATTGATGCTGCTAAACAAAGCCATTATTTTGAGCTCCTAGAACGATGAAGCCTAAGGATATCTCACTTCACAGCTTCTTTATGTAATTTTCCTGGATTGTCGAAAAATCTGCGGACAACACCAACTGCATGAGCAATATAAGGTCTAGTGCATACCATTGCATACCTTAGACTTATGGCGACGTAGGAATATGGAACTTTGGCCATGTTCTCATTTTTCTCCCTTGCTATAGGGAACATCTTGTTGCTCAACTTCATATGACTAGCAGGAGGTGTGGTAAGAGGCTTAGCATTCTTCATATTGAAGTGCTCTAGTACACGTTTAATTTTCTTCTTCTAGGACAAATAAATCTTCATTTCATCTCTGAGACAAGAAATTTTTATGGCCAAATTTTTTTTAACATGAACCATGTCTTTCATAAAAAAAAATGCACAACTCTTTCTTCAGCTCCTCAATCTTGGAAGTATTTTTGCCCAGAATCAACTATCATCCACATACAACAAAAGGATGATAAAATCATCGTCAGAAAATTTTGTACAAATACACAATGATCTGATAAAGTCTTCTCATAGCCTTGATCCCCCACAGCAGATTCAAACTTTTTGTACCACTGTCTAGGAGATTGTTTTAGGCCATAAAGACTCTTTTTGATTTTGCACACAAAATTTTCTTTACCTTCTACTTTGAAGCAAGAGTGTGTTCCAGTAAAATATTCTTCAGGTCACCATGAAGAGAAGAAAAGTCGTCTTCAGCCATCTAATTCAAATCTCTAATAATTTAAGACTAGCATGCCAATCCTAAAACTGTGCAATCTGAGGACATTTTCCACAACTAGAGGAAAATTATTTTTTTTTCTTTTAAAAAAAAAAAAAAAGTCAATCCCTTTTCTATGGACCAAAGTATCTTAACAACCAACGTTATTTGCTATCGGGCGCTTTTCAAGTTTTGTTCTTCAAGTTTAACTTTGAACACCCACTTGTTCTTCAAAGCTCTCATACCCTTGGGAAATTTTACCAACTCATAAGTATGGTTATCATGTAGAGACTTCATCTCGTCTTGCATGGATTCAATCAAATTATCCTTGTGCTCATCTTCCATGGCCTCCTCATAAGATTCAGATTCTCCACTGTTAGTGAGTAACACATACTCATTGGGTTAATAAAAGGAGGAAGAAAATTTTTGTCTTGTGGACCTCCTAAGCTGAATATTTGATCATCCACAACTTCTTGATTAGAAGGATCATCAATTTGTTGTTATCAACATCTACATATTAATCAGATGCATGATTATGGATGTCACCACAACGACAGATACTGTGTTGAGAGAAACTCATCATAATGACTCTAAAACCATCAAATTTGAGATTCTACCTCTCGCGTTGTCAATATCTTCAATTATTTGATTCTCTATGAAAATAATATATAGCCTTCTCACAAGTTCTTTTCAATCAATCATATAGCCTCTGTAACCGAAATTCTCAAAGTTATATCCAATACTGATGCAAGACTTGCTTGACATTTAACTTTGACCTCTCATCTTTTGGCACAAGTACAAAAGATTTGCAACCAAATACTTTCAAATTTTCATAGTAATCATCTTGTTCATACCATACACTATTTGGTGCATCACTTTGCGAAGCAACAGTAGGAGATAGATTAATAACATGTGCAGCGGTTAATAAAGCCTCACATCAAAATGTGTTCGGATACTTTGCTTCAAAAACCTAACATCTACTTTTTCCATCAAGGTCCTGTTCATCATCACAGGCAAACCATTAAGCAGAGGAGTCTTCTGGCGTCCAATACCGTGATGCTTATTCATAAAATTATCCACAATATTCACCACCATTATCAATATGAATACATTTCAGTTTCTTCCAAATTTCTCTTTCAATTGAAGCCTGAAACTGCTTGAACACATTTAACACTTGGTCGTTAGTCTTCAAGACATAGACCCAAAGTTTTCTCGACCAATAATCAATAAAAGGGACAAAGTAGAGTGCACCACCCAATGTCTTTATCTTCATAGGAACACATAAATCAGAGTTCACAAAAACAAACAACTATGTCTTTCTCGAAGGAGGGTACGACTTAAATTAAACTCTTTTTCTTTTAAAAACCAAGTAGTTCTCACACTTTTCTAATTTAGAACATTTGAAATTTTACAAACATTTATTCTTGGCTAGAACATTAAGTCATTTCTCACTGATTGGCTAAGTCTATTATGTCATAATATTGTAGAGTTACTGCTCTCAACCGCATTCACCACATCAACACAAGTAAATCTCGTAGTCTATTATGTCATAATATTGTAGAGTTACTGCTCTCAACCGCATTACCACGAGTTACAACCAAGGAACTCTTAATGAGCTTACATTTTCCATAACCGTTGGTACTAACATATCATTCATCATCTAAAATATCAACATAAATCAAGTGTTAATTAACATCAGGAGAATGTTTCACATTGTTCAAAACTAGTTTAGTTCCAACCCTAGTTTTCAAACAAATTGTATTGATACCAACCACCCTAGAAACAATTTCATTACCCATACTCAAGGTTCCAAAATCACCAGGAGTATAGCAAAAGAAAAAATCTTTCCTTGATGTCATATGAGATGCATCACCAGTGTCCATCATCCACATTGACTCATCACAAGCAATATTTATCATGTCCGCATCATTGATTGTAACAAGATCTAAGGTGGTGACATTGGTTAGGAAATTTTCACTACCATGTTCTTTAGTTTCCTCTTCATTTTTGTTTTCCTTCTTCAACTTTCAGCAGAACTTCTTTGTGTGCCCTTTAATACCACAATGCTACCACTAAATATGCTTAAGTCTACCCCTGGATTTTCTCCTACTTTGTTCTCTATACTGAGAATCATGAGTTTTGTTTCTCCCCCTGGGCCAGTTATCAGGAAATCGGACGAAGAAGAACTTAGAGATTTACTTCTCATGTCTTTGTTCATGACACCAATCTTGGCAGAATCCATAGAGATCACACCATCAGGACCATTAATTTGATTAATGGAGGTTCTAAATGTTCCCAAGAGTTGGTGGTAGGGATGTTAAGTAGAAGCAAGCCTGAATTTTCTCAAATTGATGCCCATAGAAGATAAGTGATTCAGAATCCCATGAAAATTATTTCAGATGGTCTGTCACAGAGAACAATCCATGAAATTTAATTCAAACAATCTCCTTTATTAAGATGCTTCAACATTCGAGCATACAAAATTTGAAGATGCTCCCTAGGGTTCTAGAAGTGTCATCAGAAATATGGGTCAAACAATTATTGCTCGGAACCATTGCCTAAGGAATCACAAAACAAACATGTCTGTGCAACAGATTCTACTATTCATCTGTTTTATTATCAGGCTTTATAGTGTTATATAATAGTTTGTAAAAATTCTTAACATACAGCAGATCTTCAATTTTTCCCTTCCAAATCAAATTAACACCATTCAAAGTAACCATTATTACTGTGTTGGCTTCCATCATTTTCTCAAAAAATATTATTATCGCAAATCAATGTAAATATTTTATTATGTGGAAGTTCAGACATTGTTGCAACCACTAAGCATATTCAAATAAAACTTTGGATCTAATACCAGTATGTTGAAACAACACAAAAATATAAATGGTAAATCTAATGGAAACAAAATGAGAAAATAATGAAACCAAGAATTTTACGTGGGAATCCTTCTAAATAAGGGAAAAACTACGGACCAAGAAGAGCTACTGTTACCACTATAGTAAGGAAATTTACACTATGTAGTCACGAATACAATACTCAAAGTAACTATTACACACTCAAAATGAAAGAAAAAATCTTTTTGTTTCCACCTTACTAAAATATCGTTCACACTCTATTTTTGTTCACAGACTATTTTTCTTGTATAGTCAATTAAATACCTCACTTTGATCTCAAAATAAGTTTTGTCTCTAACATGGTGTGTTCTACAAATGAGCAAGGATTGTCTCTTTATAGAAAGGGAAAATCAAGCCTATGTCAATAATGACATCGATAAATACATCAAAGTCAAAACGGATTTGGAAATCTTACAACTTTTCCAACCACCAAATAATTTATTTTCAACTCTAACTACTATTCCTTTTTAACAATTACTTATAGCAATTGAATAACAAAAGTTGATCAAAAATATGGGATGGACTCTATAGCGTCGCCATAGTTCTAAGTCGTTCCACTTTTTACCATATAGCATACTTACGTATTTTTATTTTAAAAATAAACATTAAGTGTATATCAGTACAATATTTTTTGAGATATTTTTATAAATTTAGACACACCCTTAAATTTAATTTAACAATTTTGAATATTAGGTTTCAATATGAGAACCAAGGGGGGGGGGGGATGAAAAATTAAATAAATATATTTTACAACACCTGAAAACACAAATCAATCTATAGACAAAGGTTATATATAAATGAAAGAATTTGAGAAAGGAATTGTCATATGGGGGGTAAGAATTTACAAAAATCTTACAAAACTAATAATGTAGTCCGAAAGATGACATCTTGCTTCCAAAAAATTTTTATTTTCATGAACGTTAAGAGCTAGTTGCGGTGATTTAGATGCTCTTGACAATGTCAAGATAGAATATTGTTGGGACCTCAAGCTTTAAAAACTTAAGACATGTTTTGAATATGTAGACAACGGGTGCTTGAAATACAATTGATCATGTTTGAAAGAGGTGGCACACTGCAGGACGTATTACTTGACGATATTAAAAGAATTGTGCATTAATCTTCGACCATAGAATGTATGACCAAGAGAAACTCTGAAAAAATTAAAGGATTTCAGTTAATAATATTTACTCGACCTAAAAAAATCTTAATGTGCGAAGTAAAAAAAATGCATGTGCTAAAATTAAATTATGATGAATTTGCAGCAAGTATTTTAAAGTAACCCTTCTCTACTAATAAAGAGGAAGAGAGCATGTTTGTGGTGTATTCACTGTAACTACTTCTGTCTGGTGATCTAACAAATATCTTGTTTTCACAATATTCATTTTGAAAGATAAGAACTGTCACTCTACTTCATGTACATCACATAATAAATGAAATTATACAACTTCACCTTCCTTTGAAAACATACTTTATAATTATAATAAGTGTAGAAGATTACAGAGTAGACATTTTTCTAGCAGTTTTAAACATCAAATTGATTTTTTTCAAAACCAATGCACCCACTGCACACATGATACTTCAAATGGTAACAACAATATGCTTGATCTTGCGTAAATAAACTATCTAAGAACATAATTTTACATCACACTAATTATCATATAATAATTATAAAATCTTCAATCTATTGAATAAGGATAACATATTCGCAAGAAATTATAGTTCCAACCGTATGATAGAGATTGTGTTAAAGTGTACACTATGGGGTCATTTGGTTGGGTGTTAGTTATCTTCTTATAGTTATTCCGCCATCTATGTGAGATAACTTATAATATCACTATGGTATAAATAGTGAGATAATTAACCAAAGAACTACCTGATAAGTTCAACCAAACGCATGATAAAATAATTCTATATTTTATCCCGAGATGGTTTTATCTTATACGTCACACAATGATGTTTGTATCTTATATGTCACACGAAACAAATCCTAAGCTTCAGCTAAAGCTAAGAAAGCCATGGACAATGGTCCAATTCCTATTTGGTTCCTTCAAATTTGTAGAAGTTATTTTTCTCCATTATCCGTTTTATGTTTAGCAGGACCAGTAATATCAAATGCCATGATGGTAAATAATAAAAGCTTGAAGATCTATCTGGTAAACTCACATATTTATCCAATCCAGGAGTATTGTGGTAAATAAGTAGTAACCATGAAAATTATAGTCCACGAATCAAGCACTCATATCATTAAATGTCTGTGATGATTGACAAAGGAACCCCATGCAACCGCACAATTTCATTAATGTAAAGACTAACATAGTCTTCTACTGAATATTTAGTCTTGACCACCAAAAAACGAGAAAAATTAGTCATACTATCAACTATCACACAAATGGAGTCATGTTGTCGCTATGACTCAAGAGATCGACATTCCTACTTTGAAGAGGGAAGTGATAAATATGGATTTCAACACAGGGCTACTGCTTACTCGCAGCCCCTGGTCTCTAATGTTCTACCTTGACTTGTTGGCAATTGGAGAACTTACTCACACAAACTGGTATTTTCCTTCTTTATGTCATTCCTCCAAAAGACTTCCCACAGATCAAGGTGCATCTTAGTGGCACATGGATGAATAGAATATCTAGTGTTATGGAATTTTTCAAGAATATGCTGATCTCAACTCGCCTATATCACGAACACACAATCTACCCTGGCATCGAAGAACACTATCTCCCCCTAAGAAGAAAACCTCCACTCTATGATTATGGATTGAACCCTTAAGTTCAAGCAATATTGGATCACTGTCTTGCTTGTCCTTGAACTCCACTACCAATGAAAATTCTGCTCCATTCTAAACTGTTACACCACTATCTGACATGCTCATAAGGTGAACACCCAAGAGAGCAAGCCTGTAAACATCCTTGACCAGCTCCTTCCTTTCTTCCTGAACATGGGTTACACTACCCATAGATAATCTGCTAAGAGTATTTGCTATTACATTCGCCTTACCAGGATGATAATGTACACTCATTTCATAATCCATAAGGAACTTAATCTATCTCCTATGGCGAAGATTCAACTCTTTGTTGGTGAACACATATGAAAGGATTGTATAATCAATGAACACATCTACATGAACACCATACAAGTAGTGTCTCCATATCTTGAGTGCAAAAACCACCACTGCAAGATCGAGGTCATGAGTTGGATAGTTATTCTCATGCCCTTAAGCTTTCTAGAAGCATAAGTAATAACCTTATCTCGCTGCATCAACACACAACCTAGTACAACTCTAGATGCATCACAATAGATCACATAACCATCTGAACCCTCTTGTAGAGTCAAGGCAGGAGCTGTAGTTAATATAGTTTTCAATTTTGCAAAGCTTTTATCACAATCATCTAGCTATTGAAACTTGACAATCTTTTGAGTTAACCTAGTCAATGGTTATGCTATGGAAGAAAATCCTTCCACGAACCTTTTGTAATAACTTGCTAGACATAAGAAACTTTGATATCTATAGCAGAGGTAGGTATGGGCCATAATTTCACTGTTTTTATCTTCTGTGAATCCACTCAGATCCCTTCTCTAGATACAACATCACCAAGGAAAGGAACAAATTGCAACCAGAACTCACATTTGCTAAACATAACGAATAGTGGCAATCTTTGAGAGTTTTTAGGAAAATTCTTAAATGACTCACATATTCTTCCTCATTCCTAGAGTAAATGAGGACATCATCAATAAACAAGATAACGAACAAATCCAAGTACAACTTGAACACTTTGTTCATCAAATCTATGAAATATGCAGGAGAATTGGTTATTCCAAACAACATAACTACGAATTCATAATGACCATACCGAGTTGTGAAGGCTATATTTGGAATGTCTCTATTTATGACTCTGGGATGATGATAACCCGATCTGAGGTCTATTGTTTAAAAAGTGACTAGCATCCTGAAATAGGTCAAACAACTCCTCAATCCTGGGATAGGATACTTATTCTTGATTCTAACCTTGTTCAAATGTCCATAGTAAATGCACTTTCTCAGAGAATCATTTTTCTTCTTTGCAAACAACACTGGTGCACCCTATGGGGAAATACAAGATCTAATGAAGCCCTTGTCTAGAAGGTCATTCAACTGCTCTTTCAATTCATTAAACTCTACTGGAGCCATTTTGCAAGGAGGAATAGAAATAGGCTGGGTATCTAGAAGGAGATCTATTCCAAAGTCAATTTTCCTTTCCAGAGGAACTCCGGGAAGATCATTTGGAAAGACTTCTTGAAACTAACTGACTACTGGAACTGACTGAGGAGTTGGGTTTTCAAATATAGAATCCTTAACACAAACTAAATGATGGTGTTAACCCTTAAAGATCATCCTTCTATCTTTAAGGTATGAAATGAGACCCATCGGCATTACCTACTACCCTTCCATTCTAAATTGGGTCATCGGGAAACTGAAAATGAACAATACTAGTTCTATAATTGACTAAGTCATAAAAGGAATGTAACCTATCCATGCCTATATGACATTAAAGTCTACCATTTCTAACTCTACATGATCTGCTGAGGTGACTTTCTGAGAGGCTGTGACATGGAAATTTCAGTATAGCTGTATAGCTAAAATTTTGTCACTAACTGGAATAGAAACTGACAAAGGTTCTGAGAGATTTTCCGGACTAACACTGAATTGGAATGTTATGTAAGGAGTCTCAAAAGTAAGAGTAACCCATGGAACTAACAATTCATAAACATCAAGGTCAAAGACTCGTAATGTACCAATGACTACATCAGGAGAACCTTCCTGATCAAGGAGAGGTTGAAGAGCATAAAACCTATTTATGCGCTGACCGTCGGCTATTCTAGATGAGTTACCCTTCTAAGTCGGGCAAGTTGTTGGTGCTGTTGAAGTTGTAGACTGAACCATTACCACCTCCTTAACCAGGTCTAGAAGGACAATACTATAAATAGTAATTAGACTAACCGCACCCAAAGTATCCTTCCATTACTGTGAGGCACTCACATGGATGGTTTTTACTACACTTAGGTAAAGTGGGGTAAGTCTTGGTGCCAGATACACTTCCGTGGGACATAGAAGCCTGGTGCTCTAACCTGCTGGTCATACTTGTTCTTGGAGGATGGAACACTAGTTGACAAAGGGGCAGGGGTTGAAAAATTTGGTTGACTCTGCGAGCAATTTCCACCACCCGATTTCTACAGAGAATAGTCGTAGTTCCAAGTCCTAGCCTTCTTATTCTCCTTGTATTGTTCCATAAGCTTTTCACCCTCAACCTTCTAAGCATCAGTCAGAAGCCTAGAGATGTTCATATCTCCAAGTATCATAGCATTTCTGCACTCTGTTTTCACCAAATCTTACACTCAATACAAGAAATTATTCATTTGATACGTGGAGTCAGCAACCATGTGAGGAGAATACGTGAAGAGTTTGTTAAACTTGAGCCCATACTCTGGGACCGTTATGTTTCCCTGCCTTAAATTCATAAATTCTTGAGCCTTTGCTTCTCCCAACTCTATTGTAATAAACCTATCCAGAAAGGTTTCACTAAAGCAATCCCAAGTAATAGTAACTGCATAAGTACCCCTATTTTCCTTCAACTATGTGTACTAGATATGAGCAACATCTTTCAGCTCGTGTGATGCCAACTCAACCTGATTATTCCTAGTGAAATGCATTACCTCAAAGATCTTCTTTATCTCATCTATGAAATTTTGGTTATCCTCACTAGTCTGTGATCCTAAGAATTTACGTGGATTCATCCAAACAAATTTATGGACCGTTGTTGCTGCTTATCAACAATTTACATTCATAGGAACTTGAACCCAATTGTTTTGGTTGTCCATACTCTGAGCCAACAAATGAATGGCATTCCTAAACTAAGCATTAAAGACTTACTGATATGGGACAGGAGGATTTGCATTTGCATTCCTAGAATTCACATTCCTAGCGTTAGATCTATGAGGAGGCATGATTTGAAATGTAGAATGTCAAGTTAGAATAAATTTTTACAATACCATAGTTACGATAAGAGTAACAAAAAAGTGATGTTTTTCCTAAAACACTTTGTAGCTTCCCTCTCATTAGATGTGGTGCACTTCACAATCATGAAAAGGACTCTACTTAGTGCGAATTTTCAAATTTCCAAGGACACTTAAAACTAGTGCTTTGATACCAAGTTTTTTCATGCCCAACAGTACCTCGAGATGCGGACACAAGACTTAGGACCACAAGTGATCCTAAACAAACCTTGTTGGCATGGTCATGAGCATACTAAATATAATAAACTGATGTGGAAGTTAAAATCTTAATTTAAAATGAAAAGATAGGGAACTACCCATATAATATAAGTGAGATATGTGAAATCGAATGAGTTTAATACAAACAAAATATTAAATCAATACTAAGTTTAAACTAACTATGTCTGAAATAAGTCTCTAACTGAGTAGAAATGTTGGCAGAACCCAGCTATGTCTAGCAAAATATTAAACTAACATACTAAATACGAATAAAAACTAATGACTATTGTCCTCAAAGAATGAGGAGTCACCACTTAATCTGCTGATTGGAGATTGGGAATCGAACAAAGCGCAATCTAGATGTTGAGAACATGAATCTACATCACAAGATTATGTAGCGCACGTATGCGTGAGTACTACTGAGCATGTAGGACAGAGTAAAGCTGAAACAAAACATAACTGAATAAGCACAAAACCAAGTATAATAATCTTAACATGATATACTAAAAATAAGCTAAATTGATGCAATGACGAAATTTATAACATGCTAAGACTGAAAAATAAATGAATAGTAAATATTGTCAATGCATTAGTCTAACTAAATTGTGGAATCTACTAATAACCGATAATAAAACCACATGATCTAAATGTGGAGTCTGATGTATACACCACATCGAGATGAACCCATCTACCCTGTCAGAGGTATAAAGGCATGCTGGCGTGATCACTAAATTGATTGCCCACAGAGGGGACTTAAAACCTCTGGCTAGTAGTTCTTGAACTAATTGGGTACGCTAAACCCTAGTCCAATTCGGTATTATGCTACTCCCAATGAATTATGTAATTAAGTGATTATGACTGAGTTTCTATAAATACTTGATAGTTCAAAACTAAACATGCGAACTGAGAATGCAACAATTAATCTGATAATGATGCATTAATACAAAGGCATATATATCAGAAGTAACTGAAATATCTGACATAGCATATGTAATTCAAGAAATAAAGAAATACATAGCTATGGTTTTGAAAATTATGCGATAAACTGAATTGACTAAAAAATAGGGATCTAATGGGTTAAAGGAACCCGCTAGTAAAATCTCACATACCTGGTGATGAAATCCACGGAAAAATATTTAATTTACGGGGATGGAACTTCTAGAACCTTGTTGTGGTCTTGAACTAGGGATCTTGACCTTTTTCTCCTTTCTTTCTTCAAATTTTTTCATTTTTGATTTATGATTTTGACTTAGCTAAGTTTAGTTATGTTTCTAGGCTTAAACTGAATAAAATATGATGATTTAGGGTCAAAACAACATATCATAGGGTTTAAACAAAGTAGGAAAAGACCAAAAGACCCCTGAGCAGGTCATCGCTCAATCGACACATTGGACTGATCGTCTTTCAATTGATGGTCCGTCATTTGGGTTCGTAACTTGGGTCTTTTCGAAATGTCTTTACTAAAATGAGCATAACACTATACTCGGAGGTGCTAAGCAAACTTCCCTATATTGAAAAACCATTATTAACATTACTTCATAAAAATTGCTTTAGGAGATTAACTCCTCATATGCTTACCTAATAGGTTATAGATAAGGATAACCTTTCATAAACCTAACTCCTGTGAGAAAACCTTTCACATGAACATAGCATATTCAAGCACAATGTAGTTTAGAACACAATTGAGAATACCTTTCAAGAGACCCGCATGATTACTAGATCATCATACATGCTTCATAGATATGCTTTCATGTTTGTGTTTACTTATATGAGAAAACCTTTAACATAAACACATTTACACACTACACATATTAATACTTCATCATATCTTATACTTTCATATTCATAGCTTAATCATGCTGTCAGATTTATGTGCATAGAGTAATCACCCTAGGAACTATCCTATCAAGATACACATGTGCAATGTATAGGCAATTTTACATACCTTTCTTACAATATACACCTATCAAGTAAGTCTAGTTAAGATTTATTTCATACTTTAATGAACATAGACTTTACATGTATAGTAGTAGACAATAGTGCATATGAGAAGCATCCTTTCATTAGTCACGATGAATCTACACTACTTACAGACATGCTGAGTTGTGTATACATTGGACAACATGATAATATAATGTCTATCAACATAATAATGAGGCATCACCCTACTAAGACAACAATACACATTCATACATAAACCACACACAATATTTTTAGCATAGGAGACAAGATATTTTCACATTAAATCAAAGACTCCTAATATTGGAAACGATCATACATTCATATAGGGGTACGTAGGTAAGTTTCATTTTTCACGACCAGGAAGCAACCCCTAGATGTAACCGGCGTAGTCGTCCTCGGAGAGGACTTTTGGCTAGTCCTTAACGTTCCTTATAACATATGATAGGTCAAAAATGCGGAAAATTAATACTTTTCTTATATATACATAGCGAGGTTTACATAGACCTCTCGGATACTACATAGAGAAAGTTTACATACAATCCTCTCATAGGAAGGTTACATAGTATTCTTGCTTAAGCAATATAACGAATGTACAGTAGATCGTCTAATAAGATCGTCTCACATAAAACCATCTAAAACGGAATAGAACATTCAGGCATAGCCCTTACCCAAATGTATAAGTTCCACATAGGGCTTACAACAATGTCTTCTACAATAATAGTGCAACAAAAGTCTTTAGACTATAGAAATCAACATGGATATAGTAGCAAAGGTATCATCCTCGGATCATGAGGACCTACTAACTTGGAGAAAGATATCCAAGTCTTCTTCAAGTAGCCTCAATACTACAATGTCCCGAACATACATAATTGTAGAAAACATAAAAACATGGGTTAGTACACCACTTGTACTATGTATGGGCATATGCATATAAAAACATTTAAAGACTTGCATGAAATGGGCCATTTCTTTAGAAACATGCTACGTCATTTATAAAGTCTTTAATGAACACATAAGATAGCATACACAACAGAAGGATCACAACAACATAAAACATGTTCATTACCCAAGGCAACTTCAACATAAATCCCTATAAATAACTCATAGACAATCACTCATAATAACAAAGTATACAAAACCCTAATCAACATTTCTATCCCAAAACTACAAGTGCAATGCTCATGTGAAGCCCCATAACAGCAAAGAACAAAGTAAACAAGATAGGATATCAGAAGTAATGCTTTGCTTCATACAACATAACATCATAGGTAGCCGTCATCCTATATAGAAATTTATAGGAATAACATAATTATCAAATAGTTAACATCATATAAGATCATCACATGTAAAGTCATCATACATATTAGCTTTATATCATTAGGATATTAGAACAACCTCCTAGGACTTCCTTTAGGACAACTAATGCAATGCATAGGAAGAGTCTCATACCCCTACATATATCAAGTACAACACCTTGAGTCACCCTAGTTGGAGTTCACTTTATTACTTCCATTTTACCATGAGGAACAATTGCTTTAACCGACATAGACCACATGAGCTAAATGTGGAATCCGGTTTCATGAAACTCTACACCGAAAGAAGGTGGACTACTTGTCAAGGTAGTATAAAAATATGAATATAGCATTCTAGGTAATTCTACTTGCAAGTATTCCTATGGGGCAACATAGTTCATGAACTAGGAGATAAACTAGTGACCCTCTTTATGCACATTGCATTATAATCTCTATCTCATGAGTACATTAGTGAAACTACCTTCCCACACTGGGAAGGAACACATCTCACATCTAGTCCTCTCGGTGCTAAGCTAAAGTCCCTTTTTAAAATGTCTTTAGTACTTTATTAGTCATTATTGCTTAGTATAGGTCATAGTAGACTAACCACTTGTATATCATAATCATTAGCTCATTATGAATTCCATGAAAATGCCCTATCATTAAAATCCTTCATTTGTGACATTTACATATCATCAATATCATATCATATTAAGGAACATAAGTGATTAATAATCAACCTTATATCATCGTACCTTAATCGTCATCTCACAATTCACATAGTCAAGACATTTCAATTAGATTCATCATACCATCACCTACTTAACTTTAATTGATCATCAGCATCAAGTATAAGTTATCAACATTGACGTAAGGATTCAAGATCACAAGGTCTTACCAATTAACCTTAATAATCCTTCTTCGAGATCATACCATAAATCCATAACATTTGCCGAACAACCATAATTACCATACTCATAATATAGTGAATTGAACAAAAACATAATCAATTGTAATAACCCTAATCATCTACAAGTCAATCTCATAGTTAGGGTTTAGGGGAAAAGGTTCATTCATGAATTATTTAAGAACAATAAATGACCCTATACTGTCCCTAAATTAAATACAATAGCTAAAACAAGTCTAACAATCAATACATTCATCAAACCCCATCAATTCATAAGCAAGATCAATTATTTGGAGAATTTGGGAAAGGGACATGATCTATACGTATTTCCCTTGATTAAAATCAATTACTCAAAAATTAATACTTAATTAGACATAGTTAATTACAATTTGATAAAATCAATCATCAATTTCAAGTTTAGAAGAAAACCTATTAGTATAGGAAAACCCTGGGAATTGGGAAATTTAGAAAGCCATCTTTGAGAGGACCTCTTGAGAAAATGAAACACAACACTGAAGCACACTTACATTAATGAAGCTTTGTCACAAAAATTGAGAGAAAACCTTGGAGACTTAGTCTTCTTCCCTTTCTTATTCCTTTAATTGGGGATGAATAGAGAGAGGTGAATGCTTTTGGGTTTTAATTTAGGTGAGTTAAAATGACATAAAACATCATACTTAATAAATATATAGTCACCCCATAAATTACCCAAAAGAACATTCATTTGGGTCTTTTTGTGATGTGAAATTGATTAAAAAAAACTTCATCAATGAATCTTGAAAGTGGTTGCGCATTGCGGGGTCAATTTCACATCTTTTATCTAAAATCTTGGTTGAGGCAGAGAGACTCGTGAAGGATCTGTGCCGCGGCACACTCTTTTCCTACCAAGTGGAGGGGTTGCGACGCATGGCTGACTCCACATCTTTGTTGCCGCAAGCTGCTTTTGCAGCTTGCTTGCCAATGTTTTGGTCCTCCTCAATGACCCTTTTTGTGGTCCTTGAGGAGTCGTTACTGGACATTTTGGACCCTGTATACTATACTTTACCTATTTAAAATCTTTTTACAAGTTTTATACTCCATATGACACTCTCAAACTTTCACCCAACATAGGGACGTCTACTAGTTCAATGTCGCTCGTTTCGGATGTCATGGACGTTCCTTAACGTTTTGACTTTAACACTTCTTAAATACTTAAAATACATTATTTTAGGTCTATAAACAGTATTTCAAAAATTAATTTATCATGTAGGGCACTAAACCAAGTCATTCACTTTCAGTTACATTATTTACCATTAGAACTTTATCAATGGCAGCACACAGACCATATCTAACCCTACCAACTTCATTCAAATGTGGAAGTGTCCATCAACACACCTCGAACATCATACTAGATTTAAAGGCTAGTCATAATACTCCACATTGTATTATCTTCATAATCACACTTTAAAATTCACAAATTTGCCTTCAAATCCATGATCAACATACATAAACAATGACAAGAAAGTAAACACCGTCATTATAAGTGGACCATACCACACAATGTACACTACATCATCAATTCTATAGAAAGTAAAGGAATATAGTTCAAACTTACCAAATCTCTAAACCTTAATCATTATTGATCAATGACCATAATTCACCAATAACTCTAATGGAATGTAGTAGCTATAATAAATTTAACATTATCGAATGATACTACAATAAATCTAACATCAAGATCACAATGTCCACATTATATGTTAAATTGAGAAATTGGAAGGAAAATGGGATCATGAAGAAATTGGATTGAAATCAACATTATAAATAATATATAATAATCAATTCATAATAATCATGCTTTTGAAATCTTTTTGAGAACGAACCCATGGCTAGATTGGAAGATAGACAATTTGATCATAAAATATACTATGAAACCTTTGAAGGAACTCCTTAGATGAATGGATAACAAATAATGAAGGATCACCATACCTCATTAGATGATAAAAAAAAACATGATGAATAATACATGGAAATCCTATCTCCAAGTTGTTCTTGATCATTATCTCCAGTGGAGGTTTCTAGAGAGGTTTTGTATTGACAATGAAGGCAAAATTTGAACAATGAAGTCTATTTGGGGTTTTGATATTTTTAACCAACTTAATATACCCAAAAATATATAAAATAACATAATAATGTCTATTTAGTATGTTGGGTGAATTTCCCATTCACCCCTTAAGTGGACAGCACGCTGCAGTAGAATTGCAGGTTCCCACCTAGGTGCATACTGACGGACTATGTCTTGAACGACGGTGCCGTACTGTCCTTCCATACTTTGTGACTGAGACTCTATTTTAGGGTCTTAATATCCGACAACCAAGTTTGTAGAAATGGACCCTATTACGGGGCGTAGACTTAGGAACAGTCTGTCGTTTCCTTAGGCGTATATTGGCACTGTCTAGGCAGTGTTTGGGTCCTTCTCAAGGACCCCTTGGGTGGTCCTTGGGCAGTCGTGCCCGTACATTTTGAACCTAAATACAATCATAAACATCTTCGGAACCTTCCGTGTAAATTTGAGCATTAAACGACATGTAAAACATACCAAGGCACAATGGAATACACTAGCATGTCTCAAGGCTAACTTTTGAACATCTCAGACATTTGACCTCCAAATAACTTCAAATAAGGTATACACATTGTAAAACACTTAATTAGTATATTATTAACCTTTTTAGGCACATGTGAGTCTCTATCTACCTTAATTCATTTTGAGGGACCGTACAGTGCATAAACATAATTCATATTTATAGTACATAAACATAAGAGGAACACACCATGACTACTCTCAAAGTCCACTTGTACCATGCATTATTGACATCACATACTACCACTCATAATAAGTAAACCCTTTGAGGAACCATACATATAACTCACTTTCGTATTCATAATTCATATTAATGTTCATTAGAGGGATATAGCCTTAACCGACATGAACAATGTGAGATAGATGGAATCTGATTTCATCTAACCCCGCACCCAAAAAAGTTTCCTACATTACTCAGGTAGAACTGACATGTTTATATTTAGTTTGGATTCGCTATTTAATATTTATGAGGACATTTAGTTATGGGATAACGAGATCGATTAAAAAAAACTAGCTTAACTAGCGGGAAAGTTTCCATCTCAGGATAGCATATGTAGAAGACCCATCCAAAACTAGCGGGAGAGTCTCTATCCAAATTACCATATCCGCTCGATGATAAGAATTATTCCAAAACTTACACATATCTAGTGTGAACAGAATTTACATATGTGAAGGATTACTTTATCCTTCATTCAACAATACTCATAACATAGCTCATTGATGTGAGAACTACCTTTCACCTTTAGAATCCTAATATACATGTGAGAAAACCTTTAACATACATTCATAGTATTTTCATGAGAACTATCTTTCAATAAACACTATAGGATCATTATAAACATGCAAATTTCATATTTCATAATGTGTAAAGGTGCATATGAAAACTATACTTTCTATTGACACCATAGATATACCATAATCATATTGATGAATGGGTGAGTGTAATTGTCCCTACTATGACCAAACAACAATAACATTACCTCATAGACGCTTCTATTTCAAAGTGTTTATAAGCATGTACATATTATCATAATAATTTATAATGTTCATCTATTGCATTCATAGATTTATAGACAATGTTACTGAAAACATCCATATTGATTATACTAGATATGGACCTAATCGTAATTTAATTAGTTTATTCATTCATTGCATGTGTATACTCATATAATCATGTAGCAAGTCATGTGGGTCTAATCCTTCAACAAGAGGACTATATACAATTCAACATGCACTACATGTAAGCACCTCTGCCATAAGTTAATCAAGCAAGTCATATATATATAAGAATCTTAAACATACGATATATTCATACATTGTCTTCAAGACAATACTTCAAGATTAACACTTGCAATTTACCCTTCAAGGGTGATAAGTCACATCGTGAAATCACACGTAGTATTAATACTCTAAGAATGAATAAATTAATACTAATTGACTAAATTAACATCGATACAATTCTATGAATTCATATTGCATCAACAAACCCATCACAATTTCCTAAATTGAGGGTCATAGGGAAGCACATGGGTTCATGGAGAATCTATCATAAAAATCACCATTAAACATCAAGTCATTCATAACATAAAAAAATTTAACTCATAGAAATTCATTTTAGAAAGAATCCAGGACTTGATTTAAATCCCTTGCTTTTGAAGAAAATTACCCTTAGAGTTGGATGACTTCATGGAGAAAGAAATTTCATGAATGAAGGTTCCCATACCTTAATACACAAATACAACAATAAATCTATATAATAACACATAATTAATGAAATGAAATCATAAACTAACATCATATAGACACCTACTATTTATTACACATCCATAATCAACTAATTTCCAATCAATTTAGTAGTTTAGAGAAAATCATGGGTTTTAAGGAAATTCAATGTAAAATAAACTCATTATCATCAATCAAACATTAATTCATAAATATGATTTCTTGGAAAATGTTTTATGAATAAATACATTCTTAAATTACAAATAGGGTTTTGATCTCTTAATGACTTTGAAAACCTTTTTGATTGGACTTGTTGAAAGAAAGATTGATAAAGGATAAAGGATCACCATACATGTATTACGAAACCTTGAAGGAAATTGATGAAGAGACCCTTCTGAAATTATCAAACCGAAGCTTTCGTGGATTATTCTTCTTCATTGAGTTTAGAGAGAAAAATATCATAGGAAGATTAACTTTTTAATTTAAGTGGGTCTTTTTGAAAGTGTTTTATTTGGGGAATATTTTAATATAAAATCCCTTGTATAGTCGATTAGAAATAATATAAAATATACTCACTTTCTAACTTAACTAAAATAATATTTATGAAAATACCCTTATACATAAAGACATAGCTAAAAACCTAAGGAAATATTTAAGGACACATAAAAGGCCCTTGAAGTAGTCCACTGCATTGAACCCGCCCTTAAACTTATACTTGCCCGTAATTTTTGACATTTTTATTTTTCTAATTTATGCATAAAATTATAAGGTTGATACGTTAGGCTCTAGTTCAACATATTATTTTGCAAGTCGTTACACATAGTAACATATTTTTCCCTAAAATACTTATACATATTAGAATAAGATGGATTCACATACCTTAGTTGAGGTGGGGTTATCTACTAATAGTATCTTCCTTAATGAACTTATTACATGAACTACTCTATGGGAACAAAGGCTAAGCACCACGAGGTCATGGAGGGGGATGGATGCCCATAAGATAGTTGAGGCGGGGTATCTAGTTGCAATACTTTCAATGGATGATCATATGTTAGTTGAGGCGGGGTATCATGAAGCAAACTCTTTTCCTCTTAATTATTTGCCCACATAGAATAGATAGTAGATCCATTAGTCTAATCACCGATCGGCCGCAGGAAAGTTGATCACCTTCCTACGGTATGGAGTTATATTATACTAGATTCTATGATTTACCTCTTATAGTCTATGTCAGTTAAATGCTTATTCCCATCATGTGAGGTACCCATTATGGTTTCTCGGGAATATCTATGTCGTGTGACTAGTAGTATGGGATGATATCCATGCATTTGCACGTGTAGGCTTCAAGAGGTCTATGATAAGAATCTCTAGTTCCTAGTGAAACAATGTGTTCTAAATGAACAAATGAAGCAGTTACCTTTATGTAACTATGTTACATGTATGTCTCAGATATTTATATAAAATGATTCATATCTTCTATGATATAAAGTATGTGGTAGTTGACTAAATGATATGAAACATGTTTTACTTGAGTTAGTGATATGAGTTGTTAGCATGATATGTTGAAATGTAAGGAGACTTCTCTCATGTGGCCTAGAGGAACACTTAGGTGTGGTGTAAAGAGGTAGTTTGGGATGCAACTTAATATCTTACTTAAGTGGGTCTTAGGTCTATTATAGATAGGGAGCCTAAGATGATTGAGATTCTTCGCTTAGTTCTCATATTGTGTCTTGACATTGAAAGAGTATGACGAGAATGGTAAGTGCACTTTTTGTGGTAATGTGATGATAATGAATTTGTTATTGGTAATACTTGCATTTGATGCCTCTTATTCTTATGTTCATGAAATATGTTGAAAGTGGTATCACACATGGTCTCCAAACAAAAAATGTACATTTTTGCATGGTCATCATACTTAGTACATTTTTATGTACTTACTCCATATTTTCGTCTATGTCTACAAGTGTAGGTTCAGGCTAGTGCTCGCTAGTTCTATTGAAGACTTGGATAGAGACTCCTAATTTAGAGTTGAATGTCCTCATTACGAGGACAAGTTTAGAAGCATTATCTTATATTCTACTTCTTTGTATTGAACTCTTTTTAAACTTTTCAAGTGAGTAGGGTCGTGACCCTACTTATGTTGGTTTTATAAGATTGTATTAAGATGGCCATGTGAGACAAATAGATTTTCGTTGCAATGCTTCAAAGTTTAGCTTGTTTTGATTCGTATGGTTTTAAGTAAAAAGTTTTAATTCTATACTATTTCTACTGTTTATGCGCAATGAATGAATGCTATGAGGCTTGTATAAGACCACTTCGGGTTGTAGTACATTGTGTCCCATCCGTGACCTAGGCTCGGGTAATGACAAATATGTATCATGGCAATGATTTTTGAGTGTTACTTTAGGTTGTTGTATATCAGAAGCCACGTTAGTATCGTCTTGTTCATTAGTGTGAGTCGCGACACATCTATGAGCGAGAGGCCATAGGACATTAGGATGTTTAACTTTGTTCATACTTTTTTATCTTGCAATAGAGCTAAAAACCCTATGATCTCTTTCTTGTTGCTTTTCCTTGGAGTTTTTTTTATATGACTACTTGAAGGGCTAATGCTCAAGGTTCAAGGGAGTAAAATGTAAGTGGAGATGATATTGTGGCAATGTGTAAAAGTTAACATAGTAGACTAACATAGTGAGGATTCTTGAAAGAATGCGATGAATAGTGAGGGTTAAAATGATACCTAGAATTATGTTGTGAGTGGACCATCTTGTGTGGCTAAAATTTTAAGTGTAAGTGATGACTTGTTCCGACCTTAAAGTTTAATGAAGAGAGATTTAAAGTGTTCATTGATACTACATTTCAAGAGGGGGATTATGTGCTTAGTTAACAACGTCGGTGAGTGTTCTTGATGATCATGAGTAAAATTTACATCAGTTCTCAACTTATGAGAGGTGTAACGAGCGTAATAAGTACGATACCTTGAGTGATGGTTTTCTGTGATTTAGAATGTTGTGATGTTGAGGTCCTTGTATTGTAGTCATGTTAGCCTAGTATGAGTATGAGTTCTTCCTTAAGTGGGAATAATATGTTTATTATGAGGTTGTGACAACTTCAGGTATCATTATCACTTTCTTCTAGTTCTATTCAAGCTTGAGATTTATTGTTTTTTAGTGGCTTACTTCATGGTTTTGAGTAATGCATGAACATGTGTTGCAAGGTTTCCAAGTTATTCATGCTATTGATCATATTGTGATAAAATGATAGGAATGAGTATTTGATCTATATTTCCTAATGTTATTGTGTAATTAGTATCAGATATTTGTATTGAATTAAAGAAGTGAATGTATGATGATACCTATGTATGCTTTTGAAGGTAATTTAATATCTTAGCTTTATGCTGTTATATTGAGAATTTTTATGATCAGAGAAGGTAGTTCCTCCATTTAAAGTAAGAGATGAAGAATTATATATGCCTTATGAGTTTTTTGAATACCATGAATACATGTTGATATAAATTTAATGTTTCCTTAAGTTGTTGCATGGATTTTGATTTTATATGTTTGATTTGCTTCTAGTCTTGAGTTATTACTTCTTGAATGTGTAAAGTGTCATTCGAGGACAAGTGTTTCTAAGTGGGCGATAATGAAGCAACTCAAAAAAAGGTTTTAATTACCTTAATCCTAGAAGTTTGGGTTAGTGTTACTTTGAATAGGTGTATGGGATGTTTTAGGACCTTAATGGGGCGAGGATGAAGTCATAGGTGCGAGTGAGGACCTATGGTAGAAAGAGAGGGTGAAGCAAGATTTGTCCTTGGGTTGACCTTTGGCTATGGGGTCGTTTGGTTGCCCAATGACCCCCAATTCACCTACTGGACAGCCAACTTAGTGAGTCATTGGAACAAAGGGCACAGTAAGTGTGCATTTGGAGAATAGCCTAGTGTACTTGGTGAGCCCAAGTGTCCAATAGGCAAACTAAAATGAACAAGGGCTAAAATCTTAAATTGCAACTTGTAGGGTCAACTTCAAATGATGATATCTCTTAGATCAAAATGAATTATGTGGGCCATTATATATTCAATGAAATGTATTTGGGTCCTCTTACCAACTCCACCAAATTTACCCAATTTCTATCTCAGAGTAAAAAATTATGCCCGAATAGTGAAGCACTGTCATTTTTGGAGCTTGCTGTTCAAATGTGCAGAACCAAGAGACACAAGGGCGATTCTCCTAGTGCTCTTAGAGATCAAAGGTGTGTTAAAGGGGTGTTCTACAATGTAACGAAGGTAATTTTCTAAGTATTAATTTGGGTTCTTTATGAAGTCTTTCAAAAATTTACCCTACACTATTCCATTCTTTTCCTAGAAAGTACGTACCATCCTTATGATGACCAGAATTTCTAAGATAGTAGGGCTTGTGGGAAAAATAAGCTTAATTACTTTCATTTAAGTCCCTCCTCTTGTAACTAAAATAAGCCCAATTCTATAAAACTATCTCTCTCAAGACTCAAGGAATAAAAGGCGGAGACCTTGGCTAGGGTTTCGAATTTATAAGGTTTTGTTCACCAATTTCTTGTGGATACTTCAATATCAAGGTATGGTGGCTCTATATCTAGTGTTAGTCCACCCTAGAGTCCTATCAAAGTGTTTCAAAACTTATGCAACTTGAAAATCTAGATCTTTCACTCTTCAACATGGGTTCAAATATCAATGGTTTTAAATGGCTTTTATTATGAAATAATGTGATTGTATTGATGTTGAATGGTTGTTTTATGAAGATACCTCTCAAAGAACCCATGTTTTTCCTTAAGTCTTCAAATGGTGTCCTAAGTAGTTGGTTTTGTGTAATGTTCAAGCATGTGATTAGGTGATGTTTATATTGATTTACTTTATTGAAGTAATAACATTACACATGTCTAATTATGAATAGTTTTTGGTATGTGATGATATAAAGAATGTATGCTTGAACATGATATCAATAACAAATTCATGATTATGATATTAGGTAGATTATTTATGATCTAAATGCAAGTGATATAATAATACATAGAATGCGAGTGTGTTAGCATTTAAAGGACATTCTCCATTATGCATTTATGAAAGAAGAATTTTGCTTGTGGAAGGTTTCTTCCTTGTTGACTATGTTTAATTGGTATACTTAGGTTTCTTTCTCTTGAAAACATGTATGAAGTTATATGCTCATGAATAAAGTTGTGTTGATTTTAAAGGTTATTATGAATTCTTCACTAAAGCATGTTGAGGGATTCTTATATGAAAGGTTATTCTCATGTTTGAATACATAGGTAATCCTCATGTTGGGAGAGGATGGATTCCCATATAATTGTTGATGTGGGGTATCTAGTGGCAATCCTTGGAGATGTATGCCCATACATTAGTTGAGGCGGAGTTATCTACTAACAATCTCTATCCCCAAAAGACTTATGCATGTTTGAATGTGATATATATCCATACATTAGTTGAGGTGGGGTTATCTAGTGACAATCTCTATCCCCAAAAGACTTATGCATGTTTGAATGATATGGATCCACATACGTTAGTTGAAGCGAGTTTATCTAGTAACAATTTGTTCCTTAATGAACTTATGTCATGAACTACTCTATGGTAATAGAGGCTAAGCAATGTCATGGAGTGGGATAGATGCCATTACGATTATGGAGGCAGGTATCTAGTCTCAATCCCTTGTAATCGATTCCCATACGTTCATTGAGGCGGGGTAATGTAGCAAGCTCTTTGTCCATTACCTATGTGCCCACATAGGATAGCTAGTGGATCCATAAGGCTAATCGTGATTGACCTTAGGCAAGTTGATCACCTTTCTACGATGTGAGTTTATATAACACTGGATTCTATTAATAGCTATCATAGTCTATCTCAGTTAAATGCATATTCCAATCATGTGCGGTACCCGTTACGGTTTCTGGAGAAGTTGTATGATGCGTGGGTAGTAGTACTATGGAATTTTATTCATGCATTTGCACAAGTAGGTTTTAAGAGGTATATAATGAGAACTCTACTTCCTTATGAAAGAATGTGTTCTAAATTAATAAGTGAAACAAGTTACCTTGATGTATCTATGTTATGATGTATGTCTCACATGTCTAAATGATATGATGCATGTCTTCTATGATATACTATATATCGTAGTTGACTAAATGGTTTGAAGAATATTTCACTTGATTAAGTGATATGAGTTGCTTAGCATGATATGTTGAAATGTATGGAGGCTTCTCCATGGTGGATGCCACTTCATCTATTACTTAAGTGGGTTATAGGGATATTATAGATAGGGACCATAAAATGATTTAGATGCTTCGCTTGATGTATGTTTTCACGTATTGTGTCTTGACATTGAAGGAGAATGTTATATACAGATTGGTGGTATTGTGATGATAATTACTTGTTTGTTGGTAATACTTGTATTTGATGCCTCTAATTCTTATGTTCATAAAATATTTTGAAATTGGTATCATACATGGTTTCCAACCCAAAAATGTCTGTTTTAGCATGTTTTAATATGGACATCATATTTAGTACATGTTTGTCTACTAACTCCCTTTTTTCTTGGATGTCTACAAGTATAGATTCCTACAAATGACTAGCTAGTTCTAATGAAGACTTGGATTTAGAATCACAAGTTAGATTGGTATTTCTCCATCATTCAGGAACACGTTTAGAAGCTTTATGTTTTGTTCTACTTCATTGTATTCAAATCCTTCTAGACTTTTCAAGTGTGAACAATCGTGACCCTACTAGTGTTGGTTTTCTAAGATTGTATTAAGATGGCCTACGCTACAATGTTTTCAATGTTTATCATGTTCTTATTTTTATGGTTTTAAGTAAAAGGTTTTGATTCAATACAATTTCTTTTTTCTATGCGATGAATGAATGTTATGAGGCTGTACAAGACCCCTTCAGGGTTGAGTATGCCATGTCGCATCAGGGGCCTAGACTTTGGTAGTGACAGGGCTTAGGCATGAGAGTAGTAGATTTTCCCATTTTAGGTAGTATTGCTAATTTGAAGTTTAGTGGGGGAAGGGTAAATCCTTGTAGGATGTATTTTCACCCGATGAATTGAACTTAAAGACTATGTTTCTAACATGACACTTATTAACTTTTGGTGGTGACGAATTTGTGAGTTAACTGATGTACCTATTTTCCCCCATAGATTTGGGAGTGGGGTAATTTCATATTTCGTAGGTTACATCATCCCGTCGTTAATCCTAAAAGTTGTTTTTTGGATTGATTAATTCATTACTTTGTAAGGACGAGCAATTATTGACAAAGTTATTAATAGTATTTGCTAATGTATCTTCTTGTGGGCCAATATGTTTGGTGGAATTGTAAAATATGTGTTAGGAATTGATAGAATTTTCATGGAATTTACTTCAAAAAGGTGTTCCATTAATAATGGAGTCACGAGGGACTTTTTGGTAAATGATTTTCAAGTGATATTTGGATAGGTTAAAGTAGTCCATCCTTTGTTTAAATTCTTTTGGGGTATCACTGTTGCTTCTAAGAGGATCGTTGGTATGAATTGGTTTAGATGTGAAGGGTATATTATTTGTTGTATGTGGGCATGAGTGGACTTAGTTTCCATTTCTTCTACAAGATGTGCAGAGTGGTTTAGAAGGTTTACAAAGGATTTTTGATGAGGGTTCCTATTAATACTTAAATGGGAAGAGATTTATCTAGCGGGGGATAGGATGCAATGTATATAGTACAATCCTCTCATGCATACCTAGACACCGTGTCTATTTTTAAAAGGGATCCTACTTGATTTCCTTTATTTTGGAGTATAATGAGGTCATAGAATTTGATAGGGAGCTCCGGTAGTATAAGAAAAATGATGGAGAAATTTATGTGGTTTAGAGTAGGTTTGACATAGGTTCCCATCTAAGAACTAAAAGGACTTATGAGCCTCTAAACAGAGGCCTTGGTGGAGAATTCTCTCAAAATTTCTTGTTTTGATACTTTGATAATGTAATAGGCTTCACCTAGATCGATAAGATTAGGTTTTGAGGTTTGCCATAGGCTTGGAAGTCGATTTTGAAGGTATAAGTATCCCGCCTTTTCCCCAACTAGTTTGATGATTAGCGCATGTTTCTGAGGTGTGTAAAGACATTGTTTCTAGTTTGTTTTTATAGGAATAACACTTGGGTGGTTCTGCGGATTGTGAAGTTTGTGTGGAAACTAATGTTTTTCGGACTCTAGGTGACAAAGTATATGTCTGGATCTTCAATTTTTGATCGTTGGGTTCTCGATCATTGTTGTTTCTTCCTTCTGTTTCTTTGTGCTATGAGTTAGGAGGTACAATTTTTGGTCACTCACATCCTGATCTTTCCTTTCCATGATTTTCTTTTGAACTAGTTTGCTAGTTGATAGAGTTATTTGGTATGTTGCTTATTTGGGTTGTAGTAATGGTTCTTCCGCTGGAGGGGTGGTGGGAAGATTTATAATCCTCTCTGTTTGTAGAAATATAAAGATACATAATTTATAGTCTCAATATAATACATTATTTCTTGTCAATTCCTTCAAAACATAAAAAGTTTCTTTTGAAACTTACTATAACCCCCATATTATTAACAATTTCATTAATCTGAATAGTAACAAATTATTTTTATCAAAATTCTTAATTGATTTTGTGTACTCCCACAAATTTTACAACACCATCTTATGGTGACTCTCCTTCAAGAAGGAAAATTATTACTATTGTAGTAGTTAAATTTATTATGGGCAAGACTTGTTTCCTCAAAACCAACGAAAAATTTATGTTGTCATATAACATTATTTATTTTGGTATTTCATAATAAAATATACCACAATATTTGTTATGTACACAAAGTATGTGACCAAATATCATTTATGTCGAAGTATTTCTTATTTTCTATTATTCTCTCAAATGTCCCGGAGATATGAGATGTGGCATTTATCCAACCAAAAAAGAACATGTCCTTATACATTCGAACACAAGTCACATTTTCTTTAAGAAATGGACCATAACCATTTGTACATTCTCCATAAAGTTTTATTAGAAACTCATCGTTATCCTTTGACATTACAAAATTACGTGTCTCTCCCCAATATCACATTAAAAGGTCAAATGTAATAAATGGACTACCATTTTGTATTCCTTTATTTTAAGGGAGGAATTAAAAAAAAAAAATCAAATTGAATTGCACCAAAAAAATGTGCCCAATAACCTTTTATACAAGTTTGACGACTAATATTTACCTTCACATTTGAAGGATCATTTTAAGAACCTATAACGTTCTTCCTTTTAATTACCATGATGATGAACATTAACATTTGACCACACTAATATTCAAACATTCAATCACTTGTCATCTTTCAAACATATTATTCACTGCTACCATGATCGCATAAGTGAATAAAGCAAATTTATTGGGCAGCGTACATGACTTTTAGTTAAAAAATATATAATAGTTTGTGTTACTCATCCCCTTATTATCGCTATGGTGCATTAGGATACAAAACCAAATGTCTAACCCAGTAGAAGAAGTTTATGCCATAATTAAGGGGCTCACTGAACCACACTCTCTTGTCTATGGTATATCAAGAATTGAATCTAATCTTTTACCCCTTTTAGTGCGATAAAATTTAAATCTATTGTCTTATCCTTAGAAAATAATATAAATAGCCAAGAAAACTTGAACTCGCCTTAAAACCATTAAAATATTACTTCACTTTGTAATTATTTACACAATTAATTTCAATAACATATGAAATATAAACAAGTAATCACGAAGCAACAAACTATTTATTGCAACACCCCGCAACTAGAAAGAGTTATAATTCGAAAGAGTCATTTGTGGAATGAGAGAAAAATCTGGAAATTTGACAAAAGTAAGTTAAGAATGAACTTTGGGTCAACTTTAAATGACCATAAATACTAATTCCATAGGAGTTAGGTGTGCTACAGGATACTCTAGTAAATATCTTTGAACTATTTTTCCAATACCGCTGAGTTTGCTATGTTCGAGTTCTTATGAGTAAGATATGTCCATTTGAAGTTGGGCTGTCGAGATAGAGAAAGTCAAAACCGGTTTTTAGAAGGAAATTATGGTCTTTCCACTAGGTTCACAACTGATTGAATTCAATTTACTCTTTTGAATGGCTAAGTTAGGGTTTTGACATAAGAGGGAAAAAAAGAGGAGAAGAAGCAAGAAATCGTCAAGTTCTTGAAGCAAAGATTGTGGATTCCTCAAGGGGTGATCCCTACGAGTTATGTGAGATCACATTTCTTTGGGTTAGTTCACCCACATGTCAATCATGATTTATTTTAGCTTACTCTTGTTCTTGAGATTAGAGATATTGATAAATATAGTTGAAAGTTTCATTTGAATATTTATTGATGAGTAGTTTAGAAGTTCTTGGGTTCCAATTCATGAAGTTAGGTGTTTTTTTGAGTATATTCTTACATTTTTTTGTTTTGTATTCGAATATCAGAGTTGGGGAAAGAATCAATCGAAACTAGAGGTTTTAGAGTTGAAAAGCAACGAAAAATATTTGGGGGATTTTGGGTAGGGGCCTGGGTTGCTGCACCATCCTTAGCACCCCAAAAGTGGTTATGAAATTTAGGGCTCTGGGCTCCATTACCTAAAGAGCTCGCCAATGTAGTTTTTGAAACTTAAGCTATGGTGTCCCGCGCCACTTAGAGTTCCACGGACCCGAAGTCTTCTACTTTTTCCACCTTCTTTAAGTGCTAGTTCCCTTGAAACGTACCTATGTTTCCTAGTTGTTTTCTACACTCTAAGGTAGTTCTACACAATATGAAATCATCATTAACATAAAATCATGAGACTTGAATCCATAATTCAATTCAAGGAACGTTAAGGTTAACATAAGTCAAGTCAAGTCGAGAGAATTTCTTAGTGTTTCCCAAAAGTCCTTTTGAAATGTTCTAACTTTCTTTTAAGACTTAAAGTTCAAGTTAAGTAAGACAAAGAAGTAGGGATTGAAGTTCATTTCTTCAAATAGCCTTTCAGCAATTTTTCAGAAAAGAGTAAATACTTTCTCAATTAAGCAAGAGAGGAGACTTTAATTTCCAAGATAAGACTTTGAGTAATCATATCAAAACAAAGAAACAACTATGTTTTTAAACATAATAGCTACTATTATATTTTGGGAGTACTATTGAACACTGATATGGGGAAAATTTTAGACAACTCCCAGTCCCCATAAACCATGTAGCCAGCATGGTAAAAAGAGTCCCCTACATTTATATTAAATCCGATAAGGGTTTTATGCATAGACGAGTGGATATATACCTATTAGTCAATGTCCCTAGAACTCCATCGCATGTACATGACAGCCTGATAGCGTGAGGTAAAATGTTGTAATGGTATTCGATTAGAGAAACTCCCACAACTGTATGAGTATTCTTATATACATAGTTTATTTATTTTCTTATATACACTACAGAATTTATATCGTATCTTTATATGAACACAAAGTATTATTGTATTCCTAAATACACAAAATTGATATCCATGTTTTATACAATTTTCTTTATATTGTGTTTACATAACTTCTTTATATTGAACTTAGTTTAGTTCATTTGAGTTAAGACCAGGTTTGTTCTTTAACTTCCATTAATGGTCATGTCTTGTTTTGGAATTCCACTCACCTACTCGTACATTAAATGTAGTGATGTCATTTAATCTGCATCAGTTAATAATGAAGATACAGGTAACCAGGATCAACATCCACCACATCATTTAATCAAGTTGATATCCCGAGTTGTTGCTGAGCGTCCTTGATTCCAAAGGATCCCTTTTTATTGCTTTCAGTAGTTAATTCATTAGGATATTGCGGTTCTTGTCCCAACAATCGTCTTATCAGAGCTTTCATAGATAGTTATATAGTTTGTTATGAGTTCCTTAGTGTTATATTTACAATGATTTTCTTTAAGACTTGAGTATCTATCTTTGCTAGTTTAAATGTTTCTTAAAGATATTCTATGTTGATATCATAAGTTCTTAATTTGAGATCATTTCTTATGTTTAAGTCTTCCGCCGAGTAAGTAAGCAGACTAAGGGTTTGCTTGGGCCAACAATGGTCTGAAGTGCCAGTCCCTACCAGGGTGTAGGATCAGAGGGTGAAAAACATATCATGAGATCACTGAGTCCAAGAGTTCTTTAGAGTCTTTGAAGCTTGTATTTGTATATGTAGAGTCCCAGTTATCAATGTAAATCAAACCACATATACAATTAAGAGGCTACAATATTTAGGATTTTCTTCACTTCTTTCATACTAATTTCATGGTATAGAGTCCTCCTTATAAAATTCCTTTCTAACTCGTGCTTGTGCGTATTTTTATGTTCATCATGCCTCAACGATTAATTGTCAAAGGTCTTTCGACTAGATGAAATGTTGAACCAGAGGAGCAAGGGTTACCTAATGTATCTTAAGTGAAATCCTAGAGAGAACTCACCAATGTTGAGATGTGTTAGGCTACCTAGATATTGGCCAAGTTGTGAGTCACCAAGCTATAAAATAGAGAGAGAATTGACAAAAAGTGATTTACACTTCAAGAATCCGATACATTTTAAGGATTAATGCTCCAAGCTTTACAAGTTCCAATATTACTAAGGATCCATCGAACTTTGTTGAAGAATATCAAAAGATTTTCAAAATCATGCATGTTTCTCATATTAGAGGGTGGACAAGCCACATATTAGGTACAGGGTGTCCCTAGAATATAACTTGATCAATGGAAGAAGTATTGAGCTGAGAAAGCACCATTTGTTAGTAGGGCTGGTATTAAGGAGTTCTTCTTGGGGCATCTCTGCCACCGATCCCCCCCCTCAGGAATTGAGAGAGGATATAGTACGAGATTTCCTCACTCTTAATCAGGATTTTTTGATAGTTCATGAGTATAGTATGAGGTTCACACAACTTTCTCGGTATGCTCCGAAGATGGTTGTTGACATTAGGAGTAGGATGAGTTTGTTGATTGTTGTATTGTCTCAATTGTAAAGAAATGAAGGCAAGGCAACTATGTTGATAGGGGATATGGAGGTATCAAGGCTAATGATCCATGTGCAACAATTTGAGGAGGACAATATGAGGGATATAGAAGAGTTTCAAAATAAAAGGGACAAGAAATTAGAGAATGAATCCGAGAAGCAGAACAGTAATTTCAACTGGTCATCCGTCCAATAAAAACAGAAGGGACTTGGTATATGATCTGCATAGAACAAATGTGAGTACAATAGTCAAATTCTCAGTATAGTATGGCACAAGGGGGTAGTAATCCTCATGCATATTCTAAGTGTGGTAGAAACAACTTGGGGATGTGTCGTGATGGATCAAGATGTTGCTTCATGTGTGAATGGAATGGTAATTTTATGATAGAGTGGTCCAACGTAACAAAATCCTAAGTAAATTGTAATGGAGGCAACAGATCCACCAGTATTCTTTAGTTGGCCCACCAACACCAAGCGCATCTTATACAAGTACTTCATTTGGTTGGGGCGAAGAAGAACCTACTTTATATGCTATTACAAATTCTCCAGAGTAAGAGGATTCTCCAGATGTTGTCACTAGTATGATCCAAGTCTTTAACTGCATGGTTATGATTTGCGAGATTCGGGAGTGAGTTTATCCTTTGTAACTACGAATGTTGCAATGAATTTTAATGTTCTACTTGAGAAACTTAGTGAGACATTTTTTTTCTACACATATGGGTGAGTCTTATTCTAGAAGAAAGAGTCTACCGAGATTGTTCTATTACCATCTATCACTATAACAATGGTTTATTTAGTTGAGTTAGACATGATAGATTTCAATGTCATTCTCTGTATGGATGGTTTCATGCTTGTTATCCCTCAGTTGATTATAGAACATGAGTTGTCAAGTTTCAGTATCAAAAAGAGTTAGTCTTAGAGAGGACAGTAGTTAAGAAATGCCTAAGGGTCGTTTTATTTCATAATCTTAAGGCAATGAAGTTAGTTTCAAAGAGGTGTGTTTAGAACTTACTCAGAGTTAATGACTCTTGTGTTGAGATACCTCTTATTCAGTCTGTTCCATAGTAAAGGAGTTTCCAGAAGTATTTCAAGGTGATCTTTCTGCAGTCCAACCTGAGAGAGAAATAGACTTCGGTATAGATATTCTTTCAGATACTCTAACTATATCTATTCCGCCAAATAGGATGGTACCATGAGAGTTAAAATAGGACTTGTAAGATGTCCTAGATAAAGGTTTTATTCGACAATGTGTCTCACCATGGGGTGCTCCAGTCTAATTTGTTAGAAAGAATAATGGTTCCCTTAGGATGTGTATAGATTTGTGTCAGTTGAACAGTCTGATTTGTGAGAAATAATGATGGTTCCCTTACGATGTGTATAGATTAGTGTCAGTTGAACAAGGTTACCATCAAGAATAAAAATCTTCTTTCGAGAACTTGTGATCTCTTCTACCAACTTCAGGGTTCCACTTGTTTCTCAAAGATAGACCTCTAAGCCGTCTACTTTAATTGAGAGTAAGGGAATGTTATATTCCCAAGACAACTACCAGGACCTGCTATAGTCATTATGAGTTTCTGGTCATTTCATGCAGTTTAACCAATACACGTGCAATGTTCATGGACCTTATGAATAGAGTATAAAATTATTAGTTTAGATATGTTTGTTATCATATTCATTAATGACATAGTAATCTATTCGAGGGGTAAGATCATGCTAGCCATCTCAGAATAGTTATGAAAATTCTAAAGGATAAAGAGTTGTATGTGAAGTTCTGTAAGTGTGAGTTTTTTCTTGAGTCTATGGCATTCATAGGCCACTTTATTTCCAGAGAGGGAAATAAAGTTGACACTTAAAAAATAGAGGCACTGTACAATTGGCCTAGACCCACATCTACAACTAATATTAGGAGTTTCATAGATTTATCTAGCTATTGTAGAAGGTTCATAAAGGGGTTCTCATCTATTTCTTCCACTTTGACTAAGTTAAATTAGAAAAATAGTGATGCTTCAATGGTCTGAACATAGTGAGGAAAGCTTTTAGTAATTGAAAAAAGAGGTTGACTACTGCCCCAATATTGACCTTACAAGCAGGCACACATGGCCTTGTTGTTTATTCTGATGCGTTAAGAGTTAATTAGAGTTGTGTGTTAATGCAGAATGACAATGTTATATCTTATGCCTCTAGATAATTCATTGTTTATGAGAGGAACTACTCAACCGATGATCTAGAGTTGGTTGCCGTAGTGTTTGCTTTTAAAATATAGCTCCACTATCTTTATGGTGTTTATGTGGATTTGTTCATAGATCACAAGTGCATTCAGTATGTGTTTAGTGACAAAGAGCTTATTCTCAGGATTATAACATGATTATTTTATAGCACCCTAGTAATGATGATGTTCTTGTTGCTTCCTTAAGCTGGTTGACTGTGAGTACTGATGAGTCCACAAATTGGACTCGTTTAGGGGTCGAATTTCATATAAATCGTGTTCTCAAATGATCATTTTATCTTCATAAATGATGAAAACTCTTAACTTTCATATATTTGAAGATTTATTGGAATCATGGACACTTAGGCAGTGAATAAAAATTCATAAAAAATATAGAAGCTGAAAACGTAGAATCGCCAAGCACGCTTGGAAAATCACCGAAGGACGCACTCCGCCCTTTATTCCAGTAAGAGAAGCCCTCAAGGAATTTTATCAAAAGGCGATGAAAGGAATAGTCTACATTCTGCCGATCAGTTCCACAAGGCTGTGATATACCACCCAATGATCCAGGACACAAACATGACGAATGAAAAGCACAATAGTTGATGAACCATAAGAAGGGCGAATCATTGGGTCATTCGGCAATTGTGAATAACCTCGTTCAATGTTCCACCACAATACTTATTCTTAAAAGCTATAAATTCTACTTGTAGTTATTATTTTTAAGAGATAAAAACATTCTTGTAATTTTATATTTTGAATACTATTATCCTTTTTTTTTCTAATGTTTGGAGAGGGTTTATGATGACTTCAAGAAACAAGGAAACATATTCCCAAGTTGGAAGGGAGTCTTCTCCATTCTTATTCCTTTTCTAAAATCAAGGTTTAATATATTATACCTATTTAATTTAATTTTCTACGTAGGTGTATTATGTTATTCTTTTTGTGTTTCTAAAAAAAACCCAATTCTTCGGTGTTTGTCGACATCCCTTTGAGAGGGTGCAACGTCATGGTGACTCAATTAAAAAAATATATTTAAATATTTTAAAATAAGTTAAAAGGGGTAAAAGTGGAAAAGGGAGTCTCCACCTAATTTATTTTTAAAACTAGGAAAGCAATGAATAAATTAATATAAAAAATATCTACAAAATCAATTGATTCTAGGTAAGGGTCAAAATTATTCCAAAGGGAAGGGGTTAGCATCCTTCGAAACCCACAAATGTGGGTTCTGACTGGATTCATTGTTTTCAAATTGAGGAGGAGAATATAATAATATAACCAAAATTGTAATTAATATTATAATATAAACAAAAGTAATATGATAAAAAATAGTTAATATAGGGAATCGGCCTCCTCTCCCTCCTTAAATTGTTATCGTAAAACAATATACAAGAGTAAATAAGAGTAATTCGAATAACTCGATTGAAAAGCACCTTTGAGTACTCCTAAAAACACTTAGTAGAAGTGTTAGTAATAAATAAATATGAATAAAATTGATAACAGAAATAACAACTTAAAAATAAAAAATTATCTTACTAACATGAAAGGTCTTGGAAATGGACTGTAATTTATTGATCCGCCATTTTTAACATATAAAATATATAAACCTAAACTAACATTCCTTCATTTAAAAATTGGAAGACCTCTAAAACCGACGAATTTTTTTTATCATTGGCCAATTTAACATCAATCCAATAAATCACAGAATATCTAAAATTAACCTCAAACAAAAAGAGTAAACAATATAATAATAATTAGTGCACATCAACGGTAATAACAAATGGGTGGTTAGGAATGATTTCACTACTATAAAAAAAGGCCAAAAAAAGAGGACCTAAGAAAGAGACATCACGAGGTCTCTTTTCGGAAAAAAAAAATAGACTGAAAAAGAGACCTCAATCGCTAGGTCAGTTTAAAATGGCATGCACTTTTTACAGACACCTCAAGAGGTCTCGCCAACCCAAACGGAGAACCTCACGAGGTCACAATAAAAATAATCTGATTTTTTACAAAAAGGGAGACACCTCGCGAGGTCACTATGGTATTATTTAATGTTTTAAATTTATCATTTTTTATATAGAGAACCTCATGAGGGTCAATTTATACTCTTATTTACAATTTTATATTTTAATTAAACGGACCTCCTTAGGTCGATAAGATATTATTTATTAATTTTATATTAATTTTTTTTTAGTAGAGACTGATGGAGGTCACTTTCTGCATTTATATATGGAGAAATACGAGGTTCTCCATACATGAAATTTACGGAATATATAATGCAAGAAAAAGAGACCTCATGAGTCTCTTTTCTGTATTTATAAAAATATAAAATGTAAATTAGAGGACCTGATGAGGTCTCATAATGAAATTACCTAAAAAAATTAATACAAAAGGGGAGACCTCTGAGGTCTCTTTTATGCATTTATAAAATAGAAAATGGTAAATAGAGACCTTCATATGTCTCTATTAGGAAATATCTGGAAAAATAATTGCAAAAAAAAAACAAGAGACCTCATGAGGGTCTTATTATGAAATATCTGAAAACATTAATGGCAAAAAGAGACCCCTCCATGAAGGTCTCTTTTTCTGTGAAAAAAAATGGAAAAAAAAATTATTATTCTCGGGCCTTTCACACCTTTCATTTTAATTTCAGTACCCAAAATCAACTCAAAGGAGCTTCAAAAAAACTCAAAGATTGAAGCCAATTACATTTACTAAATATTCTTTCTATCAACTCAAATGGCAAACTCACCTTTCAAATAATTACTATAGTAAACAAAACCATGGATATCCATAAGTTTATATAAGTTATATACTACCATTCAACTTTATCATGTATTCAAAATAATAATTCCCATCACAAAATTATAATGTTAAAAAAATGATCCATAACGTAACTATAACAATTGTCAAACTCACTAAGTTGGTAGTGTGTTGGGCCACATAATCAATCAAACTTTCTTCATCACTACTCTCATGGGTTCATATTCTTTTGTTGGACCATCATTGGCATTTGAGTAGGTGAAGATTGAGGAGGGTCGAGGAGGGGAAAGTGACATCACCAGAACAAGGGGGAATCCCTCCTGAGGCAAAGTAATGCATCGAATTGAAGCTCTTAAATTCCAAACCCGCCCTTTCCCTAGCCCGTGATTCTTCGGCTTGGATAGATATTCTCAACAATCTTCTTTTTCCATAGCCAAAGGTTTTCTTCATTGGATTCATCATGATTTGAACATTTAGGCCTCTTCAAAAAACTCAGAAGAAAATTCACGAAAAAGGTTTATGCGGCATTCCATCTTGCATACCCATACTACTCGGGCCCAACAAGTCAAGTCTTACCAAACTCTCTCATCCTGTTCCTTGAGTCAAGTGGCATTACCTAATTTTCTTCAGCCATAGTTGTTGTAATCCTCCCAAAAAAACTTTAAGGATATCGATCTAATTGAATGGTATCATATGAGGAAATATAAATTTAGAAAATAACTTTAATTATTTTAAACATTATTAGGCTTACATAGGTCACTTTCAGGGTCGTGTTCAAACCCCACACGGTGTTGGATCTTCAGGATTTTCTTCATTATATATGTGTTGCCTTCTTAAATGCCTCGGGCTTGGAGTTATCGGTCTTCCTAGTTCTTTTCCCACAAATAAAATAATAAAATACAGATTATGAATCAAGAGTAATTTGAAATACTCAATACATAAATATATAAAACACCAAAAAAAGAAACAATTGATACACAACCAATTTCCTCCTCACACTCCTTGACTTTGAGCCCCACGTGTGTGTAGAGAACCACCTTAGTTAGATGATCTTGCCTTTTTACCGATCTCATCATCTGCTTAAATCTGGATCATTATTTCCAATGCACGATTATTTTGCCCAATCACTCCGGGGTCAGAGAAACCCAGCTAGGGTTGCTATTACTCTACGAGCTTTATAACAAAATAGCAAGAGTATGCGTCAGCTTTCTTTTGTGAAAAGTTTGCATTAATTTTGGGCCTCCATGTTCCGGACGCCAAGCCCATTTTTTTTTCTAAATCAAAGCAATAAATTATTGTATTTATAAGTATTAATGAAGATAAAGAATTTTAATTTTTTTTTTTAGTCTGTTAAAAACAAATAATAAATTCGAATATACCCCTGAAACTCCCCAAAAATATTTGTCTCTTTGAGATTGCTAGGTAACTTTGCCCATTGTAGAATACAAGCATCTCTATAGAGTTCTTTGAGTGTCTGGGAAATGATGTCGTCGTGCACAGCCATCTGGAATTTCGAACTATCAATACAAAAGTAGTTTTAACATTTAAAATGTTATAAAAAACACAAATAGAATTAATCATTGATAATAATAACATATCATATTTTTTTAAAAAAAAAACTTACATTGTAGCCTTCAGGCTCAATGACAAGTCTATTATGCATGTCCCTCATGCCAACTTGTGTATTGTAAAATGACCCAGGTTATCCGACTGATTTGTCGGTAGGAGTGTTAGGCTCAGAAAAAAAACTATTACCTTGAATGCGAAGACTCGAACATCAAAAGGTTGTGAAGCAGATTGATGAGTGGTGGTGGTCTGTGGGGTTGTGAGTGTGCAGGGCGGGGTCGCTTGTGAGTATTAGTGTGAGAGACACTAGACGTTGGTCGATTATCCTCTTGAGGCAAAAACACTGTATCCCTATGGGGGGTAAACATCCCTGAATGTGGGTCATTTATCAAAGGACCTTGAGGGGGCGGCTGAGTATATTCAGTGGTGGATGCATATAGTGCGAACGGAGGAATAATAACGTGGAAGGCAGGTTCCGCCTAGAATAGCAATGTGGCTGAGATTTTGTCTTTTGGTTGGGAGAGATGTTTGTTGTTGATCTTATCTGTTTATACCTGTTTGTTGTCTACTAACCATACCTTCTTTCTTTTTTTTTTTTCTTTTTGGGGCCCATTATCAATATCTTTATTCTTACATTTACCTCTTTGTCAATCTAATTAGTAACAAAAAAAAACATTCAGTGAAAAGGTTGTTAGATTATGGAGATTGAGAGACAAACATCATCCAATATTCTATCTAGCAGTTCATTACTTTTTAAATTAAAATTAAAGCCACAACCACAGTACAAATTAAATCGAAAAAACAAACATCAAAAACAAAAAAAAGGCACACTAGAACATATGAAGTTGAAGTTATTGAAAATTAAAACAAAAAGGCACAAATAAAGGATAGATAAGAAAATACTCGTTGTATCATTAATAAAACTACTATAAGCAATCAATACAGAGGATACAATTGGTTAATTACTAATTCTCCTCGCCTAGTCTCTTCCTCATCCTCATTCTCATCCTCATCCTCATCTCATACCCGTCCTCGTCCTCGTCCTCAGATTCATCTTCATCCTCATCATCATACTCAAACTCTAATCCTCAGAATTGTTGGCATTTGCCCCTTCATTGTTATTTCTTCCATATCAACCTCTTCTAATATGTGTTCAGGATGTCTAAAATCATTTTCTAATTCAATACGACAGGGTGTGGTGTGGTGAAACAATTGATGATATCACATTTGGTATGCAACATCCAAACACGTTTTGTTTTTTTCAACACACTTTCCACACGACCCATGGGTTTGTTTTTTTTAATAACACCACAATCAGCTTTTATCTGGACGCAAAGGGAAAGGGGAAAATTAAGGAATAAGGTATGATAAGGAACATAGTACAATGCTTAACATTTGTGCAAAATAAAAGGATCATAGCTTCATATTCCCTTCGTGTGCTTGACTCAATGATATTATTTTTTGATTTTCTCTCGTACCTCTTTGGGGGTTGGTCAACCAGTTGCATCTAAATAATATAAATTTTTTGTGGCCAAAAACGGAATACTCCATTTCCAAAAACCTCCTTGAGTACCCCCATAATAATCAAAACTCCATCTAGATTTTCCATCCATACTTTTTTACCCAAAAAACTCCACATTGTTAGTTTTTTTATATTTGGAGTATTCTTCAGTTAGTGAATTTAAACAAAAACCATTAACACACCATACTTATTCATTAATAGTCTTGATGGGTCCCCCAAAATGTCTCTTCAAAAATTGGTTCAAATAATTGACATTTTTTGTGTGGTTTGTGTGTCATAAAATCTATAATATTTAAAAAAAGTAAGAAATAGCATCAATTAAATATAAGTTATTTAATAATAATAGTATTTATGGGTGTTGGGGGGGGGGGGGGGGCTGGGGGGTGGGGGTGGGGGGGGGGGGGGGGGGGGGGGGTGTGTTGGCGTGGGGGTGTGGGGTGGCGGGTGGGGGTTGGGGGGGGGGGGGGGGGGGTCGGGTGTGGAGGGGGTTTAGGTGGGGGGTGGGGGGGGGGGGGTGGGGGGGGGGGGGGTCGGCGTGAGGGGGGCGGGGGCGGGGCTGGCTGTGGGAGGTGGGAGCGCGGGGGGGGTGGGGGTGCGGGGGGGGGGGGGGTGGGGGGGGGGTGGGGGGGGGGGGGAGGGGGGGGGGGGGGCGGGGGGGGGGGGGGTGCGCGTGGGGGGGTGGGGGGAGGGGGGGGGGTTGGGGGGGTCGGGGGGGGCGGGGTGGGGGGGGGGGTGTTGGGGGGGGGGGGTGGCGGGGGGGGGGGGTTGGCGGGGGGGGGGGTGGGTGGTTGGTGGGGTGGGTGGTGGGGGGGTGGGGGGGGGTTGGGGGGGGGGGGGTGGCGGGTTGGGGGGGTGGGTGGGGTTGTGGGGGGGGGGGGGGGGGGGGGGGGGGGGGGTGGGTTGGTGGGGGGTGGGGGTTGGGTGGTGGGGGGGGGGGTGGGGGTGGGGTGGGGGGGGGGGGGTGCGAGTGTGTGGTGGGGGGGGGGGGGTGGGGGGGTGGGGGGGTGGGGGGGGTGGCGGTGGGGGGGGGTGGGTTTTTGGTGGGGGGTTGTAGTTGGGTGGGGGAGGGTGCCAGGGGGTGGGGGTGGTGGTGGGGTGGGGTGTTGGGTGTGGGGTGGGGGGGGGGGGGTGTGGGGGGGGGGGGGGTTGTGTGGGTGTTGGTGGGGGGGTACTTTTTGGTGGGGGGGTTGTTTGGGTGGGGGTGGTGGGGGGGGTGGGTGTGGTGTTTTTTGAAAATATTATAAAGGCTTTTTAATATTCTTGAAAACCCACTTTGAGAAATCTACAAATACTCTTTCATTGGCCATATAAAAAGCACAAAGTAACTGTCAAAAAAGAAAGGATGGATATTGGACGTGAGTTAATTGTTTTGTTTTTGTATTACATATTTTATATGAGAAAAAAAACTTACTCAACCAAATGGTTTAACTTGTGGGCCCCAATTCAAAAAAAGTTATGTGTAAGATGCACACTGCAAAAATTCAATGGCAACCTTAAGAATTCCTCCTTTGGCGGGTTTTTTGAAAACCTTTGGCCCCCCCCCTGGTGTTAATTGAAAGATATAGTGCTTCTAGTCTCAAATACCATCGTTCATGCCTAAGTTGGGTCGATTTTTGAAACGCATTGACACAATTCTTTTAAAGTAATAAGAACCAAATAGTTATCTCCCTACCAAAAGATGATATTGAAACCATTTAGCCTTCAACTCTATGATTTTGTTTCATACCGTTTTAGACTTTCCAATAGTCCCCTACATTATAAACATTGTTATCATTTGATTTAAACAAACATATAATATAAAAGTATAATTTTGTTAAATATTTACCTCGCAAAAGGATACATCCATCTATATTGAACCGACCTCCAAGGTTGTGCTTCATGCAATAGAGTACATGGAAGATGCTCCATCACATCGAAAAAAAATTTCATGTAGAATCTTCTCCAAAACTTATTTCGTAATTACAGGAATATTCTGCTACATTAAACTAGGTTGTCTTCCCTAACGTATTTATTAGAACCACAAGTCTTGAAAGAAACAAACTGATTTTCAGTTCATAGGGTTTCCCAAATTCTATCAAGGCCAGCCACTAATGCAACGGGGAGTAATGTTTTCCATGAAGACCATGACAATTCATGAACTTTTCATACAATGTAATTTGCCATTGCTCCATATCAACACATTTTCCTAATTCGAGCATGTCCAGCAGCATCTCCTAAGGTTGCTCGACCCATTCACAAATTTACGCTTTTTGATCCCTCGTAAATGATATAACTAGCATTAGACTTGGAAGAAAAATGTTGTTTGTTTTCTTGCAACCATTTAGCTACTTTTCGGGCCTACAAATATTCAGGTAAGTCCCATTCGAGCTTTAACAATATCTTTTGGCTTGCAGTTAAGTGTGACATCCCATTATTGTGTTAAATAAATTATCAAAAGTAATTTTTTTAATATGCCATGACCCCATCAAGATTATGTTCGAAGAACAATGTCTCTCAATACGATAACTCCCAGACTATGCTTTTGTCTTTGTCCAGGTATTGTGACAAACACCATATCCCATCAAAACTTTATAGGGTTGTTCTTTTGGCGACCTTTGGAAAGTTTTGAACCCTTCTACCAACTTGTTCTTCCAGGTTAAAGATTGGAGGAGGATTAACCTTGTTCGAAACAGAATTCCTTCTGTGAATGCATTTTTCATACTCCTAAAACTCATGATCCATTGGCCAAAGAACTGTCGATGACAGCGGAAACCAAGAAAATTTTTAACGCCCCCCCCCCCCCCCCCCAGTTCAAAAAAGTTGAATGATATTGCGGTATTTTCCATTTTGACATAAAGAAACAAGCGAAACTTCTCGCGTCATCCACCCTGGATAACATTCATATGCTGGAAAATCATTAATAGTCCACAGTAAAGGAAGGGCCCGCAAATTTAAAAAAATTCGGCTTTAAGAGACAAATCAAATGTTTTTCAACCCCTTGAAAACCCACCAATTGTTTCAACTCATCAATCAAAGGTTGCAAGTATACATACAATCATACTTTGGTGGAATTCCAGGGCCAGGCGGAATGACGCAATTGGAGAAATATATATGGACTGGTCATACACCATCTCTGGGTGTAAGTGGGAAGATATATGGTGTCCAAAATACAGGGCCAACAAGGAATTATGGTTGAGAAGCAGAAAACAGTACTTGGTTGGCGTGAATCCATCTGAACATAAACCCAATCTAATGTTACGTTGGTTCAGCTGCCTGCAAAAAAAAAAAAAAAAGTGTGGAATGTTCTATCAAAAGCTTCCAGACTCTCCCATCGGATGGATGGACACATTAAACTCAGTTGGCTTTTCTATGTTCACTGGGATGCCATCTCATATGAGGGGGAGCAGGATCTTATTAGACGCATACAAAACTCTTTAACCTTGGCATAAGAGGTAAAGTAATGCATTGCCTTTAATAGGGGAACTTTCTTGCCCAACTAGGTGTTGCTTATATATAAGACATTTCAACAAACATTCACGATTCTAGATCAATATCATCCTTATCAGTATATACATGCCCACCAACTTCACAAGCAATGGAATCTCATCGAGGGAACATTCCTAACTTTGATACCCAACCTTTTGGGCTCTTTATAGAACTATCAGGTACTCTCAGATTTTGGGTCAAACTAATCATGAATAAGGTCAATCACAGAGGTCACTGGCCCTCGTGAGGGAACATTCCCAATCTGATTTGATACTTATAATCTAAACCGCAAATACAAATAGACATTATTGTGTGAGGGTGAGTGTGGACTCCCCGCTCAATATAAAAGGGCCGACTAAGGAAGACTCCAATTGTTCAAAAGAAAAATTTACCATTCACATTTAGGAGCTTCTTCACCTTGATTAGCAACATCAAAAATCCGAATGCACACAAAAAAGCATTTGAAACAATGTCATCAATTTCGTATGTAATTTGTGGACTATTAGAATTCACATTGTACTACTTTCTACCAGGAAAGATAATGTTGGAATACATCAAAGTTATTATCAATTTCTCCATGACTAAGTCCGCCACAGTTTTTTTCTTTTCTTTTTTAAACCCCCATTTCGATAGATATGAAAGCTCAACAAACATTTTGGTTTTTCATAATTCAAAATTTATTGACATTTATTACAAGGACACTTAAATCATACCACTACGTTGAAATAAGATTACTGAATGGATCTTTGCATACTCCACAAAAAACCAATGACAACCTCTAAAATTCAGGTCTTAGCCCCATTACAACAAAAAAATTAGTCATGTACTATACATCCAACTACGATTCATTTCTACATAAAGAATCATAAATTAAATTTGTCCAAGCACTAAACAACAATAGTTAAAATTTAACTTATTAACCAAACTTAATAAATTTCTAGTCTAATTAGTTCTAGTTTTAAATAAAATTCTAATACTATAGTAAACAAAGTTGAATTTATTAACTAACTTACACAAAATTTCTAAGTTTAATTAGTTAGTTTAACATAATTACTAACACGATTTAGTTACAAAACATAATAAAAAATTATTTCCTAAACAATTTAAAGTAAGGGTTGTCACAACACCTAGATGACACAAATGATTTTCCAAAAGAAAACATCAATTTTGTCATCAATAAGGATCAACTAGTGTTGTACTTATGCTTAACAAATAATTATTTTATTAAAAATTTTTAAAAGCTAAAGTGTCAACACCAGATGGAACACAAAATTGCATTTTCAAAAAGAAAATCAATTTTGTCTCCAATAGGATCAACTAGTGTTGCGTTTACTAGCTTAACAAATAATATTTCTAAAATTTAAAGCTAATGTCAACACTATGATGGACACAAATTGATTTCCCAAAAGAGAAAATCAATTTTGGCCCATCAATAGGGATCAACTAGTGTTGGATTTACTTATGCTTCTTAACAAATAAATTATTTCTAAATTTAAAAAGCTAAAAAAAAAAAAAAGTGTCAAAACTTAGATAGGAACAATTGATTTTCAAAAGAAAAGAAATTCATTTTTTCGCATCAATAAGGATCAACTAGTTCTGTTGGTAACTTATGCTACAAAGAATGATAGGAAACACTTTGTTTTTATTATGTTAGAATAATTCAAAAAAATTAGTATATTGTGATATCAAAACTGCAATATATCAAAATTAAAGTAAACATTTTTCATGCAATGAAAAATAATCAGCATAGTTTTTTTTTTGGACGATGGCGCTAATGTTTAGCACCTTTCCTGGGAAAACATTTCGTAGAGTGTTCTTCTGCGTAATTATAAATGAGTTTTCTGATGAGTATTACTTTCAAATATCTGATTATGCATTGAGATCCTTTAAATTAGCTTATAATGAGGGGTCAAAAGATTTTCTTGATAGTCACCTTTTTTCATGTTTACTTGGTGCTTGAAAAGAACATTTTTCAGCTATTAGATCAAGGTAGTTAGTTATCAACACACATATTTTAACCAATAGGTTCTTTTCATAAAAGATTCATACCAAACATAAGTTATTGTGCAAAGTTAAAACTATCACAATGGAGATATAAATAATATTAATATACAATAAAATTAACCGCAACACGCTCCTCAATGCCATTATAACAAACATTTAGTTTCAATAAACAAAAAATAAATAAATGTACCTGGAGATGGATGGCACTGCTGCTTTGAAGGGCGGGAAACTGCTGCTGCTGCGGAGACGCTGGCGATGAGTGGGAGAGAGTTCGCACGGAGGGGCAGTGGCTGCTCTGTTGAGAGCATGGAGGCGGAGAGGCTGGCGATGAGCGAGGAGGGTCGCCGAGGGCAAGTGAGAAGAAGAGAGAGGCGCTGGTCGCGACGAGGGCACTGAGAAGAAAGAGAGAGAGGCGGTCGCGAGGGCAGTAGTTGAGAAAAGAGAGGAGGAGAGGCCAGGGTGGTGCGAGCACTGAAGAAAAGTTGAGAAAAGAGGGGAGAGAGGGCGGGCGCGGGGGAAGCAGTGATAAAAGACGACGAGAGGGCGGGCCGCAGTCGTCGACCAAAAAACTAAGAGAGAGGAAGAAAAAGAAGGGAGAAAAAGAAAAGAGAGATAAGAGCTATTTATTTTTGGCCCCCTAGGTTTTTGTGTTGTTTAAGAGACCTCAGGGTCCTCTAAATTTTTAAATATTTTTTTAAATTATTATTTTTAATTTAACAAGTAGGAGACCTAATGAGGTCTCTACTGTTAACATTAAAAATAATAATTAATTTATTAACTAGTTGAAAAATTAGAGACCTCATGGAGGTCTTCCAATTTTATTGAGAAAATTAGGGGGGAATTTATAATAAAAATTAATTGAATTAATGAAATTATTTTAATTATTCCACAATGAATTTTGTATTAAATTATTTAAGAAAAATTTTAGGAATTGGAAAAATTTTTTGGAATAAATTAAAGAATTAAAGTATTAAAATTTAAAATTTTTTTAAATAAGTCAGATTAAAAAAAAAAATATATTATAATTGTGACCTCATGAGGTTTCTCTTCTACATTTAAAAAAAAAAAATTATATATATTTAATTAAATAGCGGACCTCATGAGGTCTCTTATTATTGAACCTATTTTTGGATGTCTTCATTTCTAGTCTCTTTTGCCTTTTTTTAGTAGGGTGATTCACCGGAAAAATTTCCTAAAACATACATAACATGAACCAAAAAGGAAATAAGATATAAAAAAAAAGGCTTTTTATACCAACAATCATAAATATAAAACAACCATCACACACCTTGAGTCAAACAAAATAATGAAAAATAAATAGCTATATCTAAAAGAGTGAATCACTTAAAAATAACTAAAAATAAAAAATAGGATCAGAAAAGTTTTTTGTTTAAACAAAGAGAAAGTATCAATTATTATTGTGTTACGAAAGAGTGTTTGGAGTTTGAGCTCCTCCTATAAAAAGGAAAATAATTTTCAAATACATAAAAACTGCAACACATATTTTAAATAAATAACACCAATAAAATTTAAATAGAGCATATTTTCAAAATACAAACATATGGTAACAATTTATATGAAAAGACAAAAGAATGTAAAAGATAATGAAATTACTATGGAGTTTTGCTGGAAAAAGAGCTCATTAATGGAGTGATGGTGTGATTTCGCCGGATCTGCTTGAGCTTTGGCTCGCTGATTAGTTCAGTTGTTATTGATGTTGTTGTTTCTGGTAACTTGGAGTTTTCCTCAAGTCTTGCTCGCTTCGCCAGATTTAATGGTGAAAATACCTGCAAATCCAAACAAAAGTTCAAAAGGAAAAGGGGAAGGGACTGGTTCGTTTAGCTCCGGTTCATCGGAGCTATTGCTAGCTGGAAAAAAGGGAAGAAACAAAGGGGTTTTGGTTGTTATTTGCTGGCGGGAAAGAGGAGGAGAAGAGAGGATTTAAGAGTTGTTGGCTTGCTCTTGTTCATCAGAGCTTGGAGCTCCTTGCCGGAGCTAAACAAAGAGTAGGGAGTTGGCATTTTTTTTGTGGTTTTGGTGGTTTTCATGTGTTTGAAGGTTTATTGAGGTAGAATGGAGAAGAAAGAAGGGGGGGTGGGGTGTTTAGGCTGGTTATTTGTCAGAGAAAGAAAAGAAAATGGGTTTTTGGTTGGTCATGGTTGCTGGTCAGAAATAGAAATGGAAATGGAAGAGAGAAGCTAGTTTCTAAAATTCATGGATGTTGGTGGAAAAATTGTTGTTTCACCGAAAAATTGAGAAAATGAAATGGGGTTTTGGAGTGGGACTCGCCGGATTCATGCAAAACTCCGGTGACCTACAATCGGGAAATAATGAACAATAAAATCATGTAAAAAATCCTTAAATTCTTATCCACCCCTTAATCTATTGAGTCAGATGTTCTATATGTAGGGAATTATTCAAAATGGGTCTAAGTTATGGCATAAAGATTGTGACACAAAAATGTTAGTGCGTATACAAATGTATTCAAATTTGAATGAATTTTTATACTGCGAAAAATATCAAAATAAATAATCAACATTTTTTTTGTAACTAGGAAAAAAAAGAAAAAAAAAATGGATATTAAAAACGAGTTAATTTTAATTAACGTAATCCATTACATGTAAAAAAATGTAATTTAATAAAAAATAGTGATTTTATAAAAAAAAATTGCACAATAATTTGAAACATTCGGGATATTAATGGACAAGATAATTTATTAAACCATACACAATCGATAATAAAAATCCTAATACTTTGATGAGGAAAAAAGGATTATATCTAAAATTGTATTAAAATAAAATAAATTACTTATTTTGGAACTATTTGAAATAAATAAAATACTGTTAAAAATTACTAATTTTAAAAATAATTAGCATCAAATTTTTTCGTGTCAAACAAACAACTTGCCCCTTTGTTTGATTAGGATTGATGAAAGAGATCCTTGTCAAACAAAGTTGACTAACCCAAATTTGGTTTGATAAATGTTTAAAAAAACAATTGTGACATTAGCAGAGCTTTTGATCTACGCTCTATGTGCGTCGACTGGATTTAAAATAATAAACAAAAGGCAGAGATTGATTGTAAACTAACGACATTCATATACCTTCGATGGTACTGGTGAAATTGCACAATGAAGGTGGTGCACCTTCTTGAAAGGAGGAGATGCTGTTTGTTTGGTCAAAATATCATGTTCACTTTGAACGAGGGTGAATAAACCCAAGACTTCTCTTTTGAAAAAAGACGCCAAACCAATGAACATTAACTTGTCACTTTGACGGATGTGTGGTGTTTTTGTTGCGTGTCCGGTGGTGGACAACCCAACGTGTCTACAACCTATCTTGAACTTAATAAGTTAGTTGAATGGAGGTGACACCCAATCGTGTCTCGTTCAGGCTACGGTCTGTTGATGCCACCGTGGGTTGCACCTGCAGATTTTTTTTCTGTAAAGATGGTTTTTGGTCTGTTTTGGCTACGGGGTGTTACAGGTAAAGTTTGGTATCTCACATTGTCATGTTTTTCCCATTAATTGCCTAAATGTTGCATTTTTGAATTTTGAAGCATGTTCATTGTAATGCTAGGCAGCTTATTCTAAGATTTTTAGGAAATTGACTAAATTGTTTTTTGATTGGAATCTATTGAAATATGTGTAGAATTGATGCATATTAATATGATAATGAATTTAAAAAGTAGATTGCTTATTGAAAATATATAAAGACTGTGAGTCTTATGGCCCCATGGGCATGACGTTTGTCGTGGGATTTGATTCTAAATTCTTATGTGTTGTGAGTTTGAGTCCCTTTGATTTTGGTGGGAATTTGATTGTGTTTTTCCACTTGAATCGATGGGCTTTAGTTTAGTATTATTATCTTTGAGGTAAGATGATTGTGGGTTTGGATTGACTAGAAGTTACCTTATTTTAATGTTGGAAAAGGAAAAGAGAGAGTCGTTATGGCTAATAAGTCTCCTTGTTGATCTTCTCTAATGATGCAATGACTTGGTGTTATTGTAATTTGTTAAAAAAAACTTATGTGGTTGTTAAAATAGGATGACCACCTAACTGATAATTAGGGATCTAAATGCCTAGTGTGCTTCAAAGTTTGAGAAAGCCGTGGTTGACTTACGATTCCTTTAAAAAGCGTTAAATCACGTTTAAAGTGAGTGATGTAAGTAAAGGGTGTTGTTAATGCTAAGATCCTCCTGTAAAGTTGGTTTAACCTTAAGTAGGGGATAGTGGTGGCCGTAGTAACGGTTTGTAGATAATTTTTTACCTTTTCCTTCTGTTTTACTTGAAACTGAATCTAATGAATTTTTAGTAATCTGTTCTGATAAGAAGTCTTGTCTCAAGTATGAATTCGTTGACCATGACTTGATACGTTTGTCTGTATTTGATTGAACATTACCTTACAAGATATTGTGGAAGAAGATTCCAGGTGCATGAAAACGATTTTATTTATTGATAAAATTCCATGTTTTTTCCATGTTGATTTGGAAGTATTATTGATCTGCTAGTGTGAAAATTTGATTCTTGAAGATAAAGATAAGAAAACATGGTTGTAAATCCACTCTGTTGCTGGTGATATATTTAGCCTTATAATGGAAAAATTGAGTCTCTTTTAAAATGGAATATGTTGAGTCTCTTGAAAATTATGTAACTTGTATGGTTTGGAATACATAATTGTAGATGTTTAGCTAAATGTTCATGTGTGTGCCTATGATTTGTGTTATTCTTCTCAAAAAGATTGTGAAACTTTTATGCTATCTATGTTGAAAATTGGACATTTTTGTGGACATTAATTCCCTAATGTTTTGATTCTTGTTGCTTCGTTTGTACCTATCATTTAGGGACCTCCATAGGAAGGCAACATTGAGGCATTTGCCTTGGTTTAAATTTAAAAAGTTTGAGATTTGTCATTTTAAGCGGAAATTGTTACCTTGCACTTTGCTTAGGGTGGAAATCACTATTACAATAAGTGTGTTGAGAAGGAAGAAAAGGACATTCCCCCCCCTCCCATGGAACCCCACTAGCATGGTAGGGTTGAGTATGGACTTCATGACATCAGGTCTAATTAATCAAGATCTTGTTTGATTAAATTAATCAAAGTTCATGTGCATTGAAAGTATGAGTTGCATACTTGTTTCCCTTGAGTTTTTTTTTAATTGAATGAATGAAATTCTCCTCTAAGTGGGTGGCCTTATTAAAGAATAGTTTTGCAAAAACTGATCTCTTAATGAATGAAGTGTAATGACCATGTTATTGATATTAGGATATATAATGTTCCTCGGTGTGTTGTTAACATGATAAGAAAGAGCCCTTGTGTTTAAGCGACATTTAAACCAAAATTATATGGTTTTGCTTTGCTGTGGTGCAATTGATTGGCTCAAAGATGTTTTGAGATGTCTTTTCCTTGTAAATTGGTGCATTGAATACCTTGTGATGATGTTTGTTAAATGTGATGAATGATCTATGAGCATGACGTCGTGTTGGTGACTAGGTTTTTCCTAAAGTTGTGATTCGAGGACGATGTTCCTAAATGGGGGATATTCTAAGATCCCAAAAATGAGTTAGTGGTGTTAAGGAGCCTAACATGTTCGTCATTAAAGTTTTGTTAAGTCCTAAAAAATTCTAAAAATAAATTACTTATAATATGGTATAGAGGGCAGTGGTGTAATGATGAGATATTTGGGAAGGCAAAACGGTCAAGGGACGGACCAAAAGGACATTTAACGACTAGTCACCTATGTGCCTATACATTCTGATATTTCTATGTAATGAGCTTATGAAGTATTTAAATCAGTTATAATGATTTTTATATACAGTATATGTAGTGTTCTGAAATTTAGAGGTTAAACTTCCAAGATCGTCCAAGACGTTCGAAAGTTAGCGCTTGAGACGTCCAAGTGTGTCTTGATGGGGCCTAGCCTGTTTGGACGTGTTATGTGTTTCTCTTTGGGTGAAACTGATGTGGGAGTTCTAAAACTTGTTAAGTCTTATATTTGCGTTGGAAAAGTCCGGTTACAACTTCTAAAGGGCCTCGCAAAAGGGCCCACAAGAAGGACCCAAGGTTGTCGAGACACTACCTTGGCAGTGTCAATCAACGAGCCATAAGGACGCCCAATTGGTTGAAAAACATCCCGTAGGTGGGGTATAGTAAATTTACACTTATACTGGGCAAGGATAAATCAAACAACAGGCCAAGGTCTAACTGACGGAAGCCACAGACAATCTGTCAATGGCCCTACTGCCCATCGATGGTGATCCGTCGATGCAGCCTGGTGCCACTGTCTTGTGCACTGTTTCCTTAAAGGGGTAAATGGGAAATTCACCCCACGTCCTAACCTGACTCTAATTGTTTGATTTACCTAGTCTTGGGTTTGTTGTATATAGTAATCTAAAAATGTGGACGTGACCACCCCATTCCCAATAACCCAATTTAACTCAAAAGTAAAAACCCATGCCCTCCAAAAAAACTAATTTCTTTATAGAAAAACATGCACCATTGTCTGTTGAAGGCTCAAGAACATCTTGTAGATTGTATTTATAATGGGTTTCTTCACCAATTGGTTTAGGAGGTTGTTCCACAAGAAAAGGTATATTCTTATGTGTCATTCATCTCTAAGTTAACACTTTTCATTGGAGTGAGTTAATCTCAATGTTGTTTTCAAAAGAAAGTTTCATTGATCAGGGTTCTTCTTCTTCAATTCTAGCCCTGGGTAATTTCTAAAAAAAAAGTAATGGTGAAATCATGATTGGAATTTATGTTAATGTAATTTCTTCTTTTAACTGATTTTGAATCCAAATTGCCCATGATAACCCATGTTCCTTCCCCAAAAATCGATAGTCGTGCATGAGTGCATTGTAATCATTGCCTTTGTTAAAATGGTCTGAATTGTGGATGTCTCTTATTTTGAATTGTATTATATACTTTGTATTTATGGTGAATTAGTAGGAATTAGTGAAATTGCGGTTATGAAGGATCCATGTGGAATCATTGTTATGAACATTTGGAGGCATTGCTTTTAGGTCTTAGTTATCATGGTTCGTATCACTCTAACCTGGTCCCTTAATTGTATAAAAAGTGGATTTTTCAAATCCATGTAAGTTCATTGAAGCTACTTTTTTAGTTTAATATCATTTTTAAATAATGAATATGAATATCTTATGATCAAAGTAAATAAGGCTTATATGAATTGATCTAGGTTCTTCTAGTCTATAAAATGGTAACTTGTGATCTTGGCGTTAGGTTGGTTGTCATGTGTCTCGATTCCATGGTAATTGGTTCATTATGTTGTATAGGGTCAATTGTATCTTAGATACTGCCGGACAAAGGATTATAAGATGGGAATGATGGTATTTGGATTCCAATGTGATTGATTGCTTGGAGATTTGATTTTCCCTTAATATCTCTCTATTGTAATTCCTTGATGTTCACTAAAATTGTGGTACGATTTCATCTAAGCCATGATATTTTTCACTACTGCCTTTTTATATGTGTTATTTATTAAATTTTTATCATGAATAATGGACAATCATTGTGAGAAAAAATTTGATAAGAGATCGAATTCTCTTCACATTCTATAAATTGATGATGTTATGAATATAATGTGATCTGAATTTAGGGTAGATGAAGCACGAATTAGTCTTTATTATTATGTACTTAAATAATACCCTAGGTTGGTTTTATTTGTATGTTATGAATATTAATCACGGTAATAACACTAAAGCATATTAGCAAGTGATTTATAACTCTCTACCTTCTAGTATACATGTGATGCCTTGTATTATGTTCTTATAGTGACTAGTACATGGTTTTGTTTCATGCATAAAGTACACTTAGATACTGGCTAATACATGTATTATTATTGAAAGGGTTTATTGATCAATGTTAATAAAAAAGGGTTGATGAATTGGTAAGGTCTACTCTTCCTCCCTACTTTTCTATATTAATGTAGTTGATGAGGCCTTGTATGACATTGTGTGGTTTAGTCCACTTATGGTGGCGGTGTTTACTTTATTGTCATTATACATGTGTTGACCATAGACTTTAAGGCAAATTGATTAAAATATGAATGAGTGGTTATGACTATCACCTTAGTGTAAGTTGTTCCTATCCTTCTACTTTAGTTGTGAATCTAGGTTAGGTTACTATTGTTATGAGCATGTAAGTGTAATGTTAGGATCATGTATAGGTTCTTCCATTAATCTACCCACGTACTCCTATGTGAATGTGTGAATAGATAAGGTTAAGAGTCTTGAATATAATGTGAAGATTTGTCTGGCCTCTTATGCTAAATTGGTTGTTTTGTGTGAGGGGTAGATGGCCTTAAGAATGTTTATTGATAGAAATTATGTGATCCTTGGTGACTAAATGTACACATCACGCACCCACATTAGTTGCATGATTAAACATAGTAACAGGTCCAATTAGTGTCTAAAAATGAACAAGGTAGTCCTCATATCAATAGGTCTAATACCTATAATGCTTAATAAGATGATTGATGTCTATGAAAAGTGTTGATATGTGTTTTCCTAAAAAAAGGTTGGACTTGAATGGTTTTGGTTTGTACTAGTATGGTCAAGGGTTATAAGACTTTGCCTATGACATTGCACATGTGTGCCTTGATAAATTATTTCTAGTTTTTTGTTTTCTGATTGTGTATTTCAATATAAAAAAATGCAAATTTGAACATGGTGTGGACTAATGTGTATGTGAAAGGTTGTCTCAAATATATGTTATACACACACATGAAGAATGATTCTAGTAAATAGAGAGCCTTTGAAAGGTGTGCTCAAAGGTGTATCCTAAACTACATAGAGGCTTTTTTAATGCATATGCTATGTAACATGTGATAAAGAATTTCTCATGTGATTAGGCTAAAGGAAACTGTCATCTATGACCCTAGAGCTAAGCATATATGAGGGGAGAAAATAATCCTACGTGGGACTATATTTTATAAAAAAAAAGTAAATGTAAAATAAAGGAGTTTCAATAAAGCAAAACTAGGATTAGCCACCGAGTGTACCTTGAATATGAGTGTGTGTCCCTTCTAAATGTTGGATAGGAAGGTTTTAAACATAATCTGATGAGGTGGATAACCACAATGCCTCCGATAGTTATTAAATAGGGTTTCATTAGTGAATAACCATTTCATAATGGCCCATTCTTGGGCGTAAATAGGGTTTTTTCACATGTTCCCCAAGGTTCCATAAACTATGCTTGCACATAGGATATAGTAATGTCGATATCAACTAAAAGCTAGCATGTGTTAATGTTGTAAACCTTGGCTAGGGTGGTAATAATACCTTCCATTAGTGGAAGGGGCTCTACAAAAAAAACAAAAAATTTCCATATTAGAACCATGGGTCTTTAGTGTCGGTTAAATAAGGCTATTTTTATTTTATAATGTTCCCTAAAAGTAAAAATGTACAATGGAAATAATTAAATAAACAGGAACCCTCAACTAAGAGGACCTTTGTAAGGGTGGTTAACTTAGGATTTTAGGTGGAAAGTAATGAAAACCAGTCTAGGACATTGCAGAAAAGTACCTTCCCTAGGGTAAGTTCTAGGAAGTTGTACTAATGTGTAGGAATTGTGGAATAGTGTCTTTTTAATGGCATGATATATGGTAGTATTTTTCTATTTGTCATTGAAGATGTGCTGGTATTGATTAATATGTGATGCGGGTCTTAATTCTTTTATGCACTATGTGAGTATTAATGACTATAGATGAAGGTTGGCTGACATGAATGAGGTTGTCTCACTTATTCTGGTTGATTTGTCTGGAATTGTATTATAAGGCTTGTTGGTGGGCTCATGATATGGTTTACTATGTATGTGTGGGGTGGTTGGTTATTGGGGCTTCACATGCAATTGCATTTATTAGGACTTAACATTGCGGTCATGAACAAGGTCTATAATGATTTATGTGATGTCAAGTCAAATATTAGTGTATAGATGTTAGCTTCGTTTTTTAAAAGCCCCCCCCCCCCCCAATGAAGCCTTGACTTAAAAGTGTCTTTGATAGGTTGTACTTGTATTATGGTATGTGATGGCTTGTATAGGTTGTATGTATGGTTTCCTTGTGTCCATAAGATGATGCATTGCACCAAGTATCACTAGTGGGTTACTTAGGAAGTTAGTGAATAAAAGAAAAGATAGTTGACTATAATGTAAAAATCGCTCCCTGTAATGTGACTCAAAAATGAATCAAATTCTATATATGATCTTATATGATGTTTGGTGTTTGAATATGTCTATATGAAGTATGTGAATGGTATAAATGCTATTATATAATGGTTTTATGAAGTTTTACTAAAAAAGGCATGAAGTATGATTTTAAGATAACGTCCCTCTTAAATGAATGTTTTTGCATGGTTGTCATACTTAGTGCATTCTTTTACTAATCCCATTCCTCTTTACTTTTTACACGAATGTAGGTTATGGATGCTTAAAAACGATGTGTATATCATTGAGGAGCCTTATATGTGATTCCCAAGCTCAAGGAAATAATCCTTAAGTCCAAGGGATGTACCCTAATGTTTAATTACTGTTAAAAGTTTTATAAAATTGTATAGTTTTATATTATATCTGAGGGTGTGTACCTAATGTATTTAAATGTTTTTGTTGAGTCTAATATGACCAAGACCAACTGTAAAGTCTAAGTATGTTTAAAATTATATATATATATATATATATATATATATATATATATATATATATATATATATATATATTATATATGAAGTAATGCTTCTACCATATGATGTCTAAGACAGGTTTTTTTGAAATTAATTTTCCGCCCCCTAAATTTAGTCTTGGGACACTTGCGATGGAATGATAAACTATGGGCTTGTATAAGACTCCGAGAGGTTCAAGACTCCATGTTACCTCTATGGGTGTGTGCTACAGATGTGATGAATGAAAGGAGGTTGTATCTTTGATTAAATGACTTTAAGAACCAGTGATCTGTTCAAACAAATAATAAATCTGGGGGATGGATACTTATCATGGGATTCGAGTTTTAATTGTCGATAGTCAATGCCCATTCTGAGATCGATAACCATTTATTTTTTTTCTGATTTATGAAACACCCAAAACATTGTTGCACCCCACAAACGGAAAAAATATATGTTTGATGAAGGATTTTATCTGAACGGTCTTTCAATTACTCTTTCCAATCCTTAAGCTCAAGATGAAAGCTTAGAATTAGTTAAGGAGGAATAGAAATGGGCTGGGGTAGGGGAAGGAGATCTATCCCAAACGTAATTCCCTTTTGGGGGGGAGGAAACTCTGGGAAGATCTATGTGGGAAAACTCACTGACTAATGGGAATTACTCTCAAGAGTTGGAGTTTTCAAAAAAGCTAGAATACTTTTCTTAAACCGAACGATGATAGATGATAACCTTAGTTAGATTATTTCATATTTCTGGCATTTAGGTAAGAAATGAATCATCCTATAGGCACTAAGTTACCACCCCATTCTAAAATTGGAGCCTTTGGAAATAGAAAACAAACAATCCTAGTTCTAGAATCGACTGTGGCATGATAGGAATGTAACTAATCCATGCCTAGAATGATAGCACACTCTATCATTTTTAACTAAACAAAATAGGCTGAGATGACTTTCAAAGAGACTGTGAAAGGGCACTTTCAGTATAACCATCTAGCTATAACGGGTTCACCAACTAGAGTAGACACTTAGAAAGGTTCTAAGAAAGTTTCTAGACTAACACTGAATTGTACTACTATGTAAAAATCTACAAAGGAGAGAATAGCCCCTAGATCTAACATAGCATAAACATCATGTTCAAAGACTCATAACGTACCAATGACTACATTAGGAGAACTTTCTTGCTCTTTTCCTGCCTGAAAAGCATACAACATGTTTTTTTTCTTAACGCTTACCGCCAACATGGTACTTACGATGAGTTACCCTGCTTAAGATCGGGGCTTTCTGCTCGGTGCGCCGCAAGTGTTTAAGGGACTAACTTACCATTACTACCTCCTTGACCCTTTCAATAAGGACAATCCCTCAACATGTGACTAGACCAACCGCATCCAAAACATCTTTGCTTTCCCGGAGGCACTTACCTGGATGGTTTTTACCACACTTAGGCAAAGTGGGGTAAGTCTTTGTATCTGAAACACTTCCCTGATACTTAGAACTTGGTGCCTTAACCTTCTGATCATACATATTCTTGGTGGATGGGACAGTAGCTTATTAAGGGTGTAGAGCTGAAAACTTCTGCTAACTCTACGAGCGATTTACACCACATGATTTCTTCTCAAAATAGTCATAGTTCCTAGTCCTAACCTTCTTATTCTCTTTGGCTTGTTCCCTAAAATTATCACACTCAACTTTTTAAGCATGAGAAATTGGCCTAGAGATGGTCATATATCCTAGTAACATAGCATTTCTACACTCTGTTTTCACCAAATCTGGCACTTCATACAAGAACTTATTCATCTGAGCCCAGGAGTCCGCAATCATGTGCGGGCATACTTGGAGATTTGGTTAAACTTGAGCCCATATTCTTGGACCTTTATGTTACCTTGCCTTAAGTTCATGAATTCCTGAGCCTTTGTTTCTCTCAACTCTATTTGAAAAACCTTTCTAGAAAGGCCTCTCTAAAGCAATCCCATGTAATAGGAGCTGAATGTATACTTTTATCCTCTTTCCATTGAGTGTACAAGATATGCGCCACATGGTATGATGCCAACTCAACCAGATCATTTATAGTGACTTGCATCACCTAAAATATCTTCTTGATCTCACCCAAGAAATTTTGAGGATCTGCACCAGTCTGCAATCCTAAGAACTCAAGCGGATTCATCCTAACAAAGTCATGGATCGTAGCATTTGTCGATCCACCATTAGCAGTCACATGAGCTTAAATTCGCTGATTAGCGATACTCTTACCCAACATCTGAATGGCATTCCTGAATCCAACATTGGAGACATCCTGATCTGGGACTGGATGTCATGACAAGGGAGCACCCCCTAGAAGTATCATGGATTACTTGACTTCTCAGAGGTCTTATGCAAGCTCGTAGTCATCCTTCATCACATTATCATAGTAAATTTAGCGGAATATTTAAAACTTCTCATCGCACATCATATGCTAAAATAACTTCATATAATTATATATAATATATCATATTACATAGATAGACTCTAAGTGTCTTTTGCCATCTTAGACTCAACATCAACAGATAAGAACAGGGACGCGACCCTTATAACATAAAATAATAATCTAATTCTTACATAAACTATAACAATAATTTGACATGGGAATCATTGAATCTTAAGGATACCTTTCTTGATCTTAGGAAACATGTATCAATCCCTTAAATTTAAGAGACATCCTCTAGTAATCCACAACCTAAACTTTGGCATAATTATGAAGAAGAATGGTGTTAGTACAACAATACACTAAGTATGACAACTATGCAAAAACATAATTTAAAGAGGACATTTGGTTAAAAACCATGCATCATGCATATTATCATTAAAATTAATTTAATACTATTATTTCAAGCATGATAGACATATACATATGCATATACATATAGAACACCTTCCTAGAACTCCCTTCAAAAGATACTTGTGCAATGAATAGGTAATGTACCATACATTAACCTATACTAAGAAACTTCCCTTAGGTTATCTTATTTAGGTTTCATTACTTTACTTCCATTGTTTATTTTACTTTAGGGATATCCTAGCCTTAATCGACAATAAGACCTTGTAAGACAAACATGGAATTTGGTGTCATTCCCTCATACCAAAAGAGGGTATGTTAATAACCAATGTAAGATATGAATATCATGCTAGCATCTTAGGTGATATCACTTGCTAGATCCACTTCATGAAGACTATAAAAAAGATTTCCCACATTTGGAAAGGGCACCCCTCATCGTCCAGTTCATTCGTTGCTAATCTAACTTCCCTTTATTGAAAAGTCTTTATTAACTTTACTTCATAAAATGGCTTTAGGAGGTTAGCTCATTTTATGCTTATCTCATAGGTTATAGATGAGAGAGAGACCTTCCATCAGCCTAGCTCATGTGAGAAAGCCTTTCATATGGACATATCATATTCAAGAACAACCTAGTTTTGAGTACAATTGAAAATACTTTTCAATAGAATCCCTCTTTACTAGATCATCATGAATGATTCATTATATATATTCATGTGTGTGTACATATTCATATATGAGGAAACCTTTCACATACTACAGTTAGACATTATACATATGCATACCTCATCATATCATATACTTTCATGTTCATAGCTTAATCATGCATTTATATTCATGTACATAGAGTATCACCCTAGGAACTATCCTAGCAAGGTACACATGTGCAATCTATAGGCAAAGTCTCATACCCTTGCCTACAGTGTACACCCATCAAGTTATCCTAGTTAAGATATATTTTATTGTTTCATGAACATAGACTTTACATGCATAGTAGTAGACAATAGTGCATATGAGAACTGTTATTTCATTAGACACATACCCTACTTATAGACATGCATAAGGTATGGTACATTGGTCAACATGATCACATAATGGAAACAACAAGGTACTTAGGAAGCCATCCTCTATAGATCACAATATGTGTACAACATCCATTAAGTCGTAAGTCACCCACATATAGAGTTTTAAGGACTATATACTACACACACTCACCTTATATCATGGGATATAAGAACATATCAAACATTTCAATGGAAGACTCCTCATTATGCATATAAGACCACACAATCAAATAGGTATACATAGTTCGGGTTCATTCATCAAGAGTACATCATCAATGATAAACATATACACCATATCAAACCCTAACAACCTCATCCAATTATCATACCATTATCAATGCATCCTAGATCATGAACTAGAAAGCAAGACTAGGCATATAGCTTCACATGTGTGATCATTATATTTGATTTCAAATCCATGATTATAAGATATAGATAGAAATACATGAAGGTAAACACCGCCACCAAAATTTGACCATACCAATGACCACAATTCATTGTCCATTCTATCCTAAATAGAGATATATAGGTCAACTCACCAAAACATCCAAGATATGATCCCCATTGATAAATTATAATCAATTCATAATCAATTGACATATATACACATAGAATTAAGCAATTCATAACACTTTAAACATAATCCGACAATAATCTAATCAAGATTACCAAACCCACATTATGTCATAAATTCAAAAATTAGAAGGATCATGGGTTCTTCATGGAATTAGATCAAAATTCATTTTAAAATACTTTATTAATCATAAATTAACCAATTGAATGCTTTTGAAATCAATTTGACAATGAACCCATGGATAGATTGAAAATTGGGAATTTTCGTCTTTGAATCACTTTTGAAAATCCTTGATTGAACTCCTTAGATAAATGGATAAATAAGGATTAAGGGTCACAATACCTTATTGATTGAAGACCCATGAGAAATTTGAGAAGAAATCATTAAAATCTAGCCCCTAGCTTGAACATGATTTTTCCCTCCAATGGAGGTTTGAGAGAATTTGGAAGTAAAGGGTGTTTTGGGATTTTTGATTTTCTTATTGGGTGTTGGGATTTTGACTTTGGAAAGGGGTTAAATAAGTCTTAAAATGTCTTTATAAATTTCTCCCAAAGTTACAAAAATACCCCATACTTTTTTGGACTTTTAGAAATATCAAACTTAACTTTCATTTTAAGAATCTTCGTCGGGGAGCGAGTCCACGACGCGAAGCTGCTCCCCCATGATTTTTGGAATTAATTCTTGGTACAGTAGAGTCTTCTTTGTTTCCGGGGATCGCCGGAAACAGAATATAGCCTATGGAGAACCATCGTCCGCTGACAGAACAGATCCGAATGTTTTACCTAGGAACAAAGTCTTGCTGCCTTTGTCAGCTTGTTCTTAAGGACCCCTAGGGCAGTCCTGCCTGGACTTTTTGACACTAAATATAAAAATATACATTTTACGGACCTCTTATATAAATTTTACCACCAAAAAATAAATGAAACATATAAAGGAACACCAGAAAATACTAGCATGTCTAAAGACTAACTTTGGAACGTTTTGGACGTTCTTGGACGTTTGACCTCCAAACCATTCAATTCACACTCCTGAATATTTTGTAAAACAGTAATTAAGCAATCAGATGGATCCTTTTCGCACATTGAGTCTCTAAAAACCTTAGTGCATTTTTAGAGCATGAGACAATGATTCGACAAGCTTGAAACATTGTCCTAGAGTACTCTATGGGACAACACTCAGATGTGACATTTTAAAATAACAATGTCAAGGACTCAAAGACCCATAGAGAGCTCATCATCCAACAACATAATAAACTACAGTCAATATACCAATGTTCCAAGAAAAACAGTTCAAACTTACTTTGCACTCAATGCAACAAAGCAAGTAAAATCCTGATATTCACTTACTCCATCAGACGCATAAAAATAGGCTCTTGTCATGTTCATAGGAGGAACACCCTTCGTTTAAATATAACAGGTCGTTAACTGTAATTTCATTAAGAGTAATTAGTAACAAACGTAAGGCTCTAATAGGAAGATTGCAACATCATTAACGAAGAGCACACAAAATAACCGACACTAGATGCACATTGATCAATGAGTAATACTGTGAAGATCAACAAGTTATCCACCCTTATTGTTTAGCCATAATAACTTCAAGACCATACTTAGCATAACCATGTTTCGATATGAGGAAGGAGGAATGTCATTCTCCACAACATACTTACAGTGTCATCGTGAGGAGTTCCTATACATGGCGTGGGCCCAAAAAGCGTGCTATTCATTTTGAATGAAGAACTTCTACAACTATAACAAAGATACTCTAATCACTCTAAAATCAAGTCAACTAGTAAAGGACACCATACATTTCACAACAATAGGAAGTAATTTCACATAATTTCAGTATCCAGCATAACAATAATCTTCACAAACATGCATCAATAGGGGAAAATCATATCATTTATAGGCACATATCAAGAACACTATCTAGACATACCTTCACTTATCAAAACGCCGAAGCCTAACATCAAAGTCCCAAGTCCCTATATCGACACAAAATTTAAGAAACTCACCATTGTTTCCTTTAAGAGAGCTCAAATTCTACATTGTGTGAGGTAAAAGCACTACACCTTAGAAGTGACATCAAATATGCTCCCTACCTTATCTCATGAAGCTAAATGCATAACTAAGATATCAAGATGCACAATCATCATGAGAAAAGATGAATTTGATCAAAATTCATTTTTTTAAACAATTTAGAATTATACAAAACATGCTTAACATAGTGTCAATTAAGACATTAATAACATTTGGAGAACATGTAACCTACACTTATATGCAAAACTCCCATCATGAACAAGCTAAGGAATTCTTTGGTTTCAAAGTTGAGTAAAAATAGAAGGAAAACATAGAGATATCTACAACCTTACTACTCAACTCATCATCCCGTTAGGGTAAACCCATTTAACAGAAACTTAACTCAACTTTAAAAGAAATTTAGCTTACCAACCTTAACAACTAAGCACATCATCCCTCCCTTGAGATCTAGGATCATGCACACCCTTCATTATCATCACCTAAAAGTGATTCTCAACATAGGGAAGTTCAAAGAAACTCAATCATTAGAGCACTAAGGCCTTCTAAGCTTCACCATCTAGGCACCAAATCTATACCACTACATTGGTAACCTACTCACATAAGCCCAAGCACACAGAGGTAAAAGACGAGTTCAAGGCCCAACTACATACTACCTCATATAAGGATTATGACATCACCACCCCCCCCCCCTTGAGGGTTCCTACTCCCACTCTCACATAAAGAGTCTACTAACTCAATCATTAAGCGGTAATACCTGAAGCATCATCATTCCTCTAAGATCCACCTAAAGGAAATCAATAATAATCAAGCTAGGTCATACTACCCAACCATGTAAGGCCTCAACTAGATGTTGAATACAAAAGGTCATGAAAACCTTAAGGGAAACATAGAAGAGGCTTGGCCATAAGGCATCTTCTTTTCTTTCAATACTAGGATGAGGTAACTCCTAGGTCATTACAACCCATATTATCACCTTTGGAGGAAAATTCCGGCACAGCAAACCTAGGTACAATCTAACCTCTTCTTCATTCTTTGAACAAATGTTTAAAGAAAACTAACCACTTTAAAGTAGGTCAACGTCAATTCACTTTCTCTTTGCATTAACTAAAGGATACAAACTTCATTTTAAGACAACCTTAGGGCAAATCACGATCCCCTTCAATGGAATAAAACCCTTCCTTCCCTTTTCCCCACTCTTAAAATAGGTCCATTAGGGTACTAACCAACTAGTCATAAGGGTTCTCGCATTAACTAGCATACTTCACAATCACCTTAAAAGCGAAGCACAAACCTTGCAGGAATGTTAGGATCAATCCATACAAAGAGGACTCAACCACCACAAGGGAAACCATGAATACAGAAAACACATATAAAAGTTAACATTTGAACTCATAGGATATACTATCTATAGAGGACACATGGGCATATTTAGCTCGTCACGAAGCATTCCAGTCAAAAACAAACATTAAGGTTACATAATGTCATTTATCATAAATCACATATATATCCATAAGTGGAATCACATCTACACATACCAAATTCACCTTCACATATACTCATCAAACCATAAACAAAAATAAGCATCAAAACTCACCTTTTCCCCCTCAAGAAAAGAGATACCACCGAATAACAAAACATAAGAGAGAGATCATATAGATGGCACGACATGAGAATACTGAAGAAAGGAAATTGTATCGTCCTATGCCTCTCTCTCATAGAGACTTCACGACTCACCACCGATGAACGAGACTTTACTAGACATTACAATATGAGGCTTTGGAACCTAAAACCACTTTTATAACCCTATGCTCTGATACAACGTTTTTCATGATCGGGGAGCACCCCCTACAAGTAACATGACGTACTTTACCTTCCGAGGTCTATCAAGACAATATAGTTAATCTTCATAGCATGTAATATAATTTGTGCGACAATTTAGAACTTGTCATAGACTCTTATGCTAGAATTACAGTTGATATTATATTGAGTTATATATATATATATATATTATCTATATAATCAACATCATAAAACATAGATAGACTTTTAAGTCGTCATTTCTATCTTAGACTCACATCGATAGAATAGAATGGGGACCGAGCGTTTACAACAAATCTCATAATTTAACTATTACATAAATTTTAATAATAACTTGACATAGGAAATTCTTGAATCTTAAGGATCCCTTACTTTAGCTTGGGAAACATTTACAAGACCTTCAATTAAAAAGAAATCCTCTAGTAATCTACCACCTACACTTTGTGGAAAAAGATAAAGAAGAATGTGTTAGTACAAGAATGCACGAAATGTGGCATCCATTCTAAACCATGCATTTGAAGAGGACATTTTGTTAGAAACCATGCATCTTTCCTTTCAAAAAGAATCTTCGTTAACATTGGCACAATTACTCATATAGCATAGACACTATTCATGACAACACACCAAGCCATATAATCCATTTAAGGCATATTTATCATATTCATGTAGTATACCTTTCGTTGACACTTCACTACCCCCAAGTGAATTTGATGTAAACATTTGCGTACAATGCATGAAATTGTCTCATTCGCTAAATCAACTGAAGCATGTAGGGTCACAAAGGTAGTCATTTATACAACCTTCATTTACTTAAACATAGTCACTCATAGGAATGTAGCATATCCTACGACACTTTTACTTCACACATGAACCAACATGTTCCATGAGCCACATATAAGACTCATTCCAAGGCAAATGCAAGTCAACACTACCAATATCATCATATGAGCCAATTGTAAACAATAGCGCACTTGAATATCTTTTCATAAAGACATCATAAGACCTTACTCATAATCCCAATCTAAGCCTACTGGTGCAATGTACATGTGAAACCCCATAACCTCATACATATTAAGTAAAGTCACATATAGACCACAAGCATCACTATTTACTTCATACATCAACATGACAAGTATAGTTAATTACATATATTACAAGTAAGGCCTTCTTCATATAGCCACTAAGAACAACATCATGCACATATAGTAATATTACATCAAATAGACATCATAGGACTTATACTATGCATATTATCATAACAAGTCAGTTAATACCATAATGTCATACGTGAGAGACATATACATATATATATAAAACACCTTCCTAGTACTCCCGTCAAGATCTACTTGTGCAATGCATAGGTAAAGTCCCTTAACCTCACCTATACTAAGCAATTTCTGTTAGGTTATCGTAGTTAGGGTTCATTACATTATTTCAATTGTCCATTTTACTTTAGGGAAATCCTAGACTTAACCGACAATAAGACCATGTAGATTCCCTATTTTTCTGCGACAAGAACATGTTTCACCAAGGAACAAAGTCTTGCTACCTTTGGCAGCTTAATGGCCAAAGGATGTGTCTTAATCAAGGACCCCTAGAGCAGTCCTTTGTGAGTCGTTTTGGAGGTTTTTACCCTATATATGATCATTAGACAGGTAAGGACCTTCTCATATAACATAGACACCAACAATAATAAACACATGATAAGGTCACGAGAACACACTAACACATCTAAAGAGTAACTTTCAAGCGTCTTGGATGTTTGACCTCCAAACATTTAAAATCAATCGTGCATACTATTAAAACATAATCAACGTATTATTAGCCTTTTTTGGAAAATGTGAAGCTCTATAAACCTTAGTTCATTTTAAGAGATCTTACACTGGAGGATTTTCCTAAAGCACTTTGTAACATCCTTTTAATTATATGTGGTTCACACTACACACCCATGAAAAGTACTCTACCTAGTTCGTCTTTTAATACATCCAAAGACACTTAAACCTAGCGCTCTAATATCAAGTTGTCAAGCTCCAAACTACCTTTCAGATATTAACACGAGAACTAGGACCAAATATGGTCCCAAGATAACCCAGCTGGAATTATCATGAGCATACTAATGATAATAAAGGGATGCAGAAGCTAAATCATAATCAAAATGGAAAGATAGGGAATCCCAATATTCTATTGAGATATATAAAAACTGATGAGTTTAATTCAAAGAAGATATTAACTCAATACAAAGCTAAAATAAACTATGTTTGAAATAAGCCTATAACTGACAAGAATTTTTGGGAAAGGACCCAACTAAGTCTAGAAAAACTAAATTGAAACAGCGGAAAAAACTAAAAAAAAATCATGACTATTATCCTTGGAGAATAAGAACTCACCACTAACTCTGATGGACTGGAGATCGGGAATCAATCTAAGCGTAATCTGGATGTTAAGAACCTGAACCTACATTATGAGACAATATAGCGCACGTATGCATTAGAACTTGAAAGGTACTAAGCATGTAGGATAGAGTAAAGCTTACATAATACATAACTGAATTAGCACCAAATCTAGTAAAATATTCTGAATATGATGTACTGAATACTGAGCTAAGTGGATGTAATGACCAAATTTATAACATCTTGAGACTGAATACTAACTGAATTGTAAATATGGTCAATTCAATAGAGTTTGACTAAACCGTGGGAGCTATTAATACCAATAATAAAATCACATGAGCTAAATGTGGAATACAATGTATACGCCCAATTAAGAGGACCCAATACACCCTGCTAAAGGTATAGGGACATGATGACGTGATCACTAAATTGATGCCCACATAATGGACTTACAACCTACTTGACTAATAGTTATGGGACTATTTATGTATGCTAAACCCCCAGTCCAACTCAATATTATGCTACTTCTAATTAATTAAGTGTCTAACTGATTATGACTGAATTTTTGTAAATACTAGATAACTCAAAATTGAACATGCAAACTGAGAATGCAATATTAATCTGATAATTTTGCATTAATAATTGAAGCATATATAACTAGATAACTAAAATATCTGACCTACCTTGTGTAGTTCAATAACTAAAGAAATACATAGTTAGGGTTCTGGAATTCATGCATTTATCTGAACATTTAATGTAATTTCGATCATTCTAACAGCTAAGAACCTAATAATTCTAACATTCAAGAAACCCTAGGTCTTGTCATAATAAGGGAATCAAGAAATTGACTAAAAAACTAGGAACTTAGTGAAATCACAAAAATCTAGTGATGAATTCCACATAGAAATCTTTTGATTTCGGGGCTGGAATTTATGGAAACTTTCTGTTTTCGTGAACTAGAGTTCTTGACATTTTTTTCCTTTCTTGTTTCTAAATTTGTATGTTTTGATTAATGATTTTGACTTAGGTAAGTTCTAGTTATGTTTTTCGTCTTAAATTAATTAAAACCTTATGATTTAAGGTCTAAATGACATCGCTTAGGGGCCACATAAACAAGGAAAATAGCTTAGGGGACACACGAACAAGGAAAATACCAAAAGACCCCGGAATAAAATGTTGTCAGAAACACTAACATAGTCGACTTAGGGTTCATACAGGTCGATTATCTTTTGTGGTTGAGAACTGAAAGTAAGCTGGCGAATCGATGGATTTGACTAATGGACCGTAAGTCAATTGATGGTCCGTACTTTTCAACTATCATTTGAGACTACTTAATAGAAGTTTGCTAGCCAATTGATGGAGTCAACTGAAGGTCTATACCGGTCGACCGTCCTTAGCAAATAAGAATTGGAAGAAAGATGACCAATCGATGGAGTCGGCTGACGGACCATAAGTCGAATGACAGTCCATACTTGTCGACTAGCATTCGCGATTGAGGATTGAAAGTTGAATGGCCCATCGATGAGTTGACTGATGGATGGTAAGTCGAATGACGGTCCCTCGTTGTCTCCATCGCTGTCACCTGCAACTTCTTAAAATAAGAATTTTTGGTGTATTTTTGATACAGGGTGTTACAAATTGCAAAAGTTACTAATAATTCCTTCTCCAATTAGGTTATTCATTGAAAATAGGGTATAGAATATACAAGGGCGCAGACAAAGGGCGAGCAAGGGCTATTTAAGCGAGTCTCCGAGTGCATTTTGTGAATTAAACTGACTTTGAAGGTCACATATAAATTATTACATAAAGTATTCAATTAAAGGTGAAATTAGATTTTAGGAGAACCGTGGAGTTGTTCTGTGAGTTGTACTCAACTCGCCAAACAACCAAACATGTGTATCTTCAACCCATTTTGTTCAAAAATTTCCAAACAACCCTGATAATACAAATTAAGCCTATACAACACAATTTCAACGCAGATCCATAGAAATTTCACATCCTCACCGTGTAATAGGTTAATTCTAAGCAAAGTTGTGTGGGAGTCCCTAAATTCATGCAGAAACTACAAAATCATTACCGACAATGTATGCAACGGCACTTACTCACAGAATTACCAGCGAATTCATACATCAAATATTATGCAAATAAGTAATCAAATTTCTAACATAACATAGGGGTTTGGTCACGAAACTTTGATGCCAAATTAGTTAGTGCGACGTGCTAGGCAGCAATGCAATACAAATCCGAGCGTAATTCGGCACGTAAATACTCTAAACATGCAAGACGTAACTACTAGAGTGTGAGTATGAGTGTGAGTTTTAAAGGACCAAAGTGACGGAAAGGGAGGAGAATCGAAACTTATATAATGGTGGTTTGTGACTCGTTTAGTTCACTCAAATCGATGATGTAGTAGTTTTTACCCAAATTTGCTTGTGAGCGTGAATATCTAATTTTCTTGCCTAATATGACAGATTTTCCGTTCAGGTGGGCATTGCATTGGCAGTCTTCATCGAGATTGCCAACTAGGTTGGTCATGTCCCAAAAAATTCACACACTGCCGACCGTGGCGCACTGAGTGGTGTGAGATTCAAGCCTTAAAACTACTGACTAGTGTTAGGGGTGCAGTAAGTGGCATACCGCGCTAGGGCCGAACCTATTGGGCATTTTTTTTGGTGCTATGGTGGCGCGCCGCCCCAAGCCCCTGCCTAGAATTTTGATGAATTTTCTATCATAATCGCATGCCCTAAATAATCTAGATTCAAATGAATTCCTTAGAAATACTTTGGAAACATGAAATCAAAAAAAATCATAAAGAAATACAAACAAAAAACTACCAGAACAACATTCATTTGCAACTCTTGCCTTAAGAACTCAACCAGAACTCCATTATTAAACAATGAAGCACAAAACATCAAGAACTGAACAACATTCTCAATAAAATCAATCTCATGTATGAAATTCATAATAGAAAATATGATTGACATGCAGGAGAACAAACCCAACCTATGAGAACTTACATACTTAAAAGAATTAGGTTCATGGAGAAATCATGGATTAACGCTTGAAACCTTGGACTTTTCTCTTCTTGAATCTTCTCTTTAAAGACTCAGACATTTTGAGGGTCAATGAAACTGACTATAACTATTTTAGATCCTTCATCAGGTGTAATTCATGCTTGGATTAAGTGGGAGTAGGGAAAAGACTAAAATACCCCTCTTTAGTTCGGGTTAAATAGGCCTATCTAGAGAGGCTGCACTCAATAAGTCATATCTTCCTCATCCAGATTTGAATTTAGCATAAACTCAGTGGCATAGGAAAATATGATGCAAAGATCGTCAACTTTATACTTCATGGGCCACCTAACTCATTATGTGCTAATATTAATTAATCTTTTCTTATGTTTTAAGATTTATTGACCATATAAACTAGGTTAGTTTCAAATTTTCTATTAATTTTTCTATGTTTATTGACCATATACATGATTCATGAATCTTATGTGAGGTTTTTTTTCAATGTTTATCTTGGTCATGCACATCAAGTTTTTCAGATAAATCCTCTATAATCATTATGTTTTATTGTATGTCCCTCTTATTTAGTACATTCCATGTACTGATGCATACTTGTGTATAATTAAACACTCTAGAGGTTTGGAGACTTTGTGAGTCCTCATACAGTGAGGACCATTTTACTTTTACTGCTTTATTTTGTCTTTACTTCTGATGTTGTACGTGGTGTACGAGTACCCGACCACTTCTTTTATTGAATTAGAAAGGATTTTCAAGACTATGTTAGACTTCTGCTTTGAAATTTCAAATTGTTTTTTTGATATAAAATGATTTGCTTTTGACTATTATTATGTATATATGTATGTCATATGGCTTGTCTAGGTTCTATTGGGATTTTATAGGTGTAATTTGGTCTTGTTAGTAGCACATACTTAATAAGGAAATAATTATAATAAATTGAACATCAAGGGAAATATATAAAAAAAAAACATTCCATTATAATTTGGTACAATATCATTGGGAGTGTTCATAAATAAAACACAAAAAATAAACAATAGAGGAACATAAGACGATGAAGAGATAAAAGAATCTAAAGTTCTCGGTGAATGAAGGGGTGGACTAAAACATACTGAATTATACAAGACAAGGCATTTATAGTTTGTTGAGGAGGCAGAAATCATGGAACCTAATTAGTTCAGAACCAAACATGGTGAAAGGAGTCTAATGACTATGTACATAACCCTACCTATCAGACCATAGATGCTAGACATACTAAACGTTCCTGGGAAAGTTTAGTGGAACCGTAGAATTGTAGATTTAGAGGTCCGTAACCCGGTAGAGTTTTGATTGAAATGAACCATTCAATTTTATAAGTCTCAAAAAATGGAAACTTGCACAAAACAAAAATGATTGACCAGTTGACTAAATCGTTAATACCAACAAGTCATAAATGACTTGGGGTCACCACAAGATTACTCTAAATGCTGAAAATGGTACATTAAAGAGAAAATGACCATGAAAAATATTGTCAACCAGACCAGTTTAATGTTTATGCTTTGTATTTTTCGTATCATCTAGTTATCTAAACATCTGGTTAGATGATAAGAAATACAAAGCAAATAAATTTATATAAGGTAATATTAGTGTGTACGACTTATTACATATTTGAAACTCATCAAATTGAAATAATTTATACATTAATGCATTTAAGTTATAAACTTTTTCATTGACCAGCTTCATAGATTTGCATGAATAAGACATATATATGATAATCCATGTTGAAATTCACAAAAGTATCTGTAATATTATTTTTTGCTTAGCTTATTATTCAAAAAGAAAAAAATTGCAGCTTGCTAAATAAGCATACTATTTACCATAAACGCCTTATTTTAAGAAAAATGATAATTCATAAGTCTGCAAGACACCTATCAACATGAATAGGATTATACATTTAAAGTTGAGAAATTGTTGCTTAGAAAAAGGACAACAACCCAAGACTGGAACTTTGCTTATTACTGGCGCAAAGTCTCTCTATGTAAGTAATGAGACACATATCAGAAAGAATAGTTGGCAAAAAAAATCAACAATTTTAATAGACGCTCGATAAAATGAACAACTCACATAATTGAAACTGCTGTTATAAGCACTCGCTGTCCCCACCCCACGCACGACACCCTGAAGTGGGCCGAAATTGATGATGACATTGTTAAACTTGAGAAAACCCTTGGCCTTGCTTACCTAACTCAGTGGAAGATTTAAACACAAGATATAACTCAAGGAAAAATCTTAAAAATAATACTTAAGCCAAAATTGAAACTTCAACTCTTATAGTTTATAAGTGAAATGAAAAGACAAAAGAAACTAATACTATTTGTCTATGAAGACTCTAAAGTAAAGATTGATGTTAGGACAAGAGTCCCAATAATATTAACAACTGAAGCTTAAAGCAAATAACTAAACGATAAAGATGTCCTGCCGAATGAAAGGAGTCTCACGAACTTACTCTAAGTTGCTCACTAGTCAACGATTAAGGGGATGAATGGGTGTAAGCTGGATGCTGATCATAAATTACTTGCATCATGCATTATTAACGTGCAGGCCAACTGTGCATCGCCGAGTTACATCAATGTACAGTTATGCAGTTCCCCAAATGCTAAAATATACTTTATAGCTTAGAAGATAGTAAGAAGGGACACTTACCTTGGCTCTTCTCACTCATGAATAATATGTCTCTAAAGAACAACTCATTTCAATAGGAAGCATTTTAAAACAAGTGCCAATATAAAGAAAAACTTATTTTTGAAACAAAATTGTTTGTGTGTAAGACTCTGTGTGTATGGAAAGATACAAAAATAATTATCATGTTTGTATAAAAAACAAAATAAACTGACACTCAAGTCTTAATCGTAATCTAAAAGCAAATCATAGCTATCCTCTAGAAGTTTGACGCTGAATCGAGAAGTGCGAGAGTCCCATACCCCCATCAATTATATTAGAGTAGAACCTCTGGAGGACCATGAAAGGACTGTTAATTAGGCATGTGGCAGTTTCTCTAAAACGAAAATCATAAGCATAATAGTAAGGTGATGATACATTTTACTCGGCCACGAGCTCGGCCATGTCCGAATAAACCTTGCCAGAGTATATGACTTTAACTATCTAATAAATCCACTAGTCTATTGTGAAGAGGATATATCAAATAAGTATGACTGTTTTTTTCCCATGATGGCTACATTGTTTTCATAGATACTTGAGTTAATATGAAACTCGCATCCCCACATCGGTGCTCAATACTACTTAAAAAATTATACTTAACTTATTTGTTTAAAAACAAATTCATCTGTGATTTGAGATTAGGGGTCAAAAACATAACTGAAAGACCATATTTGGACATCTAACTTTTCGTCTTGCTAATTTTTGTAAAGGTAATAACTGTTTTTGCAAGCGTAGCCAAAGGCTGCATTTGGAAAACTATGTTTAGTTCTGTTCGAAAATGTGAAAAACATATTACTTTTAAAACTCATTTGGAAATAACATAGTCCCCATATATTTCTTTAGGATGAAATTCCACACTCTTTACTCTTGACTTGGATGAAACTTGCAGTCTTAAAAAAAGTCTCTGAGGGAATACTTAGTTCCCCTTAAAACGATTGAGAAATGAAATCAACTCTTATTTGTACATAACTGAAAACATAAGTTTAACAACAAGGTAAACTGAGGTGGATAATGACCCTGAGGAACTTTAAGAACTTTTCGTTTGACTGCCGTCTACTTGCTAGACGTGATCTGTAAATTCTTGCATTTCGATGTTAAGTGGGGTCTTTCCTGAATAAGATGAAAATAACTGTGTTTCTGAAGATGTTAAGAGCGAACACATACTCGGGATCTTCTCAACTCATGAATAACATGTCTGAATATAACTAACTCATTTCAATATAAAGCAATTTAAAAACAAGTGAAATATTATGAAAAACTTTTTTAAAACATGTTTTAACCTTTGTGTGTATGCAAAGATACAAAATAACGCTAATATGTTTGTATAAAAACAAAATAAACTGACATCAATTCTTTATAATAATATAAGATATATCATATTTATGGATGATTTCATGATGTTTATATGTACCTAGAGTGTTAGAATTAACTAAGAAATGTGTAAACATCACTTAGGAACTAATACGAAAAAGGTGGGGATTGAATGGGGTAAACTGGCGTCCTTAGAGCTCTAAGAGGCATGGGGTGCCAGGCCCCAAATTCCAGAGACCATGTTGGGTATCTCTGGCTTGCGCACCACCTCAAGGTCCTAGAGAGTTAAATTGTTCTATGGGGCTATGTGAGGCGTGGCTCCCCAAGGTCCTACGGCCAGGTATTCTCGACTTTTCACCTCCGTTTTTATTTCTAACCTTTTAAACATCCATGTTTATTTCCACAAATACTTAGGATAATTGATACCATCAATACCCATAATAATTTCACTAGACAACACACGAAACCGAAAATCAAAGCAACACTAGGATCCAACAAACTTCAACCAACAAGAATTCACCCAATGGTGTCTTACAAGAACTCACTTCTTTTGATTACTTCAACCAACTCGAAAATCAAATGGAATTGAAAATAGTATTGGTGGGTGGGTGAACGGCCCAAAGTGAAAAAAAAGATCGCACACCCGTACTATACCGGGGTCACCCAAAAAAAATTTCACAAGCCGAACTTTACGATCTTGGACATTTTCCTTCTCTATATCACTTTCATCCAGCTTCTCGCACTCGTATCTCAAACCCCTAACTCTTGTTAGTAAAAAATTATAAACGAACCATATCAGTTAAGACCCAAGAATATACCAACACATGAAAAATAAAATAAAAAGGGAAGGGAAAAGACACCCGAACACCCTTAAAACCTCTGCTTTGGGCCTTTTTATTCCACCACCACCCTTACAAGGGCAACACTCCCTTCATACAAATCGGAATTGCGCAAACTCGATATTCAAAAGATCAGTTCAAGGTTTTTACAACGCATAATAAGAACTCCTCTAAATCAGTCTATGAGCCTGTAGAAGGTATGGCCGTATAAAAATTACTAAAACTCACTTTCTTAACTTTGTCAATATTCCAGATTTCTCACTTTCTTTCCAAAAATAAATATTTCCAGATTTGACCTCTTTAATAGTGGTTTCTAGTGGCGAGATGTTACAATATATATCCCTTTGGAACATTCATTCTCTAATGAGATTACTCTTATAATGGTAAGGATGTAAAATCTAGTTCAAACCCCCAACAAGCTAATGCAAACAACCAACATTCTCACACATAACTTAAGGGGTACTAACAAGAAAATTAGTACCTAGGTCTGCATTTTCTCCAAACATAAAGAGATGGTAATATATTCTTCCTATACCTTTAAACTTCTCAAGTTATCTTTGTATTATTTGTCTCCACAAAATGATAGTCTCCACAGAAGCTTAACTTGGGCAACTTATCTTTTGTACTAATGTAACTAGCGATGCTAGATTCATAACAGAGGAATCACCTTAATAAGACAAGGATAGATGATTCAAATACACTCAAGTGATATGCACTCCTTCAACATGGAGATGTGGGAGACCGGATCGATTGTTGCTATCTGTTGTGATATTCTAACTCACAAGCTACATCGACAATCCTCTTTAGATATTTTATAAGGACCAATATACTCGAAGTGATATTCCCTCACAACACCCTTCATGGGTAAAGCTTCACGTACTACCTCACAAACCAACTCTTTTTACTAACATCAAGGTAGATTTGGAGTGACTTGGGGTTTCCAAGCTTCTTTAGTGACATTCATTTCTCAGAGTGACTGAACTAAATCTGGTCCTATCAACAATTCTTCACCAACTTCAAACCATCCAATAGGATATATGCATCTTCTCCCATAAAGAATTTCATAAGGAGCCATTTGGATGCTAGAGTGGTAACTATTGTTGTAAGCAACTTAGTGTGATATAGGTGATCATCCCAATTACACTTCAAATCAATCAAACAATCTACTTTAATCCCTCAAAACCATCTCTCCCTTGTTCAAAAACCATCACTTATATTTCTTATGAACACTTGCCTTTAATACAAGCCAGATATGCTTTTGGTCTTGTTCGCCTGTTACTTCTGACACTAATGATGATTTAGAACCATTCATCATCACTACTCTTCCTTCTGTGTACTTCATTAATCGAACTCCTAATTGTGCAAGTCTATGCACCTCCTTTGCCAATTCTCTTATCTTTCTCAAAATGGGTGGTACTACCCATATACAACATTTTCTGCATTAGATTAAGCTCTTTCTTATTAAATACAAGTCAAACTCTTGTGATCGGTGAACACTTTCACATGAACACCATACTTATAATAGTATCACCTTTCGAAACAAATACTATGATAACAAACTCTAAGTCATGGGTTGGATAATTTTTCTCATGGACTTCAACTTTAGGAGGCATAAGCTATAACTTTTTCATCCTTTATTAACACAGAATGAAAAAAAACTCTAAATGTATAACAATACACCACAGTAACTTGATTACTTTCCAGTAAAGTCAAAACTGGCAGTGATCAACTTCTTTTTCAACTCATGAATGTTTTTCTCACAAGCTTTAAACCATTAAACCTTAACTGTCTCCTAAGTTAATTTGGTCAAATAAAACCCTTCTGTATAAAAGCCTTCAACTTCTCTTTCAACTCTGCTTGTTCCATTCTATATTGTGGAATAGAGAAAGGATGAGTATCTGGAAGAGGATTTATGTTGAAGTCTATCGCTCTCTCAGGAGTGACTCTAGATAGATCATCTGGATAAACTTTTAGAAACTCTTTTACTACTGAAATTGAACTGATTGAATAGGAGGTATCTCATCACTTGAGTCACTACGGACTAGGTCATAGACACACCCCTTGGAAACTAACTAAGTTGTCTTACGGTACAAAATGGAATAACCAATAGGCACTGCTGAGCTGCTTTTCAAACCTAAAACTGGTTCACTGGAAATTGAAATATGACTATTCCAATGTTGAAATCTATTGATGCATAATAGGCATGAAGCAAGTCCATAACAAGAATGAAAATTTAAATTTACCATTTCTAACTTAATTAATTCATCTATGGTTGTCATATAGCGTCATCGTCCTTTTCAAGGACTAAGACTAGCCTCTTAGTTCATGTCGTTACATACATAGGTTGAGAAATGTGGAAATTAAAACTTTTATTTTCTCTACACGAAGGTTTACATACACCTCTACAAACACATAATATGTATTCATTTCAAGTATATATAACCATCATATAGGGAAAGATTACATAGCCTTTACTTTTATTGCCCGTAATATATATATAGATATATATACATATATATATATATAAAATGTATACATATATCTATATATATATATTATATATGTATATATCTATATATATATATAATAGAGGAGAGAGAGAGAGAGAAGATAGCTAGATAGAATAGATAGATAAGAAATAGATACATCATTCAACAAGACCATGTATAGGTCATATGACAGAACAATATTCAAATAACAAGGAAAGGAATGATAGAGTCAATAAGCTCATAAAAAAGACCAAAGATAGAAGATGTCATTCCCTCAAAAGTTAAGCATCTACCCTACTTGGATGAAAGGAAGAATCTAAGCCTTCAACAATATTGCTTTCCAAACTCTTCAACGACCGGAACCTAAAATGGTTGGTACAAGGGAATAAAATGGTGTTTACTCCACATGTACTAAGTATGAGATCTTATTGACATACACAAGCAAAACATGCTTAAAGAGACTTTTTATGAAAAAATGATATTTCACTCCTTTTGGGGGCTTAATGCTAAGTCAAGTAAATCATATTAATCAACCAAACACGCTTACTATCTCAAAAAGTATTACTTATCCCAACACACTTAGAATCATGATTTACTACCACCCTAACATCAAGGAATAATGTCACAAGAATGAATAAGAGTTAAACAGATCATAATAAGCAAAAGGAACTACTCGCAATTCCTTATCAATGTCAAACAAGGGTAAGACCAAGACAACAAGCCCCATAAACCTTACTCAATAAGGATCCTTAACATAAAGATACCAAGTCCACTAAATTCATGGCATGTAGGAGAACATTTTCATCTATATTCGGAATACAAGACATATTCATAATGAAACTAATCAACAATAGTATTTCAGCAATATGGAATGGTCATCATAATATATACATGATATATAATATTCTTAACATAAAATATATAAGGAATCTCCCCATAAAACTCCCCTCCCAAGACTAAAATGGAAGTGTCTAGGTAGAGTCCCATACACCTATCATACTAACATAGACCCCTTAGTTATCAAAATGAGAGTTCAAGCCTTTATTCGTTTTAACTTTGGAAAACATCGTTCCCTAAAAACCGACATAGACCATATGAGCTAATGTGGAATATGGTGTCATCGAAACCCTACACTGAAAGAGATGGCTACTTGTAAAGGTAGCCGTACCCAAAAACCAAAAACATAGCAACTACGGGATTACACTAGCTAGAATTTCCTATTCGGGGGCAAACATAGTTCAAGAAACTAGGAGATTTAGTTGGGGACCCTCTTTATGCCAACATGCATTATGCCTACAATCTTAAGCCTTTAATGTCTATCGAATAAGTAATTTAGACCATAGGGCTAACCCTTGTATATATCATCATCCATAGCTCAAGAATTGTATGAGTATTAGTCCTTTCATCACAATCATATAAGTGAGGTTAACACATAACATTTTCATAACATATTAAGGCACACTGATAGTTTTCACCATCCTATATAGCACATACACCTTAATCTAACTCACAACATAGTCAAGAATTTCAAATTCAACCTCATACCACCGATATCCTAATATAAGCGTTAACTCCAGGTGATATCAGTGTTAAGAAACAAGTAATCACAATTGGAAGTGAAGATAGAGATTCTAAGACTTACAAAGTCTTTTTCATAGCTTAACACAAGGTCTTACCATCAACTTATAACTCAACCCAACTTGGGGAGTAACATCATGACACAATGATAATCAATACAATAACAAGGGAAATTTCATCTCTATAACACAATTCATCTTTAGATCACAACTTGTGACAAAGTACATAGGAAAATTTCACATTATAATTCATAACCTAAATTACAACTCAAAAACTAGCATGATAGGCCTATAATTCATCTTAATTTAACCATAATAGCACCATAAAATAGTAATCTGATCAACAACCACCTCAATTGAATTATTACAATATAATATAGATCAATATCACTACCTAGGGTTAGGGAAAGAGGATCATATTCTTCAATTAGATTAAACCATCAAAAATTACCATAAACAAGTTGAGTTACATGTTAATTTACTCAATATAACCCTAATAATTCATTAACAGCTCAATCAATATCTTCAATTTCGTAATTGAATGAAACGCATAAGAAAACTCATTTTTTTGAAATATATTTTGAAGGAACCTTTTTTGTAATTAAATGAAACCTATAAGAAAACTCAACTTTTTGAATTTATTGAAGAACCTTTGAAAAAGGTCTAAAAGTGTGATGATATAGAACCCCATACACTTAATGTTCTCAACAATTTGATAAAGAATCCACCCTTTCACAACCCCTAAACCCAAGTTCTTGCTAGCCTTTAATTTGTGAGTTCTTGTAGAGAAAGAAATAAGAGAGAAGGAAAGGAGTTTATTCTTTAGAATTGGCTTTAGATTAATGAGGGTTAAGGGTATTTATAGAGGGGCATAATTAACTTAATTAGTTTTCCTTTAATCACTAACTAACCCCTATACAACTTAAATAATTTAAATGAAATTATTAAAATTCATCAGTGAAATTTTACCCTCCCCGACGAGAACTTGATCGATTGTCTGTTTGTGAGTCGGCAGACGACCCCTGTCTCCGTCCTGCACTCCGTTATCTTTGTTAGAGACTTTGCAGGCGAGGGTTTCTTCTAATTTGTCTAAGTATGCAGTGACGGTGGCCATCGACGCCCTGTCGAGACAATGTCGCCTCGTCAACCCCTTCCGTCGCGTGTAACAATTGCTAGGTAAACAAGAGCCTTCACAAATATTTCTAAGTATGGGACGACGGTTGCCTCGACGTCCCATAGAGCCACTTACAGATCACATTGTCTGCCCCGTCGATGCACACTGCTAGGCAGTGTTTCATCAAACTACAGGGATCCTTCTTAAAGGCCCTTGGTTGGTCCTTGGGGAGTCGTACCCAGATGTTTCAATCATGAAACAACTCAAACATACATTATCTAACTTCACATCCATTTTCGTACATTTTCGACTCCTAAGAGTTAGTTAAAAGGCTAAGGCATACTAACATCTCTTTGAACCAACTTCTTGGACGTCTTTGGACGTTTTGGTTCTTAAACCTTCTAAATGACCTATATTCATTAAAAGTAGACTTAGAAATAGTGTTTAGAATTTATGACACCTATGTTAGGCTTCACCGTGAGTCTTGGATTCTCAAGGTGTTACATTATCCCCCTCTTCGGAAGATTCGCCCCCGAACGACATTAAATCACTTTCAAAGGAAAGAATAGACCCAAGACTAACAGACAAACCAATCAACAATATCCGTTTAAAAAAAATCATGTCACTTCAACAAAGAAAATATCAAAAACCATATTACCACACCTAAGGCTCAAAACAGTTCATCATGAGGCATTTCCATCTTACAACACTTATGAGCTCAACATACATCACATGAGTCAATTAGCACAACGTTCAACTTAACAACATGATGCCTTTCATTTCATCAAGACCCACCATATAAAAATGCACAATATAACTCAAATCAAGAAAAAAGCAAATTTTCAAGTTTTTATTAACAATACTACACTGACTTTGCTGCAAAACATACTGTGATATTTTCTCAAAAATGCAATTTTTTGCAATACTTCATCCAAAAATCAAGAAACACAAATCTTTGTCATAATAATATAATTAAAAACAATGGCTAACCTTTATTATCAAAAAGATAAGGATAACTGGATTTCATATCAGCCTTGGCCTCGCATATAGCACCCTCAACTAATTGATTTTTCCATAACACTTTTACGGATACCACCTCCTTATTCCTCAACTTCATGACTTGCCTATCAAGAATTTGAACCGGGACTTCCTCATAAGAGAGCTTATCCTTGACACAAAGACCGTCAATAAGAAGAATGGACTCTGGGTCACCGATACACTTTTTAAACATAGAAACATGGAAAACCGGATGAACCGAAGCCAAATCACTAGGAAGTTTCAATTCATAGGCAACCTTACTAACCCTGTTAAAGATTTCATTGGGTCCCACATAACGAGGACTCAATTTCCCTTTCTTGCCAAACCTAATTACCCCTTTCATTGGTAAAATTTTTATATACACCTTATTACCTTCATCAAACTCCAAATCCCTTCTCCTATTATCGACATAAGACTTTTGCCTACTATAGGCCGTTCATAACCGGTTCCTTATGATATCAATTTTTCCAAAGTCTTCTAAATCTACTCAGGAACAAGAAGTGATGGATCACCCACTTCAAACCATTCAATAGGAGACCTACACCTCCTACTATACAAGGCTTCATAGGGAACCATGGAAATGGATGAATAAAAATTATTGTTGTAGGCAAACTCACTAAAGGTAAATGCCTATCCCAACTCCCTTTAAAATAAATAATGCAACATCTAAGGATATTTTCAAGGGTTTGTATCGTACGCTCCGCTTGACCATCCGTTTGGGGATGAAAAGCGGTGCTCAACTTTACCGTAGTACCTAACCCTTTTTGGAATGACCTCCAAAATCTAGATGTGAATTGTGCGCCCACATCCGATATGATGGATAACGGAATTCCATGGCGGCACACAATCTTATCTAGGAAGATTCTTGCATAATCTTCCACCGAATATGAAGACTTGATGGGGATAAAGCGAGTGGATTTAGTCACTCGATCCACAACCACCCATATGGAATCATATGACTTTTGGGTCTGGGGTAAACCTATTAGAAAGTCCATATTGATGTCTTCCCACTTCCAAGGTGGGATTTTGATCTCTTGCAGTAAGCCACCCAGCTGTAGGTGTTCGTCCTTTACTTGTTTGTAATTTGAACACTTAGCGAACAATTCATCTATGTCCCTTTTTAGACCTTCCAACAGATATATTTCCCTTAGGTCATGGTACATTTTTTTCGAACCTTGATTAATTGAGTAGCGGGACCCATGTGCTTCTTCTAAGATCCGAACCCTCAACCTATCCACATCGGGAACCCACAATTTCCCTTGTTACTTTAACACACCATCCCCCCTAGGGAGAATGATTTATTCAACCTGCCAAGAACTGATTCTTTCAACTCCATCAATGCTAAGTCAAGGTGTTGTTTGGACTTCACCTCAACCACTAACGATGACTCAGAGTTATGATGAACTATTATGACACCCCATTCGGAGAACTCTCCAACCTCATCCCCAACCTAACCAACCCATGCACTTCCCTTGTTAGTTTTTTTTTTTTTTTGGCTTCATCAAGATGGGATACACTACCCCTAGTCATCCAACGTAGGGCATCCGCAACAACATTAGCCTTGCCGGGGTGATAAAGGACACTCATATCATAATCTTTCAACATCTCAAGCCACCTTTTTTTGTCGGAGATTTAACTTTTTTTGGGTAAACACATATTGGAGACTCTTATGATATGATCGGTTAAAACATTCACATGAACCCGATACAGATAATGACTCAAAATTTTCAAAGCAGACACCACGGCAGCTAATTCAAGGTCATGTGTGGGGTAATTCTTCTCATGTACCTTTAGTTACCTTGAGGCATAAGCTATCACCTTGTCATTTTGCATAAGAGTAAACCCCAAACCCACTCGTGATGCATCACAATACACCATTAAACCTTTTGTACCATCCGGTATGGTGAACATCAGAGCGGAAGTAAGCTTATCCTTCAACAATTGGAAGCTCTTCTCACATGCCTCCGACCACTCATACTTTTTACTCTATAGGGTCAAAGTAGTAAAAAAGATACGCAATGATGTGAAACCATCCACGAACCTCTAATAGTAACCCGCTAAACCCAAGAAACTCTTGATGTTAGTCAGAGACGATGGTCTACACCAATTTTCACCGCTTCTGCTTTCCTTGGGTCTACTTCAACTCCCTCACTAGAAATGATGTGCCCAGGAAAAGTAACCAATCTTAACCAAAGCTGACACTTACTATATTTGGCATACAATTGATGTACTTTAAGGGTTTGAAACACTACCCTTAAATGACCCGTATGATCTTCCTCATTCTTCGAGTATACTAAGATATCTTCAATGAATGCAATGATAAACGATTATAGGTAATTTTGAAATAATCTATTCATTAGGTCCATTAATGCCACCGGAGCATTAGTGAGACTAAAAGACATGGCCAAGAACTCATAATGCCCATGCTTAGTCAAAAGGTCGTGTTCGGTACATCCTCTTCTCTAACCATTATTTGATGATACCCCGACCTCAAGTCTATCTTTGAAAAGTAACTCGACCCTTTGAGTTGGTCAAATAAGTTATAAATCAGAGGGAGAGGGTACTTATTGTTAATGGTAACCTTGTTGAGTTGGTGGTAGTCAATACACATTCCCAAAGACCCAGCCTTCATTCTGACAAATAACATCGGAGCACCCCATGGAGATATACTAGGCCTTATAAATCCTTTGTCAAGCAAATCCTTGAGTTGAGCCTTCAACTCTTTCAATTCGGCTGGAGCCATCCGATATCGAGGGATTGAAATGGGATTTGTTTTCGGTAGCAAATCAATACCAAAATCAATTTCCCATTCGGAAGGAATACGGGGAAGGTCATTAGGAAAAACCCCCAGAAATTCATTCACTACGGGGACTGACTCAATAGGAGGAATTTCATAATCTAAATCTTGGACTCTTACAATGTGATAGAGACAACCCTTTGAGATCATTTTACATGCTTTAAAACAAGATATGATGCGACCTCAAGGAATAGAATTTTCCCCGTTCCACTCAACAACGGGTTCATTTGGGAAGTTAAACCTCACCACTCTTGTAGTGCAATCAATGGATGAAAAATATGCATGGAACCAATCCATACCCAATATAATATCAAAATCAGACATATCAAGTTCTTCTAGATCGACATAAGAAACTCTATTGGGCAATGCAATAGTAAAATTTTGAATGACTGTTTTTGCAACGACCGACTATCCCACAGGGGTAGACACTATACAATGATCATGCAAAATATTAGGTAAGATATCAAACATTTTAGCTACTAGTGATGTAAAAAAGGACAAAGTAGCACTCGGATAAAGCAAAGCATACACACCAAGAGTAAATATTTTTAACATACTGGTCACCACATCGGGAGAGGTCTCTTGCTCACTCCTAGAGGAGAGCATAAAAGCGGTGCTTCTTTGGAGAACCACTTGCTTGAGCATGGCAACTACCCTTGTCTTGACCCTTTAAGTTTGGACAATCTCTCATTTTGTAACTACTCTTGCCAAAACTAAAGCAATAATCAGTCCCCATAAGGCACTCACCATTGTGTTTTTTAACACACTTTCCATAAGTTGGATTCTGCTTTGGTGAATTAGAACCTTTTCCCTTCTTAAATTTAGGGTTAGACACCCTATCACCACTAGCTGTGAGGGAATTTTGTGGGACTTGATTTTCACCCATAACTTACTTAATTTATACTTATCTTGTATCTCAAGCCTATCTTTAAGTGAGCCTCCATTCAAATGACCTTGCCTTTGAATCTCACTTTTTTCTCTTAGATTCTTGCCTCCTCAACCCTTCTTGCATAAACCATAAGACAAAAAATGTTCATGTTGTTATGTATCATGGCCGATTGACAACCCTCTTGTAAGTCATTCGACACCTCATCACAAAATTGCTCATTTCATCTCTAGGATCGGATACTTAACAAGGAGCATATTTTTACAACTTAACAAATTCCAAAGAGTACTCATGAACACTCTTCCTTTCTTGGCAAAGTTTGATGAATTCTGTAACCTTCTCCTCCATCATCTCTCGAGGGAAGAACCGATCTAGAAAAGTTGCCTTAAAGATATTCCAAGTCACCAAACCACCTCTCAACGACCTATTGTCCCTCCATTTCACATACAAAGTTTGAGTTACATCCTTGAGTTGATATGAGACCAACTCGACCTTCTCACTTGAAGTCACCCCCGTACCATATAGGACTTTGTAGACATCATCAAGGAATTTTTTAGGGTCTTCATCAATCATAGACCCATAGAAGGAGGAGGGTTCATCCGAGTGAAGTCCCTTAGATGGGAAGCCATAGTAGTTACCTGTTGATGAGGACGAGGAGCAACATCCTGATTGGCTAGAGCTGGCATACCTTGGGATTGAACCGTTGCGGCTTATGCATGTGTAGTCATGGCTTGGGCCATTTGAGGAAATAGCCCTCATCTCCGCCTCCGTCATAGTGGAGGGTTAGCAAGGGCTTGATAAACATTAGCATTTTCCTCAAGTGAAGGAACTTGCTCATTCTGGGGAGGAGCTCCCAAATTACCAACTTCATCCTCAAGTCTTTGAGCCACATTCCTTCGAGTGTTCATGCTTCCTATAAGCACAACAATTATTGATTAGAGCAAAAGCAACGATAGTATACTCTATTGGCCGATTGATAAAATTCCAAGAAAAAAGAGTCATTCCTAAGCATCATATAGGTTCCACTCATGGGTGGTGCGTTTCACAATATCAATACAAACCTACATAGGATGTGGTTAGAGGAGCGACAATAATCAACGTTATTCAACCTTCATGCTTGATACAAAAGTTTGTCACATCCGGTTTGGTATTATATAGACCCTTCATATAGAAGATGACAAAGCCTTCTACTTAATTGGAAATACCGCACCACACACCACACACACACACACACACACACACACATATATATAGATATATAATATAGAGAGAGAGAGAGAGAGATAGAAATAGTCTCAATGATTGTGTCATCTCACACCATTTAAACAGATATAAAAATATGGGCATAGCCCTTACATCTATTAATCAAGACCATGTATAGGTCATATGAAAGTACAATATTCAAATAACAAGGAAAGGAATGATAGAGTCAATAAGCTCATAACAAAGTCCAAAGCTAGAAGATGGCATTGCCCTCGAATGTTGAGGACCTACCTACTTTGATAAAAGGAAGAATCCATGCCTTCAACAATATTGCCTTTCAAACTTTTCAACGACCGGAACCTAAAATTTTGGGACAAGGGAAGAAAATGTGGTTAGTACTCCACATATACTAAGTATGAGATCTTATGGACATACATAAGCAAAACATGGTAAAAGGGAATTTTTATCAAAACATGGTATTTTACCATTTTTGGGGCTTAATGCAAAGTTAAGTAAATCATATTGATCAACAAAACACGCTTACTATCTCAAAAACTAATACTTCTGCCAACACAATTAGAATCATGATTTACTACAACCCTGACATCAAGAAATAATGTCAATAGAATGAATAAGATTTAAACATATCATATTAAGCAAGACAACTACTCACAAATCCTTATCAAGTCAACAAGTGTAATGACCAAGCAAAGCCCATAACCGTACTTCAATCAAGTATCCTCCATAAAAAAATGACCATGTCAAACTTTACATATCATGTCATATTCATAAATGAACTAAAACATATAGAACACCAATATGGCCTTGGGTCATCACTACATTAAACATCATATAGTCTTAACATAAACAATATGAAGAACCTTCCTAACAAATCCCTCCCCAGACTATCTAGTGACAATGTTAGGTCGAGTCCCATACCCCTACCTAGACTATGCTGATAGACCCCTTAGGTATACGATTTAGCGTTCAAGTCCTGCATTGTTTAACTTTTTAAAACATCTTTCCCTAACCGACCATAGACCACATGAGCTAGGGTGAAATCTTCGGTGTATAAACCCTACACGAAAGAAGGCGACTATTGCCAAGGTAGTACAATTATGAAAAATAGCAATTAGTGGATCCAATAGCTAGTATTCCTTTGGGGGCGGCAACCTAGTTAAAGGAACTAGGAGTTTATGGGACCCTCTTTATGCACCATGCAGTATAGTCTCCAATCTCAAGAGTATGTAATTGTTTCCTACCTCCCTTGTGGGAAGGGAAAAATCCTCTATCTAGTTCACGTGTTGCTAAGATAGAGTCCCTTTTAAAATGTTTTAACCCTTTAATTTCAATCATAACTAAATGAGGTCATAGGGTCTAACCCTTAGATAATCATATCATCAATAGCTCAATAAGAATTGTAGAGTATAAGTCTGTTCATCATACTCATATACGTGAGGTTAACTTAGAATTATACCATATTAAAGCACATGATAGTGTTCCCCACATTATAGCACATTACACCTTAAATCTACGCACACAACATAGTCAAAGACATTTAAATTCAACATATCAACACCTATTATATAATATGAGCATACTAAATGAATACATGGCTTACACAACAAAATAATCAAATTGGAAGTAAAGATGAGATTATGAAAGAATTCCAAGTCTTTTCAAGGGCTAAATCAAGGTCGTCCAACAACCCATAACTCAACCAACATGGGAGTAACATCATGACCATACAATGATAATTGCCATAGACTAACAAGGACAATTTCAGCTCGATAATTACAATTATCTTTAGATCCAACAACATGAGACCAAAGTACATTAGAAAATTTCACATTATAATTCATAACTAAATTACATCTCAAGAACTAGCATGATCGTCTATAATTCATTCGTAATTTAACTATAATGCACCGAAGATACTAATCTAATAAACAAACCAACTACAATTTGTGAAGATCACAAATAATATAGTCATGATAAAACCTAGGTTAGGGTTGAGGTCATATTATTCAATTAGATCAAAACCATCAAAAATTACCCATAAACAAGTTTATTAATGTAAGTATACTCAATATAACCCTAAGCATTATAACAAACTTCCAATTCCATAAATTCAATTTCGTAATAATTGAATGAAAACCCATTAGTTAAACGCCAGTTTTTTGAAATCGATTTATGAAGAATCTTGAGAAAGATCAGAATGGTAATGAACCCATACTTATGTTTTTAAACAATTTGATGAAGAATCCACCATTTTGCAGCCCCTAAACCCTAGTTGTTGATAGCTTTCAATTGTGAGTTCTTCTAGAGAGAGAAATAAGAGAGTTTATTTTGAGAATTGGCATTAGGTTAATTAGTGTTAACGGTATTTATAGAGGGGTCTTAAATAACTAAATTATTTTCCCTTTAATCACTAACTAACCCCTAAACCACTTATTAATTTAAATTTAATAATTAAAATTCAACAGTGAAATTTGACTCTCACCGACGAGACCCTGATCGACAGTCCGTCGGTGTGGAGACAAACGACCCCCCCTTTATCCTGCACTCCGTCGTCTCTGTTAGAGACTTTGCAGGTTAGGGTTTCCTCTAATTTTTCTATGTATGGGGTGACGGTGGCTCTCGACGCATTTTTGAGCCAATGACGCCTCGTCAACCCCTTCCGTCGTGTTTAACAATAGCTTGGTAAACAATGGCCTTCACAAATATTTCTAAGTATGGGACGACAGTTTCCTCGACGCCCTGTCAAGCCACTTAAGGACCGTCATTTGCCCCGTCGATGCACACTGCCAGGTAGTGCTGCATCAAATCGTAGATATCCTCCTCAAGGGCCCTGGGTGGTTCTTGGGGAGTCGTACCCAAATGTTTTAATCATGAAACAACTCAAACATCCATTAGCTACCTTTCCACCCATCTTCTTACATTTCTAACTCCTAAAATTTAGTAAAAAGGCTAAGTCACACTAACATCTCTTTGAACCATCTTCCTGAACATCTTTAGATATTTTGGTTCTTAAACCTTCTAAATGACCTATATTCATTAAAAGTGGACTTAGAAATAGTGTTTAGTCTTTATGAAACCTATGTTAGGCTTCACCATGAGTCTTGTATTTTCAATATGTTACAATGGTATTCTTGTGATTGACGAAAAAGGGAAAAACACGATACACTAACTCTCTTATAATGTACTCACCAAAAGGTATGAAAACATTGAAGGTTCACTATGTTTCTCAGGAATAACATCGAAATTCATAGCAACATATGCAGTTATACAAGATAAACTCTCTCCTGGGTATAGCAATGAATTAAAAGTAATGTAAAAACTTCAATCATATTAGTGAAAGCATATGTTGAACCCTCTTGCTCTTGGCGACTGTTGATAGCCTATCAATGGTGTGTTCCTCCACCAGTACGGGAAGTAGCCCCTCTAGGTGACACTCTGTTAGGTGGAGCAACTGTAGAAGATTGGACCTTGTTGCCCTGATTTCCACTACCTTGGCAGTTCTCAGGACACTCCTTCAGAAAATGATCATCATAACCACACTTGAAACAGCCAGTAAGGACCTCACAATAAATACCTGAGTGGTTTCTACCATACTTAGCACATACAAGAGGCCTACTATACCTTTGTGACTTATTGTCTTAAGAATAGGGTAGCTTAGCTCTGAACTTCTGATTATTATACTCAATTTTGTTCTTAGTTGAAGGTGCACTCGTAGATGATGTAGCAAGTCCCTTTTGCTTCTGTTAGAGGGAGGACCAGTTAGAATTACTCTTTTGTTGCATGAACTCGTTCCCTAGTGTCTAAGTCCTCTTATCCTCAAACTCTTCTCTATCCTTCAGTTTATCCTTCCTGACTTGTTGTACATGGATTATAAACCTTGCTAGGTCCATATCCCCTATTAACATAGCTACCTTTACTTACTTTCTTAATTGACTAGAGAACCTAGAAACAAATAAACTCATCCTACTCCTCATGTTGGCAACAATATTTGGAGCATAGTGGGAAAGTTGTGAGAACTTCAGACTATACTCATTAACACTTATATACTCTAAAATAAGTGTGAGAAACTCTCTTATATTTTCCTCTAGCAACTCAGGCAAAACAAATGTGTCATGAGAGAACTCTCAAACACAACTCAACTCATAATTGGTGCATCCTCAGCCTTATTCTTTTTCCATTGGTCGAACCAGACTCTACTAATACCTTTTAGTTGGTATGCAACTAGGTCCACCCTCTCCACATTAACAACATGAAATATGTCAAAAAAAAATTGAAGTACTTCAACAAATTTCTCTAGGTCTTTCGTTACACTTGAACCTGTGACTATGGTAGAGGTATCTCTAAGAATTCATGGATCCTTGAAGTATCAAGAAAGTCATGTCAATTACCTTTATATGATATTTGATGAGTCGCAACTTAACTTAACATCCGGATAGTCTCGCGAATTCAGCATGGGTAATTTCTTCTTGAGGTTTCACTTCAGGTGCATTTGACAACTCTTGTTCATAAACAATCCTCCAAACTAGACAACCTCTGACTTCTCTTCGTGAAGGCATGATTCTCTGAAAACATGCATAGGCACGAATTAGCAGGAAACGCTTTTAGAGATCAAACTCTAACGCACGGAAGGAATATGAAAGAAATTGAGAAATTCCAAAATGTTTCAGTCTCCTAATTATCGATGTGGTGCGCATTGCACCAATAACTAGGACTCTACATACACAGCTTCATAGACTCCATAGGAATTTTGAACTTTATGCTCTAATACCATGGTAGTCATTCCCCAAGCATACGCCTTAGACGTGGCCGGCACCCATGACCCTTGATGGCGTTGAGTGAATCATTGTCCTGGACCACTTAACTCAGTAGAAGACTTAAACACAAGATATAACTCAAGGAAATAACTTTAAAATAATACTTAGCCAAAATGGCATATTCAAGTCTATCGTTTACAAGTGAAATGAAAAGACCAAAGAAACTAATATTACTTGTCTATGAAGCCTCTAAAGTATAGATAAATGTTGGGACAGGACCCCCCAATCATCCTAACAACAGAAGTTAAAAACAAATAACTCAATGATAAATATGTGCTCTGGAATCAAAGGAAGATCACCAACTAACTCTAAGTTGCTCACTAGATCAACTCTATGCCGATCGCTTATCCTAATTACTTGCGTCTGCATTATGATACGATCCAAGCCAACTGGCATCATTACATTGAATGTACAAGTATGCGAGTTGAAATGCTAAAATAACTTAAGCTTGAACAGAGTAAGAAGAAACACTTACCTTGCCTCTTCTCAACTCATGAAAAACATGTATGAATATAACTAACTCATTTCAATATAAAGCAATTTAAAAACCGGTGCAATATAAAGAAAAACTTCTTGAAAACACATTGTAAACTTTGTGTGTATGCAAAAATAAAAAACAATTATGATATTTTTGTATAAGAACAAAGTGAACTAACATCGATTCTTAATCATAATAAAAGACATATCATGCTTCCTCTCAAAGTCTACTCGTGTCAATACATGAATGAAGTCTATTTCCTATTCATATAGAGTAGAACCTGTTGAGAAACCATGCAACTACTGTTGTGGGAGTTTCTCTAACCAGCAAGCATCACTTTATAGTTAAAGTGATGGTACAACGTTACTTGGCCCACGCTGCCCGGCAATCCTAACCTTGCCAGAGTATAGGACCTGAACAATCTACTGGATCCACTAGTCTATCATGAAAATGATCCATCTAGAAAGTATGACCTTTTTATACCTATGATGGTTACATGGTTATAATGGATACTTGAATTAATATGAAACACGCATCCCCGACATCGGTGCTCAATACTACTCCCAAAAATATACTTAACTTCTATGTTTTAAAAATAATTTCTCCTCTTATTTGAGATAAGTTCTCCAAAACATAGCTCAAAGGTTATCTTGAAAATCTCAATTTCTGTGTTTGCTTAATTTTATTATGTTATAACTCTTTTATGAAAACTACCCCGAAGACTCTTTGGAAAACTCAGTTTCCATTTTTGTTAAGATGTTAAAAACATTTCCTTCAAACTTCTTTTGGAATACATAGTCCCCATATAGTTTTTTGAAGGAAGAACTTCAACTCTTTACTCTTTACTTATCTTGAAATTTGTGTCCTAAAAGAACTTATAGGGAATACTTAGTTCCATTATAAATTTTTGAGAAATGAACTCAACTCTTTATTTGTTATATAACTTGAAACTTGAGTCTTAAAACAAAGTTAAAACGTTGATAAAGAGCCTTGATAACTCTTAAGAACAATTCTTTGACTTGCTACGTAACTTCTAGACTAGATTCTTAACTTCTTTAACTTTGATCTTAACTTTCCTTGAATTGGATTATGGATTCAAGGTTCATGATGCTTAGATGTACCTTAGAGTGTTGGAATCAACTAAGAAATGTCGGTATAACACTTAGGAACTAGTACGAAAAGGTAGTGGACGAATGGGGACAAATAGCATCCTTGGCGCTCTCAGAGGCCTGGGTGCCAGGCCCCAAACTTCTGAGGCCAAGTTGGGGCGCCTTCTCCAGGCCCTACGGACAGAGATTCTTCAGTGGGGTTTATGGGAGGCGTGGCACCCCAAGGTCCTACAGACAGGCGTTCTCGACTCTTCTAATCAATTTTTTTTTATCTATGAACCCTCTAAACATCCATTGTTCTTTACCAAACACTTAGATCATTAATACCCTCAATACCCAATAGATTTAACTGGAAAAACAACACAGAAACACGAATCTTAACAACACTAGGAATCCAACAACTCAACCAATAAGAATTCAACAATATTCTTCAAGAAATTCACTTTTTATCATTCAACAACCTGAAAATCAACAAGTTGAAACAAGTTTGGTGTGTGGGTGACCTGACCCAATATTCTAAAATATATCACATGCCCTATAGGGATCACCCCCGACGAATTCCACAAGCCAAACTTCAACGATCTTTGACGTTCTTGCTCCCAGTTCTCCTTTCTCCTCTTTTCTCCTCTTCTTTCCTCTTCTCTCAAAAACCTAACCCTTTTGGTAAAAGTATAAAATGAATCATACCATTTAGGAACCTAAGATATACCAAAAGAACGACGAAATAAAATAAAAAGGGGCTAGCCAAATACCAGAAACACTTTTTAAAAACCCGAACAAAATTTCCTTATTCAAACAACCCAACTTTCAAAGGACATAACTCACTCATACGAACTGGGAATTGCGCAAATTTTGGAGCGTTGGAAAGATGATATCAATGGCTTTCCAACGATATCAGGAACTACCTCTAACCCATCATAAGCTAGAAGTTATGAAAGTTTGAAAATGACCATAACTCAGTTTCTTATCCAGATTTTTCCCTTTCTTTCTTAAAATAAATTTTCTTGATTTTAACCTCTTTTCTAGTCGTTTCTAGATGTGAGATGTTACACTACGAATGTCAAACTATAAACATCTTGTAAACACGACAACCAAAGAATGATGAAATTTTAGTTGTTCATGATTCTATTGATAAGTAAAGAAACCATGAATATAATAACTTCACTAATTAAAGGAAGAAGTAATGAAGAATTAAAATAATGTGAAAATATTATGCTTATACCTTTCTCTATATTTTAAACCGAATCACTTAAAATTGTGTTTTTTATATATATATATATATATATATATATATTATATATATATATATATATATATATAATATTATAATATATAAAATTTTATGCGCTTCGCGCCATTAATAAAAAATAAGGCATTGAACTTGCAAATATGTGCTTATTAATATTCATGCATAAACAAACAGGAAAAATAGGTATTTAAAAATTATTAACAATCTGCAAACTATAAATTGATTATTTTTCAATTATCACATAACCCAAGAACCTCTAATGAATGAACTATTCAAGAAATTAGAAATCATTGGTTCCTTAATCAACATTAAAAGGAAAATAATGAAGACAATAAGAAAATATATACAAAGGAATTTTGCAATAAAAAGAATCATATAAGTTGCAGAAATTATATAATTGTGATATACGTCTTAGGAGAAAATTCACAAATTATTAACATATTTAAAAAAGAAATTACGCTTGAATATGAAAGAAATTATAAATTTGAACTTGCATAATGAATTTCTCAATTGATAAGTGAGAAATTTCGTATTTATGTAAAAATACATAATATGTAAGGTTATAAATAGAACTTTAAAATATAAAATTTATATATAATATCAAAACTTGACTGATTAAAAATGACTAAAAAAATATTTTTGCCCGATGAACTATGCAAAACCTTTTAATATGGATATATGGTCCAATATAACCGGAGAAATAACCTTTGTAGAAAGAATAGTAAAAAGTATTAGTATCAAAGACTGTACTCAAAATCAATGATTAATAGTATATGCATGAATTAATGTGTGTGTGTATGTATGTATTTTTTTTTTGGGGAGTGATATTTAACACCTATATGGGGTTGAATTCAGATAACTAACACTTCTCATAAACCATGTAGCCAAAATGGGTGAAGGATCATACTTTCTAGAAAAGTTCTTATTGCATTTCAGCATAGTTTAGTGGATACACTTAGTTGAGGAGTTATATACCCATATAAGGCATAGTATATGTAGCACATTGTTAATTCAAAGAAATTGGAAGAAGTTAAATATTGAAAATAGTAATTTTTTTGGAAGATAGAAATATGAAAAATCTGTTAGGTATGTTAAGTTTAGCTTTTGATTGAATTTAAACGAGCATAACTCCTACATCAGGATTTGTTAGGTGTGCCTATAGATATTGTAGGAAAGATCTTTGAACAATATTTCCAACACCGTCGAGTTTGTACGTTTCCAAGCTAGTATGAGTGAGATATGTCCATTTGAAATTGGGTTATTTAATTAAGGAAAGTCTAAACAAGATTTTGGAAGGGTATTTTAGCCTTATACTTTCCTGATTATATAATTCATTTTTACGAGTTTAATTGGGTTCTAATAAAAAATAAGATCAGTTTGAAAAGTTGAAGTTCACGCAACGGATTTGAGAAAAAAGAAAAGAGGAGAAAGGAGAAGAAAAATAAAGATTCGTCAAAAACGTTCAAGTTTGGTTGTGGATTTCACCAAGAATTCAATCCTACGAGGTATGTGAGATTACATAGCATTGGGATAGTTCACCCACGCGCCAATCATGATTCAATTAAGTGAATTATATTTGATTTGAAAGTAAATCATATGAGTTATTGATGAAATTCGTTTGAATTCTTGTGGGTTTGTGTTCTTGAAGTTTCTTGAGATTTATTTATGTATTTAGGTGTGAATTCGAGTTGAATCATGTGTATATTGAGGGTATAATCAATTTTGAGTGTTAGGTAAAGAAATAAGTTGAAATAGGGGGTTTATACCTGCAAAACAGAGGAGAAAAGTTTGAGTGCACCTGGGCAGGGGCCTGGGGCACTGCCCCTCTAAGAGATCCAAGAATAGAATTCTAAAGTTTGGGCCTGGGCGCCATGGCAGCCAGAGTACCCCACTCCAACTTTTGAAGTTTGTACTATGGCGTCCCGCGTCTCTTAGAGCACCACGGATGGTGATTCTTCCCATTTTACCGTTTCTTTCCGTACTAGTTCTTTAGCAATGTATCAATGTTTCTAGTTGATGTCAACACTTTAAGGTATGTATGAAAATCATGAAATCATGCATAAACATGAGATCATGAACCTTGAATTGATTATTCAATTCAAGGAAATTTAATAGTCAAGTCAAAAGTTAAGAGTCAAGTCAAGAAATTAAGAACCTAGTCAATCATAGAATTTTCTTACAAAAGTCTTTTACAAATGTCTCAAATTTGTTTTAAGACTTATATCAATTCAAGCAAAGTTAATAGTCAAGTCAAAAGTTAAGAGTCAAGTCAAGAAATTAAGAACCTAGTCAATCATAGAATTTTCTTTCAAAAGTCTTTTACAAAATGTCTCAAATTTGTTTTAAGACTGAAGCCTTGAATTATCTAAGGATAAGATTAAAAATTCACTTCTTGAAAGATTATAAGGGAAATAATTATTCTCAAGAGTTTAAAATGTATTCGCATTTGAACAAGAAAGGGAGACAGTGGTTTCCACGAGAGCTTTTAAGCTATATTTTGAGTCATTATCTAAAATAAAAGAAAAACGTTCGTTTTAAAAACATATGAGCTAAGTACGTTTTTGAAGTACTATTGAGCACCAATATGGGACGCGAGTTCATAAGAACTCAAGTCTCCATAAAGCATGTAGTCATCATAGGTAGTAAAAGGTCATAATTTTTAGATGACTCCTAAGTTCTTTAAAGCGTATAGTAGTGGATCCAATTAGTTAAGGCTTCCTATATGACGGCAAAGTATAGGATAGATTTGGCAGCGTGGTAAAATGTTGTATCACAAGTTAGACTCATAGCGGTGGTTGTCTGTTAAAGAAACACTGAGAATGTTACATTACTTTATTATATGAGTAAGTTGAGTTGTTATTGCATTTCTTTAACAAACTGAGTTGCTTTCTACTACTTTAAAATCTTTATATATATTACATGTGTATTGTTGCTTTAGATTGAGTTAAGTTAATCATGAGTTGAGTAATCCCGTTGCATACTAAAAGATTCAATGTACTAATGTCATTTGGCCTACATATATTAATGATACAGATACGGGTAACTAAGATAAGCATACAATGCCTCGTTAATCTAGTTGAGAATTTAGAGTGAGTTGGTGAGCCTCCTTGCTATCCGGAGGACTCCTTTTTATTATTTGCTTTTACTAATTTATTTGTTAGGATGATCATGGGTCTTGTCGAGACATCCCTCTTTGTGTAGAGGATTCATAGACAGTTAGTTGAATGTTTGACCTACAAATATTCTAAGTTATTTTATTAAAAAATTGAGTAGAGAGGAATTTGATCATTATAGTAATGCTCAGAGTCTTTCACTAAGTAAGTAAGATAGGCCATGGGTTCATTCGGGGCCAACAGTGGTTCTCGAGTTCCAATCCCACCAAGGGTATATCCTTGAGGAGTGAGAGGATAGTTCTAGCTGTGTGAAATAACTTATTCTCATTGTTATAAAAAGTCAACGGGGAAAGAATTAGGTTCAGAAAAACTTTTTTGTAGTAACTTGGGATTTCCTAGCCTAGTTTAGATTTAGATGAAATCGGAGTCAAGTGAGTCTAGGAAAATTTGGTGATGAATTAGAGATCCAATAATGAATTTGATTGCATTGATATATAGCTAAGACGTTGGGATTCCGTACGACATCACGAAATTGAATTCAGACAAGTAGAACTCTCAAAACTGGTCTTAGCATGAACGTGCAGTCTTTGAACTCCATGGTTTGAAGGGTGTTGTGTAATGGGGCTTTGATACTCAAAATTTGACACTCTGCCTCTTTGCAAGTCGCCTGGAGGGAATTTATTCCATTAGGCGGGGCCGCTGTAGTAACGGGACAGACGCGACTGAAGTTGGAAATAAAACCCAAAATGTTAAGTTCTGTAGGTTTCGTTCTTGAGAGCAAAGAGATGTCCTCGGGAGATTCGTTGATGGTTTTCCACCTCTTGTAGATCTTCAAGTAAGGATTTTTCTGCCCTAATTTGTCTTTCAATTTATATTCTTGGTTAATTATTATTTGGGGGGAGGGGTTTGGACTGAATTGGATGGTGGGAACAATCTCTAGTTGCACCCTAGAATCATGGGATTGCTCTTGGGTTATTGGGTTTGTTATAATTAAATAATTTTACTTTTGATTTTTGATCCTTGTGTATATTAATTTTTTGTACACCTAGAACATACGGAAAAAATCCCTAAAGGGAAGCTTCAAGTGTCTTAGAAGGATTCACGCTTTGTTTCGAAGTAGGTGATTTTTTTATATCATGTTTGAGTGATGTATGTTAGTATTTGCTTCTTTGAAATGCATGTATGTACGTGAATGTTAGACTATTGATAACACAATGGCAAAGGGTATGAATAATGATTTAAGCCCTGATGACAGCAAAACTGATTTTATGAAGAGAGTAGGCATTATGGTTGTGATTGTGAAATGTTAAATGGATCAGATGTCAAATTTCGACACAGTAGCTGGCTCGAATGTCACTTACCGACATACATATTAGAATGGGTGTCACTTCTGACACACTAACTTGGATCATATGTCACCATCTGACCACGAACTATTTGTGTATGGATCCATGAGAGGGTCATTGACTTGTCATATATGCGTATTACTGTGAATGTGGAATGGTACATTGCTCCTGAAGTGATAACTGAATGTATATGTTTACATCGGCTAATTTGAACTTTGGATATACGTAGTGTGGCTCGAATGAAATTACGCTTCTCGGGGATGGAGGGGTGTGTTATGCATGGGTTGGAGATGTAATATACAATCCATGGTCTGGTGTCATGTTAAGGCAGTGCGGGTGTAGGTGATTATAGAGTAATTACTGAATTGTAAGTTTTGCTTCGCCAGTTTTAAGTTGCTTTTCTCTAACTAAGGTTCAAACCTGTATGAAGTTACTCACAGAATTAAAATATCTTTAATTGTCACTTTTTTTACAATGTTCTTTTCTGTTTTGCCACTTGCAGGGAAGTTTAGGTTGTTGCGATTGTTGGCCCATTTCCTACTGTTGTCACCAATTTATTAGATCTGACTAGATTGTAAGATTCTTCTTCTCTGTCTTTGTACTGGAATCTAATTTTTACAAAACTTCAGATACTTCTTAAAGATTTTTTAAACTCATATAAATTGAGAAGTTTCCCTAAGTTCCATTATGGATGTTTTTATACCATACAAGTTTAATTGTTTATCAACCAACATAAAGAATTGTTCTGCTCGGGTGTTTACTGTTATCCCCCAAAAACATGGGCCTTATCTATATGTGCTCAGTCATTATTTTCAAATTTGATACTACTATTTAAGACAATAGTTAGTGGACGATTATGCCTGGACTGTTGAATCTTTTGATTTTCATTCTGAACTTCCTAATCCATAATATTTTTTTATATGACAGGGATCTGCATAATAACAAGATAACTGGCCCTCTTCCTTCTCAAATTGGGCTTTTGAAGCGTCTTAAAATATTATATAATCCTTTACTTCTATACCCCTATTGAAGCATTTATGTTCAGTAGCTATTGTGAAGTGATATTTATGTTTAGGGCTTATGCACTGTCTCCGAATAGCCTGTTTCTCCAGTTTAAGGATTACCATATATCTATCCATTAAAACCAAGCTAGATGGGGGGGGGGGGGGTGGGAATATGATTCAACAACTGTTGTTGTACAAAGGGATAAGAATTGCTTTTCATCAGATGCAAGGCACCACTAACAAGGGAAAAGTATACTTTGATTAATTATTAATCCCCAAGAAGGAGTGTATGGGACGAAAATAAGCGGTTTATACGCGGAGCTGCCCAAAGCAAACCTCGAAAGACCACGAGTAAGAAGACAACGAAGACATATACAAAAACACACAAAGATTAACGTGGTTCGGTCAATCGACCTCCGTCCACAAAGGAGATGAGCTAATTCCATTATAAATATGAGAGTACAAAAGACAGAGAGAACAACCTTAAGAATTCACTGGAATACATGGGAGGTTCACCACATGATAACAGTATCAAGATTGTGGACCATATAAATTTCCCTCTAACCAAAACTCTCAAAGCCCTTAAGACTTACTATGGGAATGTGATAAGTTAGCAGGAACAAGGCCTCGATTTATAAGAGTCCTCACCTTTTCCTACAAGAAACGGATTAGTAACATCAAAACCTTTCTAAAAGGAAAAACTATTTATGGTGTAAGAAATCAGGGCAAATAAACCCAAAAATTCTCCCCCTTGGCTGTATTTCTGACAAAACTAAATTTGTCACATCTTCACTTAAGCGTCAACAACTGCTTCTCCTCTCCATTAATCTCCTTGAAAATTTATGTCTCAACACAGAGAGGCCTTATGAAAACAATGTCTCAACTTAAAAATCTTCGTTACTGTCAAAAGGTTGCGGCTCGAACTACACCCGTCCAATTGAACCTCTTTCTACTGGTTCAAATCATCGATAGCGAACCACTAATCCTGACTCCATCAAGGGAATTGGCTCTGATACACTGGTTGGGACCGCAACAAATAAGCAGGTGTATAGCGGAAGCTAGCAAAGCAACCCCGAACGACCCGAATAAGAAGACAACGAGAAATATACCAAAAGAGACAAGATGTTTTTTAACGTGGTCGGTCAATCGACTTACGTCCACAAAGGAGATGCGCAATCCCGATAAATATGCACAGAACAAATACAGAGAGAAAGACAACAACCTCAACCAATTCCTCGGAATACATGGGAGTTCACACAAGTGATAACATATCAGTTGTGACAATAAATCCCTCTACCCAAAACTCGCAAAGCGACCTTTAAGGACTACATTGTGAAGCGATTAAGTTAGAAGGAACAAGCCTGCCTCGAGTTATAGAGTCCTAACCTTTTCCTACAAGAAAGGATTAGTCAATTCAAACCTTTCTAAAAGGAAAACCCCTATTTATGGTAAGAAATCGGCAAATAAAACCCAACAATCCCCCCTTGGCCTGTGATTTCTGACAAAATAATTTGTCCACCTTCTTCACTTAATCTTCAACACGTGCTTCTTCGCTCCATATAATCTCTTTGAAAAAATTTATGTCTCACACAGAGAGCTCTCTGAAACAATGTCTCAAACAACATCTTTCGTTGCTGTCAAAAAAGTTTGCGGCTAGCGAGTAGAACTCACCGTCAATATGAACACCTCTTTCTAACTGGTTCAATCATGATGATCGAACCACTAATCCTGACTCCATCATTGCATCTGGCTATGATACCACTTGTTGGGACCGAAAAAAATAAGCAGGTTGTATACGCGGAAAAGCTAGCAAAGCAAACCTCGAAAGACCACGAGCTAAGAAAGACAACGAGAAATATACCAAAAGACACAAAGATTTACGTGGTTCGGTCAATCGGACTTACGTCCCACAAAGAGATGAGCAATCCACATAAATATGAGAGTACAAAAAAGACAGGAGAGAAACACCTCAAACCATTCACTCGAATGACATGGGCGGTTCACACAAGTGATAACATATCCAGCTTGTGACCCTAAATATCCCTCTAACCAAAACTCGAAAAGCCCTTAGACTACATTGTGGATGCGATTAGTTAGAAGGAAAAAGCCTCTTTTTAGAGCTCCTAAACCTGTTCCTACAAGAAAAGGATTAGTCAATTCACACTTTTCCTAAAAGGAAAACCTATTTATGGTAAGAAAATCAGGGCAAATAAAAACCAACAAGGAAGTGCGAGGGAGTCTACCTGATATAATGTGCACGCAGAAGAAGAAAGGAAAGATACAATTGTAAACGGATGAGGAAATATGCTTGTGTAGCTTAAGTATATAAAAAATAACGAGTAGGTTTATTGTCAACGAAATGTCCCTTACTAAGAGGGAACGTTGATCCATTTTTGGGATTGTATAGATGGCTATCTCAACATCTATTTCTATTTGGCTTATCATACTTTAGTTTTGCTTGGTCCATAGGAACATATTAACTTTTGGTCACAGAATGTAACTTTAAAAATTACTTGTGGTTTCTTATTTACCCAACATACTATATTGAAATTAATCCTAGTTTCTAGGGAATTGTAATGTTGCACTATTGATTAGTTCCGTCTCCTGATTCTTTAAACATAAGGTGGAATAAGCTGCAAGATGTCATTGCACCTTAAATAGGCGAACTAAAGCAGTTAACACATCTGCGAGTGCTTTTTCAGTTTCTCTAGATGTACTCTGTATCCATAGATCTATTTTGTTGTTAAGGGATAGGTATATTTTTTAGCTACCTAAGATTTAATAATTTCAAAGGTGAAATACCGAAGGATCTTGCTAATCTTCCTCAATTTAATTCGGTATCTCCATCTAAATGAAAATCATTTTATTGGACGGATATTAGCGGCATTTGTACTATAGCTGCTAAAAGATATCTATTTGGGGTCATTTGATTTGAATACTAGTTATTTTGGGATTAGTTATGATAATTTATGCTGGATTACTTTTTATTGCTTGTTTGGTTTGTCATATTCAAAATAATTTTCATTGTATAATTTTTGAGGATAAGTTGTTTGTTTACAAAAAAATCTTCACCCTATTTTAATTATTTCTTTAAAAAAATTTCCTTGCAAGCATTGATTATTCATTCTTAAAAATAAAAATTCTATCTTATTAATATTTTTGTGTGTGCATTTTCATGATTGTGCAACATTAAACTTTCATCTTATTTTACTTAAAAATTAAACTTTCATTTTATTTAGCTTAAAAATAAAATGTTCATCTTATTTAGCTTAAACATAAGATTTTCATCTTATTTATGCCTAAAAATAGAACTTCCATCTTATTTAGTTTAAAACTAAAACTTTCATCTTACTTAGCTTAAAAAATAAATTTTTTATTTTATGTTCATTAAAAAAAAAAGAAACTTTATTAATTTTTTCCTCTAATTTTTCTACTACGATAAAATATTCTCTCTTATTAGTGAAAAGAGTTAAAAAACCCTACTCCTGCATAGTCTAGGGTTATTTGTATATCACCCCAAACCCTTAACATATGGCTCAGGCAAAGAAATTCATGGTACCCATCTCCATTCATAGCTAAGACTAAGGTTTTTATATCATACAAACTCATGATCTTACACTGAAACAAACCTTTGATCACATAGTCACGATTATTGGGGTCAATTTCGAGTCAATTTCTGTTAACTAATTGAAACAATATTGACTTTCGGAACCATGTGAAGTTTCAAGGTTTCACAATTTAGTTCTTGATTTATATTTTCTTGTAGGTTTTACTGGATTCATCACATCCTACAAATATTTATATCCCCAGATATTTAAACAATTGTGGCGATTTGTGATTTTATTAAATCACTTTGGGATCAGCAGAGGTTACTAACGTGTCTTTCTTAGAGGATATTGGCGTCGCCTCTTTTATAATTACTGGATACTGGCGTCGCCTCTCTCAGAGTTACTAGATACTGACGTTGTCTCTCTTAACAATTAAGTTTTTGAACGAGGTATCATAATTCCTCTTTCCAATTAGGGTTTTAATTTCAATAATTGTTAGTGCGTAGGGTTTTAATTTAAATTTTTATAGAGTTACTGTACTTGTACTGTGAACAGTATTGTTTTTTTTCTAGTTTAAGCATGATCATAACAAATTATGCTTAATAATTTCATAATCGATTATTTTCTAATTATGTTCAAATCGTGGGGTGATACTTTCAGTTTGAGCTTCTATCCTAAAGAGGAAGAAGATAAAAATATAAAGAGTTTCCGCTTAACTGATAAAAGTTAGCAGAAAAGGGATAAATACAGATAGTAGTAAATTCCTCTTACAAACAAAGGGTAAGGTTGAGAATCAATTGATGTTCATCAATATCATGGGGGAGTCGAGCGGGTACGAGCATCAGAACTAGGAGTAAAATATTCATGATTAGGTGCAGGAGGATAGAAATTATTAGTACAGGATTCGGAGGAACAAAAATAGTTCAAGTTATTGTTTAGAATGTCCCTGCTTTGAGAATTGATTAGAACTTCAATTGAGGTAAATGATGAGCACACAACAGGTTGTTACTTTGTCCTTTCTCTAGTGAGAATCAAATCATATTGGAGAACGCATTGCAATCTTGATAAAGCGAAGGGGAAAAACCAAGCAACTTCACTTTTGTCATCTCGTGTTCACCATCTTTTTGCTTCTTTTATGTTTAGGAATTTTATGTGATGGTTTTGATCTTTTGAAATTTGCTCATTTTATAGAGAAAAAATAGCAATTAAATAAGTCTGCATTGTCTAGTTTGTGGTTTAAAGAGTTACTTCAAATATGTGGCTTTGTTTCATAAGAAATCATCATCAATGCTGCCTAGAAATGATATATAATCATGTTTATGAAGCCTTACAAGACCTCATCGATTCCTTAAATTTCAACCAACACTATTTATTAGCAGTAATATTAATAGAAGCGTATTGGTTAAATTTTTGGAGGCTCTACCATAAGCAGCCTTTGCATATTTGCTAGTTGATAAAGTTGTAAGACTAGATCTTTTTATTGTAGAATTAATGGATATGGAAAGAATAACTCCTTTAAAAGATATAGTTATAATGATGTGGTTATGAATGTAATGATTCTTAATGAGTTCCCCTCCTATACAAAGAAAATTGACTACTACAGTTGATGGAGGAAGAGTTTTACTATATAGAAGGATAGTTCCACTACATTTTGCTGCCATGGTCTGTACCATGTTTTCCTCTCCCATCTTATATTTTACATAGAAATTCTTCTACATCATAAATATTATGGCATATTTATTAGTAATTACCAAAGGATAAAAGAGAGAAATAATCCTTTGCTATAAAGGTTATGGCCATGATAAAAATAAATATTTTTCTCTGGAAACATAAATTTGTCGATGAGTGTCAAGAAATAAGTCTTGCAAGTAGTAATTTTAACTATGACAATAATAATAATTTCCACCCTTGAAGGAGGTCACCATAAGAACGGTATTATAAATTTTGTGAGAGTACACAAAATTAGTTGAGCATTTTAAAAGGGCTAATTTATAACTATCCGGATAATAAAATTGTCCACAATATTAAGATTATAGTAAGTCTCAAAAGAAACTTTTTACAGTTTGAAGAAATTGAAAAGAAAAAAGTTATAATTTTTACATTATAAATTATTAGAAAATCTAAAATCTTCAGATTTCTACAACTGAAAAGGATTATAAATATTTGTTGTATACAAATATAGGCATGATGATGGAATCACATACATATTAAACTAAAAGTTTACTAGATTACATATCGGTTGGCATAACCGGTTGATCATTTCTAATCAAATATGATATAAAAAAATGAGAATTCACGTGACATATATTAAGGAATACAGATTCTTCAAAAATTATCTTGTAATGCTTCTTCTTATGGTAAAATGATCATTGTACCTGCTATGGTTGAGATTGTATCCCCTTACTTATTTGAGACATATAAAGAGGTGGACATATACGTGTTCATCTTCAATGTGGATCACTTACTATTTTGATTTAATATATATATTTATTGTGTGGTAACATGTGCATTTGATATCAACTTCAAGTTGGTTTTTGTATGGTTGTTTGCTTGAATTTTTAAATTAAAATCACAATTCCAAGGCATAAAATTATGTTGCGAATGTTGGTGTTAGCTCAAATTGTATTGCCTCAAATTAGAACTCGGGACCGTTATTGAATATTAGAAACCAATACTACATTATAGATTACGTAAAAGATTAGTCTATTTAGCATGTATGCATCAAGACAAGAAGATTCTCCCATAACCATTGGTTCAAGGTTAGTAAGCAATAATTTCCCTCCAAAAATTTGATATTTGTACATCTGATTTTATTGTTCTACCATACATAAAGATGAATCCCCAAATGAGGTTGCGGGAAAATGTTAGTTTTTCTAACATTAGGAGAAAATATGACCAACAGTTAAATGTTATGTGTAGGTGAATTATCTGGATCTTCTTTAAAAAATGTGAATTTAAAGTTCAAGAAATAATTTATTTACAAAATATTGCAAATAATTTGTTAGATGTATTTATTAACCCAATATTGTAATTAAGTTATAAACTTTCCAAATATATTTATGTGGATGTCTCTTACTTAAAGGTGTAATTAAATCATAATGTATAGCAACTCCCAAACCTCCAAAACATTCCCCTTGATATTCCTTGATAACTAACATTGTTGTTGTCTCCATAACTCATGATATCATGTTTATAACTAACTTTTTGCATGTCTCAATGTAATACTATGAATAGAGGCCTTAGAGCTAATATTTCTATTGATTTCATATTCAATGTTTCTTGTATTATTTGCTTTGATTTTTTAAACAAAATTTGAAATTTTTGACCTTGTGAGAGTTTTTAACCATTTATTTGACGAGTAGGGGCTAACAGAGTAATAAGAATTTTATTGAATATACTTTGATGAGTACGAGCATAGAGGGTTTATTTATATTTAATTTAATTTAATTTATTAAGTAGATACCAAGTAAATTTCAAATTTTTATTCTAGTGGTATCTTCTTGATCATTTCATATAGAAAGGAAGTTACATAAGGATTGTTTCCAAAAATGAAATTATTCTTCAATATGGATTAAATACAAATTTAATATAATACATCAGTAATTAAATTTTAAAATTTGTGAAATCTTCATATTAAAAATATAGAAAATGCACAACTACCCCCTCCCCCCTAGATGATGACCGAAATCCTAGAGACACACCTTAACTGTTCTAAGGTCCTATTATCTCCAAGAACTCTTTTTTTTTTTTTGTAATTTTGTGCACCTTTTTGGCTTATGTGGCATCTAAATATCTCCCATGCTCCTTAATTATGTGGAGTCACGGAGTGTGCCACATATGAAAAAAAGTGAATAAAATTATAAAAAAATAAGTTCAGGGGGGTAATAGGACCTTAGTTTAGTTAAGGCGTGTCTCTGGGATTTTGGTCATAGCCTAGGGGGTACTTGCAAATTTTTCGTAAAATTATCACTAATATCCATTTAAATTAATTAAAAACTGAAGGTTCTTAATAAAAAATTATGGGGATTAGTATCATAATATATTGATATTTTAGGAGTTAAACCAAATATAGTATGAAACAACGTATAGTCAAAATGATAAAAAAATATTTTTTACTATTATAAATATTTATTTTACTATGAATTCAAGAAGTTTGACCAAAATATGAAGGTTCAAATTAAAAGTCAAACCACTTCTATAAAGGATATCTAAGAAGAGATCCAAAATATTCTATGAATATTTATGAAAAATTATATATCATATATGAGTTCATTCGTACAAGTAATATGATAATTGATCACAATAAATATACTCGTGGTCTCAATATTCTACGTCACATTTTGATACATTCATAAAGTAGAAGTTATTCCATGAAAAGAAAGGTTAAGTCACTAACATAAAAAGAATGCTAGAAGGTCACACTAAAAATATTTGAAGATTGTTAAGCCTCTACAACCAAGAAAGACTGTGAAGAAGAAATTCTTTAGAAAAGAAGAATTTGTTAGTTTGCTTCGAGATGAAGGAACTTGGACAACTCAACTATTTTCTTGTCTTGGAGGTTGATTGTAATGAAGAAGTAAATTGTTTGCATCGGAAAATATAATCTAAAGTTTTATTGGTGATGTTTGGAATGTTGAACTGCAAACCAATATCAACACCATTGTAGCCAAATGCTAAGATGTGCATATGAAGGAAAATACATAGTAGTTATGACGATGCATCAACAATTGGTAAGTAGTCTGATTTATTTAACTCAGACTCGACCTGAAATTTCTTTTGCAGATGGTATGATGAGTCAATACATACAAAATTAAAAGAAACAATATATGGAGGTTGTTCTGTGAATACTAATTTATTTGAAAAGTACAATTGATTATAGTATGTTGTACAAGTTGGTCAGATATTGTGACTCTTACTATGCAGGGGATTATGATACCTGACACTCAACAAATGCTATTGATTAAGTCGGAATGGAGGAAGATTTCTGGTGCATCAAAAGGACAACAAAAAAGAGTAGAAGAGGAAAACAACACCCAACTCCCGCCCCCTTTTTCTGCCACACCTCTGTATAGAAGCGGAGCATAGGTCAAACAAGTTGCAGCTCAAGAAAGTACGTGGATTATGTATTTGTTGGCTACTCAATTACCTTAATGTTATAATTAGTCAGCGATTTTCTTGGCTAAAAATCATATTTTCCATGCTAGGACGAAGCACTTGGAAATGCATTACTACTTCACCAAGGAAAAAGTGTTGCAAGGAGAGATTGTCTTTGAGCATAATAAAACCGAGCAACAAACTACATGAGTGTTCACGAAAGGCTTATGTGTCAATAAGTTTGAAAGTTTATGTCAACATCACGGCATGTTTAAGATCGTAGATGATCTCGAGAGGGGGAGTTAATTGGTGTACAACATCAGCCACTATTATTTAGTTTGACTATGTGTGCAGTATGGCTATACTTTTGCTTCCACTTGGTATTTTTTTTAACTCATGATAGTTTTCCCTATTTTTTAGTATTGAAGAATTGTTTTTCTAATGATTATGTGAGTTGGATTAGTGGAATAACGTTAGTCGTTTTAGTGCGAATATGATTTCATAACATGTAAACCTATATGAGGCTACAAAGCCTATTGAATAATATTTTCAGTAACAATCTTTACAAGATTTTGTATCCTTTTTTCAACTATTGGCTTCTCGATTAAGATATGTTTTTCACATCATTGTTGAATATATTATGGGAAATAGTAAGAATACATCAATACAATCGACTGAGAATTGTGTAGTAAGTGCTTATCTTCTCAGGCAGAATTTTCAGTGTCTCAATGAGGAAACCCAGTAAATATCCACGTGGCATACACATCGTGTCAATTATCTGTAGTTATGAATAAAAAGATGCTTCTAATATATTTAAGGGGGTTGGATAATCCTCCTACTAAGGAATCCTCTAAGGTGATTGTCCTTTGAAGAGAGCTTGCAGAACACAAATATGGAATTGATACTGCAAAAGGAAGTGTAGATATTCCATAGGATGTATGGCTTTCTATTATAACAGAGTTATAAACATTTGAATATGCAGATATAAATTTTGGCAATTTTGATAAGGACAAGCACGAGACCTTTTTTAAGGTTGGGTAAGTATAGGTTGCCTATGACACCCTGGATGCCATACCTAGATTCTATGTAGTCATCCGGAAAATTTTGTATCTTGCATTTTAATTGTGCATAACACATAGAGTCATAGAAACTGAGTGAAGATGAAACAAAATGTGTATGTGAGGGATTTTTAGACCGTGTGCTAGGTTCAGACTAGGAAACTCATAAGACATTGAAAATCTTTCTACGTTGTCACGTCTGACATGTTCAATGAATGGAAACAACTACGATGAAATAAAGATAGTTCCATTTGAAGAAGAAACGTGGCCCCCTCTAATGATTGGGATACGAACAGGTGTTCTCTTCTTGGAAGCAACAAAAATTTCAACTATGAATTTATTAATGTCTTTCCAAGATACATTGATTCTATTTGCATGCATGTTTTATGAGTCCTCAAATTGGACTCATTTGGGATTTATTTTAATGTAATTAAATAGTGTCCTCAAATGCTCATTCTATCTCAATATTTAATGGAAGTTCTTATGTTTTAGGTATTTGAAGTCTAAGTGTAACCATTGACACTTGGGTGCAAAACGGGAACAAAAAAGATGAAAAGAGCTGAAGCTGAAGCCTGATTATCACCAAATACACTTGGCATCCCGAAGAGCTACATTTCGCCCTTGTTCCAATATTTGAAGCCTTGAATGAAGTGGATTAAGAAGGAGATTAAAAGGAGAAATCAGCGCTTCGCTAAATAGTTCAGCGAAGTAGAGTTATTCCTCAAAATTTTAAAAAATGCATAGACGATGAAGGCAAAACACAAACGGCGAGAACTAGAAGAAGGGTGAATCGACAAATCACATGGAAATTCACGATAAATTTGCCGAACAGATTCGTTAGCACTTAATATGAAGTTTATGAATACTATCCGTCTTTATTATATTTTAAGATTTCGAACATTATTACTATTTTTCACTTTTATAAGTTTAATTTTTGTATTTTTCTCTCAAGTTTGGAGAGTTTTTGTGGAAGACTCGAAGAAAGGAGCTCTTCTTCCTCAAATTGGAAGTGGACCTTCTCCATTCTTTTTCCTTTGCTCATATTAAGGTTTAATTTGTTATACCAATTTGATTTCTTTATCATTTTATGTGTATTTGATTATTTCTTGATGTGTGGCTAAAAACCCCCATTCTTGGGTTGTGATTTAGCAAATATGCATTGATATTATATTTGGGTCTTGCTTGCTCATAGTATTAGAAGCATATTAAAGATGATTTCACCTAGTTTTTGTGGTTAATTTTAATGTGTTTTTAGTTGCAAATACAAAACCACCCATGTGTTTTTCGACTTCCTCGAGAGAAAGGTCGTGAAACCAAGACCTCTAGAGTTATGTCCTAAGGAGTTGGGCGATATGAGGTCAGCCCGAGAGGGTGAACCATAGTCTTATATCCAAGATCTCTTCATCAAAAGAGCAGGTGTGAATAAGACGTATATTTGTCTTAATTAGATGAGTGGGTTTCCGAGAGGAACCCATTTGATGTGGGGTAAGTTTCCTGAGGGAAAATTTAATGTCACTTAAGGCTAAGTTACCATCCTTTTTCAAATTTTCCTATAAAAAACATGTACCCATTGATTACGTCAACATATATTGAGGTCACACCGCAATAAATTTTCTACACACTTATTCCCATTTATTTTTACTATTTTTACCAAACTCGTGATGAACTTTTTTGATATTTGACACTTTAGTGTCATAAATTGAATTTACTTTATTTTTATTCGATAATTTCTTAAACTATCACTAATTAGAACAAATTCTAGTTAACTATTGTTTTCACTACCACTCCCTTGGAACACGACTCAAACCCTTGGTTGGGTTACTATACTCAGTTTGATTCGTAGGCACTCAGGTTGTAGGCTAGTGTCGTTGATCTCGATGGCAAGCATCAAATTGGAACCGCTGCCGAGGAGTGGTGTCACGTGAAAGTGTACTTCATTTAGAGTTTTTAGTTCTTTTAGTGTAGTTTTTACTAATTTGATTTTAGTTTTATTTTTCTTTGTTTATTTTCCATGAATTCAAGTCCTCTATGCATGACAGAGGGAGTGTGTGGAAACCGTTGAGGGCGATCACCAAGTCGAGGGTGACATCAAAGTAGCTGCAGTAGTATCTCAACTTAACGACTTGACCACAAATATATATGAATTGGAAGACCAGTGCAGGAGCCAAGGGAAGTATATAACTCACCACACAAGGAAAAAATACATAATCATGAGAAAAGTCGTGTTGGGACACACTTCAAATCATTCTCCAAGAAATCACTGATCAAGATATAGTGTTGGATGAAATGAAAAGGAATGTTGAAGCTCAAAATCAACTGATTTGATCTCACTCTAAATTATGCAGCATATCAGATCGCTACTGATGTTTTCCATGTCTCAGCTTCACCCTAACGATATATTGCAGTTACCTAGTGACACTAGGTCTCAACCTAATATTAGAGAGTGAGGCAGAACCTATGCCAAGCCACGACGTTAAGTAAAGTGTTTCTTGATAGGCAACCCAAAGTAATACCTTAGGATTTAGTTTTATAATAGTAGTGTTTTATTGTTGTAGGTCAGAATGAGAAAAAGGTGGAAAATCTGAGGTTATCGAGTAGAAAGTCCATTCCGTGAGACACCAAAGAGGTCGGCAAGCCCAGCTAAATTTCATCGTTTGGCACAATGCAGGAGTATTGTAGATAATATAAAACTCGATGAACTTGAAAAGTATGTTGGTGCACCGCCAACCTCTTAGGCAATATCGATGTAGACCGCCAATCTCGCACTCAAAAAATTGAAGATCTTGAATAATGGGCAATATAAAAGACCGCTCAGTGCATCGCTGAGTGGTTTGGCAAGAGAAATTAACTTATCCAAATGGATGAGAATAGAACGGTTATATAAGAGCCAAAGGTCAAATTTTTTAATCTCTCACTTTTTTAGTTTCAAACTATCAAAAATCACATCAAAGGTATTATAATCATGGATTTTTGTCGTTAATTAGTATTTTAGTTCGCAAATAGTGCTTGAGGTTGTACTTCTTTGTTGCCTGGCTTTACAAAAAGATATTTGGTTGATATCAAAGGTTAGTCTCTAAGACCCCAAATTTATTTTGGACAATTTTGCACTCATTTGCAAGTATAGTATTAGGATTACGTGTGTTGGGCCTCTCTAATAGAACTAAGGTGTTTTGAGGATATTTTCTAGTTCAAAAATTTGCCTAAAATGCTTAAATTATCGAATGCCACAATGTTTTTGATTCAAAATGATTGAAATCGCCATGGGTGTTACTTGATTGTTGTTATATTGTTTGGGTGAAGTCTACACTATAAAAATTTGTGCTAAATGAAAAAAATTGGTTCATGAAGGAGCGACAACATTCTTGAGGGTAATCATAGTTAAATGGCAAGATATGGCAAAAACCTGAAGAAATGTAAGTATTCGGGGGTGATGGGAAATATGGGTCATGTATAAATTTCACGTTTGCATGCTTTGATTTTGTTTTTGGAAGATCGCAAGGAATATTTTGAGAGTTTGATTTAAAAATAGGCACATTGTGTCATTCAACGAGTTAAGTCAACCTCGCCGAATGATTCGACAGTTTGCCTATTGATTCTAGACCACCCTTAACTCTCGTTCTTCGTGCTATAAGATCTATAACTTTTGGTTGGCACACTCGTCATCGCCGAAAGTAGTGAGCTACCGTAGCACAGACTTAACCATCGTAACTTTTCCTTGTTTGCAAACTAATCCTCTTTGTGAAATGGACATATTTTGCCAAAGTAGTTTGGCGCACCACCGAGTCGAGCGGCGAACATGTCTATAGCCGATTTCTGTAATTAAAACTCTATTGTTATATCGACTAATAGTAAATTATTGCCAGCGATTGTGAGGTAAGCAAAAGGAACAACACACAATACCCTGACGATCAGCACAAGCATGGTGACGGCATAAATGAAGAGTCCAATCCCCCAAAAAGAGGAGGAGAATAACTCTAATGAGGAAAATGTAAAAACAAAAAAAAAAGGATACTAAGAAAAAATTAGCTATCGACGCCCAAGTTGAGAAGTCGAAGTCTGAGGATGACGAAACACTAATCCAAATACAGAACAAGATTAGAAATATGCCTCAATTCTCAACTCAAAGGTCGCAGAAGCAGATGCTGGCACTTCTACCAGAGATTCTCCAGTTGCAGTTACCTTTGAGTCAGTTTCAGATTTATAATCACCACCTCCACTAGCCAATTCACCTTTTATTATACCCCAACCTCGTTTGTTGAGCATGTTAAAAGGTGATGGAGTTCGAACCATCATAAAGGAAAATCTCCTATCAATGGAGGGTTTTGACAGATGCCCTAAGGTCATGTCTACCCTGAGTGTTAGGTTTTATTAGTCCTAAATTTCTTACCATAAATAGGTTTTCCTTTTAGGAAAAGGTTTGGATTGACTAATCCTTTTCTAGTAGGAAAAAGGTTTCGTTTAGGACTCGATAATAGAGACATTTATTCTAATAATCAACATTCACAATGTAGTCTTAAAGGCTTTGATAGTTTAGTTCGAGGGAGAATTTGTGTGTCACAAGCTGATAATTATCGTTTGTGTGAACATACCATGTTTTGTATTTCAAGGAATTGGTTGAGGTTCGTTTCTCTCTGTATTTGGTACTCTAATATTTATAGTGGATTCTCATCACTTTGTGGACAGTAGGTCGATTGTTGATCACGTTAAATTTTGTGTCTTTGGTATATTTTTCGTTGTCTTATTACTCGTAGTCTTTTGAGGTTTGCATTGCTAGCTTTCGCATTTACAACCATGTTTATTTCCGGAGTACCTAACAAGTACGTTATAAGAGCCAGATGCAATTATGGAGTAAGTTTTAGTGCTTCGATAATACGATGTGAATTGAACCAGTAGAAGGAGGTGTAATCTGAGGGCTGTAGTTCAGGCCAACACCTTTTTGACAGTAATGAAGATTTGGGTGGAGAAATTTTCAGAGAGGTTCTTCTGTTTGAGAAACAAAAATTTGCAAAGGAGATTTTGGAGAGGAGAAGAGAAAGTTGAAGATTAAGTAAAGAAGGTGGACAAATTTATTTGTTAGAATTCAGGCAAGGGGGAGATTTGTTAGGTTTATTTGTCCTACATTCATACCATTAAATAGGTTTTCATTTTAGGAAAGGTTTTGATTGACTATATTTTTTCTAGTATGAAAAGGTTTAGGGACATTATAAATAGAGGACATGTTACGTCTAACTTAATCAACATTTACAACCATGTAGTCTTAAAGGCTTTGATGAGTTTGAGTTAGAGGGAGAATTTATGGGTCACAAGCTTGAACGTTATCACTTGTGTTGAACCACCATGTATTCCGAGTGAATTGGTGAGGGTTGAGGTGTTTCCTCTCTGGATTTGTACCTTATATTTAGAGTGGATTGTCATCTCCTTTGTGGAAGTAGGCGAGTGACTCCGAACCGAACAACGTTAAAGCTTGTGTCTTTTGAGTATATTTCTATTTGTCTTCTACTCGTAGGTCTTCAAGGTTTTGCATTTCGGAGCGTCCGCATTTTACCCTGCTTATCTCCGGTCCTAACACTGGTCATGGCTACCCTCTACTTCCATCACTTTGAGTAATTCACTAGAACCTGAGGTCTATACATTTCTACTTGGGTTAGGGAGTTCATCACAACATATGGAGCACTATTATATAAGAATAAAAAGCAGGCAAGCGAGTTTAGAAAAGTAAGGTGTATTACGATAAGAGATACAGAGGAAGAATGACATAGCAAGCACATCAACGTTGTGATTGGACAGCCATTGCACTCTACACATCCTTATGAGGGACTACTTGATGTTGCATCTCTAGATTAATTGAAGGAGTGGATGGGTCCCATGATATATGAAAACACTGATAGATGGATCAGGTTTGGAATTCCTTTTAAAAAAGGGACCTGAATATTGATGCATGATTCTGGTTTGGTTTCATCACCAGCACTAATTCCATCTAGGTACGAGTCTGTGCTATGACTTCCTTATGCAGCTTGCCTCGACAGTATCATGTACAAAAGGAGCATTGACCTCGGTTATCAAACATTTCAGGAAATGGCCATGAGGGCCAAACAATAGCTTACCTCACATCCATTTCCTATTCTGATCACAGAACTGTGCAGACGTGTTGAAGTGCCTTGGGACACTACGAGAGGCTTCAAGGTCATCCTATCTTCTTCCGCTAACATTCGACACATTAACACCAAGTACATCCGTGAGAAGGCAGATAGAGGAGAGCATCTTCAGTAGATGCCTCTCCAGAGATTGATGCTTAATCTTACATGCAGAGGTCCAACCTCTAGGTCCACGGGCACCTATATTCTTTCTACCTCTTCACAGGATCCATGTGCTTCTACGTCTGGCCAGCCGATCAACTTCACTCCCGGTATGCTCTTGAAAATGGTCGTTTGTACAAAGCAACCTAGACAAGAACATCTAGACTAGATAAGTCCGTCTTACGGATGATTGAGAGAGATATAGTCATTGCACTTGATTCTATCAAAACCTCTATGAATGCCTTGACCCTGAGAGTTGCAGCATGTCAGCCTAGAAAGCGGAGGACACTCGAGATTGTGGCTTTACCAGCCGATGTTGAAGTTTGTGGGATAGATGTAAATTATCTGAGTCCTATTGAATATAATGAATTGATGAGACTCGCAGAGGATTGTGATGCACCTGAAGAGGTAGTAGATGCAGATCCCGATGTTGAGACTGATGAGGATATGACAGCAGCAAATGTATCAATCACATCTTTGGGAACTTTTTAGATCTAGTAGGTATAGTCGGCAAAAGGAGATAAAACAGTGCAGGCTGAGACGCCTACAATAGCCCCTACAGTGCCTCACACTAAAACTCTTAATTTGAGACTCATGGCACTAATGCCCCGACACGAGGAGAGACCACATAGACACGATTTCTCTTCACCTTCCTCCTTGTCTTACTTTTATGTCATTTTTTATACTAATACTCGCATTTAAGGACAAACACTTTTGCTTGTGGTGGGTGAGACCCCGTTTGTTTGATTTTTATGAATAGTAGAATGTTTCTTGTATATATTTGGGTTGTGTGCTTTTAATTGTTTTTTTAAAACTGCTTTGTGATTGTTTGAGCTTATGAATCACTTTTTATGGGTCCTAATTCAAAAATAATTTTTACCCTTCAAAAAAATCATTTTTGAAAATTTTTCCACCTCTTATGTTGAAAGTAGTTGTTTTTGTACAAAATTCGAGTCTCGGTTTCAATACCGATGACTTGATTATTGTTGTTAATCGAACAAACATGAATATGCGGATATGACAAGAACATATGAAGTTGCATAAACAATATGTGAACTCTCTGCATTTCGCATTGCTTAGACATTTATCGAATTGATCCTTTTGCAATGACCTTTGCACACTAGCAAAACTGTGAGGTCTTGTTTGACTTTAGTGTAAATTCCTTTTTTGATGACCTTACGATGAACCTTGCATGAATAAACCTACAATTTTCCTAATTAATCTAATTGATTTAGAAAGGTGTCTTCTTGATATGATCTTAGGCAATTTTAAAGAGTGTGAGCCAACTTTGACATATACCTATTTTTTGGCCTACCTGTGAGTGCTGTGAAGTGAAATTTGAAAAACCTGGAGCCCTTTGCTTTTGATCCTTCTTTGTTTTACGTTGGAGAACATTGATGAAACCCAAACCTTACGTTATCCATCACCTAAAGCTGTCAAACTGGGCTTGGCCTGCGAGACCTTCCCAATCCAACCCTTGAAATAAGTGGGGTTGGGCTTAATTTTTTTGGCCTATTTAGGAACGAGGTTGTTAACCCCACCCATTTGGCTTGTTGGTATGCCCGACCCTGCAAGCCTGATGAGACCCCAGCTTCTATGATATATATAGATATATATATATATATATATATATATATACTATATTAATATATATATTTATATATATATAGAGATATATATATATATAATAGTGTTTTATTGGTCAAGATTTTATCACTAAATATGTTAAAAAATAAAAAATCAAGTCTTCTCCAATATTATCTTGTATGGTGAATTGTAGATAAAGCTGAACTTCTTAACGAAATAATATCACATGTTATCTCAATTGTGATCGATGGTGAAAGAGGAAGCGGAGTTGTAAACTTTTAATTAATGGGTTATGTAATATTTAGTAATTTAGATTTGTAAAGTATTTGGGCTGCCTTGTGCTGCTGGAAATCTTTTGAATCGGCTAGTTTTTTGTGGGAGAAATGGTGGAATGATCAAAATTTATCAGCTAAATCTTACGTTGGCTATTAAGTATTTTTGTAAGCACTTAGTGAAGTGTGTGATTCATAAATGTATTTTTGAAGTTTGTGATTAATAATGAATTTTGTATGAATTGATGTTGTGTTCATAGACGTCAACTTTTAATATTTTTTCTAAGAGAGTAATGTTGTTCATTATTTTTGTTGAAGGGCCAACCCGTGGCCCGCTTTGGGCTAGGTTGGATTGCTATTTTATAGGCCCTTCAATTGAAAAGGTCATCCCGCCCAACCCATTTACTCTCTAACCCGTTAGGGTTGGGTTGGGCTGGGCCAGCCCATTTTGACAGCTCTACCATCACCTATAATCCTCTTGTTATGTTATCTATAGTGAATATCCAACTTAGGCCAAAATCGTAAGTTTGGGATGTGGCAAGAAAGGAATGGAGAAGTTAAAAAGTGCAAGAAAATTCTCGCAAACCTATGGTATTGTAGAAAAAAGGAAACCTTCCACATTAAAAAAGGGAATGGAAAAGAAAAAGAAAAAAGAAAAGTTGTGGAATAAAAGTACAAAGAGAAATTAGGTTTCCTAGCAATCCATGAAGCAGAATAAAGAGATGGCTTATAATCACTTGACTAAGGATTGAGGAAGGAAGATAGGGGATATCTAGGAAGACCACATCTCATGATGAAAAATTCACCGATCCTAAATGAAAATACCTTTTGCACTTAGCCCCATTTCAAGCCTTAGAAAGACCTATATGATCGTGTGTAAACAAAACTGAAGATCGATCGAAATATAAAGGCAAACCTACAGGTGAAAACATGAATTGTGTTTCTCTTGTGAGTGAGAGTGTTGCATTTGATGACTGGTCTTAAAAATGATTAGCTTTTTTGTGTGAATATGGAATCATTCTTTTTGTGAGTGCATTTAGATACTTTTGTTGAGCTTGAACTTGCATAAGTAGCAAGTATTTCCAGCATGAGAATATTTGATAATGGTGTGTCACAACATGATTCTTTGAGTATACAATTGAGCTATGCATGAGTAATTTGAGTCTTGTTGTGTATGTTCATGATTAAGTCTTGTGTAGCACGATTTGAGACATACTATTGAACTGCTAAACTTGATTATTATTTGAGAAAAATCAAAAGTTTAAGTTGGGACTGTTGATGAGTCCTCAAAGTTGATTCATTTAGGGCTTTATTTTAATGTAAATAGTGTCCTCAAATGATCATTCAATTGAACTATCTGGTTAAAAATCTTGAGTGTCAGGTATTTGAAGTTTTAGCGTAAGAATGGACACTTAGACGTCAAATATGAACAAAAATGATGAAAAGAGTTTAGATTGAAGCATGAGTATCGGGAAGTACACTTGGCGATCTGCCTAATAGCTATATTTCGCCCTTGTTCGAACATGTGAAGCCGTGAAGGAAGTGGATTAAGAAGGCTATGAAAAGGAATAGTTCGTGCTTTGCGAAATAGTTCCACAAAGCATAGTTATTCCGCCAAATATTAATACATACATAGACGATGAAGGCAAAGGACAAATGCCAACAAACTTGCAGAAGGACGAATCGCCGAATCAATTGACGATTCACGACTAAATTCGCCAAACGAATTCTCCAGCACTTAATCTGATGTTTATAAATACTAGCCTTAGTTATTAATTTGTAAGAGTCCGAACATTATTACTGTTTTGGACTTTTAGAACTTCAGTTTTTATATTTTTCTCTCAAGTTTGGAGAAGGTTTTGTGAAAGACATGAAGAAAGGAGCTATTCTTCCTCAAAACAGAAGTAGGTCTTCTCCATTCTTCTTTCTTTGCTCATATTAAGGTGTAAATTCTTATACCCATTTGATTTCTTTGTCATTTTAGGTTTATTAGATTATTGCTTAATGTATGGCTAAAAACCCCATTCTTAGACTGTGATTTAGCAAATATATGTTGATGTTATTGTTCGGTGTTGCTTGCTTATAAGATTAGATGCATTTTAATGGTGATTTCACCTAGTGGTTGTGATTTAATTTAATGGGTTTGTAGTTGCAAATACAAAAACACCCATGTGTTTTCGGCTTGCACGAGAGAGAGGTTGTGAAACCAAGACTGCTTCATTGATGTCCTAAGGAGTGGACCACACGAGGTTCAGCCCAAGAGAGTGAACCCTAGTCCTATATCCAAACACTCTTCATCGAAAGAGCGGGTGTGGATAAGGCGTAGGATGATCTTTATTAGACGGAGGGTGTACGAGAGGAACCCATTTTATATTGGGTAAGTTGCCCGAGAGGAAATTTACTTTCACCTAAATTTTAGCTTAGTTAGCATTCTTTTGCAAATTTCCCTATCAGAAACATGTACCTATTGATTTATGTCAACATATATTGTGGTCACACACCAAGAACTTTCCTCCATACTTTAATTCCCCTTTATTTTTGTTGTTTTTACCAAACTCGTGACAAACCTTATTGATATTTGATACTTTTGTGTCACAAATTGAATTTACTCTATTTTTATTCGATAATTTCTTAAACTATAACTAATTAGAACGAAATTCTGGTTAACAATTGTTTTCACCACCGCTCCCTTGGGACACTACCCCAACCTTTGGTTGGGTTACTATACTTGCTTGGATTCGTAGACACTTAGACTATAGGGTAGTGTCGTTGATCACGATAAATACCATCGATGTTGAATACTTGGTTAAAGCAAAGGACTTTACTTGTCTTTTCCGTCAAGGAAGAGATCCATTTCATGTTCCTGCAATGGATATGTTTATATTCTCTCATAGAATACCTTCTATGAATCCTTTAAGCTAGACACTTCCTCCATACCTACCAACCAAGGCATTTCAGCTTCATCCATAGACCAAAGAGAGACAACTTATCTCATGGATTATAGAAATTTTGCAAAAAATTGTGGCAAGAAGATGCCGTCACTATGGGAAGATAAAGCAGATAAATCTTCTCCTTTAGATTGTATTGCATGTGTCATGGTTTTATGCCTGTCCAGTCCCTTTCAAGTAAAGTACAGTATTGTGATAAAACAATGCTAATTGATTGTGGACTGTTAAAGTTTCAAAACAGTATGCCGAACAAATATTCAGTAGCAAAAGACTTTTCTATATGTAATAGAAGAAGAACCTATGAAGATGGGAGTATATAAGATCTTCTCTACAAAAGGTGAAGTTTGGGCGGTATACAAAAAATGGAATTCTCAACGGAAACCTAATAATCTACAAGATTTCGAATATGAGATTGTTGGAACTGTAGATGTTTCTGATAATAATGTAAACGCGAATTTCTTAGAGTGGGCTAAAGGCTTCAAGTCATTCCACAAGGCTCGAGTTGAAGAAAAAGAAGACCCTAACAGAGTTGTTAAAACATCTGTATCCCAACATTTCAGGTTCTCACATCGAATTCCTGCTTTTCGTTTGACAGAAGAGAGAGCTGGCAGTTTGCGAGGTTTCTGGGAGCTGAATCCAGCAAGAATACCTCTTTATTTACTATGTACAGATTAGACATATCCAATTGCGTACTAAATGCAATTATAGTTCACAAATGAAAGTTGCTCTCATCAAATGTACTTAACTGATTTTTATGCTCAGAATAACTATTGAAGCTATCGTTATTCATGATGTATTTTTACGATTTAAAGTGAAAAGGATTTTCCACATCAGGTATTTTAAATTATTCTATGAGATAAATGCATTCAATTTCATACAAATTTAAGAATGTTTTTGAAATTTCTCCCATGAGGTTTTCATGTAAAAGATTTAAAACTTGTATGCCACATAAATTTCAAAATTTAATAAGAATTTAATTAGTTAGTTGATTAGATGAAAGACCAACTCCATACATAAGTAGAGCTTACGGTATTATTTTAATAATTAAGACAATATATTTTTGTTGTGAATTCTACTTTCAAGTCGATCTCAAAAATATTACAATCAGTATCAGGAGAAGGATAATCAAGATAATTTATCAATGGATATAAATCCAATGATTTCTCAACTTTTTTGAGTTTATATAAAAAAAATTTGAAAACATTGGCAGCAACAAAGAATCAGGGAGGCAACAAATGCTCTGAGGCCTTTCTTAAATGTTGAAACACCAGCAACTGTTCTGGCAGAATTTCAAGAGTTAGTAGGACCAGCAGAGATCGAACCTATGCAACAAAATTGATTAAAAACAAGGTAAAAGTAATTGAGCAAGATGAAGCAAAATATCTATTATTAATCGATTAAGAACTCTATTAGTAGAGTCTCTATTAGAGAGTCCTTCGTACTGTGTAAACTTAACCAACAAACTGGCAAACTTATAAAAAAACACTAAGCAGTAACTACGTCTATGGAGTGTAGTAACAGTAATAATGTTCTAATACAGCTGCCTCAAGCTAGATGGGGTGCAACGTTACCTTACTTGGAAAAATGGCGATGGAAGGAGCTCTTTGAAAGCAGCTTAGTGACAGTGTCAGCCAACTGATTGAAACTAGGAATGTCACTGAAGATACGGAGCTTATTAGCAACCTATTTGTGAACGTAGTGAAATCCAACAACTATATGCTTCATGCGGCTGTGAAGATTGTTGTTCTTGCATAATAAGGAGAAACAAAGGTTTTCACAAATGATTGTAGGTGGCGTGGTTATATGATATGGAGTTCCTTTAAAGGATTTGTCAACCAAGTGGTCTCATCAATGGCACTAGCAATAGCTCGATATTCTGCTTTAGTACACGAGCTAACAATAGTAAGTTGAATTTTTGATGACTAGCTAACTATAGTAAGGCTAAGAAAAACCACATATCATGTTGTGGAACTTCTATCAGTGAGGTCGCCAGCTCACTCAACATACGAACACGGGAGAGATAAGACCAGGCAGATTGGAGCTGGATGCAATTCGAAGAATATTGTGCTAGGATGCGTTGTAAAGCCCTTCAGTGCGTTCAGATGGGAGGAGCATGCATAATTTGACACAATTTTTTATAATTTGACACAATTTTTTCAGTAAGTATGAAACAGCGGGCCTACTAAAAGACAAATATTGCATTTTGTCATGCCCCGAGCCTACACCCTAGACGTAACTGGCACCCGAAAACCATTGTTCGTTCCCAAGGGAACCCTTGGTCTTGCTCACGAATTAGCGGAAGACATTTATTCGAAAAAATGGAAACGCATGATGAAAAAAAAAATTTAAATTATAAACTAAACTCTAATAATCCTCTAAAAATAAGTTATCAAGTATTAGTTAAATTCCTCATGAACTCCAAAACATTACATTAACAAAGGAAAAATATGCTAGACTCCTTGACCTTTAAACTATCTATGAAGCCTCTACTATTGGTCTATTACAGAAGGAATATCAGGAACAAGACACATGACATCCTAACAAACTGAAAAAAAAAAAAAAGTGGAACCCTCCGAAAGCAAGGAGGCTCACAAAAGCTAACTTGAACTCCAAGTGGTCTAAACGGAGCATCTGTTGATAACCACTAATAGATGTATCTGCATCATAAAAGGATGCAAGAAAAATGACATAAGTACATTAAATGTACTAGAATGTAAGGGGAATTCTGAAACATAAATGTATATAAGCTTCAGCTGGTAGAAAAGAAACATACTTACCACCTTTTAAACTCACTCTATTGAAATCAAACTCCCCTCAAGGATACTCAATGCAAGGATAAGATTCTCAACTCTAGGATAAGATACTCAACTCAAAGGTAAGATACTCAACTCGAAGATACTCGACTAAAGATACTCAACTCAAAGATACTCAACTCAAGACATTCAGCTCAAGGTACGTAACTCAAAGATACTCAACTCAAAAAACACATATGAAAATACTCAAGGCTAAAGCAACAATAATATATGCAATATCTAGATAGATTTTTGTAAAAAATAGATAATACAATAACAACTCAATTGTATGTAAAAATGCAAGAATATCTTATGTAGGAGGTTCTCTAACCAACAACCATCACTATGGAATATGTGGCAATAGAACTGTCTTATATCTTTCTAGATTATAAGACATCCTAAACTATGTTATCCACTAAGCTATGCTAAAAAACAATAAGGAAACATCTAAAAAGTATGACCCTTTATCAATGTTGACATACATGGTTTATGAGGGTATTGATATGTTTGAACTCTCCTCCATGTCGGTGACCAATACTACTTTGAATAATATAACTCATGCTCATATGTATAAAAAAGAAATTCCTCATTATCAAACTTTGAGATTATTACTCGGAAGGTTCTCTAAAAAGAGATAGTTCACAAAACTCCTCATGAACAAATTTGGAAATCAAACTTTCCTCTAATTTAAAATGTAAAAACATTTACTCTTGGGAATACTTTGTTCCATTATATTCATTTTTAAAAATGAAACGTGACTCTCCTCAGCAGTCATGTCATTATGCCAACTCAATAAGAATTCACAACTTATGAGGAAGATTTCAACAAAAATATGAAAAGATCGAGATAATTTATGTCGTATTGATATAAAATCAAATGGCCGTCAACTATATATTTATTTTTAAGTAGCACTTAATGCTATAAATGGTGAAGATGATCTTGAGTTCAAATCTATCATATATTATGGACATATAAATAATTGGTTAAATAAAATTCATTATTCAAGCATACTTTGTTTCACTTAGAGAAGTGGTGTATTTTAAAAGGTGATGCTTTTGAACTTATAGTTCAAATATATAATTTCAGTGGGGTACAAAGGATTGGTTGTGTGAAAGTATAACTATGAAACATAAAGTATGGTTTGTGAATTGGGGAATAAAGTGTTTTCACAAAAGTTTTGACATTATTAAATAGAGACGTATTTTCAATGGTGGATGCAGTGAGATTTGTTTCAGTCTAGTAATAGATGAAATACCGAAATATGTATAATGAAGGATTATTATGTCTAACTAGACGATGAATGTTTTATGAAAATATATGAAGTATTTTAAATGTATTTAAGAAATTTCATTTAGTACCCATTGGTTCTGAGATTGCTTAACACAAAAAGAATCTTTTTAATGTCAGAAGAATGATTAGAAAATATCATGTGTTAGTGCAATTGATGCACTTGATGATTGATGGTTATCTAAATTCTAGAAGATTATTTGATATAAACAACGAAAGGTATGCGAAGAGATCATCATATTATCATTCAAGTTATGCCAATAAACAGACAAAGAAAATTACACAACACATAGAAGATGTGCAATTTTCTTTAAAAACAAAGGACAGTTTCAATAAAATAGAAATCATCAATCTCTGAGTCTATTTTTTTGATTATGTAAATGCAAAATATTTATTTGATCCACATAAATCTTGATCTTAAATGAGGTATTTGTTTATATGTGGAAGTACAACAATATCTTGATATTCAAAGAATCAAACACTAGTAACCACTTCTTTAAAAATCATACAGAAATAATATAGATCTATAAAGTAAGTCTGGAGTGTGTTTGGTTGGAATCATGACTTTCCATATTAAGGAAATATGTGATTTTCCTTTGGAAAGGTATATTCCAATCAGCATATACGAAAAGTAATGTATAGATCGATTGAACGGATGATATAATAAAAAAAGACCGGACCTAAACATATTGCACATAAATTATTTCTCACATGATCTTAAACAAAATGCTAAGATAGACGTTAGGAAGATCCGTTTAAGCTACAATGTTGTTTAATTATTCACGAAGGATTGTCAACATCAATAGTTGAGATATAAGATTGTAATGCATTGTCTTCGAGATATCAAGTAATGTTTTTATCAAAGGGACTAAATACATGTTGCATTCTTTTTTCCTTGACATAGGTTTTTGCCCCAATGGGTCTAGGCAAGATTTTTAAAGAGGAAAAAACCAAGGTGTATGACAAGATATATACTCTTTTCTCTTCACTAGAATTTTTCTCACGTGTTTTTTCCTTATAAGGATTTAATGAGGCATATTATCAGATATTCAAGATAAAGTGTTGTAATATATTGATGTGGATGCCAATAACTTCAAAGTGTAATTACATCATAATGTATAGTAACTCCCAAACCTCCATAAAATCCCCATTGGCATTCCTTCAACACATACATGGTTACTGTCTCAGTAACTTTCATGGTTAATTTCATGTTTATATCTAAGCTTTTGTATGCCTATATTTAATATTATAAACAGAGGTATTTTAGTTTATACTGTATACACTTGAAGATTTGGTTATCAATTAACTATTTGGAATAATAAGAAAAAACTTTCTTCCATTCTCTCCCTATTTCTATTGCTTCCATCTTCTATATTTTTGTCTTATTTTGCTATAGTTTTAGGGATAATTTATAAGTATCCCTTAGCCTATACAGAAATTCCGGTGACATACCTAAACTTAATAAAGATCCTATTACCCCTGAACTCCTTTTATTCGTATTTTTGTTCTTCTTTTGTGCTGATGTGGCACCTTCAATCACCCAAATCGGTTGTGTCTGTACACACTGGTCCCCCATGTGTGTAAATATATATTTTTAATTACATAATATTAATTTTGAAAAATAAAATTAAAAAAAATTTCTTAATTTTTACAAAAAGATTTCGTAATTTGTTCGAAGAATATTTTATCATGTTTTTAAAAAATATTCTTAGTGTGGATTTATTCAGTATATAGATTTATAGTTAACTACACATTTTTCAAATCTTTGATAGAAACTATTTTTTAGGCTCTTAATCATTTTTCCTTTTACTTTTGTAGTGTACGAGTTATATACTTTGTCTTTCATTTGATTTGATTTGAAATGTCTTGTATTTAAAAAAGTTAATTTTGAACGGATATAAACATATGAAAATCAAATAAAACATAACCATATTAAAACATTAAAAGTAGAGGAAACTTTAAAATTAGTTTTTTAAATACACACAATTTATTAAATATAATTAAAGTGAAAAGATAACAAATTAATTGAAAAAAGTTTAAAGTGAAAAGAAATTAAAATAAATATTTAACAAAGAAAGAAACAAAAATAATTAAATATATATAAGTTTTATTATACCTAAATATGTGTACTAACTAATTATAAAGTAACCAATTAGAAGATGACATGCGTCCAATTTGTGCACTCATCACTTGCCTTCAAGTGATTGTGCACAATTTCTATGACATTTCAACACTTGTGGTGTATTTATTCCAGTTTAAATTAGTTTAAGGGGGTAATAGGGTTCTAGTTATGTTTAGGTGTGTCTGTGAGATTTCAGTCATAGTATAGGCGGTTACTTATGCATTTCCCTTAGTTTTATTAACAAAATTTTTAATTTTAGTCCTTGTGATACTTTTCAGCCATTTATTTGATAAGTAGGAACTAGGAGTAAAATATAATTTTACTTAATTTACTTTGATGAGTAAGAGCATAGAGCAGATATTTCTATTTAATTTAATTTAAATTAATTTATTAAATAGGAACCAAGTAAATTTTAAATTTTAATTCTTGTGATTTTCTTAATTATTTCATATAGTAAGTAAGTATATCTAGATTGTTTTTAATATTGACATTATTCATAAATATGGATTATCAATACATTTAATCTAATATAATAATAATTAAATGATTTAATAATTAATATACTTTAATATTTGTGAAATCTTCAAATTCAAAATATCATAAATGACTATTTAAATTAATTAAAAATTAAAGGTTCTTAAAAACAATATAGGGACTAGTATCACGCTTTTTTGACATTTCACGAGCTAAAAACAAATATAGTATGTAAGAACATAAAATTAAAATGATATAAACATATTTTTGACTTTGATAAATACTTATTTTACTATGAATTCATGAAGTTTGACCAAAATATGAAGGTCCAAATTTGAAAGTCAGCCCAATTAAATAAAGGATTTATAAGAAGAAATACAAAATATTCTATTACAATTTATGGAAAACTAATAAGAACTGATAAAAAATATTCTACTATCATTTATGAAAAATTACTTATTATACACAAGTTCATTCATACCAAAAAATATTATAATTGATCATTATAAATATACTTGTGGTCTCAGTACTCATCATCATATTTTCTTACTTCATATTTTCTTACATTCATAGAATAGAAGTTATTCCATGAAAAGAAGACTTAAGGTCACTAACATAGATGAGATTTGAAAAACTCTTCTTACAAATTTGAAGATTGTTGAGCTTCTACAATTGAGCGAGATCTTGGAGGCATGAAAGAAGTTAAAGATGTGGCGAAGCAACAAATTGGAGCGTGTTATTACATTTCCATATCAGATGCTTGGAACAACATTGGCTCCTCTAGGGATGGGTAAGAATTTTCGTCATGTTTCTATGTTGGATCAAATAGATTTGATTAAATCTATCATTTTTATGATTTGATTTTACTTTTAAGTATGTTTATCCTATTATGAAATGATATAGAATATGCCATTAAACTAGTGTGTGATAATTTTTCAATATTTCGATGTCGATAAATGAAAAATTAACACATACTAAATAAATGACACAAGCTTTATTTCATTTCTTATAACGATAAACATACTGAAAGTAAAATTCAAATGATAAATATGGTAAATTTAATACGACCTAGTTAGTCCAACATAAAAACTTGATGAAAATTTTTACCCATCCTTAGTAGGAGCCAATGCATTTCCAAGGATTTGATATGGAAATGCAACACCACCCTCTATTTGTTGCTTCGACATATCTTCAACTTTGTTCAATTTGGCCTTTAGCCCAGTTGTTGAAGCTTAACATTCTTCAATTTGTTAAACTTTAGCCTTTAGCATCTTCTATGTTAGTGACCTTGATTTTTTTTCCATGTCAAAACTTCTATATTGTGAATGTAAGAAATTATGATATAGAATATTTATACAATGCATATAACTATAGTCTTCAATTATCATGTTTTTTGGTAGAGTGAACTTATGAATAAGAAGTAATTTGACATTAATGGTAGTACAATATTTTGTATCCCTTCTTATCTGTTCTCAATTATGAAATAGAATCATAGTCTATTTTCCATTTATATACAATATTTATTACATTTCTAGTTTAGATCCTTCGTATAAGTGATTTGACTTTCAAATCAGGACCTACATGTTTTTGGTTTTGAATTCATAGTAAAATATGGATTTATAAGACTGAAAAATATTTTTTGAATCATTTTTACTTTTTGTTGTTACATAGTATATTTGTTTTTAGCTCCTGAAATATCTATAAATTGTGATATTAATCCTTATAATATTTTATTAAGCACCTTTAGTTTTAAAATAATTGAAATACTCATTTGCATGTGAAGATTTCACAAATCGTAAAATTTATTAATTATTTAATCATTTCCTTATTCATGTATAATATAAAATTGTATTAATCTTGCAAATAATTTTTTTACTAATATCACATAACCCAAGAACTCTAATGGATGAATTATTCACAAAATAATAAATTATTGATTCTTTAATCAACATTAAAAGGAAAGTAAAGAAGAAAATAAGAATATGTATATATAAAGGAATTTCTTGATAACAAGAAATATTTAAATTGCATAGATTATACAATTGTGACATCTGTGTTAGGAGAAGATTCAAAAAGTTGTTAGCATATTAAAAAAGAAAATTATACTTGAACATGAAAACAATTATAACTTTTGAACTTGCATAATGAATTTCTTCAATTGATAAGTTAGAAATTTCATATCTATGTAAAAATAGATAGTAGGTAAGATTAAACATAGTAATTTTAAGTTAGTGAATTTAATATAGAATATCAAAAGATGAAATCTTGAACTGAGTACAATAATATTTTTTGCACAATGAATATACGTAATGTATGTGTATATGTTCAATATAATCAGAGATAATAACTTTGCAGAAACATAAAAAAATAGAGTTTAAAATATGTACTCAAGAAATAATAATTAATATCATATGTATACATTAATGAGTGTAAAAAAAAATATACAAAGAAATGTAAATATAGAATGACATAGAAAGGAAAAAATCGAGTCCACGAATTCACCGTGTCCCCTTAAGAAAATTTTTCCCCTCTAAATATCAGAGGTTTAAAGAATTACATCTTCTTAAGATGGATTGATTTTATTCACCGACTTATTGATACAAAAATACTGGTGTCAGTAAGTCATTCAACAGGAGCAAAACACACAAATATTTAATTTTGGGGAAGTAGAAGAAGATCAGAATTTTTGTTGTTTTAAAATGTGAGGAAATCCCTCTATTTATGGACAACAAAGGGTAGTTTGAATAAATGTTTATTGTCCCTTATCAGAAAGGTCACAACTATTTAGAAAAGTTTCAACCCTTCGAAAAGTTCCAAACCTTTCATAAAAGTCGCACCTTTTCATAAAGTTGCAATTCTTCATTAAAGTCGCAACGTTTCATTAAAGTCACAACTTTTGAAAGATGTCGCAACTTTTGAATGAAGTCGCAGCTCTTCATTAAAGTCACAACTCTTCAAAAAGTTACTACTTTTGATTCGCAACACTTCATTAAAGTCGCACTATTTATAAAAGTTACGCCTATTCATGAAAGAGAACGATTTAGTTTTGAAAATAAATAAATTTGTTAAAGAAAATCTTGCATTGGTGGTTGGCGCCCGTAGGCTGGTCTAGGCGTTTTCTCTTTTATATAAATATATTGTTCTTATTCTAGGATCATATTAAATTTTATTATTAGTACATAATATTAAAGAGTAATGTAATTTGTAAAAACTGTCTAGATTGAACGAAATTTCTTGATAAAATGATTGAGAAAATATCATATGAATTTAAAATTTAAAATTTATCTGTTTCCTACTCATCATATTAAGTAAAATTAAATTAAATTTAAAATTCATTCTTATGGATCCTACTCATCAAAGGAAAAAATCCAATGATTCTCAACTATGTGGAATTGAAATTAAATTTCTTGAAACATTGACAACAATCAAGAATTAAGGAGACAACAAGCGCTAAGGCCTTGCGTAAATGTTGAAACACCACATATTGTTCTGACAACATTTTAAATTAAAAGAGTTAGCATGACCGATATAAATCAATCTTATGCAAATATCAATAAAAAAGGATGTTGCATAGGTGGAGGTAGTGCTTAAATTAAGATCCTAATTAAGATTTTTCAAGGCTGGAAACCAGGAAGTATACATAAGTGTTCTCTTTCTCTTTTCGGAGTAAAATTATCTACTCTCTAATCAACATTTGATGTGTAATTTTTAATCATCGACATGAAAAAGATATAACATTGCACTGTATTTTTGAAAATCTAGGTAAAATAATATCAAGAATATACATGATTGATGTCTTCATAGGGTACGCCACACACCTGCCACAACTCTAATTCTCATGCTCAGAGCTTACACCCTGGACGTGGCATTGCTGGACCCAAGCGAACTGCTGATCTGACTTACTTACTCAGTGAAAGACTCTAAGCATTATTACAACAATAAAATGCCCTTTACTTAACTATTTAATAAAATAACTGAGAATTTAAAGGTCAAACATTCAACTTGGCAAAAATGGCAACCTAAGTCTTAACAAAAGAAAAGAAAATGTAAAGACAACAGAACTACTCATTGTCTATGAAGGGATGTTTAGATAAGACCCCCAATCATCCTAAAAATGAAATAGTCAAAGCAAAATAAAAGGAGTTCTCTGAAATGGAAGGAGGGTCGCCAATTGACTCTGAACTGCTCACTAGATCAACAATGCGCTGGATGTCAATCCTAGTTAACTGCATCTGCATCATAAAAAAATGCAGGAGAACTCACATCAATACATTTAATGTACGAGCATGCGAGTTTGAATACTGAACACAACATAGGTTTGAAAAGAATCTGAAGAATTTACCTGAGTCAACTCAACTCAATATAACTGAACTCATTTATAAAATAGTTTAAAACTAGAGCAATCTAAGGAAAAGTTGTTTAAAACAGGATATCAACTCTATGTGTATAAAGATGCATTATAAATTTTAACATGTGCGTAAAAATACAATAATTGTCCATATAAAAATACAATTTTTTATGTGGCAGATTCTTTAACCAATAACCATCATGCATGATCTATTGACATGATACAATGTTTTGCCTACGTTGTCAGGGTCGTTCTATACCTTGTCATGAGTATAGATCCTATGCTAAAAGCACTTAAAGGAATTATCTAAAAAGTTTGACTCTTTTCAACCCATGGTCGTTACATGTTTATGGGGGCTATGAGTTATATCAACTCTCTCCAATGTTGGTGCTCAGTACTACTCCCAAAAATATTATATTAGCTCTTATATTTAATAACATATTTCTTTCTGTGGTTTGAGATTAATGCTAAAAAACTTAGCTGAAAGAATATTTTGGAAATCAAAGCTTCCTCTCTTGCTTTAGTTATAAAGAGATTATTCTTTCCTAAAAACATGCCTGAAGACTCTTCGGAAATCGAGGTTTCCTTTGTTGTTTAAATATGAAACATTTTAAACCTCTTGGGGAATACATAGTCCCTATATACATTTGAAGAAATGAACTTACTCCACTGTTTAATATTTACTCATCTTGAACTTTAAGTCATAAAAGTTAAAACATTTGAAAATGACTTTTGGAAAATTCTAAGAAATTCTCTTGACTTGACTCTTACTTCACTTGACTTTGATCTTAAATCTCCTAGAATTGGATTATGGATTAAAGGTTCATGATAAAATGTTTATTGATGACTTCATGATGCTTAGATGTACCTTAGAGAATAGGTATCATAAAAAAAAGATAGTATATTGCTAAGGAACAAGTACGAAAATGTGGGGAAGAAATGGGGAGAACTTGCGTCCCTAACGCTCTAAGTGGCGTGTGACGCCCGCCCTCAAAATTTAGAGAAGTTGTTGGGGCGCTCTGGCTAGTGCGTCGCTCCATAGCCCAAATTTTAAAGGATCTTTTGGGGCATTCACGTAGGTGTAACACCGCAGCCTCCTTCCAAGAACACTCAAATCTTTCTTATTTGCTTTTCAACTCTAAACTATCTAATTTTACTTGGTTCTTTGCCCAAAAACATAGAATCACTTATACCCCATGTATGATCTATTTACTCAAAATTATAACAATAAACATGAATCAAACCTCATGGAACTTCAACAACACAACTACAAGAATTCAAATGAATCGTACTCAAATGATATTATTGTTACTATGCTAACGTTGTAATACCAATCAAACATTACAAACACCCAATAACAAAATCTAACACATCAAGTAACTTGGTCTGAAACCCATCCAGTTTCAAAGAGATGTGGGTATATTTTCTTCATATCTTTCACCGCTTCCCAAGTAGTGTCCTTATCAATATGGTTCCTCCACAGATTTTTGACTGATGCTTCTTCCTAAGTCCTCAACTTGCAAACTTGACGATCAACAACCTGAACTAGAATCTCTTCATAAGATAAGTTATCCTTTATATAAATTATCTTATTGGTATATGAAAGAATGGACCTACCCCCATAAATTTTCAAACCCTAAAAAATGTGGAACACCGGATGGAATGATGTTAATTCGTTTAGTAGCTCATAAGCTACATAACCAACCCTTTTGGATAATCTATAAGGACTAAAATACCGGGGAATAAGCTTCTCTTTCTTACCAAATATCATAACACCCTTCATGGGTGAAACTTTCAAGTATATTCAATCATCTACTTCGAACTCTAACTCCCTTCTCCTAACTCCAGTGAAGGATTTTTTACGACTCTGCATTGCTTTCAACTTTTCTTATATCACTTTCACTTTCTCCATAACTTGATGAAGTACTTCTAGTCCTATCAACCCTGTTTCACAAACTTCAAACCATTGAATAGGAGATCTGCATATCCTCCCATAAAGAGATTCATTAGGATCCATTTGGATACTAGCATGATAACTATTGTTAGAAAATCAATGATAGGTTGGTGATCATCAAAATTACCCTTGAAATTAATCACACTATCCACCTTGATACCTCAAAAACCCTCTCTCTCCCTTGTTCAAAAGCCATCACTTTTTTGCCTATGAACACTTGCTTTTAATTCAAGCAATAAAGGATCTTGGTCTTGCCTATCATTTACTTCTAACAGTAATGATGATCTAGGACCATTCATCACCACTAATCTACCTTATATGGAATACATTAGTCAAACTCTTAGCCTTGCATCACGATATAAAACAAAGACTTGTGTACCTTCTGGTAAGGTAGACAACGGGTAGTAGTCAACCTCTTTTTCAATTCTTGAAAGATTTTTACACGCTTTTTTCAATTAAAACTTCATTGTTTTTTGAGTCAACTTGGTCAAAAAGGACAAAATAGACGAAAGCCCTTCTATGAACCTTCTATAACAGTTAGCCAAACCTAAGAAACTTATAATATCAGTTGGAGATGTGGATCTAGGTCAACTCTGTACTGCCTCTATATTTTGGGTACCAACTCTAATCCCATCAGTAGAAACTATGTTGACCAAGAACGCCACAGACTCAAGACAAAACTCACACTTATAGAACTAAGCATACAACTTCTTATCTTTCAAAGTACGGAGAACTATTCTGAGATTGTTAGCATTATATTATTCATTCCTTTAAATAAATTAGTATGTCATAAATGAAGACGATAAGAAAAATTTCTAAATAAGGTTTGAAAACTCTACTCATAAGGTCAATGAATGTTGCAGGCACATTGGTCATACCAAAGGACGTTACATAAACTCATAATGAGAATAACGGGTTCTAAAAGACATCATTGAAATATCACATTCCCTTACTCTTGACTGATGGTAGTTAGATCCGAGATCTATCTTAGAAAAACATGTGGCATCCTGAAGTTTATCGAATAAATCATTAGTCATTAGATAATAATACTTGTTTTTCATGGTAACCAACTGTTGATAATCTATACACATCAAAAGTGAATCAGCCTTTTCTTTCTCACAAACAAGACTGGAGCTCCCCAAGGTGAGATATTTGGTCGAATAAAGACATTATCAAACAGATCATTTAACTTCACTTTATTGATTATTTAACTTATATTTTAAATCTTTTAACTCTGTTGTGTCATTCTTTATAGCAGAATAAATATGGACAAGTATCTAGGAGAATATCTAGACCAAAGTCTATTTCTTGATTAGGAGGGACTCCAGGTAGATCATCTGGAAAGACATGTGGAAACTCTTTTACTAGTGAAGCTGAATGAACAGGAGGTATCTCAAAACTAGAGTCATTAACTTAGAATAAGTGATAAACACGCCCTTTAGAAAATAACTTCCTTGCCTTAATATACAAAATTAAATTACCCTTAGGCACTACTTAACTACTCTTCAACTCTATCACCCGTTCATTGAAAATTTAAACTTCACTACTCGAGTTATACAATATATTGATCCATAACAGGCATAAAGTCATTCCATACCTAGAATGCCGTCAAACTCTACCATTTCTAAATCAACTATATCAACTATGGTACTCTTGTGATTGGCAGAAATGGAACAATCACGCTTGACTCTTTCTGGTATAATAGACTCACCATCAGATTAGAAATGCTGAAGGGTTCACTATGTTTCTCAAAAGAACATTAAAATTGATAGCACTATAAGGAGTTACAAAGGATAAACTTGATCCTTTATCTATTAAAGAATAACCATTAAGGTTAAAGACTTGAATCATACCAGTGACAGCATCTGGCGAGTCCTCTTTCTTTTGAAAACTGGCGATGGCATAAAAATGGTTTCCTTTTCTGCCTGCCCTTTAAGTATCTCCTGTAAATGCACCTCTATCTGGTGGAAAAACTGAAGAAGATTGTACTCTGTTGTCCCATTACCATTAATTTGTCTGATCTTAGGACACTCTCTCATAAAATGATCATTTTAGTCACACTTGAAACAACTAGTAGATCCATCACGACACACCCCTAAGTGGCACCTGCCACACTTAGGACATGCATAAATCCTAGTAGCCCCTTGTGCCATTCTACCTTGTGACTGTGTAGATCTATCAATTTTAATTTTGGGAATTCTGACAATTGTACTCACATTTTTTTCTTGGTGTAAGTTCACTAGAAGATTATAGAGTAACTCCTTTTCGCTTATGTTGGAAAGAAGATCGGTTCGTATTACTCTTTTGTTGCCCGGATTGATTGTCTGTTGTCTTAACCCTATCATTCTAAAACCCTTTTCTATCATTCAGCTAGTCCTTGTCAACTTGTTGCAGATGGATCATCAACCTTGATATATTGATATAACCTATTAGCATGGTTTCCTTACCTTCCTTACTTGATCAACGAGTCAAACCCAACAACAAATAAATTCATCCTTCTCCTCATGCCAGCAACAATCTCATTGCTTCCCTTAGCTCATGAATAAATAAACACCTCATGAAGGAACCTCGACCATATCACAATCGATTGCGCGTAAGTACGAGTTAGAAGGATACTTTTTTAGAGATACACTTTATCACATAAAATGAATGTGAAAGAAGTGAGATAGTTCCTAAATGTTACAGCCTCGTAATTATAGATGTTGCGCCTTCACTAAGATAAATAGGACTCTACAGACGTGACTACATAGACTCGTTAGGAATCTTAAACCTGGCTATGATACCAAGTTATCCATGCCCCGAGCGTACACTCTTGACATGGTTGACACTTGACAATTACTGTTTGCCCCAAGATAAACCTCGGTTTGGCTTACTTACCCTGCGGAAGAATCTAAGCATTATTACAATGATCAAATGCCTTTTACTTAACTGTTTAATAAAATAACTGTGAATGTTTAAACATAAAACATTAAGCTTGGCAAAAAATGACAAGCGAAGTGTCATGGCCGGGGAGCACCCCCTAGAAGTAACATGGTGTACATGACCTCTCGAAGGTCTCATACAAGCCACTTAGCTTCATTGTATAACATCATGTAAAAATTGAGGGAATGAAAACTTTTCTTTAAACATAATACGGAAATCATTTCATAACAATAGAAGTGTGTATAAATATGTCTCAAGAACATCTACGAAATACATGAGTTGTAATGTCTTGGGACGCATCCCACAAAAGTATAAAACATAGAAAATGACACAAAAAGAACATAAGGATGTTGTCCTCAAATGCTATGAGGACTCACAAATCTCCAATCTTTCTTACTTAGGAACCTAGCCTCTAAGTACTCAATCACCCAAATGCCCCGACATTTTGTTAGAAATATAGGAAATATGTGTTGTTACAAAAATATACCAAGTATGAAAGCTAACATACAAAACATAGGATATCTCAAAGGGTTAGTAAATAATAGACTTGATCATAAGAGATAATAGCATAACCATAACATGAGTATCATAAGCATATTAATTCATCATAAGGCATACGAAGTTCATACTTCTACCATTTTTCCTTTTTACTCAAGTGAACTACCTCACAATCCACCTCTAAGTATACATGTGCAGGGCCAAGGTAGCATCCCATTATACTACCTAATCTTATTGCCTCTCTTTGGTCATTCTTGCTCATAATCCACTCTTATAATTGAGACCTAAGTTTTTCATAACATAAGAGAACTATGACCCTAGATCACCCCAACAAACACTTGTGAAATGCATATGAGGCCTAGTCATATTCAACCCTCCTTTCGCCTCATTATTAACTTAACTATCTTAACTAAGAATCTCTCACCTCTAGTAAACTATAACTAGGAAAGGCAACTCTTGACCAATCCTATCTCAAGCCTACTCTTGTGTGACCCTAAGTCATACTTTGTGTAGTGCACTCATAGCACCTCATAATACTAATCATGCTAAGTATTACTTTTAGGTCCTCTTACTATTACTGCTGATCTTGGAACCTAGTTTCTCTTTTTAACTTTAGAACCCTATGAGCTACTCTTTCTCAAGCACGTCTGAGTTCATTATTATTTGAACCCTAAGAGATACTTCATTAAGTATGTATAAGTCCTTATTCACATGAATATTATGAGATTTTTCTTATAATATGCCTTCTTACATCTAAAATCATGAAAACTATGAGATACCACCTTGGGTATGCCTAAGTTCATCCTCACATCTTGATCCTTACGAGTTACTTCATTTAGTAAGTCTTAGTTTGTTATGCTTTGAATACTATGAGATGCTTCACAATAATCTCTTAGTTCATAGGATATGGAGATCTCTACTAAGAAACCTTGACTCAACTACGTGAAGAGATCCTATCTCATGAGACCTAACTTTGGGAAAACCCACACTTTACTACATTAGAGTTTCCCATTAGACTTGGGAAGTCATCACATCTACTAGGTGTGGCTCTCCTTTCTTCTTGGAGTTCGAACCCTCTCTTGTGTGAAACTTCTTCTCATTGGTATATCCACTTTGAGTCAAGCATATACTCCAAGGTTTACTTGTTAATCATTGCTTAACACTTTTCTCTCACGAAGGGATGTTCTTGACAATCTCTCCATGCTTAAGTGATTCTATGACTTCTATTCATTCAATTCCTCAATCTATAGACAACACAACAACCTAAGATTCACAATCTTTACTTTATTGTATCCTCATTCATATTTATATTACAATACTTTCAAGTAATAGGCTTCTTCTCAAACAACTCTCATCTCGTTCTTCATTACTAGATAAATGTAACCATAATTCATCTTTAACGTTCAATCCAACCATAACATGTATAGATCAATCCTAATCAATAATGTTTTTTTGAATTCATATCTAGGTGGTAATAACTATGATCAATTAGTATTCAAGACAATTGAATTAAGAAGATCAACTTAGAACCTTCAATCTTGCCTCTAATGGCCTAAACCCACCATGATCACCTTCATCATTGAAGCTTATAATTTTTCAAGGAAACCCCATGAAAATATCATATAATCTTCATGAAAACATTATTTAATTCTACCCACTAGATTGGGATCACACACAAGCCTTACCCACAAAGCAATCATAACCCTTGCTAGATTGGGATGTTTTGGGTTCACAATTTATTGAAATTATAGGTATCCATGGATGAATAAGCTTAACATACCTTTTATAAATGGCCTAAAACAAGCTTGAATACAAGGAGAATTAGACCTAGGTTGCTTCCTCCCTTCTTGTCTTCTTCTCTTCTTCTTCTATTCTAGAGAGATGATTCTTGAGAGAGTTCTGGGGTCTTTAGATGAGTTAGTTAGAATGGTTAGTTTACGGTTTATGTAGGCTCTTATAGGTGGATAAATAACCTATTAACCGACCCACATTAACCCCTAATTAACTAATAACCCAACCCCTAACTCCTAACTTAAAACTAAAATTTGGAAATCTAGCAGCACTCACGACTTGGCCATCTAGAGACAGTATATTGATCTACTGTCCGTGGTATGGTATCGTGGATTGAATATGAAACTCTAAATGTTGAAGGCACCTAAAAATTCTAAGTATGGAATCCCTAATTCCATCCACTGACTGGTTTGGTCTACGGGAGGGGGGGGGAGGGTAGAATGGTTCCGTAGATCACCACAAAGGTGAGGAAACAAACCTGTCAAGGAAGCATAGGGGGAATGTTTTTGGGGTCTTGTTCCCAAATGATTCCATGGTTAAGCTTAACATATTTTTAGATTAAAAGGGTTATTAAATAAATAAATAAACAACCCCAAAACCCTTAATAAATAAACAAACTAAACTCCAAAACACTAACTAAAAACCAACAATCCACAAGTTGGCTGCACCTACGATTTCCCATCCACGGATCGTGGAAGGGTTTACGGGCCGTTTTGTGCCTCCATACATTGAGGATGGGTCTCATAATTTAAGAAAAACCTCCCTAGACTAAGTCCTCGTCCTCTTCCATGACCTACGGGGCGTGGATTGATCTACTGAACGTAGATAGCCACCAGAGTTACCAAATTTGACAGTTTTTGAGGTCCCCATCAAGGACCCCTTGGGTGGTGTTTCGGGGCTGTATCTGGACGTTTAGAAACTAAACATGTTCATATAGGTGTAGGAACCCTTTATACTCAATTTCACGTTCATACCACACTCCAAAACTCAACTACAAGGCCTTACAACACACTAGTTCAACTAGACTAGTTTCCGGGCATCATGGTCATTTCTTGACATTTCACTTCCAAAATTACCAAACTAAGTTAATTGCATTATATTAAGTCTAGTAATATCAGCTAAATCTTTTTTTAATTTATTGACCATCATGTGGGCTCTACTGAAGGTTATACAAATATTTTGGATGCTTCATTCACGAATTCCTTAGAATAACAAATGATAATATAAACGAGATACTGGAACTACTACACTATTGCAATCTATCGACTTCGTTATTCGGGCCGCGTCCACCTCCACTAACAAGAGATAGTCGCCGCACATTTTCAACAGGGGGGGTGGATGCCAGATAGAAGAAGGGGGGGCGCGGGGGGAGATTTCCTTGTCACTTTCTGCGATGCTTCACGAAGTCTTAAAATAAAAAATGATAATATAAAGACAACTGAACTACTAATTGTCTATGAAGCCTCTTAAACAAAGAGGGAATTTGAGACAAGAACCCCAATCATCCTAAAAATGAAATACTTAAATCATAATAAAATGAGTCTTTCATAATGGAAGGAGGGTGGACAACTTACTATGAACGACTCACTGAATCAACGATGCACTGGATAATGATCCTAGTTTCTTGTGTCTGCATCATAAAAAGATACATGCAAACTAGCATCCATATATTAAATGTATGAGTATGTCAACTAAAATTCTAAACAAAACATAGGCTTGAAAGGAATCTAAAGAACTTACCCTTCTCAAGTCAACTCAAAATAATTGAACTCATTTCAATATAAAGCAGTTTAAACAAGTGCAATATAAGGAAAAATATTTAAAACATGATATAAACTTTTTGTTTATGCAACGATACACTATTATTCTTAAAATGTACATACAAATACAATAACAATGTATATAAAAATACAATTACTTCTTTGGGAGTTTCTCTAACCGATAACTATCACGTAAGAGCTATTGTGATGATAAAACATTTTACCTCATGCTGACAGGGCCTGCCTATACATTGTCTTGAGTATAAAACCTGAACTACTAAGTGGATCCACTAGTCTATGCTAAAATACACTTAAATGAATCATCTAAAAAGTATAACCTCTTTCTACCTATGATGGCTACATAGTTTTGGGGCCTGTGAGTTATCTGAACTCTCCCCTATATAGATGCTCAATACTACTCCTAAAAATATCATATTACATCTTATGTTTAAAAACATACTTCATCATGTGATATTAGATTAGTACTTTAAAACATAGCCCAAAGGATATCTTGAAAATCAACGTTTCCTCTCTTACTTCATTTAGAAAGTGATTACTCTTTTCTGAAAACTAGCCTGAAGGCTCTTTTAAAATCGAGGTTTCCTTTCTTGTTGAAATGTGAAAACAATTTATACCCCTACGGGAATGCATAGTCTGCATATACTGTTGAATAAATAAACTTCAAACTTTACTCATTAATATTTAATCATCTTGAACTTTAACCCTTAAAAAAAAGTTAAACATTTTGAAAAAACTTTTGAAAAACTCTAAGAACTTATCTTGACTTGACTCTTACTTCTCTTTTTTCTCTTGTACTTTACTATTCCTTTCCTTTAGTTATTTATTTGCTTAAATGTTACTTAATATCATCTTTATCTATGATTTTCATGAGTTTAGATGTCCTTCGTGTTAGAGGTTATCGTACTAGCCATCATAGGTACATTGCTATTAACCAAAGTTAGTAAAGTTGTGGCAGAAATGGGCATGCATCCCGTAGCGCTCAGACATGAGCATGGGCGCCACCTCACATACAGAGCATTTTTTTTATGGTTCTTCTTAGCTGGCATGGTCATGCCATAAAATGTCCTGCATTTTTATCCTACCTTTTTTTTCTCTATTTAATTCTCCCTTCCCACCGCCAATCAGTCAACAGAGGAAATTGGGTCCCCGTCCCCCTCTCCCCCGTTTCTTTAAACTCTCTAGATAAGGAGCTTTTTCCCAGGTTATGGGGGGGTTGACGATTTCTGCCACGCGCCGCCGCGCCTTCGTCCATGATGTGGTGCCCGATGAGAGTGGTGTTTTCCGTCGGGGTCGTCCGTCCCGGTGGAGGGTACATGGTGTGCGCCCTATGTGTCCTCTCCCCTGAAGGGGATGCATTTTCTTCGTTCGCTCCTCTCCCATCTGGGTCTCTCTTGGGGTTCCCTAGCTCAGTGAAATGAGGGGGGGCGTGGAGTTGGTGGAAGGAGAGTTCGTCCGCTCTTTCCGTCACCGGAGCGGTCTCCGTCTTTTGGGGCCGTCCCAGTCCCTTCCACTGCTGCGCGCGGCTTTTTGCCCACCTTCCCCTCTCCGCGCTTGGGGGGGGGGGAAGGGATGGAGAGAGGTAGTATGGTGTGGCCCTTCGTTCCTTGCCCTGTGGTTCCTCTCTCCTCCTCTCCCGGGTTTCAATGGTTTTAACTTTCAATAAACCAGATTTCGGCTTAATATGGAATCATGATTGACGTGTGGGTGAACTAACCCAACTCTATGTAATTTCACTATGATCTTGGTGGGTCTCGCCTCCAATTAAACCCCACCACCTCTACACCTCGCCGAATCGTTGACACCTCGCTCTTATTTTCCTCTTCTTCTCCTTCTTTCCTCTCGGGGGGCCTTTTTTCGCCCTCTGGCTCCTTTTTTCTCTATTTGCCTCTCCATCTCCGGCTCATGTAAAATCTATTCTGTTGTTGTAAAATCCTAAACTGATCTAATTCTTATTAGACCATAACTAAGTTACCAAAAATGAAATAAAATAATTGGTCAAGGATAAGACAAAACTACCCTTTAAAATTCGGGATTGGACTTTTCTTATTCCAACAACCCAACTTTCAAATGTCAAAACTCACTCATACAAACTCGAAATCAAGTAAACTCAGCGGTGTAGTAAAGCTCATTCCGAGATCTTTCTTTCAATATCTAGAAGAACCTCCAACTCATCATGAGCTAGAAGTTATGACCATTTAAAGTTAACCAAAAATTCAAAACTTCAAAAATTTTTTTACCCAATTTTTCCGCATTTTTCCAGATTTTATTATTTATCAAAAACATTCACTTTTTTTCTTATTCTAGCTCTTTCAAAATCTTTCAATTAGTGAGATGATACACTACTACTACTAGTAATGCTACTATAACACTCTACACCCGTCATTTAAACACTTATATGTTACTCCCTCCATCCAGAATTGTTTGTCATGTTGCGCTTATCGAAAGTCAATTTGACTAATTTTCAAAGGTAAATTGGATCACATTAATTCAATATTTTAAACCAAAAAAGAAGATATTCTAAACTATATGAAATATACTATAAATGAATTTTTTTTGCATATTAATATGATTAAAAAATACATCTTAAAATGTTAGTCAAAGTTTTTATCGTTTGACTCTAAAAATAGAAACCATGAAAAATAATACCGGACGGAGGGAGTAATTAACAAGAAACCCATGATTAATGTTCCTACATGTTTTTGAGAAACACAGTAATGTTAGACGTCCACAATGATAATTATGATTAACTAAATGACTAACAACAATATAGTAGACAAATATTATGTCAAGGACGACAATTTATGGCTAAAATATAGTTTGAATAATCAAGTGATTGTCAATGATGCACTACATCTTTTTATATATAAATAATGTTTATGTATGAATGATATGTTTGTTGCATACCAACAGTTCCATCAAGATGCTTCACCAAGGATGTAGTGAGAAAAAAAAAAAACTATAATAATGATATTAGATTGGAATTATAAAGTAGTAAATAACTTATCACAAACATTGTGTCATGGCAAACCACTGTCTTGAAAGCGATTTTGTCTGAGTCCAGAGAAAATTGTAGTAGTTGGTTGGTCCCAAGGCTCCACAGTTACAGTCAAACACTTGCACTCGTTGCTGAGATTTTTGAGGCTGCTCAAAACCAATTGCCCAAAAATATTCTAAGAATAAGGAGAAAGGAGGAAGAAGTTTTTCTCTTCTTTTAATTCTTATATATATTGGTAGTGTTGTCTCTTGTACTCACCAAAGCCTCTTCTTAAATAGGATTTGCAAGAAAAGGAGTTGCAAGTAGGAGAGATTAATTTCGGAAACATACTGTTAAGGTAAATGGCATTAAAGGCCATTACATCACTTTTGTTTGGAACAGATGCATCTTCACCTTTGAAACGTATTTTGAATTTGTCTCTTTTCATTACATTTAGTTAATAAAATTAGAATTAATTAACTCAATAGCCCCCAGTAATGCAAAGATAAGGAGTAATTTGAACAGAAGCAAGGAACATATACTTAAGGGTCAATATCTTTCGATTTAAATTGATACGTAGCGTATGTAGAAATAAATTATTATCTACAAAGTGAAGTAATCTTGAACTGAGCGGCTATGAATTGAGACTTATGAGTGTTCAATAAAGACGATACAAAGTTCTCTTATGGTCATGCACACACCTTGGGTCTTATGAGTGTTCTAGAAAGACAGCCCAAGTCTTTCACAAAAGGAAAACATACATTTATGCTCACGTAGGTGACTCAATCAAGTCTCTCAAATAGACAACCTAACGATTATAGAATGATTAAGAGCAAAATAAGATCAACCTTATAAAACAGTCCCTTACTCCATACGGGTAGAAAATGTGGTGTAGATTAAGGTCTAATCTGTCTACCACATTACCTGAATCAATGTGATATATTCCCACCCTCCTCGACTTTTCAAGGATTATTTTCCTTGTTAGGCCCTTGGTAATAGGACCCACCAAATTTCTTTTGAACCTTACTATTCAAGAATACAAACACCCCAGTTTTCAACATTTGTTAACTACAAACACACTCATCTTTGATGAATCTGTCTCTTTGTTACATTGTTACTGGCACATTTTTGGAAATTTCAATTGCTGCTTGTGAGTCATAGTGAAGAGAGACTGGTGAAGCTTGTTTTCCCTAAAACGGTATATCTGCCAAATGATTTGTCAGCCACTCAGCTTCTTTCCCTTTCAACTCACGAGCAATGAATTATGCTTCCATGGTAGAATGTGCTATACAAGTCTATTTGAAAGATTTCCATGAAATCTCACCTTCGCCTAATGTCAACACATAGCCACTGGTGGAGCTAACTTCCTCATTGTCAGCTATAAGTTTGCATAAAAAAAAACCTTCTAAAACATCAGGAAATTTATTAAAAAGCAAAACCAATTCATAGTAACTCTCAAATATCTTAGCAAGCGATGAAGAGCATTCCAGTGTTCATTACTAGATAATGAGTATATAATCTCAATCTACTAACATCGTAAGCTATGTCAAGCCAAGAATAGTTCATGAGAAACATTACACTCCCAATTAGTTTAGCATAAGTAGTTTGAGAAACACTAGATTCTTTATTCTTCCTCAAGTTTATGCGAGGATCATAATTATTTCTCACTTGAATTACATCAAGACAATAAAAAAATTTAAATTTTTTATATTGACACAAAGAGAAACCATTACCAGTGCTTTGATTTTAAATCCCAAAATCACATCTGCATCACCAATATTTTTTATTTCAAAAATTTAGAAGACAAAAGGTTCTTGGTCTCATTAATAACATTCAGATTAGGGACAAAGATTAACATGTCATGTACATATAGACATATAATCATACATTCTGAACCTATAATTTTAAACTACGCACAGGTGCCAATAAATTTACAACAAAATCTACCAATGTGATATTAAAGTTTTATACCATTATTTAGGTGCTTGTTTTAGTCCTTACAAGGACTATCCCAATTTGCATACTTTATCCTCTTGTTCTGGAACCACAAAACCCTTAGGTTGAGTCATATAGATCTTTTCCTCTAAATCACAATTTAGAAATGTTGTATTGACATCCTTTTGATGTACCACTAGATCATGAATAGCGGCTAAATCTATAAGAGTCCTAATGATCTCTATTTTAGTCATTGGATAAGAATCAAAGTAATCAAGACATTCCTTCTGGGTAAAAACCTTATCGCAAGTCTAGCCCTTTATTTACCAATTGTACCATCAGATCTCAATTTCTTCTTAAATATTCAGTTGATACTTATGGGCTTACATCCTCTAAGTAAATCACATAAGTCCAAGTGTGATTAGAAACTATAGAGTCTAATTCACTTTTAATAGTGTCTTTCCAAAATATAACATCTATTGATCTTATTGCTTCATCCTAAGGTTTAGGGTCTTCTACATTAAATTGATAGTAACTAATTCATCATTTAAAATATAAATATCAAAATTTAAGTTAAGAAAGTTTTAGATACCATCAGACCAGACTTGTCTCAATTCTCGCTTCTTTCCCTCTCTTTCTTCGTTCATTTTCATTCTCCTTCTACCATACCTCTCACTCCTCCCCCCCCTAGGATCCTTCCCCACGCCCACATCTATTTCATCCTTTGTTCCTTGTTTTCCCCAGGTGAGTACTCCCAGTGTCCTCCCTCCTTAAGCTTTTCCGGCTTCTTTTTCCCTACTCCGTCGCCGTCCGCTACAAAAATTCTTCATCTCTCGATTCACAAATTGAATATCATTTAAGGACGTAGAGAAACTATATGCCCCCGCTCCTTCCTATACGCAATAACAGTTACATTATTCTCCTTCTTGCGACCCCAATCATTACCTCTTAATCACCCCTGCCGTTGTCTTGCAGCGGCCCCCTTTCCTCCAAACATCCAAACTTCATAATTTCAAGTTAGGAGCAAACCCTTTCCACAACTCATATGAGGTCTTATCGAAGTTCTTATGAGGGACTCTATTAAGAATATAACATGCATTCAAGATTGCTTCGCCCCACATATTTCCAGATAGACCAGATCTTAAAAACATAGATTTCATCATTTATTTAAAGGTTCTATTTTTTGTTCGGCTACACCATTTTGTTGGGGAGTATATGGAGCAGTAACCTCATGTATAATAACATTTTGTCACAAAAATCATTTAGAGTTTCAGCACTATATTCATCGCCCATATCATATCTAAATCTCTTGATTTCCCTATCTAATTAATCTTCCGATTCTTTGAATTTCAAAAACATTCTTTCAGCATCATCTTTATGACTTATGAAGATGTACCTTAGTGCATCTAGAAAAGTCATCATTAGAAGTAATGTGATGCTTTTTTCTACCTTTTCTAACAATGTTCTTGAAATCTGGTAAATATTAATGTATTAGTTCAAGTAATTTGATTTCTACTAATAATATATTTGAAAGGTTTCTTGGCATGCTTTGCTTCTACCTACATATGACATTTAGAAAACTCATCATTTTTATCATATTTATTAATTCCATTTTATTATAATTTCTTATCATAGAAGTCATATTTATCAGACCTCTTCTACCCCTTCCCGCCCAGGAAGTCCATAGTCACACTCACACTATACTCAAAATCTGAAACAACACTTGCCATTAATGGACAATTTCTTTCGCGAACAGTATGTTCAATATATATAATCTTTAACTAAGATATCATTTTCAAAAAAAGTCTCCTCTACGAGAAATAAATATTTTATCATCTTCAAAAACAATACGGCCTACTTTGTTAATAAGTGATCCAAAAACTAAGTTTCTACGGAGGGAGGGAACATAGAAAACATTGTTCAAGGATAGAGTTTTTCCCGAAGATAATTTAGGTAAAACTTTTCCTTTACCCAGAACTCCAATAGTAGAGGAGTTACCTATGTAAACACACTCTCCATCAGTTGGCTCCTCAGAGTCATCAAATACTTCGTTATTCGCACAAAAATCCCTTGAAGCACTTATTTCTAGCACTAAGTCAGCTTCATTAGCTATGAAATTTTCCTCAACGAGTAAAACATTAATCGCTTATTACCCGCGTGGACAAGATGATCGTTGTTCCCCCCTTTTAGGGTATGGTAAAAGCGAGGGGCCCATCTGCTTAAGGAAGGAACGAAGGTGTTGGGTGGGGGGACAAATTTGTTTGTAGGGGGGTAAGGTTGTTATGTGGGATTGGGGTAGAGAGGAAGCGTGGGGGGGGTCGTTTTCTTGCGAGTGGGGTAGAGAGATTTGGTTGGATGACTGTGAAGGCCGGGTGGTGTTAGGGGGGAGTCAGTGTCGGTGGAATCACAGGCAACATATGTGGTTTTACTTATTGGATGTTGTATTGTTAACAGAGATGTAGTATAAGTTTATCATATTTGAGTGTTGTGGGGAGGGTCGGTGGTGATATTTTTAATGGATAGTTAGTTTGGCGAGTGGGTAGTTGTGTCTAGTTAGGAGGAGAGTCGCTGACCGTGGTTGGAGGTGGGGGCGGGAGGGAATGCGTGCAGGATGTTCAAGTGTTGCGCTGGAGGAGATGGAATAAGGGCTGGTATAGCGTAAAGACAGGATAAACCGTGTGAGTGTAGGTAAGGATGAAGGGCGGAAATGGGGGGGAGGGGAGAGGTTAGAGATTGAGGGAATAAGGGATGGGGAAGTGAGTGGTGGATCGGAGGTTACTGAGCTAATGTGGGAGGATGTGGTTTAAAGTGATCTTTTGGGGAAGTTGGGTTTAGTGAGTTGATCTTGGGGGTGGGGGGGTGCTGGGGGGTGGGGGGGGGATTGAAAGGTGTGGGGTGTTGGTGGAGTGGGTTGCGGAGCGCAGGTGGTTGGAGGGAGGGCTGAGAAATTATATGGATGTGATAGTGGGCGGTGTGAGGCGGGGGGGTAGGGGGGTGCTAATGGTATTAGGTGACAAGGAATGGAGGTGGACGCGTGGGGGGGGTGGTGCGTGGGTGGGGGATGGTTGTGCGTTACATGTGGGGGGTTAGAAGTGAGGTGCTGTTTCTAGGATAACGGTGTTTGGTGGAGGTATGGAGTGTGAGGGGTGTTAAGTGGTGGCGGTTGCTTTGTAATGTGATGTGGTAGGGTTGAGTGGGTTGCTGTTTTGTATGTTTGTCTGAATTTTAGGGTAAACTAAATGGTGGGTGGAGAGCGTTTGTGGTTTTGCGGGTTGGATGGTGCGCGGTCTTCGGTGAAGATTTTCTCGGGCGGCTGGTAGAGTGTTATTGTGATTAGGTTAGCCGTTGGGGGTTTGGATGTCCGGGTTGAGCGTAGGTGGGAGTCTGGCCAGAGAAATGTAGAGTTGTGTGGGGTTGTATGCATGAAGTGGGTTGTCTGGTTAGAGGGATGAGAAGAGTTGGGTGCTTATGGTGTCCGTAAGCAAGGCGCGGTCGGTTTTGGGGATTTTGGTTGGTTATATACCGGGATGATTTGGTTTGGGTGTGGTAGTGTTGCCCCGCAAGATTATTAGAATGTTAGAGAGTGCACCGAGATTGGAAGTAATTGTGGTAGCGGGGTGCCGGGGATGAAGAGTTGGAATATTTGAAGGGTGGTTTGTTTCTGGGAATTGAATGCTTTGGAGTGGTGCCCTGGTATGTTGGGGGTAGTTTCCTTTCCTCTTTTTTTTTCCTACCCTTTTCTTTGATAGCACTTGACAACCATGTGACCAACTTTTCCACAAACAAAACAAGGACCACTGAATTTAAGAATTTTACTCTCCGACTTGTAGAATTTATTTTTCTTCTTCATATGTTCCTTTTTCGAGGCTTTCTTCAGTTTGCTTTGAACCTATCTTTCACAACAATACAAAAAGATTCTACAAGATTAGCTTTAGAAAATTAAGAAAAAGTTCTTCCATCTTATCTTTGAGAATGTTCGGCTCTTCATTCCTCATATGACTAATAAATTCTTGGATAGTTAAATTCTTTTTCTTCTGTTCTAGTTGATTTCTATAAGCTCTCCAAGATGGTGAGAATTTTTGAAGAAGAACGTTAGCCTAAAATATCTCACATATCTTCATGTCCTCGTAGAGAACATCAACAGTGAAGTTCTCATATTCGTGACTAGTTTCATTATTGGATTATTATCAATTATTTGGAATTTAATCCACTAATCGACAATATTTTTTTTTAAATTCCTGCATCATTAGCACCATGTTTCTTTTCAAAACTATTCCATAATTCATTGGCAGATTTAAAAGTTAAAAAAAATCAAATAAAGGATTAATCAAATTACTTAGAAAATTTCCTTTCACAATTTTGTTATCCTGTTCAAACTTCTTTTTAACATCATCCACATCCATAACATTGGTAGAATCAGTAGTTTTGTTAAAACAATTCATAGAAGGTTCATAAAATAACACATAATCAACTTCTAATTGTTCAAAGAAAATTAAAGCTTTTATGATCACTGTTTAAAATTATTTCCATCCAAAGGCTCAAAGTTTTGACAAATCAGAACAAGTTTCGTTCAAATAAATAGCCATTTATCAATATTTTCTGTTAGTAAATCACTTTAAAATTGTTGGAAAATGTACAACAATATTTATATTATATTGGAATAATAAATTCTTAAATAACTTACACAAACACTGTGTCGTGGCAAACTACTCTTTGAAAGCAATTTCAGATCGACTCCGGTGCAACTCGTAGTAGTTGGAAGCCTCCCAAAGGTTCCACAGTTACTAAGAGAACACGTGCACTCGTGTCTGAGAGCTTGGAGGTTTCGCAAAACCAATTGCCTAAAATTATTCCATTAATAAGGAGAGAGAAAGAAGTTTTTCTCTTCATTTTTTTGTGTTTGTAGTGTTGCATGCTCACCAAAGCTTCTTCATATATAGGATTTGAAAGAAAAGGAGTTGGAAGTAGGAGATTTCAATATTAGAAAGGTACTGTCAAGGTTAATGGCATTAAAGCCCATTACATCACTTTTGTTTGGAATAGATCTATCTTCACCTTTGAAGTGTATTTTGAATTTGTCTCTTTGCATCACATTTAGTTAATAAAGTTAGAATAATTAACTCAACAGGACATATCTAAGATAAAGTATGTGTGTATGTACTTTAAAATTTATCAACATGCTATTACTAGACAATAAACAAGTCTCGATGCTTTCTAAATTGGCATTCAAACAAAACTTTACACAAAATAGATAACATACTGGGTCCGTGGGCACATGGACAACCACTATGCATCTAAGAGATGGGAATTTAGAGGTTCAATGGTTTTAAAGATAATCCATATTTGCTTATAGTACTTATCTTATTAATGATTACGAGTTGTTATTTCAACAAAGGGAAGCCCATAGATAATCCATATTAATGTTTTCAAAAGGAAGAAGAGGAAGCTGATGCGTCAAATGGATTGAGAAAAAAACATTTAATCAAATTGAAAATGATTCTTTGCTTATTATACTTTGATATTCTTTAAATTTATCCCAAAATTATTATATATGTATAACTAACAGTACACTAGCTATCCCTGTCAATTGTACCCAAACAAATTATTTTGCAGCATTAACCCAAATAAATTTTTTTGCAGCATTAAAGGGCATTCATTAAGAATTAAAATTAGTGGCTTAACTTTCCTGTTTCTTGAATACAAATTCTTCATTTCATTGATCTTGTGTGTTTCATTTTGCATTGGTGTTGAGCTATTTTTTATGGTGAACAATCAGAAAGATGTTTAACAACATCTACACAGCTGGTGATCATATTATCTTCATCAATGATGGTGCCTGAATCTTGGCTGAACCCTATAAACATATGCATTCTATATAAAACATTTTTTTTAGACTTCTTGAGTTTAATATTTTCTTGGAAATAGAAGTGAAGGAACATAATTTATATACTCATTCTTTATATATCTACTCACTAATTACATTTTTAAATAGTTTGATTATATAACAATATGATTTTGATATATTCTTGAGAAACAGTTTGTAAAACATGACTAGTATGACAATTGAATATTTCATCAATATATAACCCGTATGGTATCTAGTTATGTCAATAATATTTATGAAGTATGACTTACCTTGTCATCAATGAGCGCATGACAATATAATTTTGATATATTTTTTAGAAAGAATTTTTAAGTATAAATCGAGAAAGAGTTTAAGGGAACTATGTATTCCAAAATGTATCAGCTTTTAAATTTTTTGAAAAAAACTTTGATTTCTAAATGAGTTATGAGTCAAAAAGATATTTCAAGAGCATAAACCTCTTTAAAGTAGGTAGTTTGAGCAATTATGTCAAACTAGCAGAATAATTATGTTCTTAAACATATGATCATGAATTATATATATTATTGAGAGTAGTTTTTAACACCAATATAGGGATGAGTAAAAAAACTCAAAATCCTCATATACCATGTATGCCAGCATGGGTAATGGATCAAACTTTTTAGATGATTTCTTATTGTTTTTAAGCATAACTTAGTGAATCCAATTAGTTGAGGTTTTCTATACTCCGACAAGGTATACGACATTTCTGGCAGCGTGGGTGAGATGTTGTATCATCACGTTGCTCATAGGGATGGTTGTCACTAAAAGAATCTCCTAATAGAGTTAAAGTGTAAATTATATATCACTTATTATGTTAAATTCCAAGAGGAGAAAGTATTTTTTAAAGCATTAAATGATTTATTTTCTTCATTTCTCTACATTCAGCTCGAGTACATTGTTATATATTGCAGACCTTTCTTTATATTTTTTGTTATTCTGCTATATTACGTAAGTGTACATTTAATGTATTGATGTAATTCGACATGCCTCAGAGACATGTTCTTAGGATTCTCAACAAGAGTCCGATGAAATTATTACATCCATTCATCAACTTTGAGTGAGATCTTTTCTCTTCTGGAGGAGTCCAATTTTATGAGTGATTAGTAGCATTTTGAGTGGTTGTGGGTTTTGTATACTCATCTTTGCATTGTACCGGCTTCATTGATAGAAATTTTTAAAGATTCTTTTGGTTTTCTGATATTGTATTTAAAACTTATTTTAATGCTCAATATATTAAGAAAAGTTTTGAGATTCAATAAAAATTTTTTAAACAATTCTTTTAATTTGATGCTTATGTATGCTTGAGATAGTCTTCGACTTGTAGTCAGCCAAGATGAGTTTTTGTTTAAGGGATATAAATGGTTCTTGAGTGTTATCCACATCCAGGGTGTAGACTCGGATTGTGACACCTTTGGTGGTGATTCTAGGCTAAATAATTATGTTTTAACTTGAATGTTTTCTCGGAGTACAATTGTCTGAGACTTTTTTCAAGGATGCGCTTTGCCTATCATTGTTTCCTATGTCATTTGTGTCTTCAAGGTCGATATGTGTTAACTCCTCTCCATGGACAGTGCATATTAGTTAAATGTGCTGAGAGAGAACGCATAGAGAGAGAAGGTTCAACTAATGATTTTTTATTAAACTATATTGGGATCCCAAAAGTTCTATTACAATTATGAAAATTACTTATTATACATGAGTTCATTCTTACCGAACAATATGATAACTGATTACTACAAATATACTCGTTGTATCAATATTCTACGTACATCATCTTTTCTTGAATTCTAAAAAGTACAAAATTTTGTCATGGAAAAACAGATCAAGATCGCCAACATAGAAAGGGTACTTAAAACTCCCATTAAAAAATTGATCTAAGAGTGTACATTTTAATGGATGTAAAATATATTAACATAAAAAGATCCCTAAAACAAAAAAAAAACATAAAAAGACGACTCTTAGAATGATTGAAAAAAGCAAGAACTTGACATTTATTTCTTTAAAAAAAAAACTAGAAACTTGATGTAGTAACTTATAGTGAAGTTGAGAACTTGTTCGTTTGGGAAATATAAATGAAAGAGGGTTGGAGGTAAAGGGAGAGTGAAGAATTATTATGTATAGGAAATTCTCAAGATTATTGTAATACATTATGCCTTTATCAGTAGGATACGGGAGGATTAATAATCTTCCTCATTCTTCACAAAATTTTATTTGATTTAATTTGATGTATAGGAGTCAAAAATGATAAATTTGTTGTAAATATATTCATGTGGATGTCCATAACTTTAACGTGTAATGACATTGTAATGTATAGTAACTCTAAAACCTACATACCTTAAATGGTTACCGTCTCCACCACATGCATGCTTAATATCATGTTTATGACAAACCTATTGTATTGCATCTATGTGATATATAAATAGAGTCATTAGAGTTCATATTGCCTATGTTTGAAGATTTGATGAACACTTGAACAATTGGAAGAACAAGAAAATCTGCAATCTCTTGTCTTCCAATTTCTATCTCTTTGAACTTTTATATTTCTTGTCTTATTTTACTTTAGTTTTATAAACGTTATCAAAATGAGTCTCTAAATCATGTACTATGTTTCAATTTTCCTCTTGTTTATTTATGATAGTTTTGTCATCCCGTTACATGTTAAAATTTAAGGATAAATTATAACTTTCAATTGATAATATGAATATTTGTTGTAAACTATAAATTAAAATTTCAAAATAAAATAATGGTGATAAATTTATGAAGTACTCATTAAAAAGGGAATAAATTGTAAATGTCTATAGTAAACGACAAATATAATCAATTATTTTTTGTGTATGTTTGTCTACATATATATATTTTTTACTTTACGGTGAAAACTGATTAGAGACTTAGTGTGTCAATAAGTTGATAAATCACTAAAAAGGTTTGGTGCATTTAGTATTATTATTATTGAGGATTATAATAGAATATAAATGTCACCCCTCGAGTCTACACCGTTGACGGGACTGGCACTCGAGAACTATTTCAAGCCCCAAACAAACCATTGGTCTTACTTACTTACTTAGAGGAAAACTTAAACATAAGAAATAGTCTGAACATATGAATTAAATTTGGAATGTCTTTAAGAAACATTCAAACTAGACAAGAGGGATACTCAAGCCTCATAGCCAACCATCTGATATACAAGACTAAAGAATTCATAACTAACTGTCTGACTATCTTTAAAGCATATATTAACTGAGATTGATGTCGGTACAAGAAGCACAACATCCTAATGAACCAACTACTAAAAGAAATAAAAACGGATACTCCGAAATCACGAAGTCTCACCAAAAACTCAGGAGCTCAACTAGAATCAACGATGTGCTGGATTTGATCTTGGTTACATTTATCTGCATCATTAAAATGCATGAAAAATGGCATTTGTACATTGAATGTACGACTATGCAAGGGGAATTCTAAAACAAGACATAAGATAGAAAGGACTGAAAGAAAAAAAACTGGTTTTGACTCAACCAAACTCATTTCAATATAAAGAAGTAATGTAAAGAAAAACATTTAAAACAAGGGTATAAGCTCTAGGTATTTAAAAATACAATAATCCACTGTGTATGCACATAGACAATATAAACTATTACGTGTGTAGAAAACTAAAAATAAACTATGTATACAGGAATACAAATACTCCTGACGGAGTTTCTCTAACCGAAAACCATCATATAAGATCTACTATGATGATACAACGGCTTGTCTCACGCTGCCAGGGACGTCTTGTACCTTGCTGAGGGCATAAAACTTGACTACTTAGTGGATCCACTAGTATATGCTAAAAAGCACTAAGAATTTATTTAAAAAGTATGAACCTTTTCTACCATGATGGCTACAAGTTTTATGGGAGTTGGGAGTTGTGTGAACTCTCCCCATATTAATCTTTAATACTACTCCCATAATAATACAAACTCTTATGTTTAAAACATACTTCTTTCTGTGGTTTGAGATGATTGATCAAAATTTTTTTCAATGGTTCCTCTTGGAAATCAACGTTTCCGCTCTTGCTTATTTGTGAAAGAATTTACTCTTTTCTATAAATTTTCTCAAAGGAACTTTCGAAATAAAGGTTTTCTTTTCTTGCTTAAATGTTTAAATATTTTAGTCTTTGGGAATACATAGTCCTGATATACTCCTTTACAAAATTGAACTTGAATCCTAACTCCTTTTTTTTTTACTCAGCATGAACTGTAATTCTCAAAATAAAGTTAAAACGTTTTAAAAAATACTTTTGAGAAACTCTAAGAACTTATCTTGACATGATTCTTGACTTAACTCTTAACTTAACATGAAATAAATGATTGATTTAAGTCTCATGGTCTCATGTTATTGATGATTTCATGTTGTTTAGATGTACATTAGAGTGTAGAAATCAACTAGGAAACATAGGTACGTTTCAAGGGAACTACTATTGAAAGAAATGGGAAAAAGTAAAAGACGTGGCGTCCTAGACATTCTTAGTGGCGCGAAGGGACAAAGCTGAAATTTGAGAATTATGATTGGGGAAATCTGGTTGGCACGGTGCCCTGGCCCCAAAGTTTAGAAGCACTTCTGGGGCGTTCTGGCCTGTGCGGTGCCCCAGTCCCTTACGTAGAAACCCTTGATTATTCTTTGTCGTTTTTTTCAACTCTTAAACCTCTAGTTTTGATTGATTCTTTACCCAAATTCTTAAATTCAACTGCATAGTAAAATTATGTAAGAATATACTCAAAGGAGGCATAAAACTCCCTCATGATATTTTTGTTGTACGACCCTGGGCTATAGTTCATCCACTTGCAGATGTGCCTCTCGAAAAGCTAATGAATGGCGAGCGAATAATGCATTCTACGTGTTAGAGCCTGTCGCTCATCAATGACTATAAGATATATCTTCTCTTTCTCAATTATAATCCCGGCATCCCTGTAAATGTTCCGCTGTTCAGTTACACACCAAAAGTTTGGCTTAGAAACTGGAGCGGGCTCGGTGCTATGTGGTAAGAGAATGTACCCTATATTTGTAGCCTCATCATATGAGGTCGTCCTCCTATGCGAACCAGAGCTTGATGTGGAGACAAAAGTAGAACAGGAAGCAGAGGCAAATTTAGAGTCAAAAATAGATTCAGCGGACTATCCGACCAGTATATCCTCATAATGAGACATGGAGGCAGTGATTATGTTAGTGTCACGATCGGAATCTAGACTCCAGAAGAGACCGGCGTCATTGAATTCTCAGAGGTCGTAGACAAGCCTACTTACGTCATTCTTACTTAACATAGGTTAATTTTTAGCGGGAAATTTCAAACTATTTTTTTCATACTTATAAAAACCTTCTCATTAATACGTTAGTGTTCACCACATTAAGAGATAAGCAACTGAAAGAAATAGTTCAATTCTTATTAAGTGTATAATTGCAAAAATGACACCAATACATAGTCTGAATAAAAATAGTAAAGAAAACGCTAAGTGGAACATGCTCCACCGATCTACACTCTAAAACTACAGCTAGAATATAAAACAATAGCATCTTCGAAAGGCTGAGGACCTACCAAGCCGGATGGAATGTTGAACGTCCGATAACTTTCAAGCGAAGATCCTATAGCTCTCATCGGCCACTCTGCTAGCACCTACAATAGTATAGTTTTCCATAGGGTTAGTAACAGCACTTGTACTAAGTAATGTGTATCTGCAAGCACAACACCAGGACAATCCATGAGAAATAATAACCTTTCCTAACGCAGATTTTTATAATGGCAGTCAATGGACTTGCCAAATTTACATTAGTAAAGTTTCCAAATTTGAATTTGGAAAGTTAGGGAGCTTTCAAGATTTTGGAAAAGGAAAGTTAGTGAACTTTCCTAATTTAGATTAGAAAAGTCATGCCATGAGAGTAACATGCATCATCATACTTATCATATTGCACACATCACATAGCATCTTTCACATAGCACATAACATAATGCATGTAGCAGATAACATTTTTCATATCATTTGTTCATATGCCATGAGACCTTGGAATCATGGACTTGACATCAAGACTTCCCAAAAATGAGACTTCAGCATACGGGACCTCAACTAGGGAGCCTTCATTAGAAAACACAGAGTCTAATTCATTCATTCATGTGTACTTCATTTTATTTCATTCACAGGCTAGTGTAAACAACAACTATACCTAGGATTTAGTTTAAGACTTTCATCGGGTTCGATGTGCAATGATAAAGAATGACCTAGTGTCATTACTTAAGTCTACTTCACATATTGATTATCATATCCTAACACCTTTGGCATCTTTCACTTCATTATGTGCATCATTTGAGGCTGGCCACATTCATTCATGGGGAACATTAACTTTAACAGGCATAGATCATGTGAGCATCATGAAATCCAATGTCACGAAACCCCACACCAACCGAAAGAGTTGGAATCACCCACCGGCCAAAGTGACCAAATATGCAGCAGACATGGGATTGTGAACCCCGGCCAGATCCCTATATTGGCAGTATAGTTCAAATACTAGGGATATAAGGAGACCCTACCCGTCATGCGTACATTCTCACATCAAATGAGTTACGTGAACCTTCGCCCTTCCCGAAAGAAGGCATCACCGGCTTTATGATAGTCTATTGGTGCTCAGTATAGAAGTTCCATTACATTAACTCATACATCACGGAAGTTGACTCATACATCACGGAAAGTTGGGGCTTCTATATGAGGATATCATAAGCTCAATAGATGATCTCATCTCATCATTAGTATTAAGTTTTTAATCTTAATACTTTTCACATTAGAGTGTTCATAGACACTATCTCTTGTTACTTTTACCACTCTCATACATGAGGACGTTTTGGGTAACATTTCACGGCTCAACAAAATTGCTCTCATCTTTTACTTCAGCCGCATATCAATTGTCACCACATTCAGTATCAGTAGCACATTTTAGCTTCGTGTTACTCACTCCCTTTTTACGTGACTGTTCAGTTCATCATTGCCACTGCGACTTGGCCATTTGGTGTATTTCATCTCTAGTACTTAGACCCTGCAGGGTTTAATCTTCATTTTTCATTTTATCATCTTCGTTATGTTCATCATTTCATTGTTTCATTTCCACACATCATCGTATGTTAGTTTCACTTACTTTTAACGTAGTGCTAAACTCTTGACTCTAGACATAAAATGCATGGGCTTCTTGCCTAGTTTGTTCAATTGAAATCTTTTTACCATGATTATGTGTTAGCAAAGACTTCTTATCTTATAAATATGCAAGATATTTATTTTGATCTTATAGCAGTAATCATGAACATTTATGAAGTATTGCTTATGTGGTCATAGAGATTTGGGCAAGGGAACCCGATTTCAAATCCCTTGGACAACACTTAGATTTTCTTTTAATTTTGATTTATGTTTCATTTTGGGGATCCGAGTTCGAATCCCCTTAACAACATCATTATTTTTATTTTTCCTATTTTATTTACTCCACTCGGCCAAGGGGTGGTGGGTTCGAATCCCACTCCCCAAACTTTCATTATTTTTAATTTATTTTCCTTTGTCTCCTCACATGACCAAGAGGTCGTGGGATCGAACCCCACACCTCCCATCTTTTCCTTTACTTTATTTTTACTTGGTTACACGTTAATCCGAGAGGTGGTGGGTTCGAATACCACTACCCTCTTTTCCTTTATTTTTATTTATTTTTATGTCTAGGAGAAACAACCTAAGTACGCAGTTTCGATCCCCCTTAACATCATTTCTTTATTTGCATTTTTTTTGTAACTTAGCAAGGGGAGGTCTCGGATTCGAACTCTGCTGCCCTCACTGATTTTTCTTTCATTTTTACATAGTACATGGGGCACCTTTAGTTGGCTGAAACCTCATCACCAAATGCTGGATATTTAATTAAGTTTTCTAGCCTTTATTTAACAACATTTATACATTCGTTTTGAGGTACTTTCACAATTCGTTAACATATTCTTAGGTGTAGATTCATGTTTTTTTTCGCTAAAACTTTCCTTCCACTTTCAATCAACATAAACCACATTGCACCTCATGGGCGAATAGCCGAATTACACATCTTATTCCGTTAATTTCAACCATCAAACTAGGCCTTTTAAGCTTCAACGGAGAACAACAACATACGGTTTACACATTGCCACAACATCTTTTTCGGTTGACATCATTGAACATGCTTGCAATTCCAAAAAAAAATCATGAACACAATATCATAAAAATCATACTTCACATTTAACTACCAGAAAGCATACAAACAACATGATTTCTAACCTAATTCAGATTGAAATAATAAGGAGACTAGAGACAAGAAGTTCGACAATAGAGGGAAAACCCTAGTTCAAATCGTTGAATTCGTAGAATGGAATTTCTCTTGGAGAAAGGAGTCAAGGAGAGTGACCCATACCTTAATTGATGTACAAACGTTGAAGTTGCTGCCCAAACCTTACTCTAAAACCACACCCAACTTACCGAAAGTTTCACCACCAACTCGACGAAAATCTCCCTTGCCTCAAATTTTTTGGTTGCTTTGTTCTTAAAATTATTTGTGAGTTCATCAAGTGTGAAAAACTCTTGATATTACTTCTGCTTTTTGATGTTTTTGGCAGAACCAACGTGAGGGAGATAATGATGAACGTGAGAGAGAGAGTAGTGAAATAATAGGAGTTTTAGTCGGAATTAGTAAAACTAGGACTCCTTATTAAATTAAATAAAAATTTTAATTTAATTATTTTAGTGAAAGGACCATTTTGCCCTTAAAATTTTAGATTTTAAATAATAAATAAATCACCTTATGTGTTTATCCTATTCATTTTTTTAGGGTTGTTACAGTTAGGAAACACCTACTTGTATTGATTGAGGATTGTATGGGGTTGCTATGGGAGAAGTCCTTAGGGTTGGAACATATGAGGGATCAGTATGCACAACACTATCTTCATCAATCAGTCGGGAGCTTGGTGCGACTTATTTAAACTTTCCCTTTGGGTGCAAAGGTCGGAGCCTTCTTAGGAGCCATGGTACCTATGGAGGCATAATTAGTACAAAAATATATCAATCACACACTCAAAAAAACATAGAACAAATAACTAACCAAGAAAAAAACAAAAACTGTTCTAACAGTAGCTTCCGGGGTCACTTACAGTCCATGGGTCCCCTCCGTAGGTCAAATGTCCCAAAAAGCTGCGCTTTGATTGGAACCATGAATGTGATAAATGGTATGTACATTGACCTATGAACCCTACTCCACATCTATGATTCCACACTTAGTGGAATTTCCATGTGCAATAAACCGATAAACCTTATCTAAAGTTTTTAGGTTGACCTGTGGTCCATGGATGGGGTGTCGTGGGTCGAGTCTATGCCAGATATCAGACATGTCCCATTTTTACACAAATCTTTCAGAAGTATAAACAATAAACCTAAGTCTAACCATGCAATTCAACATACTTTATGATAATTTATAATACCTATGGTTCCAATTAATCGTTATATAATGCATCCGAAAATAGGAACATTACGTTGAAACTTCCATTAAGACTATTGACCCAGAGTTACTTCATAATAAATACAACGCAATCACATTATATCATCCCAAGTGTATTTTTGACTATTGGTTATCATGCGGTTTCATACTACAACGACCCAAGGTCAAGACCCTTTTTGTGTATTCATATTGAACAATGAAAGCCGAAATTCAAAAATAAAGTAAAGTATGTTACCTAACAAGTATTAGAAGTGGGTGATTGTGTGATGATAATGAACTTCTTAGAACATTGTTCTAGCCTTTTGATGCCAAACTAAAAAAATGGAATAGCCGGGGAGAGGGGGATGAGGATTTGGGAAGAGGGGAAGTGATATGGGAATATGAGAAAGTGAATGTTGAGTGATATGTGGGATTAGGAGTTTAATTGAGTGATTTAGGGAGGGGAAAGTTTTATAAATGGTTGGACTGATGTTTTGAATATGGGGGATGAATATAAAAATAAAGGGTTTTATTTTAAAAAGTGTTCATGTTAGGTCAGGCTAAAGCTAGGTTTGGACCCATGAAACCCCGTCTACAGCTTCTGGGTCAACCTACGGGCCATTGATAGGGTCCGTAGGTCACTCAACCCTTAGAAAATTTTAGGGACTTGCATGGGAGCTCTAGTACACCACTCACGGTTTGTGGATTGAAGAACAGACTATCAATAGGGTCCATAGACCTCTGGAACATACATTTTTCCGTGATTTTGCTATAAAGCCATGCACGTGTAGCAACCGTTAGACATTTTAAATATATTTTTGGCTAGTTTTTATCACGCACCTATTTTACATCTAGATAACACTAAATAAAAAATAAAATTGCAATCTAAAGAATTACAAAATATTAAATTAACAAAAAAATCCAAAATCTCAAAGAAACTCCTATACATGTCTGGATTGTACATCTTGGGTTGTCTCCCAAGCAGCGATTGATTTAACATCGTGGCACGACGCATGCCTCTTGATTACTCAGACTTCATCATGATAGTAGACCTCAACTACTTCTTTCACATTCTCCTCCTTGCTCATGTAGACCTTGATTCTTTGCATATATACCTTGAATCTTGTTCCATCATTGTTCTGGAGATCAATCGCTTATGTGGGAACAGTTGACTAACTATGAATGGCCTGGTCCACTTGAACTTGAGCTTTCCAAGAAGGAAGCACAACCTAGATTTGAATATAAGCACCAGATCACCCACAAAAAAATCACGCTTTTATGATATTTCGATCATGATACTTCTTCATGTTCTCTTTGTACAAGGAAAAACTTTTATAAGCTCTTAATCTATACTCATCAAGCGCATTCATGTTTCTTAATCTCTAATTTGATGCGGCACCCCAATCCAAATTCATGTTTTTAGCACCCTCATAGCATTATGCTCTAGCTCTACTAGTAAATCGAAATACTTCTCATATACAAGTCTGTAAGGAAACATGCATATGAGGTGTCTTGAATGCAGCGTGACACGCCAATAGAGCATTAACAAGCTTCTTTGAATAATCGGTTCTATTCGTGTTCACAGTCTTAGCCAAATTTTGCTTGATCTTTCTATTAGACACTTCAACTTGACCACTAGACTGTAGATGGTAATCAGTGGCTACATTCTGGAACACGCCATATTTTTCAAGTAGCATTGAATAACTTATTATAGAAGTGGAAACCTACACCGCTAATAATTGCCCTGGATGTACCAAATCTGGAGAAAGAATTCTTTTTGATGAATGAGGTGACAGTTTTACCAACATTGTTGGAGATCACAATTGCCTCCAACAATTTTGACACATTATCAACTGCAATACTGAATATACTTCATCTCATGTGAACTTACAAATGGACCCATAAAATCAATGCCCCATACATCAAATAACTTAATCACCAATATTAGATTCATAGGAAGCTCTTGTCTTTTTGAAGTTCCTCATTTTTTTTGGCAATATTTACAAAGACTTGGTAAAATCATGAGTATCTTTGTGTATGGTAGACCGGTAATACCCACACTTCAAAATTTTATTTGCACTCTAGAGACCACTATAATGCCCACCAACAGGCGATGAGTGACACATCTCCAGTATACTCAGCGACAAATAATCCCTATATCAGAAGTATAGTGAAAATAAGGCTCATCCCAAAAGAACTTCACATAATTCATGTACTTTTTCCTTTGGTTAAACGATGAATCCGTTGGGACTAGATAACTTTCCAAGTAGTTAACAAAGTCTGCGAACAAAGAAATCAGATCTTGACAATCAGCTAAAAACGTTGTTATCCGGAAAAACATGATTAATTTTATCCTCATGTCCTTTCTGGAGCATAGCTTCTTCCTCCAAACTTGATAAGTGATCGACAACTTGATTTTCAGTACCTTTCTATCGTTTGATCTCAAGTCAATCTCTTGTAGAAACAACACCCATCTAATTAATCTCGGTTTTGCATCCTTCTTAGCCATCAAATATCTTAATGCAGAATTGCCAGTATGCACTATGACCTTTGTACCAAGAACGTAGGATCGAAATATCTTGAATGTGAAAACCACCGCAAGAAGTTCTTGTTCACTCACGTTTTATTTCTTTTGAACCACATTTTTAGTTTTGTGTCATAGTAAATAGGATGAAGAATCTTCTCTCACCTCTTTCCCAATACCACACCAAGCGCCACTCCACTAGCATCATACATTACCTCAAATGTTTTCCCCAATCCGGTGATATATAGGTGAGGAAAATATGTTTTCCTTCAACTCTCCAAATTCTCTTCGACAAGAATCATCAAAATTAAACTTCCACTCCTTTTCGAGCAATTTGCACAATGGATCGGACGTGCCATTTTGGAGAAATCCGTAATGAACCTCCTATAGAAACCTGCATGCCCAATAAAACATATAATACCTTTAAAAAAGATAGGTGGTGGAAGATTTTATATTACCTTTACTTTCTCTCTATCAACCTTAATATCCTTCCCAGAAATTCAATGACCTGTAATTATACACTCTTTAACAATGACATGGTACTTTTCCAAATTGAGCACAAGATTTCACTCTTCACACCGTCTATGTTCTTACAACATATATTCCAAACAACAATCAAAAGAGTAACCTACAATTGAGTACTCATCCATAACTACCTAATAGTTTCCTCCAGCGTATCAGAAAATATCGACACCATACAACACTTGTAGGCTGCTTGAGCATTACACAACCCAAAAAGGCATCTTGTTTGAAAGGCGAAAGTATGATAAGGGAAAGTAAAGGTTGTATGCTCTTGGTCTTTTGGAAATATGGAAATTTTATTGTAGCCCGAATAACCATCAGAAACAATACCAACCCTTATCAGCAAGTCAATCCAACATCTTATTCATGAGCTGCATATGGAAGTGGTCTTTTTCTTTCCAAGCATTTAATTTGTGGTAGTCCATATAGGCATTCCATTATGTCATGCGCTTAATCAAAACAACCTCGTATTTTTTAATTCGTAACCACAATAATCCCATATTTCTTGGGCACATACTGAAGATGACTAGACCAACTACTATCTTCAATGGGATAGATAACTCAACATCCAACAACTTGATGATTTCCTTTTTCACTACCGCTTGCTTTGGTGGATTTAGTCTTCTATGGTTCTCGATACTAGGCTTGTGATCTGTCCTGACTTTGATTTTATGAGAAAAAAATGCCAAGAGGGATCCCAATAATATCTGCAGTAGTCCACTCAATAGCCTGCTTGAACCTTTTCAACATGGAAACTAATACCTCAACTTGTTTCACATACAAATCTTCCGCAATAATGATAGGTAAAGTACCATCTCTCCCCAAGATTACCTACCTCTAATGTGATGGTAGAGCCTTTAGATCATATTTTGGGGCCTCTTCAAGAGACGTTCTTGCGGGTGGAGAGTCGCAATTTTTCATGTCCAACTCCAATCTCTTTGGTTTTGAATGGAATTCAAACCAATAAAGTGTGGAAACCAATTCCTCATAGTCTTCAGTACCATCACCCTCAAAATTAATCATTACAACTACTAGTGCATCAACACCCAACCTCTCTTCAATAGGCCCCTCAAAGCCACTCTCTATAATATGATTCACCACCAATAGTGACTAGAGCTCAGTACCCTGCTTCATTGACCTAGAAATGTTGACAAGTTACCTCCTCACTATTCAATCAAAACTTCTTCTTTCCTTTCTCGATATCAACCAAGGTGCGCCCAGTGTCAATGAATTGTCTCCCAAGGATAATAGGAACCTCAAAATAACCTCACAATCCAGTATCACAAAATCAGCAAGAAAGATAAAGGACATTACTTTCACTGGTATATCTTAGAGTACACCAATGGGACTCTTCGCAGTTATATAGGCCATGATAAATCGCATTGCATTTGGTTTTGGATCTCCTAAATCCAACTTCTTGTATATCGATAATGGAATCATATTAATACTAGAACTCAAATCACATAACGTCTTAGATAAATGATACAAACCAGTGCTACATGGAATAGTGAAGGTTCCAGGATCCGTCTTCTTCTGCACAAGGGACCTTGTAGAAATAACACTAAAATGTTGCAACCTATCATCGTCTTGAAAACTTACGGCCTACTTTTTTGTGACCAAATATTTCATAAACATTGCATACCCAGGAATTTGTTTCATTGCTTCCATCGACGCAAATTAATGGATAATTGTTTCTACATATTAATAAAGTAGAGGTGTTTCCCTTATTCATTCTTCTTTACTAACCTCTATGGAAATGGAGGTGGAGGTCTAGGCATGGAAAAAACTTTACATGTTATCTCGGTTTCCTTAGCAATAACATTCTTGGACTCTCCAATAGCCTCAATCTCATAATCATCTTTCTCGACAACAATTTCAAACTCGAAAGACATAGGTGGATCAATGGTGTTCTTATCCCTTCAAGTAGTGACTTGTAATACAATGCCCACCATTATTCTAATTTTGGATGGTGTTTCTAGGTAGTGTGTCAGGCTGAGGTGGGCTTATAGTAGTAGACAACTCATATTTCAGTTTCTCAAGTCGCTTGATCGACACTGCATGGGATTCTATTTTTTGACCATTACCTGACAAGTCATTTTGCATCTCCTTCACATTCTCATCAGTCGAATGAAATCTCTTTATTATATCGTCAAAGTATGACATACTAAACCTCAACTACCATATTACCATATTCCCAATTTTGAGGAGGGACATAAGGACAAACCCACTCGTTTCTGTTGCAATAGTTGTTTCGGTTGTAGTTGTTATCTTGATTGTACATCCCATCTCACACATATTTACCCTCTAAATTGTAGTTTCCATAGTTCCGACCTTGGTGTACTTGACCTTGGCGCTGATTATCAAAATTAGAACCTCGGGTGTTGGCTTAAAAACACCCCGTCTGATCATTTACGAAATAAGCATCCTCCTCGTAATAACATTCCCCAACCGGTGGTGGATTCCTAGTCAAATAATTCACAACGTTACCTTTTTGGAACCTCCGCTCACATTCCTCAACCGGTGGTGTATTCCTTATGATTTTCATCGGTTAATTTTTTCGGTGTAGAGTGGACCACAAATTTTCTTCTCATAGTGTATGATTTTCTAGTGCTCAACGCTTTGTTATTTTAAGAGTTATTCTCCAATTTCTCAGTAATCTTCTAAAAAGTTCACTTACCATATGAACCTCCAACAATAGTATCAAGAACAACCTTACTCTTTTCATCATCATCCCTGTATAAATATTTATTCAGCGGCTCATCATCAGTACGATGGTTTGGAAAACTTCGGATAGATGCAGTGAACCTATCCCACGAAGTACTCACAGACTCTCCACGTAGTGCTACGAATGTCTTGAGTTTATCTTTGTGGTTCAGCTTCTTTGACATTGGAAGTACTTCGCCATAAAAACCTTGTGCAATTGATCACAAGTGTGAATGGAGTTATACGTTAGTTGAGAGAACCACATTGCATCATTACTGGTCAATGATAGAGGGAATACTCTCTACCAAATGACATAAATGTCAAATTCTTGTTAAACCACACAACACTTGCAAACACTCCTTAACTTGGACATGTGCCATATGGATCCTCCTGATGCCAAAATAGAGACAAAAACCCTCGTTGTAAGCATCTTCACCAGACTTCTAGTTACTACGAATGTGTGTTCCGGAGGTAGATGAGGTAGCATACTAGAACCCTTTGATTCAAAAGTATCAAAGTCGACCCTATAGTTATCTCGCAACATTGGTTCTGGTGGATCCTATACCCTTAGTGCATCTCCTAGTATATATTCACCCTGAACATGAACATTGTAATTCTCAACCTTAGGAGTCTGCAACTCAACCCCATCACCTAGATTTTCTCCGATAAGATTGATTGGGACTCATTGATTATTTATCCTTCGCAATGTTTTGTTTTAATACGGATTGGTGAACTTGTGTGTCCGGTAGTATGTCACACTGGACTCTGTTATTGGCAATACCCTAGATAACGAACCTGAGAGAAACAAAAACAAAAGAAAAAATAAAATTATGAAATGATTGACTAAAGTTCATTAATGTCGTTAGGCATAATCTAAAAGCTTTATTCCCCGGAAGAGGTGCCATTCTTAATAACGTCCAAATATACTTCTTGAAAAGAAATATAAATGGGAATTTCAATTTTTAGCATGCAAGGTTGGTAAGTTAGGTATCCCTAAGTGATTGGTCCTCCAAATAGGGAATTTCGCCCAACACATTGGTCCGGCTACGAGTGTATACCTTACTAACCCTTACCTTTACCTCATATTAAATTAAACAACACATCAATGTATGCTTAGTTTTCACCCTTCCACCAATTTACATTAGACTATAAGATTGCATTCACTGAATCTATTTTTGAAAATTCTTTTCTCATAAACTACCCTCTTGTTCCGGAAAATAGCAACGAGGTGATATAAAACATTGCACACCGTTAAAAGACTTCTTAACGAAAGAATGAACAATAGATGCATAAAAAACATTCAAAAATCATTTTGTACCTAAACTTACATTAATAATTCATCATTGGTCCCACAACCCTAGTTGTGTTTTTGAGGTACTCATTATCTCAAATATACAATCAAAATTTATTAAAATAAATATTCTTGTTTTAACAATAAAACTCTGAATAATAGCTAAACTATATTTTATTAATCACAAATTAAAAAATAATAAAGGAGAAGAAAGAATAAACCACAATTATGTGGCCTCCAAGGAAGCTCTTCCAAAGTTACTAAGCTAGAAAAACAAATTATATTGTTATAAAGAATTCATCATGCAATTTACGGCATGAGTTAGAACGAAACTAGACAACTAAATCCATAAATATGAAATTCAAAAAAAGAATCATCTAAAATAAAAAAAAACTCCATAATAGAAAGAAATTTCTAATGTTTGCAAGTCAATTCCCAAGAAGACACCAAGAACTAAGTCAAACAATAGTAACTAAACCCCAAAAACAAGGTTTACATACCCTATTTATAGAAAACATATTCCCAAACAAAAAAAATGAAATAAGGAAATAAATTGTTGGATTGGACTTTAATCGACGAGAATGACCTACAGATCGTGGATCAACCTATGGTCCGTAGGTTCCTTCCGTAATTCAGGACTCAGACAAATTCCCATAAGCTTTAAACCTTCAACTTTCTAATGCAAAAGTCAGGCCTGAAGAATAGATCGTACATTCATCTTCGGTCCGTGGATCCCCTCTCGTGGTTCAACACTTTAGAAATTTTCATCAGGTTCTTGAACTCAGAATTTTTTTATAGAAATGACGGATGTGCAGGATGCCTCGAAGGAAACTTACAGTTCGCCAATAGCCTATGTAGTTCCACATATTGTCAAGACTTCACTGATTCTCCATCTAAGTCTCCAACCTACAGAGCATGACTTGACCTTTGCCTCAAAAATCACCTCCTTACGTGACTCTTTCTCAAGAATTCCAGCTATTATCACTTTGAACCTCGTCTAAGTATATTTCCTGCAAATATAGCATAATAATCATTAGTTCTAGCACAAAATGGTCTTAGACAGACATAATTCTTAAGTTAAATGAATTAGAAGTAACGTTAACTCACGGTATATCAGCGGGTGAATTAACCCAAGGCTATGTGATCTCACGTACCTCATAAGGTCACCCCTTGACGAAATCCAAAATCTAATATTCAAGAACTTGATGATTTCTTTCTTTTTCTCCTCTTTTGTCCTCTTCTTTTCTCTTCTCTCGAAACCCTAATTCAGTTTTCAAAAGCGTGAACAAAATATCATCAGTTGAGACCCCAATTTAATTACCAAAAACAAAATTAATTAATAGGGTGGTAAAAGACCACAATGCTCTTCTAAAATCTGATTTTGACTTTCTTTATCTAGACAACCCAACTTCAAATGGACATATCTTACTCATACGAACTTGATACTAAGAAAAATTGGAGAAGTTGGGAAGATAATTTAAAGAAATTTCCTATGGTATCTAAAAAAACTTAAATCATCTTGATCTAGGAGTTATTTTTACCTGAAGTTGACCTAAAACTCATACTTAATTTTGTCATATTTCCATATTTTTTATTCTTTTACAAAGTGACTCTTTTTATTTATATCTCTATATTTCCCCCTTGGAACATTCGTCCTCGAATAAGATTACCTTCAGTAGGCTATGGGTGTAACATATAACATTGAGATAAAAATCCCAACAAATATATCCAACATATCAAGCATATAAATGAAAGTGTACTAACAAGAGAAATGGTACTTTGGTCTGGAATTTCTCTGGGTTCAAAGAGATGTGGATATATCTTCTTCATGTCTTCCTTAGCTTCCCAAGTAGCTTCATCAACAAAGTGATTCCTCCAAAGGACTTTGATTTATGATACTTACTTAGTCCTTAACTTGCGAACTTGGTGATCTAGAATCTAAACCAGACTCTCCTCAAAAGAAAATCAATCCTTGATACCAATATCTTCAGTTGGTCTGCTAAGCGAAGGATATCTTATGGACTTCTTAAACATGGAAATATGAAATACTGGATTAATCGTTGCTAACCCTTAGGGTATCTCTAGCTCATAATCTACATTACGCACATTCATGGATATTTTAAGAAGTCCAATATACCGGGAAATACTCTCTCCGTTCTTACTAAATATCATAACACCCTTCATCGGTAAAACTTTAAAGTATACCCTATCATCTACTTTAAACTCTAACTCCTTTCTCCTAACATCAGTGTAGAATTTATGACAACTCTGCGATATTTTCGACCTCTCTTGAATAATTTTCACCTCCTACACAAATTGATGAACTAAGTCTATTCCAACCAACCCAACCTCACCAACTTTAAACGATTCACTAGGAGATATTTATCTTCTCCCATTAAGAGCTTCATAAGGAGTCATTTTAATGCTAGAGTGGTAACTATTGTTGTAAGAAAGTTTGATAAGATTTAGATGATAATCCTAATTACCTTTGAAATCAATCATACAAGCCCTCAATATATCAACTAAGGTCTAAATAATATGCTATACTTGATCATTTGTCTGAGGATAAAAAGCATTACTCCAATTAACCTTTGAACCAAAGCCTTTTCTGTTGAAATAATGGAGACCAGAACTCCATGAAGCCTAACTACTTCTTGAAGATACAACTTGGCACACTCCTCTACTGAATGGGTAGTCTTTACCGGCCAAAACTGGGATGATTTTGTGATTCTATCAACAATCACCTAAATAGAATCGTGCCGCCAATGAGACCTTGGTAATCCCGTGCTTAAGTACATATTGATTGTGTCCCACTTCTATTCCAGAAGTTCTATATTTTGAGACATACCACCGGGTTTTTGGTCCTCTATTTTAACTTTTTTAAAATTCAAACACTTAATAACAAACTCTGAAATGTCCTTGTTCATACTACTCCAATAATACACTTCTCTCAACTCATGATTTATCTATGTGGAACCCTGATGAATGGTTGGAGATATGATCTTTCTCCATGATCCTGTCACACCGAAGAGTATACCTCAGATGCGACTGACGTCTTCGTCCTCTCAGAGGACTCAAACAAGCCTCATAGCATTCGTCATAACATGTCATCAATTAAAATTTGCGGAAAATTAAAAACTTTTAATACTATGTGAAGTATAGTTAAATTTATTACATAATTATCATGAAAGTATACAATATTCTAAAAACTTGTCTCACATGTATAAAACCATCTAACTAATACGAATATGGACTTATACAATAAATGGTCAATATACCATATAAGCCTTATAAATAGACTACCAGAACAATGGAAATACTAGTGTCTTAAAATCTACTAACAATTTATAAGCTAGAATATAAAATATTAACATTCCCAACATTAGGAACTACCAACCCTTGGAGAAAGGTTCCAAGCTTCTTCAATCGACCGTTCTTAATCTGATCTGTCAATGGCGGACCCTACATATTTAGTAACATAAAGTATAGGGTTATAAGACCATTCTAAGTATGGGTATAATTCAGATAACATTTACGGCCATTCCATGAAAAATGAATCATTTATCATTTCTTTGGAAACATGAGAAGTCATATGAATATCTTCAATGCACATACCGCATAGAACATTTACAAAGTTTAGGATTTTATCAACATACAACATTGAGTAGAATCAAAAACATAGTATCATGAGATTCATGTTTAATAGGTCAGATAAACATAACATACCAAACACTTACCGAATTATCCCATCCCAACCTACAAGACAATGGTCAAGTAAAACCCTTAACACCCACACAACCAAGTAGACTTAAGCTAGGAGACCTAAGAACCACTTTGCTTCATTCAACTTGTAACATACGTACTTCATCACTTCATAATAACAATATAACCCCATAACGTATTCATCATAATAACCAACCCCATATAGAGTAACATCAGTTTAATAAACAATCTATCTGATGTTATTCAAAGTACATATGAACAATCTCCTAGGACTTCCCTTATAGTCAATTTGTGCAATGTCAAGGTAGAGTCCTCAATACCTTTACCTATACTAAGTAGCCCTCTGCTGAGTCATCCTTAGTCAATGTCCCTTTACTTGTCTTTCTTATACGTGGTGGGAACAGTGACCTTAACCTACATATACCATGTAGAAAAACTGGAATCCGTGTCATCAAACCCCTCAACCGAAAGAAGGTGGTCTATCGCCTAGTAGAACAAAACATTGAGATAGCATTTCTTTTCTAGTGATCCACAAGCTTAGTATCCTTGTGGGTGGAACCTAGTTTCACGACTAGGGAGAATGTATAAAGAGAAATACAGTTACCATATTACATGAAGGACCATCTATCTCCCGATCTATGCATATGTGAACCTACCTTCCAACTAGGGAAGGGACCTCTCATATCTAGTTCATCGTGCTTTGCTTAAGTCCCTTTTATGAATAACCTTTAAAGTGTGTTATATCATAAACTTATCATAGGTCATAGGAGATTAAATCCTTGTATAAATATGATCATGAGATCTTTAGGATTATATAAGAATTTCCTTTATTCATAACCCTTCATATGCGAGATTAACATAACATAATCACCTTGTGTAAAGCATAAAAGAGCATATCATAAACTTGCATTTTCGTATTTTTATCATGATCTCAAATTTTGCGCATGTTCATAGACAAACATATATTAATAGAAACAACATTTGTAATTCATTAAAATATTATCATCATTCATAGGCTAACACAAACATCATAGAGAAATCACAACTTTAGAAGACTTACTTCTTGCTTCCAAGCACCTTATTCAAGAACTTACATTCAATTTTCAATAATCATAATAATAACATAGTGTGATACTCAATAGCATAGTCAATACCATTTCTTCAAATCATATGCAAGAGCAATTCATAAATTAGGATAAGGGAACGGGTCATTAAAGAGTTAATTCAAGTTTAAGTTTCAACCAGAACGTTTACATATCATCAAGTAGTAGATACTACCCAATAAAGACTATTATTTAGGAAGAGATCATGTATAACACGAGATTCAATTATTATTAATCAAATACTCAACAATTCGTGTGAAATCAACCATAGAAAAGAATTATTTTTCATCGAAAGTCATAAATCTAGAGTTAGGAAGAAAATCCGTTTTGTAGAGTAAAAAGCTTAGAAGTTTGAATTCTTAAAGACCATATTTAAAAGGACCTCCTTGGGGAAAGGAATACCAAGAGTAAAAAACCCATACCTTAAAGATGATGAATCCATGAAAATTTGATTGGAAACCTCGAAGTTTTCGTCTTCTTCCTTAAGCTCTTCTTGTTCTTCAATTGAGTTTCGGGAAATGAGAGTGTTTCTTGTGAGACATGGGAAATAGGTTTGAATCTGATTTCGATGTGTAAAAAGTGGTATAAAGCTTACATAATATCCATATATAGTAGTCCTATGAATTATACAAAAGAACCTTTACTTAAATGGGTCTTTTTTTTGAAGTTAAATTACCAAAAATCCGACTCTAACGAATTTGGGAAGTGACTGCACGTCGGGGAGCCAATATCCATTATTTTTCTAAATTTTTGGGTTGAGGCAGTGAGGTTCATGTCATACTCACGTCGCGAGGGTGCCCCTCACATATTGAGGAAGTACACCTCGTGAGGACCGCGCGTCGCGCACCTTTTTCTCCAATTCTGCTTGGCAGCCTGCTCACCGATATTTGGGTCCTCTCCAAGGACCCTTAGGTTGGTCCTTGGGGTGTCATTACTGGACGTTTGGAACCTTTGTACGACATACTACCTATAGAAGGTCTCTTTTAAAGTTTTGATCTCATTTGACACCTTGAAATCATCACCAAACATACGAACGTCAACTAGTTCAAATTAGTCAGTTTTCGGATGTCAAGTTCTTTCTTTGTTGTTTTGGTTCTAACCTTATCCAAATGAACTTACTACATTAATACAGGGCTGGAAATATCATTTTAAACATTATTTAATAGATTAAGCTCTAGTCTAAGTCATGGTATTACTAGAGTGTTACATTAACCCCCTCGCCCTAGGAACATTCTCCCCGAATGACACTAAAATCTTTTGGAGGGTAAGGAATAGACTCAATACTAGACTCCCAACCAACACAATCATAAAAATTATAATGACTACTTCACAACTCCTTTCAACACAAACCTTAACATTACACATAGCACTCAATTCATGAGGCCCACATAAGAGCTTAACATTTCATAACACATAATGAGGAATTTCATATCACATCCATATGAGCTCACAATAAATCAAAGAGTTACAATGCTATCATTCTTATCAAGACAACAACAAAACAAAAAAATCTCAAGAATACACATGCACAGAGAGTTCATATAAGCGCAAGAATAGAGTCTGAAAGCTTATTCTTAAAATTCTAGTTGGTACAACGTTTACCAAAATATGAACCTAATTAGTAGAAAGTCAATTCATGTTATTAAATTAATTTTCTTTAATTAAGAGGAATATTTACATCAAGGAGTAAAAAGATTGAGGGTCAGCTGAACTCTGTTGCTTCAAGCCTCCCATTTTTGTGCAACCCTCGACAAATGATCTCCATGACTTTTGCAACGGCAACCTCCTTGCTCCTCAACTTCTTGACTTGGCGAGCTAGGATCTCAACCGAAACCTCTTCATAAGAGAGGTTCTCATCAACCCATTAACATTCGATAGGCAGAATTGATATCGGGTCGCCTATGCATTTCTTGAGCATAGTAACATGAAATACCGGATGAAGTAAAGCTAGTTTACTAAGTAGTTTAAACCCATAGGCAACCTTCCCAATTTTATTGTAAAACCTCATAGGGAACAACATACTGGGGACTTAATTTCCCCTGCTTACCAAACCTCATCACCCCTTTCATAAGTGAAATCTTCAAGTAGACATGATCACCTATTTCAAACTCAAGGTCTCTTCTTCTATTGTCGGCATAAGACTTTTGCCGACTATAGGTTTTGTTTAATCCATCTCTTATAATTCGAATACTCTCTATAGCCTCATAGATAATCTCTGGAAAAAGAAGTGAGGACTCACGAACCTCAAACAATCCAACTGGATACCTACATCTTCTACCATAAAGAGCTTCACAAGGTGCCATAGATATGCTTGAATGATAGCTATTCTTGTAAGAGAATTCAATCAAAGGTGGACGATCATCCCAACTTCCTTTGAAGTTAATAAAACAGGCTCTTAACATGTCTTCAAGGGTCTGAATGGTACGTTCTGCTTGACCATCCGTATGAGGATGAAATGTGGTGCTAAGTTTCACTTGAGTACCTAAACCCTTTTGAAAATCCTTCCAAAAATGAGAAGTGAATTGGGCTCCTCTATCTGAAATGATGGAAAAATGAATCCCAAGAAGACTCATAATCTCATTAATGTAGATCCTTGCAAAATATTTGGCAGTATAAGTAGACATAACAGGAAAAAAATAGGCAGATTTGGTCAAGCTATACGCATAACCCATATAGAATCATTTTGCTTTTGGGTTCACGCCAACAACTACAAAGTCCATATTGATGGCTTCCCACTTCAAAGTAGGAACATCCATGATCTGGTTTAGGCCACCCGGTTTTATGATGCTCTGCTTTAACTTGTCGACAATTTATACACTTAGCAACAAATATTGCTATGTCCCTTTTTAAATCATCCACCAATAGACCTCTATAAGGTAATGATAAATTTTGGTGGCACCCTAATGTATAGAATACTGAGAACCATGGGCTTATTATAGAATTTCATTTCTCAAATCCTCAAAATCGGGTACACATAATCACCCTTGGTACCTAAGAACACCATCCCCCATTGGGGGAATGACTCATTGTGCTACAAAGTATCGATTCCTTCAAATCCATCAATAGTGGATCAAGGTGCTGCTTAGATTTCACCTCCACCACTAATAATGAATCGGAGTTATGATGGACCATGAAACCACCATTTGGAGAATCTTCTAACCGCACACCTAAACAATCCAACCTATGAACATATTTCACAAGTTTTTTCTTCTCTTCTTCCACATGAGACACAGTACTCATAGTTATTCGACTTATAGCATCCGCAACCACATTGGCCTTTCCAGGGTGGTAAAGCACACTTATGTCTCAATCCTTCAACAATTCTAACCATCTTCTTTGTCGGAGATTTAACTCCTTTTGTGTAAACACATATTATAGACTTTTATGGTCAGTAAACACATCAACATCAATACCATACAAATAATGTCTCCATATTTTCAAGGCAAAAACTACATCAGCTAACTCAAAGTCATGTGTTGGATAATTCTTCTCATGAACCTTGAGTTGCCTAGAAGCATAAGCTATCACCTTGACATGTTTCATGAGGACACATCCCAAGCCCACTCTGAAGACATTACAATACACTACAAAGCTTTCATTACCTTTTAGTAAGGTCAATACCAGAGCGGAGGTAAGCTGATCTTTCAACTCTTGAAAACCTTTTTCACAAGATTCCAACCACTCAAACCTCACCTTCTTTTGGGTCAAATCTGTCAAAGCAGAAAGAATGGATGAAAATCTATCAATAAACCTTCTATAATACCAATCTAAACGCAAGAAACTTCTTATGTTTGTGGGAGTCAAAGGTCTAGGACGATTTCTGACCGCGTCTGTCTTCTTCAGATCAACCTCTACACCATCACCAGAGATAATATGGCCTAGAAAAGAAACTGATCTCAACGAAAATTCACACTTCCTAATTTTGGCATAAAGTTGGTGTTCTTTGAGGACTTCCAAGGCCAACATCAAGTGACTTTCATGATCATTTTCATTTTTGGAGTATGTCAAAATATTATCAATGGACATAATCACAAATGAGTCAAGGTAATCTCGGAAAACTCTATTCATTAGGTCTATAAATGTCGTCGGGGTATTTGTTAACCCAAAAGACATAACTAGAAATTCATAGTGACCATATCTAGTTTGAAAAGCTGTTTTGGGAACATCTTCGCCTCTCACCCTAAGTTGTTGATATCCCGACTATAAGTCAATCTTGGAAAATAAACTAGCACCTTAGAGTTGATCAAATAGATCATCAATCCGAGGGAGAGGATACTTGTTCTTCATGGTTACCTTTTAATGTTGGCGATAATTGATGCACATCCTAAAAGACCCATCCTTCTTCTTAAAAAACAAGACTGGAGTACCCCATGTAGAGATACTAGGTTGAATGAAACCCTTGTCTAATAAATCTTCAAGTTAGAGCTTTAACTCTTCCAATTAAGCCAGACCCATCCTATAGGAAGGAATTGAAATGGGATTCATATCCGGTAATGAATCAACAAAGTCAATTTTTCATTTGGAAGGAACTCCTCGACGGTCATTAGGAAAAACCTCAGTGAATTCACTAACTATTGGGACTGACTCAATAAAAGGAGTTTCACATTATAGGTCTTTAGCCCTCACAACATGGTATAGACAAGCCTTGGCTTTCATATTACAAGAATTCAACCAGGAAATAATTTTACCCCTTGGCTTAGAATTTCCCCCCTTCCACTCAACAGTAGGTTCATTAGGGAATTGAAACTTCACTACCCTTGTTCTACAATCTATGGAAGCAAAGCATGCATGAAGCCAATCCATAGCCAAGATGATATCAAAATGAAACATGTCAAGTTCTACCAGATCAGCAAGAGTACTCTATTAGGCAACATTACAAGACATTTCCTATAGACTTTTTTTGCAACCATAGAGTCACTTATTGGGGTACAAACTGCTAAGGGTTCAATCAATACATGGGGAAGTACATCAAAATTCCTAGGTACCAAAGCTGTAACAAACTAATGTTTAGCACCAGGATCAAGAAATGCATAAACATTAACAGAGAAAACTTGTTACATACTAGTCACAACGTCGGGAGAGTTATCTTGTTCACCCCTAGCCTTAAGTGCATTGAAATGGTTCGTTTTTGGAGCTTCAAAGCTAGGACCGCGTCGTTGAGCTTGTCCATTCCCTTTACATTGACTTCTCACATTAGGACAATCTTTCACCATATGGCCATCTTTACGACAAACCATAGAAACTATTATTCCCAATAAGACATTCACCCACATATTTCTTACCACACTTACAACAAGTTTGTCTTTCTTTTAGTTCATCAACATTTCTCCCCTTTTTAGGTTTATCATTAGAACATCTGTCATTCCGATTCTCAGAGAAATAAGAAGAAACTGTATTTGAAAAGCTCTTCTTGAACTTAGGCTTGTCTTGCATATCAAGCCAAATCTAAGGAGAACTACTTTCAAACGACCTTGCCTTCTTAGCTTCCCTATTTTTCTTCCTTATATGACTATCCTCAACCTGTTGAGCATGAACCTCAATATAGAAAGATCCATATTATCATGAAGAATAGTTGCATGACATTCTTGTTTAATCTCTTCGAACACGCCCGCTACAAAATGACTCATCTAATCCATATCATTCGAAACCAAAGAGGAATCATATTTTGACAAATTATTGAATTTCAAGGAGTATTCCTTGCCTTTCATACCTTCTTGACAAAGGTTGATGAACTCCTCTACCTTAGATTCTCTTTGCTCCCTTGGGAAGAATCTGTAAAAAAAAGGAATTATATGCTAAAAGACACATAGTGTCACAGCTCTAGAGACCTGACATAAGAGAATCAAGAAAAGAAATGTTTCCAAGTCGTCACATAGCCTCTAAATTATAATTGCGGCGCGCTTCACATGCATGAACAATTTACTAGGTAATGTGGTTTAGTGAAACATTGATCCTAAGGATATTTAACCTCATGCTCTGATCAAGCTTGTCACACCCGGAGAGTACACCCCAAATGTGATCGTCGTTGTCATCCTCTCAGAGGACTCAAACAAACCTCTTAGAGGTCGTCATAACATGTCAACAACTAAAATTTACGAAAAATTAATAACTTTTAATACTATATGAAGTATAGTTAGACTTCATACATAATAATCATGAAAGTATACAATATTCTAAAAACTTTTCTCACATGTATAAAACCATCTAAAGAATACGAATTTGGATTGATACAATAAATAGTCAATATTACATATAGGCCTTAATACAATAGAATCCAAAGAACATAATGGAAATACAAGTGTTCTCAAAATCTACTAATATCTTCATAAGCTAGAATATGAAAAGATTGCATCCCCAAACATGAGGAACTACCAACACTTAAAGAAAGAGTTTCAAGCTTCTTTAATCGACGTTCTTAATCTTCAATGGCCGGACCCTACATTTCTAGTAATATAAAGTAATAGGGTTAGTAACACACATATACTAAGTATGGGTATATATACATAACATTTACTGATATGCATGAAAAATAATCATTTATCATTTCTTTTGAAAGCATGCTAAGTCATATGAATGTCTTCAATGCACATACCATAGAACATGTACAAGTTTAGGATTTCATCAACATAAAACATGATTATTATCAAAAACATATTATCACAGATTCATGTTAATATTTCATAGATCATATAAACATGACATACCAAACACTTACCAATTATCCCATCCCCAACCTACAGATACAATGGTCAATTAAAACCCCATATCTAGGAGACCATAAGTAAAACTTTGCTTTATATAACTTGTGCCATAAGTAGACATCACTTCATATGATAATATAACCCAATAAAATATTCATCATAATAAAAAACATCATATAAGAGTTACATCATGTATCAGAAACATATATCTTTGATGTTGTCATATTACATAAGAACCATCTCCTAGGACTTCCCTTAGAGTCAACTTGTGCAATGTCTAGGTAGAGTCTCATACCCCAACCTATACTAAGTAGACTCCTCATGTCATTCTATTCAATGTCCATTTACTTGTCTTTCATTATACATGAGTGAACATTCACCTTAACCGACATATACTATGTGAGCTAAACATGTAATCCGGTGTAATAAAACCCCACACCAAAAGAAGGTGGTCTATTGGACAAAGTATATCCAAACATGACATAGATCTCTAGGTTGATCTACTATCTAGTATCTTGTGGTGGAAACATAGTTCAAGAACTAGGATATGTATTAGACACCTATAGTTCCATATTACATGGCAGGATCTATCTTATGAGATTCATTGTGAACCTACCTTCCAACTAGGGAAGGGACACCTCTCATATCTAGTTGATCGGTGCTTAACTTAAGTCCCTTTTTTGAATAACCTTTAAGTTTTTTTTTTATCATAAACTTATTATAGTTCATAGGAGATTAACTCCTTGTATAAACATGATCATGAGCTCTTTAGGATCATATGAGAATTTCCTTTCATCATAACCCTTTATATGTGAGATTAACATAACATAATCACATACTGTAAAGCATACAAGAGCATATCATAAACTTACATTTTAGTATTCTTATCATGATCTCAGATTTTATATGTTCATAGCCCAACAGATATTCGTAGAAACATCATTCATACTTCATTAGCATATTATCATCATTCATAGGATAACATAAACATCATAGAGAAATCACAAATTTAGAAGACTTACCTCTTGCTTCCAAGTACATTATTCAAGAACTTACATTTAATTTTCAATAATAATAACAATAACGTAGTGAAATACTAAATAGCATAGTCAATACCAACTCTTCAACTCATATAAAAGATCAATTCTTATTGTAGAATAATGGAACGGGTCATTAAAGTATTTATTCAATTTTAGTTCTAACCCAACGTCTACATATCAACAAGTAGGTACAATCCAATCAAGACTACTATTTGGGAAGATATAATGTATCATACGAGATTTAAACATTATTAATCAAATAATAAAACATTCATGTGAAATCAACCATAAAAAACCATTATTTTTCATCGAAAGTCTAAATCTAGAGTTAGGAAGAAACCCCATTTTCTAGAGTAAAAACCCTAGACGTTTGAATTCTTGAAAACCATTTTTAAAAGGACCTCTTGGGGAAAGGAATACCAAGAGTGAAAAAAACATACCTTATAGATGAAAAATCCATAAAAATTTGGTTGGAAACCTTGAAGTCTTCGTCTTCTTCCTTAAGCTCTTCTTGTTCTTCAATGGAGTTTTGACAAAAGAGAGTGTTCCTTGTTAGACATGGGAAATTCATTTGAATCTTATTTAGACGTGTAAAAAGTTGTCTAAAACTTACCTAATATCCATATATAGTCGTCCTATGAATTATCCAAAAGACCCTTTAGTTAAATGCGTCTTTTTATGAAGTTAAATTACCAAAAATAGGACTTTAACGAAACAGGGAGCTGGTTGCGCGTCCTGCGGCCAATTCCCATTATTTATCTGATTTTTTTGGTTGAGGCTGTGAGGTGGGTATCAGCCTCGTGTCTTAAGTCTACCCCTCACATCTTGGAACAGTACACCTCGTGAGGACCGCGTGTCGCTTACTTGTTCCTCCAATTCTGCCAGGCAACCTGCTCACCCATGTTTGGGTCCTCCCCAAGGACTCTTAGGGTGGTCCTTGGGTTGTCATTAACGGAATTTTGGACCCTTTATACTACATAATACCTATAAAAGGTATCTTTACAAGTTTTGGACTTCATTTGATGCCTCAAAACTTCACTGAAACATAAGACTCAACCTAGTGCAATTAGCTAGGTTTCTTTCCAGTCTCGCAGACGTCAAATGTATTTCTTTTGTCTTTTTTTTTTTTTGCTCTAACCTTATACAAATGAGTTTATTACATTAATATAGGTCTGGATAAATATTATTTTAAACATCATTTAATATAATAATCACTAGTCTAAATCATGGCATGTTCAAAGTGTTACAGATCCTCTCTTGGAGTTCATCCATCCTTTCTTCACACAATCAACCTTGATGCCTGAATACACCATCTCCTCCTTGTTCAGAAGTCATTACTTATTGGTTATGAACATTTTCCTTCAATTCAAGAAAAATAGGGCGTTGGTCTTTCTTCTCTTGAACTTCTGACACTAATTTTGATTGAGCCCCATTCATCATCGCTAATCCCCCTTCTGTGGAATGCATTAGACGAACTCCCAATCGTGCAAGTGTATGTGCATCTTTTACTAGTTATTCATTCTCTACCTCAAGATGGACATTACTTCTTGATGCTTATCATGACCAACAACAGTAACCTACTGTTCGAGTGTCTACAATCGTCTATAATATAGATATCTAACCAATTGCTGGAGTTGTATCCCAAGGGAGCGGTTTTTAGAATATGTAGTGAATTAGAATTTTATTATAATTAGTAGTAGCTCAAGAGATTTGCGAATAAAAACATTTTTAATTGGGGGAGCGGGGTGTGGTGACACCAAAGTTTCAAATATCAAAATGGGTTTTTATCACAAAATAGTAAAAAACAATGATATACGCTCAATTTACTTCTCGAACGAAGTAAAAGTGGTCCGCATCAAGTAAAAACCAACTATTGAGGTTGGGATCTTTTCCCAGGATGGACGACATGGTTCAGACTTAACTTATTCTATTATTACTTTCTATTTAGTCAATTAGTTTCCTTTCCCGAAAACAAATAACTAAAGGGTTTTTTTATTAATGAAAGCATAAGCAGCTAACGTAAAGTAAACAAGTAAAGGTTCAAGTTTTTGGAGTTTAACCAAGTAATGAAGTAACTAGGCTAAGTGTTCCCCACAGGCTCCTAACTCGATAATTATAGCATATAACAATCCTTTCATTGTACTTGCATGAAAAGTGATGAGTTGGTATCTCTAAATCCTGGTCATACATCTAAGTATTTCACTCCTTACTTGGTTCGGCTAGTTGTTGCTTTAACTAAACCTTATCTTTACCTCACACTTCGCATCATATTCAATATTAGACTAATTTGTTCTACTTCGTACCAACCAACACTAGCCTATTATACAGTATACCACAAATCTATGTTGATAATTTCTTTTTCCATTAATTTACAATCCTTTGTCCGGCAAGTAGCAATAAGGGCGAGTCTAAAAACGTTGGACATATCCCTAAAAAGACTTCTAAGCGAAAAAAATATCAATACTGCAAACAAACTATTCTAGAATCGTTCTTTTTAGCAATCGGGTTCCTTGTTATTTTATACCTTGTTCCTCACACCCTAGTTATGGAGTATAGTTGACCATTCGAATAATCACACCCTTCAAATAATAATAAATGTAAGAATTCATCACTTACTTTTATGAGAATGAACAAAATCCAGAAATTTAGTTGAATAAATCATGAAACACCAATAATCGATTCTTGAAAAGTAATATCAAATCCCAAAATCGAAAGTTCAATACTAAGACAATAAGACTGAAAATTATCCAAGACTCTCACCCCAAAAATGAGGTTTTACAGACTATTTATAAGAAACAAAACCTAATAAAAGAGGGAAATCTGTTTAAGGAAAAATCTTCCCAAAATGTGTCTGAGTTGACGACCCTCGTGACGGGCCGTCGTGGTCTTCCGTCGCTCCATGCTTAGCTCTTTTTTTGCTGATTTTCTTCATCAACTCTCTGTTACCCTCAATGGACAGTTGTGATGGACCGTTGCAATCACGAAGGTCAGTCGAGGGGCTTCGTTCCACAATATTTAGAATCTTCTGAAGATGGGTATTGAGACTACTCCCTATTAGCATTGACGAATGTACAGGAACGACCGTCGGGACTATGACGGTCCATCGTGCGTTTCCTTAGTCTCATACTTGGTAAGAAATCCCCAAATTCCTTCAGCAACCATTATCTTCTCACGATGGTTGACCCTTATGGACCGTCACAGCCACACGAACTATCGTGGGGTCGGTGTGGGTCACTTCTACAATTTCATGCTCAAAATCGTTGTGTTCTCCATTGGACAGATTTCCTGGAAATAAATAGAATACTACAGCAAAAATCAATACAAAAAGGCTTTAGACACACACTAAACTTAAGGAAAAGGAAATTAAAGTACCATGAAAACACGGTACATCAATACCCTCAACATAAATTCGTTGTTTGTCCTCAAGCGATGCCCTATGGTTCACTACAAAATATTTGTACAAGAGTATCCGTATTTTAGCTTTCTCAATCATTTGGCTATTAATCCTGATTATTCTCATTATGTTCATGTATGCTATAACTATTAGGCTTGAATTATTGAATTAGACCATGGCATAGACTAACCACAAACTGACACCAATCCTCTTCGATCTCTTACCTAGGTGCTAAATTTTCCGGTATTGTGTCCTCGCTTCAAAATAACATCCTCATTTTTCACATATTAATTCAGTTTGAGTATAAGCATAACTTTTCAACACTAGCTCTCATAACAACTTCACAACTCAATTACACATATTTCCATAGGCTTGCCCTTATTTTAACTGCTTTAAGTTCACCATAACAACTATTAGGATGACAATAGGACTTTCTTAACTTGTAACATAGACTCAGGGACAGGTAGGGTATATTTAGGTATATTTTAGTGGTTGTTTCCCTCCTTGACATCTCCTAGCTCCTACCTTTTTCCGGTTATTTCACCCTAATTTCTCAAATTTCTCAAATTTTTTTTATCTTGTTATTCTCCCTTTCTTCTCCTTATGTGTAAGTGACTATTCTTTTTCTTGTCTTTATTTTGTTTTAACTCTTGAGTAACTTTTGTTTTGTTCTTTCTTCATATTTATTTTTTGAACCCCATTTTCCAGAGTATTCCTAATAATATCCACCCACAACTCATGGCTTTGCCATGAGTCAAGACACGGTTGTTTTCTGCATTATGCTTTTTGGCATAAGCTGAGGTGTACATGTCCAAGGAAGGACCAAGGCCAACACATTGTTCCCAGAAAAGATCAGATGGGGCGAAGAAGAAAGATCTATTTTAAGGTCAAACTATTTGGATCAATAACATATTACTTTGATTAGTTTTTTCTATTATTTTAGGCTAAATATTGACTATTTCGAACAAAGTCCTATGTTCCTTTCCTAATTGTCTATTACGACTTACTTTTAGCAGGAATAACCAGGCAAGTTCTAGCTCAGCACCAATGGTGGAATATTCAAATTGTCCTCAATCTCACTTGACATCTCATTACTCTACTAGATTATCAAACACCTAGTTCGAATATCAGATTTAGGTTCATGTCATAGTGTATCTCTATGTCATACTGAGAGCCACACATTTATCAGTTACTTTGCTTAGTCATGCATCATTTTCATTACATTAGGATATCATTTCTATTTTAGCCATCATGCTTCAGAGTCATACTATGTACACGAGATATAGACATTTCGATTCAACAATAAATATAATCAGTCTCTTGGGGGAAAAAGATACAGGCAAGAAAACATAAAAAGTGAATCGTGAGTTGGGCTACTCAGACTTCACACTATCACTCACTTCCCATTTACCGACACCCCTAACAAAAAGATATGCAATTGTCCCCAATGCATAAACAAATCTAAAATAATAGAGATGTAGGTGAAGCAAACCTGAGGCGCAAAGCACTGAAGATCAACAAGCTGGTGTGTCCGATGTCCCATTTACAGGTTTTGATGCAACGAGTCCCCATTGACGGTCCTCCGCAAGCTCGACGGTTTGTTATGGGGGTCCATCATGTGTGACCTAACTTAGAAAATTTTAAAAATCATACATGGGCACGACGGATGCTTGTGACAGTCCGTCGCAAGCATGATGGTCCGTCGATGTGATACCTGCAAATTTAACACCCATTAAGTTATTCTTTCTGTATTTTTTGGACACTTTTTTGGACACAGACCCTAAACTATGCTCTAGCCAACACTTTTAACAAAAATGAAAAAAAAAATATTTAGACGGGACGTTTAAGGAAATAAAATCAAAGAAACATGCAACTATAACCAGAAAATTATTTGATGAACGAACAAGTTCGGTAGGACGATATCGCTAGCCTGATAATTCGCAGAATATGTGAACCACGGAATTAAAGTCTTAAGAGGCGGCCAATACATGCTCATCGGGGAAAGTATCATCAATTGTAGTCTTATCTCCCTACTCTTTCATTGCTTCATCTTATAAACGGGACAAGTGATCAGCAACTTGGTTTTAGGTCCGATTTCTATTAATCACCCCAATGTCAAATTCTTGCAATAGTAATACCCAAAAAATCAAACTCGGTTTCGCATTCCGTCTTTGCAATCAAATATCTCAAAGCAGAATAATCAGTATGCACTATAACCCTAATGCCAAGCAAATAGGAGAGAAATTTCTCAAGAGCAAATACTACTGCGAGGAGCTCTTGCTCATTCACGGTGTAGTTTTTTTGGCCTTCATTTAGGGATTTACTAGAATAGTAAATGGGGAGTAAAGGAATTTTTTTCCCCTTCTTGCCAAATGACCACACCTAGATCAACCCTACTAGCATTTACACATTACCTTAAATGGCTTTGCTCCAATTCCGGGACGAATAATGATAGGTGTAGACACCAACTTTTCTTTCACTCACCAAGCCTAAAGACGGATTCATCAAACTAAAATTTACAACTCTTTCTCATCACTGCAAAAGGATGCACAATTTTGAAAAATCCTTGATGAACCCCGGTAAAACCTGCATCCCCAGAAAGCTTCTCCACCTTTTACAGAGATAGGTGGGGGCAGTCTCTCTATCCTTCAAACTTAAGCTCATCAACCTCTTTAACCTTCCTCTGAATGCGATGACCAATTCAATCCCTATTCACCATGAAGTGCTTTTTTCCTTCCCCAATTTAGTCTAGAATTACAATCTTCACACATCTTAAGTGAACCTCTTACAAATGACTCAAACAAACTCGCTCAAGGAGTCACCAACTCATAGTATCCTCCACCATATCGGAGTAATATAGACTCATACTCTCTGACATGGTTGCGGGTGGAATGCAACAACCCAAACGAACATTCCTCTTGAACTCAAAGGTCCCCATATAGACAAGTAAGGTGGTTTTTCCCTCTTGATCTTCCGGTGCATAGAAAATCTGATTATACCACCACCCCTATACCCATCAGAAAATAAGTACCACCCCTTTCAGGCAGTTCCTATCCAACATCTGATCCAATGAAGGGCATAGGAAAATTGTCCTTTTCGGATTTAATTTTCCGTAAATCCTACACACCCTCCAACTAGTCCACCGATCTCATTAGAACAAGCTCATTTTTCCTCATTGGGGACACAATCATTCCCCCTTTCTTATGTACCACATTGAACAAGCAGACCCAACTACTATCAGCGATTGGATATATCACTCTGGTATCCAACAACTCAATAATTTCTTTCTTCACTACCTCTTGCATAGGTTGATTTAGACGTCTATGATGCTCAATACTTGGCTTATAATCGGGAATGACTTGAATTTTATGAAAACAAATGTCGGGATGGATCCCAATAATATCCGTAATAGTCCACCCAATAGCTCTTTTGAACCTTTTTAACACTTTCACCAAACTTTCAACTTGATGTACATTCAAATCTAATGCAATAATAACCGGCAAAGTATCATCTTTTCCAAAGAATACACACCTCAGTTGAGTTGGTAGAGGCTTTAAGTTCTAATTTTGGAGCCTCCTCAATAGACGGTTTCGTGGGTGGGGATTTGCGATGTTGCATATCTAAATCAAATTTCTTTGGTTTAAAACAAACATTACCTCGATCAAGTGCCGCGAGGTATTCAAATTGACCCATACTCTTCAATGCCATCACTATCAAAATTCATGATCACTGCCACCAATGCTTCTACACCAGACGCTCTTTCAATTTACCTCAGATGGACTCTTTCACTGTATTAGATATAGCAGATACACAATTGGAGGGTCACCACCCCTCCTGCTTATGAACACACAATGTTTGAAGGTACTTCTATATTGTTCAAACCATAATTTCATCTTCCCTTTTTCCATATCAACCAAGGCTGCTACCGTACAAGGAATGGCCTCCCCAGAATAATGGACCTTTGAAATTCGACCTCCAATCAGAATTACAAATCGGTTGGAAATATGAAGACTCTCACTTTTACTAGCCACATCGTGAGTATACTAATGGGTCCTTTTTTAACTTTTACCGTTTGATCTGCCATTAAGTAGCCGCATCACTTGGTGCTTGGGTCACCCAAACCCACTTCTTGTAATCGAGAGGGGCCATAAATTTATGCTTTCCCCAAGATCACATATGCTTTCGCAAAGTGTAATAACCGATTGTAACAAGGTAATAGTGAAAGCCACCCGATCTTTTTTCTTTTGCACAAGGCTCTTGTAACAATAGTCACACAAGTGTTGGCAATTCTATAATCATCCCTCAAAAGTGACTAATCTTTTCTTCGTACTAAATCGTTCATGAACGTGCATAATCGGGCATTTGTTCAAGACTTTACCACAGGAACTTGAATAGAAAGTTGTGTTCAACAACAACAACATCGTTATAAAATGTCGTTATTTACCTCCTCCTATCTTTTTTACTAACTTTTTGTGGGAAACGGAGGTGATGTCTAGGCATGGGTCAACCTTTTGGGGCAACCTCACATCTTTTACTCATTTTATCGTCTAACTCACGAGTCTAACCTCCACCACTATATCATCATCTCTTATGACCTTTTCTCCACCCGACGACATAGGTGGGTCATGGTTTGCTAACCACCCATCTAAGTGATTGACATACAGTGCCCATCATTTTTAGGATTTTGGACAGTGTTGCTACGAAGAGTGCCCGGTTGCCGTGTGTTCACACTTGCAGACAATTGGGCCATTTGCAACTCAAGACGCTTAATCAAGATTGTATGAATATTAAATTTCTACCCTATACCCGCTAAGTCATTCCTTAACTCTTTATTGTACTCATCACTAGAATCGAACCTCCTCATCATTTTATGCATCATATCCTCAACTCGCGCCATACTTCCTCCACCATCCCTAGGAGCAAGTTCACAATTTTAAGTTGGAACATAGGGCCCACACCTATCATTTATGTTACCATAGTTACCCCGGTTTAAGTTGTTATTGTGGTTGTAATTCCCATCTCGAACATAATAGCGCTCACGGTTATAATTACCATAGTTTTGGCCTTTGTTTCCTTGACCTTGGCGCCAATTCTCCTGATTGGATCCTTGGGCGTTCGGTCGGAAACCCCCCGTCTGATCATTCACCGCATAGAAGTCCTCATCATAGTAATATTCATCATTTGGCGGTGGTGGATTAGACAAGTAGTTCACCGCATTTACCTATTCCGCACCCCCAGCAACATATTTCAACACCAACCCAAGCTCGGTTCTCATTTGAGCCATCTCCTCACTAAGATCATTTGCGACTGAGTTGTGTGCCGATTGGACTGCGAAGGTGTTTCTCCCAGTATTTGACTTCCTAGTACTCCAAGCTTTATTATTTCGAGAGATTTTCTCTAACTTTTGAGCAATCTCGGCATAACGACACTCCCCATAAGAACCACCCATTATCGTTTCCAACACCGCTTTGTTATTATCATCTTGTCCCCGATAGAAATACTCTTTCAGAGACTCGTCATCTATGCGGTGATTTGGGACACTTCGCAAGAATTATGTAAACCTATCCCAAGAACTGCTAACTGACTCTCCGGGTAATGACATAAAGTTGTTCACTCTGTCTTTGTGGTTTAGTTTCTTAGACACCGTGTAGTAGACTGCTAAGAAAGCATCCCTCAGTTGATTCCATGTGAAGATTGAGTTATAGGGGAGCGCAGAAAACTAGATAGCAGCCTCTCGCGTCAGTGAGAGATGAAAAACTCTTAGTCCGATTACATCCTTATTCAAATCGGGCCTCCCTACATAACTTTTGCACACTACTTTTACCTTAGTGATGTGGGCATGTGGATCCACAGAAGTTAACCCTTAAAACAGACCTCTGGCAGTAAGCATTTGCATCAGACTACTAGTTACCACAAAAGTGTGGCAGTGTGGTAGAGGGGGAAAGACGAGTGGTCTATTAGAGTCTGTGATATTTTCATAGCCCCTATAGTACTCTTTAGGGGGTGGAGTGGAAGGTTGTGTCTGTATTTCACCTTCCCCACGAATATCAGGTAATACAGGGTCATGAGCATGACCAATGGTGGCATTTGCGGGTCGAACTCATCACCTTCGATGCCCAAATATTGATTCATTCTTCTTAAAGTACTCTCTAGTTTGGGGTCAGGTTCAACTACGGGTATTCCTCTACTTCGTGTGTTTGACATACAAGGAAGATAGACTTGATAAAGACAAAAAGAAAAAGAAAAAGTAAAATTAGGAATATGTTTACTAAATTTCGGTGGTAAGCTTAAAGTTAAACTAAAATCCACTTTCCACGGCAGCGACGCCAAAATTTGATATGCTCAAATTTACTTCTCGAAATGAAGTAAAAGCGGTCGCATCATGTAAAGAACCTAACTAGTGAGGTTGGGATCGTTGCCACGGCGAAAATGGGTTGCACACAAAATAAACTTTATTCTATTATTACTATATTTAATAATTAATTTCCCAAAACAAATAAACTAAAGGGTGTTTTGATAATTAAATCAATTAGCTAAATTAAAGTAAACAAGTGACAGGGTTTCAAGTATTAGAGTTTTAATCAGTAATGAGAGTACTAGGTGCGTAAGTGTTCCCCATAAGACTCCTAATTACGTAACCTAGGTACACAATCATTTCATGTATCTGCAGGCAAAGGTAAGTTTTAGGTACTCTAAAATCCTTACCGAATCGAGAATTTCAGTCTGCACTTGGTCGGGTAGGTGTGGTGTTGCTTTACTAAATCTTTCTTCAACCCTTTTTCGGTATAGGTGGTGTTGCTTACTAAATCTTATCTTTTACTCATATAAGGCATCATATTCAATATTTTGACTAGTTTTTACTTGTACCAACCAACACTAGCCTATTGAATATTATACACTAAATCTAATGTTGATAATTTCTTTTCCTATTATCTACCTCCTTGGTCCGGCCAGTCAATATAGAGCGAGTTCGTATTGTTCACCAACCGTTAAAAAGACTTTAAAGAAAAATTTAAGGTGAAAAAAGAAAATTACAATACATGCAATACCCTGTTGCTAGAATCCGTTATTTTAGCTAGGTTTTACCCTTGTTATTTACCCCTTGTTTCCAAAAACCATAGTTTATGGATTAGTTTTTTTCCATGCTAATAAATCACACAATTTCATAATATAATGTAAAAATTCATGCACCGTACTTTATAAGAAAATGAACTAAATCCCCGAAATTACTTGAATAAAGTTACAAAACACTAATAATCGATTGCAGAAAAATAATATCAAATCCCAAAATCAAAAGTTCAATACTAAGACAATAAAAATGAAAATTATCCAAGAGTCTTACCCCAAAAAGGAGGTTTTTCGGACTATTTATAAGAAATAAAACCTAGTAAAAGAGGGAAATCTATTGAAAGAAAACTCTGCCCAAAACGCGTCAGGGTCGACGACCCTCGTAACGGACCGTCATGGTCTTCCATCGCTCCATACTTAGCTCTTCATCAACTCTTTATTACCCTCGAATTCACCCGCGACGGACAGGTGTGAAGTACGGACCGTGGCAAAGCACGATGATCCAAGCAAGGGAGTCGTTCCACGCAACTTAGAATCTTCCTGAAGGTTGGTCTAGGACTACTCTCTGGTTATATGCGAATGTCAGGACAAGACCTTTGTGGCCTATGACGGTCCGTCGTGACTTTCGTAGTTCCACACTTGGTCAGAATTTCTCAACTTTCTTCTGCAGCCATTGTCTTCTCATGACAATTGACACCTACGGACCCTCACAATCATGACAGACCGTCGTAGAGTCCGTCAATGGTCACTTCTACAGTTTAAGCTCAAAATCTGCGCGTTCTCCTTTGGACAGATTTCCTAGAAATAAATAGAAAACTACATATAAAATCAATATAAAATGATTTTAGACACACACTAAACTTAAGGAAAAAGCATTGAAAGTACCGTGAAACCATGGTACATCAACAACAATAAATAACAAGAAAATCATGTGTGGGAAAAAGGTCTTTGGTGTGACTGCAATACACATTGAGATAGATAGTTGGGTACATGCTTTCGATAGGAATTTTGGAAGATAATAGTGATTAGGTTAATCTTTAGATGAAGATAAGTTCTCTTTCGAGCAACTTATCCCGTTTCAAGTGCGCAAGTCTCGGACACGAATTTGCCGCATGAAGTTCATCCTATGCCTTAACCCACTCACTGTTTCCAGATGAGTGTTATGATATGGGAATAGGGTTTACCCTCTTGGCTGCCCTCATGTCGGCCCGCTCCTTATGCAATCAATCTAACGGACATAGTTTCGGGAACTCCCTCTCATGCTATCCAATAATACATGGGTGGTTTGGTATTTTAAACTAAAAATCCATTAATAAACCGCAACCACTAGGTGAAATCGCCTTTAAAATATATCAAACCTATCAACAAACAAGACCGAACAATAATATCAACTCCTATATGCTAAATCACACTGTTGACACCAAATTTTGTTGTGATAGATTTAAAATTACTACTTTATGAGTATTTTATTTAATATAGTTCAAAATACATGTTATGTCATTTTAATGCAATTTGTGGATAATCATCTTTTTTCTCAAAGTATTAGGATTTTTATCGCTTGTTCTGGTTATATTATTTTGTCACAACTAGATGTTCAAATATTTGTTTATTTTGTTTTATAAAATCATTATTTTTGTTAAAATGCATTTTTTACATGTAATTCACTACGTTAATTACGTTATTTCATATTCATTTTTTTTGTGGTACATTGTTAATATAAATTTTGATATTTTTCGCATTCTAAATATTCATTCAAATCTAATACATTTGTATACACATCAACAATTTTTGGGTCACAATTAACACCATAGCTTAGACCCATTTTTAATAATTCCTATATGTAGAACATCTTACTCAATAGATTAAGGGATGGATAAGAATTTAAGGATTATTTTACATGATTTTATTGTTCATTATTATCCGGTGGCAGGTCACCGAAGTTTTACATAAATACGGCGAGTCAACCCCCAAATCCCCATTTCGTTTTCCCAATTTTTGGGTAAACTACAATTTTTCCACCAACATCCATGAATTTTGGAAACTAGCTTCTCTCTTCCATTTCCTTTTCCATTTCTTACCAGCAACCATGACCACCCAAAAACTCGTTTTCTTTTATTTTTCCGACAAATAACCAGCCCTCAACCCCCCGTTCTTTCTTCTCCGTTCTCCCTAAATAAACATCCAAACCCATGATAACATCCAGACACCCCCATACCTCAAACCTTCTTAAAATCCCAAACAAAAACCGAACAAAACTCCATGCTCTTTTCTATCTCCGGCAAGGAGCTCCAAGCTCTCATGAACAGGAGCAAGCCAACAACTCTTAAATCCTCTCTTCTCCTCCTCTTTCTGCCAGCAAATAACAACCAAAACCTCTTTGTTTCTTCCCATTTTTCCAGCTAAGCTCCGATGAACCGGAGCTAAAAGAACCAGTCCCTTCCCCTTTTCCCTTTTCAATTTTTGTTTGGATTTGCAGGTGTTTATACCATTAACTCCGGCGAAGCGAGCAAAACTGCAAGTTACCAGAGATCAACAACATCAATAACAACTGAACAAATCAGTGAGCCAAACGCCAAGCAGATCCGGTGAAATCACAACATCACTCCATCGATGAGCTCTTTTTAGCAAAAACTCTTGTAAGTTATTATCTGTTTACCTTTTAATATAAAAATTGTGTTACAGGTGTTTTGTATTTTCAAAATCTGCTCTATTTTGATTATATTTTTTGTATGTTATTTATTAAAAATATGTGTTGCGGTTTTTATGTATTTGAAAATTATTTTCCGTTTTTTATGGACAGAGCTTCAACTCCAAACACTTATTTTTTTCTTGGTACCAGATTGTATGTTTTGATATTTTCCAGTAGATTTCTCTTTTATTTAACCTTATTCTGATCCTATTTTATTTTAGTTTATTTTTAGTGATTCACTATTTTAGATAGTATATTATTTTATTTATCTTTCATTCATTGATGACAACTAGTTGATGTTTGTTTTATTTATGATTGTTGTTATAGATTTTTTTAATATCTTATTTTTATTTTGTTAAATGTTTTATATTTGTTTTTAGAAATTTTCCGGTGAATCGTTTTGCCCCCATTTGTTACTATTGATGTTGTTATTGAATATAAAATTGTTGTTTGACGGAGTTAAGTTGTATTGAGGGAATCTTTTTGTCTCAATCAATCAAGAATTCTCAATAAAAGACCATTCTCTTCCATTTATGATGATTTCGCCGCCAGTCCTTCTCAATCGACCGAGCCTTTTTTTAACTTTAACTACATGAATTTTATTGGAGTTGTTGGCCCAGTACTCATTTTGTTTGAGGTTAATTTAGATATTTTGGGTTTTATTGAATTGTTTTATGTTAAATTGGCCAATGATAAAAAAAATCGTCGGTTTTAGAGGTCTTTTAATTTTTAAAAGTCGGAAATTTAGTATAGGTTTATATATTTTATATGTTAAAATACACCGATGAAGGAATTACAGTCCATTTCCAAGACCTTTCATGTTAATATGATGGATTTTTATTTTTAAGTTGTTATTTCTCTTATTCAATTTTATTCATATTTATTTATTACTAACACTTTTACTAAGTGTTTTTACCGGTACTCGAAGGTGCTTTACAATCGAGTTATTCGAATTGTACTCTGTTTCATTATTGTATATTGTTCACGATAAGCAAATTAAGGCCGATTCCTATATTACTGTTTAGCATATTACATATGTATATTGTATGATTATTTTATTTGTACATTATTTTATCCTCCTGTATTTGAAAAAAATGAATTCTGTCGTGACCCAAATTTCTGGATTCCGAAGGATGACTAACCCTTTCCTTCTGAATAATTTGAACCCTTTACCTAGAATCAATTGGTTTCGTAGACATTTTTAAAATTAATTTATTAATTGGATTCCTACTTTTCCAATAAAATTAGGTGGCGATTCTGTTTTCCCTTTTTACCCCTTTTAACACATTTTGAAATATTTAACTAATTCCTTTTAATTGAGTCACAGCGACATTGCGCCATCTCAATGGGATGTCAACAGAATTGCGACTCCGCAGGGGATATAAATGTTCTAACCATTATGGGTACACTTATTCAAATTGAGGAGATTATTCTTTATTGTTTTACTGATTATGTCTTGTATATTTTGTTGATTATTTGCATATTCTACTCACTATTTATTCATTACTAGTTGTATATTGTTATTGCATTCAAGACATATTCTAACATAAATACAATATATTAAAGAATAGTTTTACAGAATCGCAACCGGTTTTTTTTATACTTAACACTTTTTTTGGAATTATCTAAAATTTATTGGTTCGTCATGCATCTAATTGTCGCCGTGAGTTCCTACCTAAGTTGTCCACTTGGGTTCGCGATCTTTCAAACCCACTCCTAGTCACCTAGTTTTTAAACATTCATAATCTTAATTCAATATCCATTCAAGTTACAATCAATTTGAACTGTTTTTGATCTGATTCCCGCTTCAACAGGATTCGTAGGCGCAATAAAGGCTCGGTCATCTTACCTGTAAGCTTTTTAAAATTTTAAAGCAGACACTCGGGTAAAATATTTTGAGGAGGTCTCCAAAATTTTATAACGGAGATAATTGTTACAAGATTAAATACCAGAGGTTGTTAAAGCTGAAAAAGGGCAAATTTTTTTAAGAAATGCCCTAATGAATTTCACCAAGTTTGTACACAGACTTCGGATTTATGAGGGATAACTACCAGTTCATTTGTATCTTTGTATTACTTTTTATATATGATGTTACATTCTTTGTACATATATTTCTTTGATCTCTGTCATTTTACATTACATTAAAATGATGATTTTATTAGACTTTTTCTTTTAGTTGGGTTGTCCGCCCTTCAATGTGACTCGATTTTTTTTTTTGCTTTATCTTTACTTGAGAAAAGGATTTTTGTTAAGTTTGGGTGGTCTGCCCTTTACTGTGACTTATTCGTTTTTCATTTCAATCTCTCCCTTTCAAAAATCAAAATAAAATTATTTGACACTTTTTAAAGTTGTGCTATCCGTCCTTTTATGCAGATCATTGATCTTTTTTTACTTTTTCTTTAATTAATAAAAAGGATTTTTGCTAAATTTGGGTGGTCTTCCCTTTAATATGACTTACAAATTTTTCGTTCTGGTTAAATTTTATTTAAATATTAAAAAAATTGTTAAATTTGGATTGTCTACCCTTATTGGGTTCGATATTCTTTATTCAAAAGATTTTTTATTTTTTTTATACTTTTAAGTATTTATATTTTAAATCATTTTTTGACTTGGTTGGTGCCAACACAGTTCAAGTAGTGCCTGTGAAAAATAATTTATACAATCGTGAAGATTTTGACTTCTTGTTAAACCATATATTCTTTCACTACCTCCCATTCGTACTTTTGTTACATTTGAAAAATATCTCTGACCCACATTCACGATTGAAACAAATCCGATTTCTGTTTCATGTGTGTATGTATGATGTATTTTGAATTAAATTCAATTGTTTTGCATTGTTGATCTAGAAACTTGGCGTCCCCCCCTTCTGTTCACCGCTGTTATTTTCTCCGTCTGTTCTTCTCGTTTCTGGGCCTATCCTTCTTCTCCTCCTCTTCTTTTTTACCCCTATTTCTTTCTCACCACACCTTTTTGTCTCATCACCCCCCTGCTAAATGTTGTTTGAACAGGACATTTTGATAATGTCTGATTTAAAAAATGAGTGTATTAAACCTTTTTGAACGGACAACCACATATTAGTTTATACCCTTGCTAAATGCTTGTACACACAAATCCTCTTTTTCCTGAATTTTTTTAGCGCATTAAAGACACACAAGTTTAAAAATAAGATTCAAAGTTTAAATTTGTCAAATAAAAAATAATCAAAGTCCCTGAAAGTCAAGAATACAAAAAAAGACTTCAAAAGAAAGAAAGAAAGAAAGAAGAGTTTAAAATTCCCCACAAATTCAAACAAGCCATGTTTCAACAAAATAAAAGATTTACTCCAAACAAAAACTAAGAATGTTCAAAAATGAAAAAAGGGGGAAAAACTCAAACAAGCATAGTTACAAAGAAGTGAAGAAGTGGTAAAGAAGGTACAACAAGGAGAAACAAATGCCGAAAGCATAACAAATGTTGTAAGCACCAATTTAGTGAAATGCTCAAGAAAAGATTTAGTCACTTTTAACCCAAATGAATTGCCTACCCATTCTAAGCGTACGTTAAAAGCTATTAATAAGACCTACATAATTTTAGTTCAAATATTATAACATTAGTGGAGATTTGCATGAAGGTTAAACTTATGGTATCACAATTGCATGCGTTGAACATTTTTCTGAGTGTGAGTGTACTTTTCTAAATGTTCCCAAATCAAAACACTTTAAATTTGTGAAAATTAAAACTTTCTTTCTTGTGAGGGAAGCTGAAAAATCATGATGTTAGATCGAGTTCAAGGCATTTGTTTGTTGCTAGATGGATAAATCTTGTTGTTACTTTTGCACAAATTAGGTACCTCTTGAATCCATAGGATTTACCTAGAAATCAATCTCAGTTGAAAGATAAAGAATACTAAGAAATTCTTGCATAATACTTTGTTGGTGCTAACAAAGTTAAAATATGTTTCACTGTTTATAAAATAAGCTTGAAACCAACTTTTCAATTTTTTAATCATACAAACTTTGTGGACTGTTTCATTGTTGATATTTGTCCAAATAACTTTGTGGACCGTTTCAAATTTCAAATTGCATTTTTGGTAGTAATACCCTTCAAAATGACATATTTTTATTTTCTGGTAGTCATATTCTTCAAAATGACATCTCTTAAGTTTGGGTCGTCGTACCCTTCAAACTGATATCATTTTAAATTTATGCCACATATTTGTCATACCAACTTTTCGTGGACCGTTTCATAATTGTTATTTGTCCAAATAACTTTGTGGAACGTTTTAAAGTTCAAATTGCATTTTTCGGTAGTCATACCCTTCAAATTGACATCATTTTAAATTTTTATATTCGTCCAAATAACTTTGTGGACGTTTCAAAGTATAAATTATATTTTTGGGTTGTCATATCCTTCAAATGAAATCTTTTTATTTCTGGTTGTCATATCCTTCAAATGACATCTTTTAATTTTTGGGTCGTCATATCCTTCAAAATGACATCTTTTAAGATTTAGGGATTTTCATACCCTATAAATTGACATCATTTAAAAAAAAAATTATGTTGTGATATTCTCCAACTAAAACTTGTGGGGACTGTGCATTGTTTTGAACTGGTCAAATAAAACTTGTGGACCAGTTCATCCTGATATTTGTCCTTATACTTTTTCGGGACCGTTTCACAGTTCATTATATTTTGGGTCGTAGTATCCTTCCAAAACTTGACCATCTTTGTATTTTTGGGTCGTCCATACCCTCAAAATGACATCTTCATTTGTGGATTGTCATATCCTTCAAATGACATATTTTTAAATTTGGGTAGTCATACTCTTTAAAATGATATTCTCTTTAATTTAATTAGTCATACCCTTCAAAATGATATCTTTTTTAGAGTAGGTCGTCAGCCTTCAAAACGATATTCTTTTTTGTAAAAAAATAAATAATAAAAATTGTTTTGTATTCAAATAAAATAATACTTTTCAAATTGATTTGTCATGTCGTTCAATATGACACTTTTTATTTAGTTATCTAGTTTTAAATTGCCATACTTTTTAACTCATAATGTTATTAAGTTAATTGCCCCAGCTGTTAATTACCTTATCCATATGAGGTCATAATTGCATATTTTATGTTTCTTTTATGTTATATTTGTTACTAACATTGTTCTTGCATATTTTGTGATACACCATTCATATTAAGTTCAAGATTGGGTTCTCATCTCCTCAAATGGACAAAAACGTTCAGTTAAGATTGGGGTTGCATCACTTCAAATGACACGTTTCAAGTTTAAAATTGGACTCGTCCATCTCCCTTCAAAAAGCATTGTTTATTCAACTTGGTCTTAAGGAATTATTAAAATCTGTGTTTTGGTGGAGAATGGGAGATAAAATCTTTGTGATTGTTATACTCTTTTAAGTATGCAATTATAGTTTGTTGCTTACTATATGTATCAATTCTGTTTTCAGAAATGGCAAAACTGGTGTTACAGGGTTTTTGTTGCTGCACCAACCCGAACTCTTGTACCACAAGCAGAGAAGAAAAGAAACCGGGTATGGTAAATCGCAGGTATGAATTTCAAAGGAATGGAAGCACAACGAGTATTTTTCTGGCTTGACCACTCTTGGTTACAAAAACTACAAGTGAGATACGCCAGTCCTGGTGATGATATGCCAGACAGGGAAAAATTTCATGATTGTTAAAGCATGGGAAACAGTCAATCTTTGTAAAGGTTTACATTTGGAGTGTTTAGAGGATGACTTATATAGTCCATAGTGCAATAAAACAACTGAAAAAAGAGTTGTGGAATGACGAGAGGAAGAAAATATACGCAGAAGATGTCATGCTTGAAAAAGTTTGTGGTCGCAAAGTTTTTAGACTATAAAATGGTGATAGTTAAAAACACTGTTGGATCACAAGTGCAGGAATTTAAAACTTCTTCTCCACGATCTGATTGCTGAAAGAAATAGTAGTAAATGACAACTTCTTTTCAAGTGGCTTTCATAATCGAGAAGTTGGCCTCCTTCGTGAAAACGATTTCAAGAAATTATTAAAGCACAAGCGTTTAAAGGAACATTTGAAGCTTGAATATCTTGTGATTTGGATTAAGATTGAGGAAGGGCTAACAGGAAATGACGAAAAGAAGTCGCGTAAGAGTTCAACAAATCATTGGAGTTAATATTGTTGAAGAAAGCTCATACCAAAGACAAAAAGATAAAGAAGTCCAACGGGGCAGAAGTCAGCAGAAAGGCAAAGAAGAAATTCAAAAAGGCACAACTGTTATAATGTGGCACGGCTTTTGGTCATAGATCTTCTTATTGTATGCTCCAAGAAAAGGAAAGGAAAAAAAACTAAGGCAAAGGCAAAAAATCAGCAACCATCGTGGAAAAGATGGAAGATGCAGATGGACTTGTGGTGTGCAATGGATATCGGAGTGTACTTAGTGGGAAAATTCCAATGAGTGGTTTCTGACTCAGGTTTCACTAGCCAATATTTTTCTCTGCGAAAGAAGTCTTTGCAACGTAGACTTCTTAATGAGGTACAATGAAGTGAAGATTTATTCATGGGGAAACACAACAACAGCAAGGATTGACAGGAATGGGAAGTAATGTTAAAAAATGACATCCGGCAAAGGTCGTGGACTGTTGAAACATGTTCTGCAGTCCCTATATTAGGGAAGAATTTAGTTTCGCTGTATATCGTTAATAACGGGTTAGTGTGCCTAGTTGTAGATTAAACGTTGTATAATAAGTAAGAATGAAATGTTCATAGGAAAGGCGACTCAAGAGGGTCTTCTTTCAAACTAAATGTAATGGTTGTGACATATTAATAAAAATTTCTCTTCTGTACTATGGAGTTAAGTGAGTTATGGCTGCCGTTGGGACTGTAAATTACAAAGCCTTGCGAAAATTTGGTCATTCTAGAAGGTTGCTGATTTTAAAGGCGATAAGTCGAAATGTGATGAAATTTGTGTCGAAAGTAAGTTTGTTAAAAAACATCCTTATCCCACAAGTTGTTGAAAGACATTCTAAACCTTTAGACTTAATTCACACAAGATATATTTGATATGAAGTCAATACCATCTCGTGGTGAAAAAAAGTATTTATAACTTTTATGATGACTGCCTCGATGTTGTTATGATATTTGCTTAATGTACGAGAAAGCAATTGATGCATTTAAGCAATAGAACAATGAAGTGGACAACTAATTGAAAATATAACAGATTAAAAAGATTCCCCACCCTGACCCATGATAGGGGTGGAGAAGTATGAATCTATTTTGCAGAGATATGTTTTGGACATATGGTATATTTATCAAACATAAGTGCACCTATACACCACAGTGAAAAATCGTTTAGGCAAAACTGGCCACAGAACAGACATTAAAGAAATGATGATGCCTTAATGATCAATCTGGTTCACCGCGAAGATCTTGGGGGGAAGCCATTCTATACAGCTAATCAAAATACTCAAATAGCGGTACCCATCAAACAAAAAAAAATCAATTCCAATGAAGTTGTGGGAAAGGAAAGGAACATCAAACTTGAAATAATTTCAATGATGTGGGGGAGTATAGCCAATGTAGAGGTTCCTTTATCGAAACGAGGGTTAGAATGGGCCCCAAAACAATAAGAGTGTGTCTTTATTGGGTATGCGGGAATAGTAAAGCCTGTCGATTTTCTTTCACAAATCTGATACATCCCGAGTTCATGTTAATACGGATTTTTTGTTTCTTTTAATTGAATCAGAATTGCAGAGTTTTTTTAAAAACATTTATCCGTATAAACGGAAAGTGAGTCAACAAGTGAATGGACCTAAAGGACCACGAGAGAATCAATGGAAAAATATTCTAAATAGTGAGGAACCTAGGCAGAGTACTCAACAAACGAAATACTGCTTCTTTGGACACCATATTTTGTGCCACTATTGCCTTGAAAAGGAGCCTCAAACCATTTAAAGCAGCTATGTTTCGTCAGAGTTCAACTTATTGGAAAGAGCAGTCATAGTGAAATTAAATCAATTTTAAGAAAGAAATCACACTTGGGAAAATTGAATGATCCTTCATCCAGGAATAAACCTTTCGGATCAAAGTGGATTTTTAAACGGAAAATGAAACCCTTATGGGACTATTGACAAAATAAGGCTAGACTGGTAGCCAAAGGGTGTACAGGACAAAAGGAAGGTCTTGGAATACTTGGACACAACTCACCCTATAAAAAGGATAACATCAATTAGGATGTTAATAGAACTAGCAGGCAGTGCTTGATCTTAAAATCCACCAAATGGATAGTGTAAAGACAACCTTATTAAATGGAGAGGTAGAGGAAGAAGTACATGGAACAACATGGAGGTTTATTAGTTTCTGGTAAAGAAAAGAAGTGTGGCAGACATTGTTGAAGGTCCCACTTTATGGACTCAAGCAGCACCCAAAACAATGACATGCTAAATTTGATCAAATAATGTGGCAGATGGATTAAGATTAACGAATGTTGATTTAACTGTGTTTACATTAAAAACCGTTATGATCAGGACGTTCATTGTTTGTTTGGATGTTGATGACATGTTATAATGAGTAAAGGAAATTGATGATATAAATGTTACTAAGCGATTTCTACAGCAAGTTCGATATGAAAGACTTAGGAGTTGCTGATTTGATCTTAGGGGTAAGGACTATCAAAACTCCCCAGGGACTAGATCTCTTTCATCGATCCTAAACAAACAAGGGCAAGTAGTTGACACGAAATTTCGGTCTAATAGATTTAAAATTAGTAATTTCTTAATATTTAAATAGTGTCAAAAGAAATATTTTGTCATTTTAATGCAATTTGTAGATAGTCATCCTTTTTCTGAAAGTATTAGGATTTTATCGGTTGTTATGTTTATATTATTTTGTCACATCCAGATGTTCAAATATTTATTCATTTTTTTAAAATAAAATCACTATTTTTTTAAATTGCATTTTACAAGTAATTTTTATGTTCATTAAGTTTTTTGATATTCATTTTGAAATTTTGTGCAGTATAAAAAGTTATTCAAATCTATATACATTTGTATACACACCAAAAAAATTTCGGTCACAAACTGGATGCCATAACTGAGACCCATTTTAAATAATTCCTTATATATGGAATATCTGTATCAATAGATTTGGGAGTGGATAAGAATTTAAGGATTATTTTACATGATTTTATCGTTCATTATTTTTCGGTGGTAGGTCACATGAGTTTTGCATGAATCCGGCGAGTCTAACCCCAAAACCCCATTTTGTTTTCCCAATTTTTTGGTGAAACTACAATTTTTCCACCAACATCCATGAATTTTGGAAACCAAACTTCTCTCTTCCATTTCCATTTCCTTTTCTAACCAGCAAGCATGACCACCCAAAAACCCATTTTCTTTTCTTTCTCCGACAAATAGCCAGCCCTCAAACCCCTATTCTTTCTTCTCCGTTCTCCCTTAATAAACCTCCAAACCCATAAAAACCATCCAGACACCCCCACACCTCAAACCTTCCTAAAGTCCAACGAAAAACAGAACAAAAAATACCAACTCCTTTCTCTTTTCTAACTCCGGCAAGGAACTCCAAGCTCTGATGAACAAGAGCAAGCCAACAACTCTGAAATCCTCTCTTCTCCTCCTCTTTCCCGCTAGCAAATAATCACCAAAACCCCTTTTGTTTCTTCCCATTTTTCCAGCTAGCAATAGCAAGATAAACGGACCAGTCCCTTCCTTTTTTCCCTTTTCATATTTTATTTGGATTTGCAGGTGTTTTCACCTTTAACTCAGGCGAAGCGAGCAAAACTGGAGCAAAAGTCCAAGTTACCAGAGAACAACAACATCAATAACAACTGAGCAAATCAGTGAGCCAAAGCTCAAGCAGATCCGGCAAAATCAAAACATCACTCCATCAATGAGCTCTTTTTCCACCTAAACTCCATAGTAATTGCATTATCTTTTACCTTCTTTTGTATTTTCATATAAATTGTTTTCGTATGTTTGTATTTTGAAAATCTGCTCTATTTTAATTTTTTTGGTGTTACTTACTTAAAATATGTTTGCAGTTTTTAGGTATTTGAAAATTATTTTCCTTTTTATTGGAAGAGCTCAAACTTAAAACAATCTTATTTTCTTCTGTTACCCCATGATTATTGATATTTTTCAGTATATTTCTCTTTTGTTTAAGCTTATTCTGATCCTATTTTATTGTAGTTTATATTTAGTGATTCACTATTTTAGATAGTATATTATTTTATTTATTTTTCATTCTTTGTTGACTACGAGTTGATGTTTGCTTTATTTATGATCGTTGTTATAGCTTTTTATAATATCTTATTTTTATTTTGGTCAATGTTATATATATTTTCAAGAAATTTTCCGGTGAATTGTTTTTTCCCCATTTGTTACTGTTGATGTTGTTATTGATTATTATGTTGTTTACTCATGTTGTTTGAGGTTAATTTTAGATATTTTGTGATTTATTGAATTGTTTTATGTTAAATTTTCCAATGATAAAAATATTTCGTCGGTTTTAGAGGTCTTCCAATTTTGAAAAGACGGAAATTTAGTTTCGGTTAATATATTTTATATGTTAAGATACGTCGATGAAGAAATCACAGTCCATTTCCAAGTCCTTTCATGATATGACAGATTTTTATTTTTAGATTGTTATTTCTGTTGTCAATTTTATTCATATTTATTTATTACTAACACTTTTACTAAGTGTTTTTATGGGTACTCAGAGGTGCTTTACAACCGAGTTATTCAAATTATACTCATATTCATTATTGTATAGTGTTCACTATAAGCAAATTTAGGTCGATTCTTATATTACTGTTTTATCATATTACTTGTGTATAGTGTATGCTTCTTTTATTTATACATTATTTTATTCTCCTCTATTTTAAAAAAAAATAAATTTCGTCGGGACCCAAATTTGTGGATTACGAAAGATGACTAACCCCTTTCCTTCTGAATAATTTGAACCCTTTACCTAGAATCAATTGGTTTCATAGACATTTTTAAAATTAATTGATTAATCGGTTTCTACATTTCCAATAAAATTAGGTGGTGATTCTCTTTTCCCTTTTTACCCCTTTTTACTCATTTTAAAATATTTAAATAATTCTTTTTTAATTCAGTCACCGCGACGTTGTGCCGTCTCAAAGGGATGTCAACATAATGGCAACTCCACAAATGATATAAATGTTCTAACCATTATGGTTTCATTTATTCAAATTGAGGAGATTATTCTGTTATTCTTTCATTGATTATGTCTTGTATATTTTGTTAATGATTTGCATATTCTACTCATTATTTATTAATAACTAGTTGTATAATGTTATTGCTTTCAAAACATATTCTAACATAAATACAATATATTCAAGAAAAGTTTTGCGAAATCGCAACCGGATCTTTTTATACTAAACACTTTTTTTCTGAATGATCGAGAATTTATTTGTTGGTCATGCGTCTAATGGTCATCGTGAGTTCCATCCTAAGTTTCCACTTGGGTTTGCGGGCTTTCAAAAACCACTCCTGGTCACCTAGTTTCGGAACATTGATAATCTTAGTTCAATCTCCATTCAAGTTATAATCTATTGGAACTGCGTCTGATATGATTCCTGCTTCAACAGGATACATAGGCGCCATAAGGGCTCATCATCTTCCCCGTAAGCTTTTTAAATTTTTGAAACTGTAACTGGGGTAAAATATCTTGAGGAGGTCTCCAAAAATTTTTACAAAGGAGATAGTTGTTACAAGATTAAATAACACAGGTTGTTTAAGCTAAAACATGGGTAAAGTTTTTAAGGAATGCACTAAAGAATTTCACCAAGTTTGTACATAAACTGCAGATTTATAAGGCATCACTACGAGTTAATTTGTATCTTCATATTACTTTATGTATATAATGTTACATTCTTCATATATATCTATGATTTTAGTTATCTTACATTCCATTAAAATGATGATTTTATCAGACATTTTCTTTTAGTTAGGTTGTCTTCCCTTCAATATAACTCTTTTTATTTTTTTTTCTCTTTAATTGATAAAAAAAAAATTAATTTGGGTGGTCCACCCTTCAATGTGACTTATTCATTTTTCATTTCAATTTCTCCCTTTCAAAAATTAAAATAAAATTGTTTGACATTTTTTAATGTTGTACTATTCGTCCTTCAATGATACTCATTGATTTTTTTTATTAAAATTTTTTGTTAAATTTGGGTGGTCCTCCCTTTAATATGACTCCGTCATTTTACATTCTTGTAAAATTTTCTTTGAATATTAAAAAAAATGATAAATTTGGATTTTTCGCCCTTCAATGTGGCTCATTGGTTCTTTTATTTGTTTGTTTTTCTTTCAAAAATTTCATTTGTTATTTGAAAAATATATTATGCCATATCTGAAAGAACTACGGAAACCTGATTCTTATTAATGGGATAAATAGGCAACCCTTATTGAGTTTGATATTCTTTATTCAAAAGATTTTTTATTTTTTTATACTTTTAGTATTTATATTTTTGGATATCATTTTTTGACTTGTTTTGTGCCAACACAGTCAAGTGTGACTGTGAAAAATAATTTGTACAATCGTGAAGATTGACTTCTTGTTAAACCATAGATTCTTTAGCTAACTCTCATTCGTACTTTTGTTACATTTGAAAATATTCTCTTGCACACACTCAAGATTGAACAAAACTAGATTCATTGTTTCATGTGTATTGTGTTGTGAGTATTGAATTAAATTCAATTGTTTTGCATTGTTGATCTAGAACTTGTTCCAAATGTTGTTGAAGAGAAAATTTGAGTAATGTTTGATTTGAAAAATGATTGTAGGTTTTCTTTGATACGTTTGATCCTTTCAAATCCTACCAAATGACATTAAATCCTTAGTGCGTCCCACTTTGAGCTTTAAACATTTACTTTGGACAACCACATTTTATTTTATACCATTTCTAAATGCCTGTATACACTCATCCTCTTTGGCCTGACTTTCTTGAACGCACTAAAGACGCACAAGTTTCAAAATAAGAGTTCAAAGTTTAAAATTGTCAAATACAAAAATAATCAAAGTCCCTGAAAGTCAAGAATAAAAAAAATGACTTCAAAATAAATAATGAAAGAAAGAAGAGTTGAAAAATCCCCACAAGTTAAAACAAGACAAGTTTCAACAAAAGAAAAGACTACTCTAAACAAAAATGAAGAATGATCAAAAGATAATGAAGAGGGGGAAAACTAAAACAAGCAAAGTTTCAAAGAAGTGAAGAAGTGGTAAAGAAGGGACAACGAGGAGAATTAAATGCCAAATGTGTAACAAATGTTGAAAGAACCAATTTAGTACAATGCTCAAGAAAAGATTTAGTAACTTTTAACCCAAATGACTATCCTACCCATCCTAAGCCAACATTAAAAGCTATTAACAAGACCTACGTGATTTCAATTCAAATGTTCTCACATAAGTGGATATTTGCATGAAGGTTAAGCTTATGGTATCACACTTGCATGCGTTGAACATTTTTCTCAGTGTAAGTCTGCTTTTTCAGATGTTCCCAAACAAAAAAACTTTAAATGGGCGTAAATTAAAAATTTGTTTCTTGTGAGGGCTCCTGAAACATGATGTTAGGTCTAGTTCAAAGCCTTTGTTTGTTGCAAGATGGATAAATCGTGTTGTTACTTAAGCACAACTGAGGTACCTCTTGAATCCATATGAGTTACCTCGAAATCAATCTTAGTTGAAAGATAAAGAATTGTAACAAAAGTTTTGTACAATACTTTGTTGATGCTAACCAAGTTAAAATATGTTTCACTGTTTATATAAAATAGGTGTAACCACTTTCAAGTTGTTTATCCAAACTTGTGGGACTGGTAATTGTTGATATTTGTACAAATACTTTGGAGACCGTTCAAATTTCAAAGGCCTTTGTGATAGTCATACCCTTCAACTGACACTATTTTATTTTTCGGGGTTAGTCATCCCTCAAATGGACACATCGCTTTTAAATTTGGGTGGTCATACCCTTCAAAATTGATATCATTTTACATTTATGCCCTTTATATTTGTCTAATAGCAACTTTCATGACGTCTTATTATGATATTTTGTTCCAAATAAATTTGTGACCTGTTTCAAAGTTCAAATGGATTTTTCGGTAGTTCAAACCATTCAAATGAAACATTATTTTTTAATTTTTTGTCATTCAATTGGTCCAAATAACCTTGTGGACGTTTTCAAAAGTTTAAATGATTTTTTGGATGTAATAATCCTTCAAAATGACAATCTTTTTTTTTTGGTCGTCAATCATTCAATCAAAATGATATATTTTCATTTTTAGGTGATGTCATATCCGTCCAAAAAATGACATCTTTTTAAATTTAGGTCTTCACCCTTAAATTAACATCATTTTAAAAAACAATATGTTATGATATTTCTCCAAATCAACTTGTGGAGTGTTACATTTTTTATACTTGTCCAAATCCATTTTGTGGACAATTTCATCATCCATATTCGTCCATATAACTTTTTTGACCGTTTCAAAGTTTAAATTATATTTATGGGTTGTCATATCCTTCAAAATGAATCAAGACTCCCCAAAAAAATTAGTTAAGTCTTGGACGACAGATGGAGTTATGGTTTCGTTAGGTACACGAATGGATTGTTAGTCCATGGCAATCTTTGGGCGGACAGGAAAAATTATCTGGGGTCATTTGTGGTTTATTCCCACTTCGTTTAACCCTAAGTACATTTTTGACCCTAAATTAATTAAATTTTTGGTACGGTGCTAATCCTAGAAATATAATTAAAAATATCTAAGTCAAATCAGTTAAATCAAAAGTAAAAAAAATAAGAATCAATAAATGAAGAAAAACGGCTCAAGAAACCCTAATTCAAGAACGCAACAAGTTCCAACGGTTCATCCTGAAAACCATAAGTATTTTCGACGAAGATTAACAGCACCAAGGATATCGAGATTTCTTAGTGGTTATTTCCACCCATTGGGGACCCTTGTTTCAGTCAGATTCTTGTTTCCCATATCATGATTAGATTTAGGGTTTCTCAGTATCCAGATCACTTATTGATCGATTTTTGATATCTAATTTAGCAGATTCAGTGGTGAGTCCTCAATCTCCGAGGACAAGAGTCATGAGTGTCATTTTAGTCGTTAGTCATTTTGTTTTAGTTTTTGCTAGATTTAGTTAGGGACTTGTCCCTGTATTTAGAGACTTATTTCAGACATAGTTAGATTCAAGATTAGTGTGGAAGTAAATTTCTTTGTATTAAACATTATTTTCAAATATCTAAGTATAGCACATGCGGTATTCCCATCTTTTTCAGACTTAATTATGAGTTAGCTTCGCATTCAGCTTATTATCTTTAAGGTGCTTCATGATAGCCACGCATGGTTAAATTTAAGGTTGGGATTCAATTGTGGTTCTCAAGTTCCGTGTCACGTTAGTCTCCGGGGGGTATGGTAGATAGGGGCGTGACCAAAAAACAGGTATCAGAGCACTAGGTTCAAGAGTCTAGTATGTCTTAAAAAGCCCTCACTGTAGAGTATTTTTCATGAGGTATGAAGAGTGCACCACAGCTAATGAGAGGGAAGCTTGAAGTGTTTAGGAAAAATTCACGTTCTTATTATCTTATCATGTGTAAAAATATGATCAATTCACTAAGATGCCGTTCTCTCTTAAGATCATATCTTCCGTTAGAGATTAGACAGGGAATGCTAATGCAGGCAATGCTAATGTAGTTCCTCTAGTACGAAATAAGAAATTTATAATATAGAGTTTCAGAATACCAATTAAACTTTTGGCTCAGAGTATGACCAACCAGAACAATCAGAAGGTTCGAGTTCTAACTAATAATAATGGTGGATAAGTGGCAACTAGTATTCGACATTTGCTTAGAAATATTCACCTGAGTTTCTGGGTCCCAAGTTGTGTGAGAACTTAAAGAAGTTCATTCATGAGGTCAAAAAATATTTGGAGTTCTTGCCAAGAAAATGGTAGTGATAGGGTGCATATTGAAATTGGCAACACAACTTAGCTTAAGGATTTGGGACACACATATGGTTCACTCATGGTAAGACAACAGAGGACTACTTTCTCTTTTGGCAAACTCACAATAGAACTAAACTTAAGTATTAGTCCAGGAAAACACTCTCTCTTCAGACCTTTCTCAGTCTTCTACTTTAGTCAATGAACCCAATTATAGTAGGAGGGACATTATACCAAAGTATTCTGGAACAGTATCTCAGACAAGTCAACTCCAATAGATCTAGTATAGTAGAAAATAGTAGACTTTGATCCTATTCTAGGCATGGATTCGTACATTTCAATGTTATTCCTCAGAAATGAATCGTGCATTTGAACATTAGACAGTTGAACAAGGTCACACTAAAGAATAAGTGGTCCCATACCTAGGATAGGGACTTGTTTGACCAACTTCAGGGTGCCTCGGCCATTTCTCAAGTTAGACCTCCTATCAGGTTAGCATCATCTTTAAGAGTCAGAGAGATAGTGACATTTTGAAAATTAGCCTTCAAACTCGGTATATGGTCATTATGAATTTTTAGTTATGTGTTTGGACACTAATGCTCCTGCACCTTTCATGTATTTGATGAATAGATTTTTCAAATATAATTGCGATGTTCGTTATAGACTTATTGATGATATCCTCCTTTACTATAGGAATGCGGAACCGAAGAACTATGAGTCATGACAATTGTTTAAATAAGCTCATGGATATCGCCAGGTTATTCTCTATGTTTAGCAAATTGTGAGTTTTGGTTGCCAAATTGTGCTTTTCTTGGTCTCCTAGTATCTAGCGAAGAGATCCGAGTAGATTACAGAGATAGAAGCAGGTGAAACAATCTCCTAGACAACTATGTTAGAGATATCAGACAGGTTTTTTAGGTCTAGAAGGTTATTATAGAAGGTTGGGGAAATAGTTTCAACCACTAGACACCATTAAACGAGAGTGATCAGAAGATGGTCACGTTTTCAACGGTCAGATGATGGGAGAGAAGCCTTTGACAGAATAGAAAAACAGGATTGACTACACTCTTGTCTTGACTCTACCAGGAGGGTCAGATGGTTATGTGAATCTATTGTGATGCATCCATGTATGTTACCTAGGTCTGTGTGTTATGGCAGCGAGATAAGGGTGATAGCTTATTCTATCTGACACCTTATAGGTTCATGAGAGAAAAACACTATACAACTCATGACCTCGACCTTGCCAGAAGCAGTGTTTTTGCACTAAGATTCTGGAAAAAACAACCACTTGTATGGTGTTCATGTAGATATTATCACTGACCATAAAGGCCTTGAGTGGTGTTCACCCAAAACGATTTTGAATCTTGCTAAGCATGAGATTATAGCGTCATTAAGGATTATGTATGAGTGTTGCCATTTTCATCCATTTTTACGCTAAGGTTCGATGTAGTAGCATTTAAGACGATGGGGTGTAACAGTCAGAATGGGGCAGACTTCTCTTTGGTTGGGGGTTATGACAAGAAAGACGGTGATCCATCTTTCTTGAACTTAAGTGTTGCCGTGCCACAATTAGAGCATGCGAAGTAGTTATATCCCAAGGGGGAGATGTGTACTTGTCTAGGGTTAGTTAGATTGTGTGTTCTAATGTGGGCGAGTTGATGAAACAACATATTCCTTGCAGAAAAGCCCCATTACTCTAGGTTTCTATTCATCTAGTCCACTAAATGTAATTGCAATATGCGGAAGTCTATTGGTGGAATGGCATGAGAGGGAGTTATACCCAAAACTTGTGAGTAAGTAGTGTCCCAATTCCCGAAAGTCAAGGTAGGCACATCAGAAACTCTGGGGTATAATTGGAGATTGATATTCATTACTTGGCATTGATTGTATTAAATATGGACTTCATCAAAAGGATTACCGCGGTACGCAGGACAGCATGACTCCATTTGGGATGAAGTTGCTAGGATGACTAAGTTCTCATTCTTGGCTGGTCAAACTAAATTCGGCCAAGAACGACTTAGCAGGATTCACATTAATGACATTGTGAGGTAATATGGGGTTCCTTTGTCGATCATCTCAGATAGATCTCCTCAATATACCGCTCATTTTTGGAAGTCATTTCAGAAAGGTCTTGCTACTCAAGTTAACCTTAGTACAACATTTCATCCAGAGACAGATGGGCAGGCAAAGCTTACCATTCAAACCTTAGAGGATATTTTGAGACCTTGTGTGTTCGATTTCAAGGGTAGTTGGGATGATCACCTTCCTCTTATTGAGTTTGCCTAAAATAATAGCTACCATTCCAACATTCAGAAGGCCCCTTATGGGGCTTTATTTGGGCGTAGATATAGATCTCATGTTGGTTGGTTTGAAGTATGTGAAGCAGCTTTGATAGGGACAGATTCAGTCCTTTATGCTATGGAGAAAGTTCAACTCATTAGAGATAGACTTAAGACAGCCTAAAGTCGTCAGAAATCTTATGTAGATGTAAGGAGAAGGGAACTAGAGTTCCAAGTTATAATTTTGTTTTTCTGAAGGTCTCACCTATGAAAGGGGTGACGAGATTGATAAAGAAAGGAAAGCTCAATACTACATATGTAGGCCCTTACAAGATCTTGAAAAGGGTTAGTAAGGTGGAATTCGAGTTAGAGTTGCCAGCAAAATTAGGAGCAGTGCATCCAGTCTTCCACATCTCACTCTTAAAAAAATGTGTGGGTGACCCAGCCTCTATAGTGCCATTAGAGAGTGCGGCGATGAAAGAAAGTCTTTCTTATGAGGATGTACCAGTTGAGATTCTTGACCGTTAAATACTAAGGTTGAGAAACAAAGAAGTCGCTTCAGTCATGGTTTTGTGGAGGAGTCATTCTGTAGACGGAGCTACTTGGAAAGAAGAAGTAGCCATGAAAGCCAAGTATGCTCACCTCTTTCCTTCAGATTCCACTCCAGCTTGAGTTAATAGTTCCTCTTCAGTTTTCCAGTCATTAATGTGTAAATTCAGTTTTAGAGTCATGCTCCCTTAGTTTGTACTTGCATTTTCAGCGTAATTACTCAGAACTCAATTCAGTCAGAAGCTCAGTTCTCAGTGTTTAGTAGTAGGGTTTGCAGACCTCTCCCTCTAGTTCATCTAGTGTAGTCTTGTTTCGAGGATGAATGTTCCCAAGGGGGAGATAATATAACACCCCGTAGCCAAAACAAACTAAAAACCTGCTTTACAAAAGAAAAAAAATCTGCAAGTGCAACCAACAATTGCATCGACAGATCGTAGCCTAACCTAAAATGTGTCCTGCACAACCGTCGATGGAATCAGAGACTCCCAATTACTAAGCCCAGAAAAATTGGCTAACTCTTGATCGACAAACAGACCGTACGGTCCGTAGGTTAGACGACGGTCCGTAGTCCGTGACCGTAGATCGAGACCCCCATTCACCCACTCTCTGACAAGAGCTATGAATGAGCATCGACAGACCATAGCCTGACCCATGGTTCGTCATGCACAATAGTCGATGGGATAAGATACTCTCAAAATTTCATCCCAGAAAAATTGGTTAAGTCTTGGACGACGGACGGACTTACGGTCCGTAGGTCAGACGACGGTCCATAGTCCGTGACCATCGATCAAGACTCCCCAGAAAAATTGGTAAGTCTTGGATGATGGACGGACTTACAATCTGTAGGTCAGACAATGGATTGTCAGTTCTGGCCATAGTTTGGTCAAACAACAACTTATCTAGGGGTCTTTTGGTCTTTTCCCACTTCATTTAAACCTTAAGTTACGTCGTCTTGACCCTTAATAATCACATTTTAGTAAGTTTATGACTAGAAACATAATTAAAACATATCTAAGTCCAATCATTAAATCAAAAGTTAAAAAATTAGAATCAAGAAAGGAGAATGAGGTTGAAGAACCCTAGTTCAAGAACGCAACAAGTTCCAGCAGTTCTAGTCCAGAAACATAAGTATTTTTCCGTAGATTTTATCACCAGGTATATGGGATTTCACTAGTGGGTTCCTTTCACTCATTTTGTCCCTAATTTCTAGTCAGATTTTTTATTCCCATATCATGATTAGATTTAGGGTTTTAGAACCTCAATAGAAATTTATGAATTTATTAGTTTTATGTTCCAAATAAGATTATCATGTTATTATTCAGTTTATTGCATGAATTTTACAACCCTAGCTATGTATTTCTTAAGTTTTTGAATTGCACATGTTAGGTCAAATATTTCACATATACATGCCTCAGGTATAAATGCATAATTAGCAGATTAATTGTTGCATTATCAGTTTGCATGTTTAGTTTCGAGCTATCAAGTATTTACAACAATTTAGACATAATCAGTTAATTTACAGTATTCATTGGGAGTAGCATAATTCTGATTTGGGCCTGGGTGCAATTCACAAGGGTTAGCGTCCCCATTTCTCCCCTACTTGTAGAATTAAGGTTTCTAAGTCCCCTCTGTGGTCATCTGTTTATTGATCACGTAGGAAAGCCAGCATGCCTTTAATAACCTTTTGGAAAATGTAATATTGGGTCCCATCAACGTGGGTGTATACATCGTACTCCACATTTTAGTTTAACAACCCCAAAAAAATAGATATGTTAAGTAATGCTTAATGTGTATAGAATGCCAACAATTAGACCGGGTTCACACGTATTGATGCGCATAGAACCAGACCTCTGAACCCTTGTGACATACAAGTCAACTAACTTGGGGAGTTATTTGAGCTAGGAAAGGTCGGGTCCAGCAAAGTAGGGCACCCAAATACGAAGATTTACCTAGATGAGTCTTTACCAGACTTAAAGAGGGGAAATCTTAAGGTTTGAATGGTCTAGGGGTAAAATTATCTTTTTCCAGGCTAAGGGTAGTATTGTAATTACCCTAAATATGTAATTAATTATTTAACTAATAAGGTGGAGGTGTATTTTGGGGAGAGAGGGCCCAACATATCCTGTTTAATCAAAATCCTTGCTCCAACGGGTTCCGCAAACCTGTGGTGGGAGCACTTATAAAAATAATTGTTTTAAATTAAAATTGGGTAAATTAAATTTAATTAATAAATAATTATTAGCTGATTGTAAGTGAAAAAGGAAAAAAACAGATCTTTTTATTGGTAATGAAAGAGTCCCAAGTTTGCTAAGTCTTTACCTCAAACTAAACAACTTACACGTTTAACTCTCTGCTCAGATCACGCGTCAAATCTCTATTTATTTTCCACGTTCTTATTCCAAATAAAAGAACTGACCATAAAACTAAAAAGTTCTTCACTCTTGTAGCAACATTTCCCATTAAGATAAATCACAACATATCCACAAAAAAAAAAAATTTATTGGCAAATGGAGGATTTTCCTGTCGAAGGTTTGGTGCTGAAGCTCGGATTTTGAGTGAGTTGGAGAGGTATTTGGTGCAGAAAATTCAAGGTTTGACGTCAAAAAAACAAGGTATGATTTTTCTCTACTCCTTGTTCCTTTTTTCCCAAGGGACCCTAGATTCGATTCGATTCTACTCCGAAACTAGGATCGATTTCCTGTTGCATGTCCCGGTCACTAGCTCCTATCGATGGTTTGTAGTTGGTTAGGTCTCTGGTGAATATTAGGCATGCAATATTTTTTCTTTTCATGAGTATGTTTATAGTGTGTTTTTGGAATCGTATGACTGATAACTATGTTTGTCCAAATATATGTGTTTATGGTGTGGTGCAAATGTACAATCGTGACTTTTGGGACACGGATTGGAGCATTAAAAATGACATGTTATGGTTGTATTTCACATGCAAAAACTTTTTTAAATTCGTGATGTTCATAAAGTGATTGGGGTGTGGGAGGGAGAACAAAATGATTTGTGTGGAATGCAAGTGTTAAAGGGTCTTTATGATGTTATCTTGAAAAATGCCACCTCAACAGAACTCACTAAAACTACTCCACAAAACGTATACACATTAACGTGAAAGATGTAGAGCAGAAGACACGCAAAAATTTATAAAAATTTCCAGCATTGGGTTAGCTCGGTTTTGGCCAAACAAGGATAACAACATGAGATTTAAATGAATAAAAAATAGGTGAGGTCACTAGGGATTGAACTTGAGACCTCACACTTGAAAAGCTCCAAAAACAAAAATAAAGAAATGGGATCAAGGGGGGATCGAACTTGGGTACCCTTGACTTATAAGTTGGTGAATTTCACTATAATTAATTAAAAAATTAAAATGAGTGAGGCACACGGGATTCGAACCCGAGTGCCCTTAAACGATTTTCCCTAAGTTAAAAATAGAGATAAAAAATGAGAGGAGTGGGGTTCGAACCCACTACCACTAAGTCAGATTTAAGGAGTTAAAATAAAAATAAAAGGTTGAGGCATGTGGGAATCGAACCCCCAACCACACAACAGAATAAAGGAAATTAAGGAGAAAAGAAATTAAGGTTGTGGGGGTTAGATCCCACACCCTCTTTGTCAAAACAAAAATTGGTTTAAGGAAAAAGGAAATAAAAGATAATGAGGTTGTGAGGGTTCGATCCTACATCCTCTCAGTCCCAAATAATGAAACTAAATTAAATAAATTGTCATATCGGATCGAGACCCCCGGGGACAGGGGGGGACCGGGCTTTAGGGGGGGTTGACGCCTCCATCAAATGGTCGCAAGACAGCCTACTTAACTCATTTTTACGTTGTCTAGTTAATTTTAGAGGAAAATTTTGGAAACTTTTTGTTCTTAACATTACATACTAATCATTCTATTAGATTCACAATTGTTCAACCATCAATTATCTACCAGTATGATCATCAAAATACAGAAATTGTTTTAATATAGCATTAAATATATACTTGCCAAATGGCACCAATACCAATGTCCCGAACAATAGAGGAAAAAATTCTAGTGTAAACATATCCACTAGCTCAATTTTATAACCTAAGGCTAGAAATAATGGGACAAGCACCAAAAGCATATTCCTACAAGTCCGGATAATGCTCCACGTCTGGAATATTTCACATTCACAGCGTCAACCTGTACGCTCAATCATCCACGTGTGGCCTGCACCTAATGTTGTAGAGTTGTCTGGGATTAGTACACATGGTACTAACTATGGGTATATGCCAAACACACACCAAGTACATAGGCATGATTAAGACACTCTTTTACTTTAACAACATGATCATGGAAAGTCCAATTCAGTAGACTTGGCCAGATTGGTTATAAAGTTAGTGAGATTTCAAAATTTTTGATGGAAGTCAGGCCATGAAAGACAAACATGCATGATCATACTTATCATATTGCAGCATTGAGCACATAACATCTAAGCACATAGCAGACATAATATCATAAATGCATATATGGCAATAACGCTGTTTTTAAATATTATTTCGTGGTCATATTGCCATGGATCACTTTGAATCGGGAAAATAGATGACATTCAAGATTCCAAATAGATGGCTCAACATATGGGACCATCAACCAGGGAGGAAGCCGTCTACTCTTTAGGCAGGGAACACGAGTCTGCTGTCATTCATATTACACATACTTTGCAATTTCATATCTTTCATAGTCGTCGTGTAAACACCGCTATAACCTAGGAATGTATTTTAATAACTTTCATCGGGTTCGGCTGTGCCACTGATCAAGAATGACCTAGTAATATTACTTAATTGGTAAACTCACGCCTCCTGATCATGGGGGTCTGATGCTAACACCATTCGATAATCATTCATAAGTCGAGGTTATGGTGCAATCATTTGAGTTAGCACTCATTCAGCATTGGGGAACTTTTAACTTTAACCAACAATCAATCAATATCAATGTGAGCATCAATGAAATCCAGATGTCTCCCCACACCGAAAGAGGTGGAATCAACCGGCAAAAAGTGACTCCAAAACAATGCTAGCATTACAATGAAAGTTGAAACCTCCGCCTTCTGAAAGAAGGCATGTTTTCTCATAGCTTAGTCTATGATCGGTGTTCAGTATAAAGTATCCAGTTACATTCACCTCATCCGAGTCCTGAAGCTGGCTTCTTACGAATGAGGACATCATATTCGCAATAGATTATTTCTCTCTAATCAATAGGAGGTCGGGGGAGGAAGGCACCACAAGTTTGTGTGTGGAGAACTCCTACTTTCCGAGGGAAGGGATTAGAGGAATCCTCAATAAGAAAAGATTTATCTCCTTATCTGGAGTAGGATGGCTAAAAATAAAAATGAAAAAAAAAAAAAAAAAAACAAAGCACTCTCAAAAAACATCAGTTGTTAGGTGGCGGTACCTTGTGGGGGGAGGGGGGGGGGGTGGGGGGTAACATTTTGGGGCACTGGATGCTCTCAGGGGCAAACGTCTTTTATTCTGTGCGGGGAGGGGCGTCGAGGTGAATAACGGAAGTTGTGACCAACTTTCATTAACATTACACCTTTTCTGCTTGGGGGGCACCATTACAGTCAAGAACCAGAGGGGGAAAAAACTCACGGCGGCAAAAAAGGGAGGGGGGGAAAGGGGGGGGGAGAGGGGGGGGGGGGGGAGGGGGAGGAGAAAAAAAAAAAAAGGGGCGGGGCACTGAATGGGGGGGGGGGGGCCTCATTTTACTGAATGATTGGGGGGTCGAATGAAAAGTCAATCGATGGGATAACAATAGCAACGTGTGAAAGGTTTAGTTGGGTGTGTTTGGGGTGTTGGGGGGGGAAAAAAAAAATCCTTAGAGATATTAAAAATCCACAGAAAGAAAAAAAAAAGGCAAAAACACAAAAAAAAGGAAAAAAAACGGAAAGGGGGGGGGAAGTAAAGAGGAAGGGGGAAAAAAAAGAAAAAAAAAAGAAAGGGGGGGGAGGGGGAAAGGGGGGAGTCCAGGGGGGGGGGGGGAAGGGGAAGGAGGGGGGGGGGGGAAGAAAAAACCGGGGAAAGAATTGGGGGGGGGGGGTTTGTTTGTTCATTTTGATCTGGGGGGTATCCATTGTTCATGCCAAAAAAAAAAAAAAAAAAAAGATTCATCATCTAAGCTGCCAATACACCTTTAGGTGCGGGATGAAAAAAAAAAAAAAAAATTGGATTTTTCACAATTACTTACCCTCTGGGGGTTCCATCATTTTTAAAAAAAAAATTGTTTCATAAAGTTTAAACTCATTGTTTCTTTTTCACTTTTTTGTTGACTAGAAAAATTAGGAGATCATTTCATTGGGTTCAGGGGGGGTGGGTGGGTCTTCCGCGTGGGGGTCCAATACGTATACACTTGTGCCAACTAAAAAAAGAAGTTGGTGAGTTTTACGGGGTACTCTACTTAAAAAAAAAAAAAAAACAAGAGCAAAGGGGGCCGCGTGGCTAAAAAGACAGGGGGGACGTAAAATCAAGGGAGGAACAAGAAAAACAAAAAAAAGAAAAGGGAATAGGCATTCTTACTGGCGAGTTAACTTTGGGGCAAGGGTCGCACCGAAGCTGTAACATTGCAGATTACAGGTATAAGTCCGCCAAATCCTAAAATTTGTTAGGTGAACGTACCGTCGGGATCCTGAGCTAAGGGGGGGCTTACACACACGACTTATGGGTATAGAATACAAGCTATGAGGCTTCATCATAGTTCGCTTAAATGATTCAATATCTTTCGTAAGATTTTTGGAACAAGAGCTTCTGACTATTGTATGTATGCCTGAAATATCTCGTTTCGATCTCTGTAGGCAAGCATGATTCTTGAATATTTATCACGTATGACTTATATATCAATACGGGAGAGCGATGTGGGGACAGGGACAAACAATCCGGTTTCAATGGCCCTTGGACAACATTTTCATTTTCTTTTCTTTCTATTTAATTTCACTCCTATGACATTGGACCCAAGATCGAGGGCCGCAGGACATATAAATGATTTCCTGTGCCTTTTTATTCTATTCGTTTGAAAAAAGGGATTACTCTTTACTCTCTATTCTCTGCCAAGGTGGTTGTGGGTTCAAAACTCCACGAGGGCAACCCCTATTTGAGTATTTGGTGGGTTTTTAAATATTGTTTTGGTGTCTTGGAAATATCTAGCTAGGAGTTGATGCTACTGATTCTCAACTGTCAGAACGGGAAATCTGTGGGGTGGGGACTGGGGGGCAATCTACATATAAAAACCCCCTCCAAAGAAACATTTGCTCGTACCGTGTATTCAGTATAATAGCATTCGGGGTTAGCTTGACAGACTTAACGTAAACCTAATAAAAAGGCCTGAGAATCAAAGTAGTGGACCCAGAGTACAGGATTTGATAACAACATCGTGGTTCAAGATTCCCGTACGAGACATATACTTTTAACACATAATTTTCATTCTCCTTAACAAACTACTCTCCTTTAAGACCTTGAGTGGTCGTCTGATTCACTTCACAAGGGGGGAGCACTCGGCGGGGGGGTCACCTTTTTTCTTTCATTTTCTCCCTAAGTAACTGGGTCAATCTAAGAAGCTGATAGCGGGTGGGACAATTAAGCGTGGGTTTATGGGACATTGGTAAGTCTGCGGGGGATTACCACGCCTCACTATTTAATTTTCTTCCTTATTGGGTTTTTATTTCCTTTTGTTAATGTATTCCAAAGGAAGGGGTGGGCATGGTGGTGGAGAGGAGAATTGTTGTGTTTATTAAACCGCAGGCTCCTGGCTAAATTCTTAATTTCATAAATCTTAATGGTGTCCAACAAAAAGGAGTACCTGACAAACACACGTGTAGCGACCCACCGCCCTAGGGGGGGGGAAGCCCCATTTTTTTATTCACCTTTTTACAGGTGGTCTTTTTAAAATTTATCGGATGATGTCGGAGGTTTGACTCCTAATGACCGCTCACCATAATTTTAATCTCATGTAAAATTTTCGGGGGGGGAGATTTGTTCATCTATGTTTACCCAAAACAAAAATAGGGGGAAAAGCTAAAATGAGTAAAAGGGGAGAAAAAAAAAAAAAGGGGGGGGGGGGGGGGGTGTAGATAATAAGGGAGGACGAAGGGGGGGGTGAGAATGGTGGTTGTCAATAGGTTGTTAAGGGTCAAGCTACACTGAATTCCTTCAGAAAGGTGTAGTGCAATGTTGGGACAGTGTTGGAATTGCGCGGGGGCAGGGAAAATTATCCAGGCTGCAGACTAAAAAAGAATAAAATATATTATAATACGACCCTCCCTTCATGGGGTACACTGGCTGTTGTTTTCACTGCATGTTGTACACAGCTTTTATCCACATCAAAAAAAAAATACAAAGAGATCCTACCTCACGGCATACAGCCACATTTGCATAACTCGAATAATGCAAACATAGCATATCGTAATTACATAATGCGGCAATCTGGGCTAGGCATGGAAATACAACGGGACAGCCTCCACCAGCACATACGACACGCTTTCTTAAAGTAACAACAAAAAACTCCTGTTACGCCATAGAGCAGCTTTCACTAGTCATACGGTGCACAAATTTATTGAAAAATATTATACAAACAGGAAAGTAACTAGGAGATTGCGGATAAAAACTAAGTACACAACGTAGTCACAACACGCCGTCAGCTCCCATTGACACACCATAATACATCATGAAAAAGCACGTCTAAATACCGGGCTAGTCTCTCTACCAGGTCAACCTATAAACAACGCCATATGACTTCAGATGGAGCCTAAGTGACTTAGAGCACATGCTTATTACGTGGCTTAACGACAATGAACACACTACGACTTTTAGGACGCAAATGCAATAGAATTCGCTTCTGAGGGGACAATTAAGCGCATTAGGGCTCTCATTCGGGAAATGGTCGGATCCCTAAAGAGAGTTAAGAGAAAGCCTCATAACCTTTTGTGAGTACTGTTATACACCTGCGAATTATCTGCCGCATTAGAAAATTCACACCAAAGTATCACAGAGCTCCTCAATGTCACCCATGCAATGTCAACAACACAACATTTCTTGCTGAACTGAACATAAGCGACGCCACCACGGGCACGTGGCGTGGTGCCCCATGTGCGAGACTCGTTCGAGAACGTCTCGATGCCTATACGTGTGATTCAACACGTTGTTAACTTGCATTCCTAGGCGAACTATTTCCGTTGTGATTTGCTTCAAGTGTGAATAGAATCTTTTCTTACCCCTACTATTATTTTCTAAAGTTATTTGGGCACTAGCGAATCAATGAAGATAGATTAGCGATAGAGACGTGAGAGAGAACGATAAGCATGGGAGGGAGAGTTTTCTTAGGATATAGGATGACCTAGTTTAGCGAACATAAATGTCCAATTAAGGTTTTTAGGGGGGTAATTATTAAACAAGCTGCATTTCCTTTTATTTTACTTAGAGTCAACAAATATTTAAATATATGACTTAATGACACTAATTTACCAACATAAATTAAAATAATTTAATGTCATTGCTTCCACTGAGGTTCAAACCCGGGTGAGCAACACTTAACTTCAGAGCCAATCCCTAGTGGTTGGAATCTGCTCTCTGCTCTACAAATTCCCGCCACTCGTTGTTAATCTACTTAATTAATTATTAATATTTATGTAATTAACGATACTTTTCCCTTAGCCTGAAAAAAGACCATTTAACCCCTAAATACCCTCCAAACCTAAGATTTTTACCTTTTTAATCCGTAAAAGACCTCCTTAAAGTAATCTTCGATTTGAGGACCCTGCAATGGTTGGGCCAACACTCTTAGATCGCACTACTACTTCCCAAGTTTAGTTGCTTGGCTGTAGTCAAAGGTTTAGAGGTCTGTTCTACACGCATAAGTCCGTGTGAAACGTTCTATCGAGCATTTCTAGACACATTAAGCATTACTTAGCATATTCATTTTTAGGGTTTTACAGAAACTAAGGAAAAATGAAATAAAGGTGTTGGGGTTCTATCTTGGGTCCCCAAGCCATGTGGATCAAACAAAAATAAATAAAAATGTAAGATTTGTCCAAGGGATTTGAAATCGGGTTCCCTTTCCCAAATTTCGTATTGATACATAAGTCATACGTGAATAAATGTTCAAAAATATTGTTGCCTACATAGATTGAAATTGAGATCGTGCCATACTTACAAGATGTATAAGTCTTGTACCACATAATCTTAGGAAGATATGAATCACTTAAACAAAATATGATTGAAGCCTCGTGGCTTGTATGTGTAGACACATAAGTCTAGCATACGTGTAAAGTAAGTGAACCTAAGATGTATGTAACAAAATGATGAAACCCTATAAGGGTCAAGTAAGAGTGTGAAACACACTAAATAGCCAAGTGTATTGGCATATGATGAAATGAACATTCACGTAAAAAGGGGTGAGTAATTATGAGGAGCCAATATGCCAAAGCTAATGAATGTGGTGACAACATGATAAGAGGATAATGTGAAAGATGAGAGCAATATCAAATGAGATTAAGTAAATGTTACTAAAACGTACTCACGTATGAGAGTGTAAAACTAAATAAGAGACCACTCTCTATGAACACTCTAACGAAAGTATTGAGATAAATGTATACTTAATACTAATGATGAGATGAGAAATCATCTATTGAGCTACGATGTCTTCATACTAGAAGCCACCTTCCATGACGTATGAGTTGAATGTAATGGAACTTTATACTGAGCATCGATTGTCTAGCTATGAGCGGTGATGCCTTTTTTCAGTAAGGGCCGAGGTTCATGTAACTCTTATGAGATGAGACTATCTGGCATTCCGGGTATCGGTCTCACTATATCTCCTATTCTTTCAATCTACACTGCTAATATAAGGATCCAGCATGATTCAATACCCTATATACGCTAGCATGTTTTGAGTCACTTTGGTCGATGATTCCACCTCTTTTTGGTATGGGAGAGACCTAGATTTCATGATGCTCACATGTCTAGTAGTTAAAGTTTAAAGTTTCCCAATGAATGCATGATGCCAGGCCTCAAATGATGCACATAATGAAACACGAAATGAACCAAAGGTTGTTAGGTATAGGATAATCAAGAGGGGGAGATTAGACTTAAGTAAGACACTCGTCATCTGACGTTGACACAAGCGAACCCGATTAAAATCTGAAACAACATCCTAGGAGTATAGCTGGTGTTTACACTAGCTATGATGTGACAGTGAAGTAGTTATGAAGGGAATGAAGCAAAACTCTGTGTTTGATAAAGAAGGATCCCATAGTTCAGGTCCCATATGTTGAGGTCTTCATTTTTGGAAGTCTTGATGTCAAGTCATGATTCCAAGTCTATGGCGGATGAACGAATTATATGAAAAGATGTATATTGTTATATGCACTATGTTATGTGCTCTGTTAAGACGGTATGTGTGATGGGTAGATATATATGTATGATGATGCAGTTGACACTCATAGAATGACTTTCCTAGCCCAATTTGGCAAGTCCCACTGACTTTTCGAACCAAATTTGGAAAGATCCATTAACTTTCCAAAATCAATTTGGCAAGTCCACTAACTGATTCCTGTTGTTAGGAAAGATGCTATTAGTACTCATGCATGGTCTTTGGCGGAATGTGTGATAGCAATACTCATAATGAGTTACAAGTGTTATGTACTAAGACCATATAATATGATACTTTAGGTGGAGTACAGGTGGACGTTAGAGCTTACAGTACGAAGTTGCAGCTATGGGACATGGAGGATTTTTATCCGGAATCGGTAGACTCATCATGCTTTTGAGATAATCTACTGTTATTTTCTAGCTTGATGTAATCTTATCTTGTGGAGCATGTTCCACGATTGTTTCATACACTGTCATTCAGACTTTGATTGTCTCCCGTTTTGGCTAATACGTTTAATGCCAATTTATGAACTTATTTCTTCCATTTGATATCTTAATATTATATGGTGATTGTGAACGTTTAGCAGTTAAGGTAGTAGAACGTCTTAAATGAATGTAAGTAATAAAAAGTTAACATTCTTTCCGCGAAATTAACCTAGGAGAAGAGAAGCAGTAACAATGGGTAGGCTTGTCTGCGACCTCGAGGAGGTCAACGATGCTGTTCGGTCTAGTCTGGTTATAGATTCCGGTGGGCGTGGACAATTAGCTAGATGGTTTTATTATGGGTATCAGTAGAATCCCTAGATCATTCAGATTCTCTAATTGACCATCTATCAGTATGAGTTCATTATCAGTTTTCAGCACGTTATAAATGTTCATTGCAGTCAGTCTAGCTCAGAATTTAGTTATCATGTCAGAATTATTATACTTGATGTTAGTTGGGTGATTGTTCAGTTATGTTTTAATTTCAGCTACTTTATCCTAAATAATCGTATCTTTAAGTAGTTGACGCCACACGTGCGTACATTTTCTAGGTGAATAGGGTTAGGTTCTCCGCATCCAGATCATTGCATCGATCAATTCACGATATACAGTCAGAAGAATTCCAGTAGGAGTCCTTCCTTTTTCCTGAGGCAGGCACAGTATGAGTGCTATTTCAGTCTGAGTAATTAGTTTCAGTTCTGCCTTAGATTAGCTGAGGGCTTCCGTCGTCTTGTGTACAGTATTTACTTCGTCCAGGTAAGGATTATTCAGGACATAGTTAGAGTTCAGCTGTGTATTTGGAGTAATATTTCCTTTGTATCAAACTCATTGTTTTCAAAATACTTAGTATAGAATATGGGTTATTCCCCATCTTTCATATTTAATTATGATTTAGCTTCCGCATCAGCTTATTATCTTTAGTATGCTCATGATCATGCCAGCAGGGTTAGCTTGGGATCACTAGTGGTTCGAAGTTCCATTTCCGCGTCTCGGGGTGGAGCTCGGGGCGTGACATTACCAAGACAAGTATACTACCATCACAACTAGGATCAAGTCTATAAAAACGACTCCAATCCATAAAAGGCATCTTATAAAGAACCACATATATACAAAGGGAAACATTGAACACTTTTAAGCACGTGTTCTAAGGGTAGCATGCCTCCATAGGTAGTCAATAAGCATTTAAAGTTAAAATCATAGTAAATCATATAGGAACAGATCATTCCAAAAGAACTAATTTTAAAAATAATAACTTCAAACATGCATTAACTATATCATAACACTACCATTTCTCATAAATCATGTTATTCAAATAATTTGATAATAGCCATAATTGGAATCACATCATCAAAACATGCCCCAAAAATTCACCTGCACATCTACTATTCATACCATAAAAACCAACTAAGTATTTAAACTCAATTTTCTCCCTCAAAAGCATAGAGAAAATATCATACAAGCTAACTCACATCTAAAAAGACCACCGGGCGAGAAAAAATAGAGAAAGATTTCCTTTATAGCGTTAAGTTCTATGGCACGATATGAGGAAGTATGAAGAAGGGAATTCTATCGTCCTATTCTCTCGTACCATGTTGAGTGTGTCGGACTTACCACCAATGATAAAAGGGAATTTATAGACGTGGCAAATAGGAGACTTCTTGGGACCCTAAACCACTTTTAAAAACCTCTCGATCTGCATTACCACGTTTGTCACATCTGGGGAGCCCCCCTAGTAAGTAACGCGGCGTACTGACCTCTCGGGCGCTCATAGTACAAGCCCATAGTTATCATTCCATCACTTGTCCATAGTAAATTTTGTGGAAATTTTTAAAACATTCTTCAGCCAATCATATGAAGAAAATTTACTTATATATAAAATAAAAGGTCAATTACATACTTAGATTTAGTCTATTTGCATTTGAATCAATAACATTAGAATACATTAGGGACACAGCCCTTAAGACATAATACAAAGCTATACAATATTTAATAAACTTTACAGTAACTAAACATTAAAACATCCTTTGACTTAAAGATTCCTTTCCTTGAGCTTGGGAATCACATATCAATATCCCCAATCATATAGACATCGTTTTTAAGCATCCATAACCTACACTTTGTGTAAAAAGTAGAGAAGAATGCGAGTACAAGAATGCACTAAGTATGGCAACCATACAAAAATATGCATTTAAAAGAGACGTTTTCTTAAAATCATACTTTATGCTTTTTAAGTAAATCTTCATAAAATATTTATACAATAGCATTTATGTCATTTACATACTTCATATATACAAATTAAAATAACAAACTTCATATAAGATCACATATAGAATTAAGTATTTTGAGGTCAATTACAGGATCTTTTTACATTACAATGAAGCTATTTTTTTCTTTTATTCACTATCTTCACCAACGTTAAACCATTCTCGTTGAACTTGGTTGCAATGCATCCCCTTAAGGCCATAGGAAACCATACATACAACCTATACAATCCAAAACATATAATCATACAAGTACAACCTATCAAAGACACATTTAAGTCAAGGCTCCATTGTTTTTACAGTAAGCTACATCAAGTAACACATATATTAACTTAACTTCACATAAATCATTGTAGGACCTTGTTCATGACCCCAATCTTAGTCTACTAGTGCAATTTACATGTGAAGCCCCATAACCCCACACAAACATAGTAAACCTTTCATTAGACCACAAACCTTATCATTCAATTCATACATCAACATATTAAGTGTAGACAACCTCATTCATGTCACTAACCTTCATCATATAGTCATTAAGCCTCGCATAGCGCATATTAGAATAATACCACATCAAATAGACTAATACAATGCACATATTCATGAAAAATAGACAAATACTACAATGCCATGCATAAAGACATAATCACAATCATACACATTAGAACACCTTCCTAGAACTTCCTAAGGAGCTACTTGTGCAATGTCTAGATGGGTTCATTACTTCCACCTATCCTAAGTAACCTCCGTTATGTCCTACTATTTAGGGTCCTTGTCATTTACTTCGATTGTCGATTTTACATTAGGTAAAATATAGCTTTAAACGATACTAAGACCATGGGTGCTAAACATGGAATTTGGTGTTGTAGATCCTTACACCAATGGAAGGTGTTCATACCTAGCCAAGGTAAAATATTAAAAAATTCTAGCGTTTTAGTTGATATCACATTGCTAGATCCTATGTAGAAAGCATAGTTTATGGAACTTGGAGGTACATGTGAAAACCCTATTTATGCCAAGATGGTCCATTATGGTTATTCACTTATGGAAACCCTATTTATGCCCATTGAGGCATTGTAGTTATCCACCTCATGTGATTTATGGTAGACCTTCCTTCCCACATTGGGAAGGGAGACAAACTCAGATTCAAGTTCACTTGGTGCTAAGCTAAGCTCCCTTTATTGAAAAGACATTATTACATTACATTTATAAAATATATGACTAGAAGAGTCATCCCCTCATATGCTTAGATGATAGGTCATTGATGAGAGTTCATCAACCTAAATCATGTGAGAAATCCTTTCACATGGACATAGCGTATGCATTAGCACTATCTAGTTTAGGATACACTTGAGCACACCTTTCAAGGATCCTCTATTGACTAGATCATCATTCATGTGTATGTATGTATATATATGTGAGGAAACCTTTCACATAACACATTAAGTTCACACATGTTCATACATTCATATACATACACATAGAAACCAAAACTAGAAACTATCCTATCAAGTCACTCAGGTTCAATGCATAGGAAGATCCCATACCCTTGCCCATACTAGTACACCTATCAAGTCATCCTATTTAACAACACACATATCATACTTTCATAGTCATCATCTTAATATTCATCGTATTAGACACTAGTGAATATGAGAACGACCTTTCATTTAGACACCATGACCTATAATATTTGTAAGCATGCATAATGTGTGAGTGTGTGTACCTACGTCAACATGATCAGATAATGGATATCAATAGCATCTTAAGGCAGCCACCCTCTTAAGATCATAATGCACAAAAAAGCATAGACCACACAACACCATTTGTCATAGGAGGCAAGACAAATCTTCGCATTATATTCAAGACTCTTAACCTTAGCTATTCACACATTCACATTGAAGTACATGGGTAGGGGTTATCCACCTTTATTAATTCATTAATGGCAATACCTACACATGATCCTTAAATAACATTTACATGCTCATAACAATAGTAACATAACCTAGATTCACAACTAAAGTACAAGGCTAGGCACAAGTTACACATAAGGTGATCATCATAACCACTAATTCATATATTCATCAATTTGCCATCAAGTCTATGTTCAACACATATATAATGAAAATTAAGTAAAGACAACCACCATAAGTGGACACATATATAATGACAATTTAGTAAAGACAACCACCATAGGTGGACCATACTACACAATGTCATACAAGGGCTCATCAACTACATTAATATAGAAATGTAGGGTGGAAGAGTAGACCTTATCAATTCATCAACCCTTTTAGATTAACATTGATCAATACACCCTTTATACATGTAGAAAACCATGTACAAGTCTCTACAAGAACATAATACAATGCATCACGTGTATACTAGAAGGTAGGTATTCTTTGTTGTGATTACCATAATTAACATTCATAATATACCAAAAACCAACCTAGGTCAGTAGTTAAAAACATAATAATCAAGACTTAGTCGTGCTTCATCTACCCTAAATTGATATCACATTATGTTCATAGCATCATCAATTTAATGAATGTCCAGAGAAGTTGATCTCTTATCAATTCTATATCATTTTGATTGTCCATTAGTCATGCTAACAATTTAATAAATAATACATATAAAAAGGCAGTAATTAAAGATACCATGTCTTTGTTGAAATCCTACTACAATTTGCAAAGAAGTCAAGATTACAGTGAACATCATGGAATTACAATAGAGAGAAATTAGGGATCAAATCTTCAAGCACCAATCCACATTGGATACCAATACATAATTCATCATTATGAACTATTATAGGCAGTATGTAAGATACAATTGACCCTATAAAACGTCCTGAAACAATTACCATGGAATCGAGATACAAGACAACCAACCTAATGTCAAGATCACAAGTTACCATTTGATAAACTAAAAGAACCTAGATAAATTCATATAATCCTTCTTTACTTTGATCATACGAGATTCATATTCATAATTCAAAAATAATATTAACCTAAAACAGTATTTAGAAGCAACTTAACATGATTGAAATCAACTTTTATATCAAGAAGGACCAAGGTGACAATGATCCCATTGATACTAGACTAAGCATGCTCAAGTCTTCGTACATTTATCCACATTGATCCTTAATCATAAAATCTTCATTAATTCAAGCAAATAACAGTAGATATAGACCAATCAACGTAAGAGAATCTCAATTCATCCATTAACAAGCCATGATCACAATACCCATGCAAGGCTAAATCGATTTAGGGAAGGAACATGGGTTCATCATACAATTGGATTAAAATCACATTAAAACCAATTAAATAACATCAATTCATCATGATTTAACCATTCAAAATATTTTTAGAAAGAACCCATGGCTAGATTGAAGATGAAGAACTTTGATAATGAAACTTTCTTTCAAAACTTGAGATTAACTCTCCAAGTGAAAGTTTACTTATAAATGAATGATCACCATACCTTTGTCTAGTTGAAAACCTATAAAAATGGTGAAGAACCCATGAGGAGAACCGAGTGGATTCGCAGTTGATAGAAGCAGTGAACCAATGGTCTAGACCTACCTCTATTACAGATATCAGAAGTTTTTTAGGTCTAGCAGGTTATCACAAAAGGTTTGTGGAAGGATTTTCATCCATAGACTCATCATTGAATAGGTTTACTCATAATATGATCAAGTTTCAATGGTCAAATTATTCACATAAAGCTTTGCAGAATTGAAAACTAGATTGACTACTACTCCGGTCTTAGCTCTACCAGAGGGCTCATATGGGTATGTGATCTATTGTGATGCATCCAGATTTGGCCTAGAATGTGTGTTGATGCAGATAGATAAGGTTATAGCTTATGCTTCTAGACAGGTTAAGGCGCATAAGAATAACTATCCAACTCACGACTTCTAGCTTGCAATAGTGGTGTTTGCCCTGAAGATCTGGAGATGCTACTTGTATTTTGTTCATGTAAATGTGTTTACTGACCATAAAATCCTTTAATATGTGTTCACCAAAAGAATATTTGAATCTTCGCCAGAGGATATGGCTTGATTTCTTTAAAGGATTATGATATGAGTGTGCATTACCATCATGCTAAGGAAAATGCAGTAGCAGATGCTCTTGGCAATTAATCTATGGGTAGTATACTCCATGTTAAGGAAGAAAGGAAAGAACTAGTGAAGGATGTTGACAAGATTGATCATTTGGGAGTTCTCCTTATGATCATATCAAACAGTGGTTTAACATTTAAGAATTGGTCAGAATCTTCTTTAGTAGTGAAGGTTAAGGAAAAGAAAAAACAAGGATCCAATCTTGCTTGAATTTAACGGTACAGTACACAATTAGAGAGTGGAGGTTTTCTCTTTAGGGGAAATAGTGTGCTTTCTACTAGGGTAGATTGTGTGTTCCTGATTAAGTGAACTCAGACAGCATATTCTTGCAAAAGCCCATAACTCCAGATTTTCTATTCATCCAGGTTCCATTAAGATGTAGCGTGATCTGCGGGAACTCAATTTGTGGAATGGCATAAAGAGGGATGTTGCAAATTTTGTGTGTAAGTGCCCCGATTGCTAGATAGTCAAGGTAAAACATCAGAAACCAGGAGGTATGACTAAGATATTGAAATTCCTACTTGGAAGTCGGAAGTGATCAATATGGATTTTAACATAGGGGTTTCCTCGTACTCACAAACAACATGAATCAATTTGGGTGATAATTGGTGGAATGACTAAGTCTTTTCGCTTTTTGGCGGTCAAGACTACAGATTTGATAAAGGACTATGCAAAGCTTTACATTAATTATATTGTGAGGTTTCATGCGGTTCCCTTTTCTATCATGTCAGATAGAAGTCCTTAGTTTACCTCTCATTTCAGGAAGTCATTTCAGAAGGATCTTGGTACTCAGGTTAACCTTAGCATAGCATTTTATCCTCAGACATAAGGACACGCATAGCGTACTATTCAGATACTAAAGGATATGTTAAGATCTTGTGTGATAGATTTCTAGGGTTTTTAGGATGATCACTTTCCTCTTCTTGAGTTCGCCTACAACAATTGCTACAATTCAAGCATTCAGATGGCCCCTTATAAGGCATTGTATAGGCGTAGATGTAGATCTCCTGTAGGTTGGTTTGAAGTAGGTGAAACAACTTTGATAGGAAAAGATTCAAAGCAACATTCTATGGAGAAATTGTAATTCATTAGAGATAGACTTAAGAAATCCCAAAGTCGTCAGAAATCTTATGCATATGTAATGAGAATGGAACTAGAGTTCCAAGTTGATGATTGGGTTTTCTTAAAAGTGTCACCTATGAATGGGGTGATGAGATTTGGGAAGAAAGGAAAGCTAAGTCCTAGATATGTATGACCTTAAAAGATCTTGAAAAGGCTCAGAAAAGTGGCATATGAGTTAGAGTTGCCAACAGAACTAGAAGCAGTGCATTATGTCTTCTACATCTCACTTTTGAAGAAGTGTGTGGGTGATCCAGCCTCCGTGATGCAATAAGAGAGTGTGTTGTTAAAGATAGTCTTTCTTATGAGTATATACTAGTTGATATCCTTTACCATCAAGTTAGAAGGTTGAGACACAAAGAAGTCGCTTCAATCAAGCTTTTGTGGAGGAGTCAGTCCGTGGAGGGAGCTACTTGGAAAGCAGAAGAAACAATGAAAGTCAAGTATCCTCACCTCTTTCCTTTTCCACTCTAGCTTGAGGTAATAGTTCCTCTTTTTCAGACATTCATCCATAAATTAAGTCTTAGAATCATGTTCCTTCAGTTTGTACTTGCATTTCCAGTGTATTTGCATGTTCTTGGAACTTAGTTCAGTCAAAAATTAAGTTTTTACTATTTAGTTGTAGGGATTGCAGCCATCTCCCTCCATTTCAGCTAGTTTAGTCTTCATTCGAAGACGAATGGTCCCAAGAGGGAGATAATGTAACACCCCGTATCCAAAATAGATCCAAAATGCATAATTATAGAAGTTGCAGGTGCAAGCGATGGAGCAACCAACGGATCGTCATTCGACTTTCGTTCTGTCAGTCGTATCATTCGATGGGCCAGTCAACTTTCAGTCCTCAATTGTGAACGACGGTCGACCTGTATGGAACGTCATTCGACTAATGGCCCGTCAGTCGAATCCATCAATTGGCCATCTAACTTACAGTTCTGAGTTGCGAATGACGATCGATAAGTACAAACCATCAGTCGACTCCATTCATGATTCCAATAGCTTTTAAGTCAGGGGTCTTTTGGTCTTTTCCTTGTTCTTTTAGACCCTAAGCTACATCATTTACACCCTAAAACATGTCATTTAGTTAGTTTATGCCTAGAAACATAACTAGAACTTACCTAACTCAAAATCATTAGTCAAAACATTGAAAATTAGAAGAAAGAGAGAAGAAAAAGGTCATGAACCTAAGTTCAAGAATGCAGAAAGTTTCCATCAATTCTAGCCTCAAAAATCGAAAGATTTCTCCGTGGAATTCATCACCATGTATGTGGGACTTCACTAGAAGGTTCCTTTCATCCATTGGGTCCCTAGTTTCCAGTCAGTTTCTTGATTCCCTTATTATGAATAGACCTAGGGCTTCTTGAATGTTAGAATTATTGAGTTCTTAGATGATAGAATGATCCAAATCAGATTAGTACATCAATGTTTAGATAAATGCATGAAGCTCTTGAATTACACATGCTAGGTCAGATATTTCAGTTATTCAGTTATACATGCCTTTGTTATTAATGTATCATTATGAGATTAACTATTGCATTCTCAGTTTGCATGTTTAGTTTTGAGTTGTCCAGTATTTACTAAAATTCATTCATACGCAGATAAGCACTTAATTCTTTGTGAGTAGCATAATATCGAATTGGACTAGGGTTAAGCGTACCCAAACCTAGAACTACTAGCCAAGTAGGTTGTAAGTCCCCTCTGTGAACATCAGTTTGGCGATTACGTCAACATGCCTCTATACTTTTGGTAGGATATATTGGGTCCTCTCTATGGGGCGCATACATCGGACTCCACAATTACCTCATGTGGTTTTGTTATCGGTTATTAGTAGCTCTTACAGTTCAGTCAAGCTCTATTGCTGTGACTATATTTACAGTTCATTTAGTATTCAGTGTGAGCATATTATAAATTTGGTCATTTTATCCAGTTAGCTCATCATTCAGTACTTTATGTTTAGAATATTATACTTACTAACATCAGACTCCAGATTTAGCTTATGTGGTTTTGTTATAGGCTATTAGTAGCTCCAACAGTTCAGTCAGACTCTATTGCACTAACATATTTATAATTCATTTAGTATTCAGTCTGAGCATGTTATAAATTTTTTCATTGCATCCAGTTAGCTCATCATTCAGTACATCATGTTCTGAATATTATACTTGCTTTTGTGTTGGTTCTGTTATTTATTATTTCAGTTGTACTCTATTCTACATGCTCAGTACATTTCAAGTACTGACGCGTACGTGCGCTACATCTTCTCATGATGTAGCTTCAAGTTCTAAGCATCTGATTACTCTTAGATTGATTCATGATCTCCCATTCAGCAGAAACAAAGGTTAGTCCTCATTCTCAAAGGTTAATAGACATGAATTTATTTTAGTTTTTTTTAGTCCGTTAGTTTCAATTTTGGTAGACTTAGTTGGGGTCTGTCCATCATTTATAGTCAGTTAGAGGCTTATTTCAGACATAGTTAATTTAAGCTTAATATTGAGTTAATGTATTCTCTACATTAAACTCAGCAGTGCATTAAACTCATCAGTTTTCATATATCTTTGTTATAAAATATGGGCATTCCCCATCTTTTTATTTTAGTTATCATTTAGCTTCCGCACCAGTTTATTATCCTTAGTATGCTCATGATCATGATACCGGGGTTATCTTGGGACCACTTATGGACATAGGTCTCGTGTCCGCATCTCGGGGGTAGATCGGGGGGTGACACAACTGGTTTGGCAAAGCAATTTTGTACTTAGAAAAGCTCCCCCAGGCTCTTATTTAAATTATTGTCTAACTTGTACTTGATATCTTCATAGAACTGGCTAGACCAAAAGTCGCAAGGATAATTATCCACCTCCGCACATAAGAGAACTAGAGTTTGAAGAAGATAAAAGAGAAAGAGAAATTAGCCAGACAAAGGAAATATGCCAAGTAATTGAGGTCTAAGAGATGAATTCCCGTTGGCCCTAATGTCCCGTCATGAAATCGACGATTCATTAATGCAGTACATCCCTAGGGAGCAGATGATGATGTAAATGGTTGAGGCTAACATCGTTGCAGAAGCTGAAGTAGAAAGAAAAGAAGAAACAAATTGTCAGCATTTAAGGAACTAATGCCCAAGTAGATTGAATGATTGCTTTGATAGGATCCCCTCTCTACTTCTCTTTCTTTCCTTCTTTATTTTTTTCTTTTGGATATTTGTGATACTTATATTTGAGGAAAAACACATTTATTTTGTGGTGGGGTGAGGCCAAAACCATTTGCCTGTTTTTGTTGATATTTTTGTGATTAATGCTCGTGTTTTGGTGTATATATATTTGGATCGTCTATTTTAATTGTAATTTAAAATTGCATTGAGATTGCTTGAGCTTATTGCTCCTTTATGTTTTCAAATTTCAAAATATTTTTGGCCCTTCTAAAATTCTTTTAACATTTTTTGAAATTTTCATCACCGCTTGTGTTGAAAGTGGTTGTTCTCGTTTAAACTTTAGTCTCAGTTTTGATTAATGCTGATGATTTGAATAGTGCTCTAAATCGAACAAATATGAATGTGTCGGTCTCAACCAACTAGCCCCGAACACTTCTAATTGGGTCCATCCATCCCCAACCATAGTGAATGTACTATGAAGGGGTCAGTCAAGTCGTTCAGGTTGCGGCTACAATGATATAAAATGAAATTACATAGGCAATATGTGAACTCTTTGCATCTAATTGTTATCATTATGTAACAGATTGATTTCTCTTATGATTATCATTGCACACAAGTGAAATCACAATCTTGTTTGGCTTTAGTATCTATGCCTTGTCTAATGAGTTTACTTTGAGTACTGGTTGAATAGACCTAGAATTTTCCCCTTTAGTCATGTTGATTTAGTAATTTGTCCTCTTAAAATGATCTTAGGCAATTTTAAAAAGTTTAAGAAAAATTTGACATACACGTCTTTTGTAAACTACCTGTGACCGTGTGAAACTCTTTTGAACATCCCTTAAGTCTTATCCTTCTTTGGTACAAAACTTGATTAATCTTAGACCTTTATTCATTTACTACCTATAATCCTTGTGACTTTTGATTGAATGAATAACCAACATAAGCCAAAAGCTTAAGTTGGGGGTATGGTGAAAAAAAGGAAAAGCAAAAATCAATAAGTGTAACAAAAGTCTCCCCAACTCATGGTGTTGCGAAGAAAATGAAAACCCTCTATATAATTAAAAGAAGAATCAAAATGAAAAATAAAAGAAAAGAATGAAAAAGAAAAACTGTGGAATAAAAGTCCAAAAGAAAAACGAGTTTCCAAGAAATCTATTGAGTTGATAATAGGATGACTTAGAAGCACTAGAAAAGAATTGATAGAAGAAACTAAAGAAAATAAAGTGTTGAAATCCCCACAGTTCATGAGGATCTTTCGACACTAAGTCTAAATGACCATATCTTTGCTCTTAGCTTCATTACAAGACTTGGAAAGACCTTTTTGATTTTTGAGTAAGCAGGATCGAAGATTGATTGAAAAATAAGAGAAAATATATAAGTGAAAAAATTCATTATGTTCCCCTTTTGGAGTGTGAGTGTTGCATCTTTTTCCTGGTCTTAAAATGATTAACTTTTGTGTGTCAATATGGAACCATTCTTTCTGTGAGCGAATTTTGATATTGTTGTTGAGCTTGAATTTGCGTTAGTAGCAAGTATTGTAAGCATGAGAATCTTTGGTAATGGTGTGTCGCAACTTTCATCTTTGATTACATAATTGATTTTTGTATAAGTAGCTTGAGTCTTGTTGTGTATGTTCATGATTGATTCGTGTGCGGCACTATTTTAGACATCCTATTTGGACTGCTGAACATGAGGTTTACCTAGGTAAAAGCAAAAGTTTAAGTTGGGGTGTTTATGAGTCCTCAAATTTGACTCATTTAGCAGTTTATTTTGATAGAAATAGAATCCTCAAATGTCTATTTAGTCTCAATATTTGATAAAAAGTCTTAATTTACACGTTTCGGAAGTTTTAGTAAAATCATGAACACTTATGCAAAAAAAGGAACAAAAAGGCTAAAAAGAACGTAAAAGCTGAAGCATGAGCTTAGCCAAGTGCATTTGGCGAGTCGTCAAAGAGATGTATTTCTCCCTTTGTTCCAACACGTGAAGCCCTGAAGGAAGTGGATCAAAAAAGTGACATCAGGAGTAGTTGTCTCTTTGCCAAATAGTTTCGTGAAGCAATAATATACCATCAAATAGTCCAAAACGTGAATATAATGAAGGCAAGCAAAAAATGACGATGAGACAGAAGAAGGGAGATTCACCGAGTGAATCGGCTATCGCGGTGCGCCTCAATAGTTAATCTAAAAGTTATAAATACTAGTTTATGTTCTATTTTTAAGGTTCTGATCATTATTAGTAATTTAACTTTTAAAACTCTAGTTTTTGTGTTTTCTCTCACATTTAGAGAGGTTTTGTGGAAAACTTGAAGAAGGAAGGGTTTCATCTTCCCAAAGTTGGAAGTGGGTCTTCTCTATTATTATTCCTTTGCTCATAATAAGTTATAATTTATTTTACCTATAAGATTTCATTATCGTTTTAGGTGTAATTTTTTATTGCTTGATGTGTGGCTAAAAATCTCCCATTTTTGAGGTGTGATTTACCATATATGTGTTGCTTTTATTGTTGGGTCTTGCTAGTTGATATGTTATATGTATTTAAATGGGATTTGATCTAGAAGTTGTGGTTTAATTTTATGGTTTTGTAGTTGAAAATACAAAGTCACCCATGTGTTTTTTGCTTGCAGGAGATGGAGGTCACAAAACCAAGACCGCTAGACTGATAGCCTAAGGAATGGGTCGACATAAGGTTCAACCCGAGAGGGTGAGCCCTAGTCCCTTATCGTAACACTCAACTCGAGAGAATAAGTGGTGTAATGCATAGGCTAGGATTTATACGGAAAATGGGTGTCTGAGAGGAACGCATTTGAAACAGGGTAAGTCTGCCCTTGAAAAGAGGACCGTATTTTATCTACTAAGCTTAGCGTAGTGACCATTAGGACCAAATTTCTAATGAAGATGCAGCATGGTCTGTACAACTATTTATCTCAATTTGTATTGCGGTCACACCCCAAGAACATCTCCCCATACTCGATTCCCTTCTGTTATTTTTATTGTTTTACTACTTGTGACAAAAAACCCTTTGATATTTCACACTTATGTGTCCGCCCCTTTAATTTTAAAAATGTTTTTATTCGTAAATATATTTGGCTATGAATAATTAGAATGAAATTCTAATTAACTACACATTCTTGAAACCGCTCCCTTGGGACAAAACCCCAACCCTTGGTCGGGTTACTAAACTATCAAGGATCGTAGATACTCATATGTAGGTTAGTGTCATTGGTCACGATAAGCATCACTGATCATCCTAAAAATTGAAATAACTAAAGTGTAACAAAGGGGATCCGGAAGCAAGCAGGCAAAAAGGAGGTAGTACATTGAATGTACGAGCATTTGATGGGAATTATAACACGACATAAGCTTGGAATGGTACTAAAGAAACTTAAGTCGTCTCAACTCATTTCAGTATGAATCACTAATAACGATGCAATATAAAGAAATGTTTTAAAACAAGTAGATAACAACTCAGTGCATTGATAACACAATAGTAACATAGTTTTGTATACGAAAAAAATAAGTAACTCTATGGAAGATTCTCTAACCAACAACCATCACTATGAGCTAGTGATTACATTTGTATTTCCTCATAGCTTCCGGGTCGTCTATAATTTTACAAGGATACTTTAAAACCTAAATAAGTGGATCGACGTAGTCTATCCTAAAAGCATTAAGGATTCATTTAAAAAATATGACTTTTTCTACCCATGTTGGCTACACGGTTGATGGAGACTTTGAGTTATCTGATCTCATCTCCATATCAGTGATCTTTACTAATTCCAAAATGTAACTAGCTCATATATTTCAAAACATAACTTCTCTGTGGTTTAAAACTAGCTCAAAAGCTCTTTTGGTTGAAACTAGCTCAAAAGCTCTTTTGGAAATCAGTATTTCTTCTCCTGTTTAAATGTGAAAACATATACTCTTGGGAATACTTAGTTCCCATATATAAACTTAAAGAAAATAAACTTGCTCAACTCTTTCTCAATCGATGATAACTCATATAAGGACAAGGTTATAAAACATTGTTACAAACCGACTCTTTAAAATGCTCGAAAGGAATCATCACACTGACTCTCAACTCTATCTTAAATTTGAATTATGGATTAAGGGTTATGATTATAAATGAATTCTAGATGTTTCGAATTTGTTTAAACTAGTTAATCAATAGGAAGTTATAGTACGCTTTAGGATAACTTAGAAGGGTAAAAGGACAGAAAAAGGATGAGGGCAGACGTCCCGAACGCACTGCTGGCACAGGGCACCAGACCCAAATGTTCAAAGGCCTCTTTTTGGCACACTAATGGCACCGCTCCTCGGTCCCTCTAGTTCATTTGGGGGGTGTTTCACCAGCACCTTCCCAGGTAGTTCCGACAAAATTTTCAACTCATTTTCTGACATTAATTCGATTAGATTTGATTCTTTTTCTCAATTTATCTAGATTTAGTTAAACAATACATGTACACAAGAATCTACACAAAACAAATCATAAAAACAATACAATTCCCTCAAAAAGTCCTCAATCCATTTGAATTCAAGAATGAAAGGAAATTAAAGAACACAACTCAATAACATTTAAACATCAACTTTCTATAATGAATTTCACATTGAAATTAACATAATTGTCAATTGGATGAACGAACCCAACTCTATGTGAACTCACACAACTCTTTAGGATTAAACGATCTTTGATTCCGCAAGAAACTTCCAGAACGCCTTGACTTTTCTTCTTTCTACTCTTCTTGAACTATTCTTGGAAAAACCTAGAGTGAATTTTGAGTGCGTACATTAAACAAAATCAGTTTACAACCCTAACAAATTTTTAAAATGAACTAACTTGATTGAGTAAGAAAAATAACAAATACCCCACTTAACGGCGGTTAATTTTCCTTAATTGAACCTCCCGACTTAAATTGTTGCCTTTCTCATACCAGCTTGAAAATTAGCAAACTTGACAGCGTTGGAACGAAGATTCAAATACCTTTCATTTGATATCTTATAGTCCACCTAACTCGTGATGTACTGAAAGTTATGGTCATTTGAATTAGACCCAAAACTCATATTTTAAGCTTAACTTGCAAAATTTAAGATTTTACAATTTCCAATTTAGTTCTTTTTATGTTTAGTTCTTTCAAAAACCGATGTGTTACAATTCATGCTCATAGTTCTGCATGAACCCTATAAATCAAACATTCAAGATATAAGTAGTATCATTGAGTTCTTGATCTGTTGAGTTCCGAGTATCAAGTTATGTATGTGGTTATTGAAAACCTTGAATTGATTCATTCACGTTCATAATTTGTCATGAACCCTATTAGGAGAAGTCTTCTACAATTATTTATAACTTGTTTTAAGACTTGAGTAAATGAGGATGGGGATGAGGATAAGGATGAGGAGAGTTGAGCTTCATTTTTCAAAATAAATATATCGGGGACTAAGTATTCCAAGAGTATATGTTTTACATTTAGGGTTAAAGGAAACATTGATTTCCATATGAATTCATCATGAGTTTTTCAGCGCTATCTCTTTTAAGAGAACCTTTTGAGAATAATCTCAAAGATTGAGGATGAAGATATGTTTTTAAACATATGAGCATCACTTATATTATTGGAAGCAGTATTGAACATCGATATGGAGACGAGTACAGATAACTCAATGTCCTCATACGCCATCTATGGCAACATGGTAGAGAATCATACTTTTTAGATGATTCCTTATTAATTTTAGGCATAGCTTAGTTGATCGACTTGTTTGATGATGTTCTATACATCAGTATGGTATAGGGTAGTTCTGGCAATGATTATTGTCGGTTAGAGAATCTCCAAAATAAGAGTTATTATTGTATTTTTACAAAAGACAGAGTTATTATTGTGTGTTTACATATAATTGAGTTATTATCTATTGTTTTAAAAGTTTTCCATATATCAATTTTTTATTGTTGCTTTCATATTGAGTTGAATTGACTATCCTTGAGTAGAGTTGAGTATCCTAAGTTGAGTTGAGTATCAATTAAGTTGTGTACCTTATCTTGAGTTGTTTAGTTGAGTATCATATCTTTGAGTTGATTATCTTATCCTTCAGTTAAGTAGCTTATCCTTGAGTTAAGCTTGAGTTAAGATGAGTGACTTTGAGAAGAGATAAGTATGTTTCCTTTTATCAACTTCAAGCTTATGTTATATATTAAAGTTTCCCTTACATGTTCGTGTGTTAAATGTACTAATGTCATTTGTCCTGCATCTTTCATGATGCATATATATTTATTCATGGTCACCAATAGGTACTTCATTGATACCTCTTGTAGTCCTAGAGTTGCTATGGTGAACCTCCTTACTTCCCGAGAATTCCCATTTTACTTTTAAATTTTGTAAGGACGATAGGGAGTCATGTCCCAGCATCCATCATAGAACTGAGAGTCTTTGTAGAAAGCAATAATTGATAATGATTTTTATCCATTTTCAATTTTTAATGTTTTAAGACTTGAGTTGCCTTTATATGACTAGCTAAATGTTTCTAAATGTTCTAAGTTATTCATTTTGAGACCTTTTGAGAAAATCCTTGCATCTGAAATTCATATATTATTGTGTATGTCTTCCGCTGAGTATTGAGCCAGGACAAGGGTTTTCTTGGGAACTAGCAATGATTCACAAGTGCCAGTTACGTCCATGATGTATGGACGGGGTGTGAAAAATTTCGTATAAGAGCACATATTTTAAGTGTCCTAAGGTGTCTTTGAAGTCATACTATTAGGATCTTATTTATGATTGTAAGGGCCCCACTTTTATAAATAAGTGACTACATATATTTCAGAAAAATTTTCCTACTTTCATACTCTATATCGTGTAGTAAAAATGTGTCATAAAGTAATTTATTTTAACTCGTGTTTTTCTCTTATACATTTCACTACCCCTCAGACTCAACGTAATTGAAAGGCAAAGCCATATCCTTATCGATGAGTAACTATCAACAACAATCTTGAGAAAATCATGAGACTGCAGAAGGGATCGAGAAAAGCTCAAGAGTGAGTTTAAGTGTTGTGTTTCAAAAGAATGCACTCCTATTCATATGAATAATACGTTTAGCTAAAATCAAGATGTACTCTCTTCTCTAAACCTTATTCAGGTGAGACGCTTATGGGAGAGTTTGTTTTTGATCTTGGGTAATATTTTAACCTTAAAATATAGTATGAATTAAGAGATTACAAGCAATAGTAGTAAAGACTGCCCTTAAGTTAGGGAAAAGCATGCAGAGGTACAGAAATGTATGAAAGAGAGACGACAGTGATGGGGAAGATTATGTTATTGCAATCATGGCACGAGTCAGTTATAAGTGATGAGTTTCTTTATGAGTAGAAAAAGGAATAATAATGTTGTAGAGAGTTCCTGATACAAGGAAGAGGAATACTTACTAGTCAGGATGAGATATAGTATACTTTTAACTCGAGTAGAGCTGATGTTGATGTGTCATCGTGTTAGAGAAGACTAAATATAAGTATGGAATCATAGTTAAGAGTACTCATGAGCTGATAGACCCAAGATAGGCTTATGAATATTGAAAGAGTGACCTCATAGCATTCAGAAAACAATAGAACTTTATGATAGCTAATGCACAGTAAATGAGTAAATACTACTTAAGTTCCGAAATTAAAGGTGAAACAATATGTAGGTAGGTAGAAGGAGAGCGAAAGATTTATTACTTTTCATGAGATCTTAGTGGGTGAGTGTTTCTTGACTTTTATGGTAGTCGCAAGAAGTATAAGGTTTGATCAATCATATTGATGTCACTTTTTGGACATAGACACTAAGCTTGAATTCAAGATGAGTGGCATGATCAAAAGATTGCAACATGAGGGCGGTGATGTTAGTTTTGAGATTTGATATAGTACGTTTGACCTGAAATGGGTGAGGAAATCAAAGTGATACTTCGCAATGAAAACATAGTAATATGACCCATAGAAGAGAAATGAAGGTGGAAAAGTTGTTAGATTATCAAGATCAGTAAGAGGTACACCCGAGATTGTATATATCCATACGAGGTCCCAATTGAGGTTGTGATTTTTCATATGTCCATAAATAATATAATTGAGCTGCCGATATGGGATAAGCTAGTGCAAGTGTTAATTTTTCCTATAGGTTAAGAGAAACATCTTAGAAATGAGGTCTTAGTAACATTTATCGAGAGTTCGGTAGTCACGAGGTAAGCTTTTCCTAAGTATTAGAGTAAAGGGGATATAGAGAAGTTTATAGATGATGGAATAGGTCCATAATTTTCAAGTGTCATCTTTAGACTTAAGGGGGAGATGAGATTAGAAATCAAGTCAAGTGTTGAGAATAAGATGGTAATGAGTTCAAAACAGTATAGGAGATATCTTTCCAGGGTCCTTTTGGTAGTGGAGCAATGTTAAAAGAGAGTTAATGTTTCTGATCGTGACATGAAGTGTCACCCCCCCCCCTTAATTCCCATTAAGATATAAATATGGAGGAAGCGGGAATGAGGTTTTACTATGAGAAATAGTTAAATGAGCGCCCTTAAGTTGTTTCGAATTGTAATGCATATAATTAGTTAGTATAACAGAGATGAGGAGAGAATGAGCTGCGCCAGGCTCCAAACTACTGGGCAGTAGGTTTGGCACTATAGTGGTGCATCTTAGCAAGCCCTTGCCCAAAATTTCAATGATTTTGCTTTCTCAATCTCATACCCTAACTCATCTAGAATCAAATTAATTCCTTTGATCTCCATTTGAAACATAAACCAAACACACTCACAATAAAATTCAATCAAAAACCTACAACGAACAATGAACAACAGTCATTCGCAATTCTCACCTCAATAACACAATAAGAACTCCATTATTTAAAAATGAAGCACAAAATCTCAAGAACACAACAAGATTCTCAAATACTCAATCTCATGGATATAATTTTTATAAGAAAATCATGATTGACATGTGGGAGAACAAAACCAAAACAATGAGAGCTTACATAATGCAAATAACTAGGTTCTTTGGAGAAATCTTGGATGAACGCTTGGAACTTTGGACATTTTTCTCCTCTTGAATCTTCTCTATAAATTCCTTAATAATTTGGAGGTGAATGAAACTGATTCTAAGCTTGAGTTGAGTCGTTGATACTCATAATTTTGCATGAACTTCATAAATTTAGTACCTTTAAGATGAGTAATATCTTTGCGTTCTATGTTATTCAGTATTTAGTTCCTAATCCTTTTGACATTAAATTCCTAAAGATGGGATTACATATTATACATTAAGGTCCCTGAGTTTAGTTGTTCATCGCCTGGTCTTTCTTCATGTGTTTCATTTCCGGACGTGTTCCATTTAATTGTGTCTCCATTATCTTCTTTGTATTAGCTTCTAAAATCTACATTAATTCTTGATAGATCATGCATGGCATAATCTCATTTCTTAACTTACATTTCAAACTAAAGTAAGTTTAAAAGGAAAGTTCAAGAATTCTATTTTAGTCATTTTGAAGATTCATTTGTAATCATCAATAGTTTTTAACTAAGTCTTTAAAAGGTAAAGACGAGAATAAGAAGAGTTGTATTCATGACTAAAAAAGAGAAAAGGGAACTAATTATTCCTTAAATGTAACAGTTCTACATTTAAAAAGAGAGAAACATTGATTCCTAAACAAGCTTATGAGTTCAGATGTAATTCACAGTATTACCTCTTTTAAGAGAATATCTTGAGCAATTACCTCAAATTGAGAAAGAGTTATCTTTTATAATTTTGAGCATGAGTTTATATATTATTGGGAGTAGTATTGAGCACTAATATGCGAATGTGTTTAGACAACTCATATTCTTCATAAATCATGTAGCCAACATGGGTAAAGGATTGTACTTTTTAGACAAATCTTTATTTCTTTTAAGCATACCTTAGTGGATCCTAAAAGGACTCCACATAATTAGACATTCACTATAATATAAATATGTTTATAACATTTCCCCTTGAATGTCAGTAAATATGTGCCTCGTTAAAACCTTACTAGATAAAACCAGTTGGAAAAAATCTAGTGAAGAAAAAAGAGTACGCATATATAATAATTGCATTATAGATGCCTCATTAAAAACTTTACAAGGAAAATCCAATGGGATAAAAACTTGTGAGGGAAAACGAGTATATCACATATTAACTCCCCCTAATGAGAACATTAATACACATATTTGCATCTTCGTTTTTCAAGCTTGTGCCCCATATTCAAGAAAGTTATAGTTGGTAGATACTTGGTGAATAAATTAACTATATTATTAATTGAACAAACATGTTGCATGTTGATATCACCGTTCTTAGGAGTTGTGTGTTGAAAAGTTTTGACAAATAAATCTTTTTTTCGGGATCAAAAATTTCTGCAAGTTTCTTACTTCAACTGTTTAAAGCAAATAATCTATTGTCTTTTGAAAACTCTTCAAGAGTTTCAATTCAAGTCATCAACTTGCTGACCAATACAAAAGATTCTTAATTGGATTAATATATATATGAGGATAATAAACAAGTTCTCCAAAAACATGTATATGCTTTAGATATTGAACCCATTGAATATTTTCCTATCAATTTTGTCAAGTGTCAACATTCAATATTACATGTATGACATCTTCTAGTGACTAGATTGTAACTCAAATAAGATTTACGCTTAGCAAGATGTTCATTCTACTTTTCATTGATAAATATTTCTACAGCAACATGTTTTAATAGACGAAGAATTCATATCCTCATAATCTTTTAAAATATTGTGAGCTATTGTATCAAAAATATCGTCAATGATATATCATTTTGCATTGATTTGTAGTACGACATAACTTATTGAGATCTCATCACTTCATAATTTTTAGGTACATACCCCTCTCATAAGTTTTCATAAAGTGTTATGTCATAAGTTCTTCAAGAGCACATTATTTGTCTCTTTATTATGATCATTTTGATTCTTTGATCCTCCCCATTTTCTCAAGGATTTTTTTATTTAGAATTGACTAATCTATCATGTTTTATGCATGTCGTAGAATCTATATTTAAGTGACATTCAATGGGAGTATTTAAAACTCTTGTGTTGCTTCTAATATCCCCCTTATGTTAGACAAACTAACATATATCTCAATCTTTAGGAGAATCTATCTTTGTACATCATTGTATATTCATTGATTATTTACTACATATCAAAATAATTAGATTAAGAATTAAAATATTTGGGCCGCTGATAATAAATCATTGAAGGAATTTGCCATATTTATTGCTCGGATCAACACATGAAACTTTATTTTCATAGGCAATGATTTCACTATCTATTAGACACATTTAATGTCACATATCAGCTTAAATATTTATTACTATTATCAAGATAAATTATCTTGATTACGTATTCTTAAAGTTGTGTTCTTAACTCAATTATCTTGTACAAACATTTATGTGAATGTCTAAAAGCAAATCGATAACAAACACACATATGATTATCTTATAGATGCATCACTTTATCGTATCACATTATAGGTTAACGGGCTCATATTAATTTTTTAATACTTTTTAATAATTAGGGATTTAGTCTAAACATTAGTTGATCCAATCAACTTTTTACGAAAACAAGCAACATAAAGAATTCTTAAATAATTTTCTAGTTCTTCAATGTATATTTATTACTTAATATGCACATCTTTGACATAACCAAATTATTCATGTCAACTAATGAAATTTTAGTACTTGTAAACTCCAACTTTACTATGCCATGTGCCCTTTGCTTTAGTAATTTTCTAATTTACTATTATAAGAGTTAATTTCAATTTTATTACTCTGATAGTAATTTTTAGATTTATTTATTTTCAATTACTCTACTCCGTTTAGAGGGTAGTCGTGATTCCATCACTGAATAGACTACTCTGTTTATTATAAAATTGTGAATTTAATCGTATTATTCGTCTGAATATTATTGTAACATCAAGTTGTGAGATAACAATAGGCACACATGAGACCATCTGAAAGAAGCATCTATTAGGAACATTAAGTATCTAAAAATCCACTAGGTGAATGAATAGGTCCACAAATATATGTATCCGTTCCTAGAACACATGGGATTCAATCTCAACTTTCATTTATGATGGTCTCACAACTAACTTATCTTGCTACTAAACAGTACAAGAAAATTCACCATCTAAAAGAATTTTTAGGTTCTTCTGGATGTCCATTTTAATTTTCCATAACTCGTCTTAACATTATAGATTAATTATGTCCCAGACAATCATTCCATGTTAAGAAAGCATTGTAATGAGTAAACTTCTTATCTACTATATAATGTGCCTCGATTGCACTAATATTATCCAATAAAAGTCAATATATAAGGTATGAAACTTTTCTATAATACATGTCTTCTTAATTAGAGACATTCTTGATGATACTACATCATGGACCAAAGGTCGCAATCTTTCTCACGCTTAGCATGGTGTATTACTACTCAATCACTTTAGAGAATAGATCTATAGTTTTAGAATTTATCAAAAGTTCTCATTCTTCATGAATGGAACAACAAACATATGAGATATAAAAATATGATTGATTTAGTACATCATTTCATATTTATGTGCATTATTCAGTCACATGTTTCTTTAAAACATATTATGCACTATTACCACATCAAGTTTAAGTAATGTAGCAAATTCAATAAATTGTGTGACATATCATCAAAAGCACATTAGTTTTCATTAGTTATTATTGTATCATCAATATGATGCATTAAGACTCAAATTCAATGTCATACATATAAGAATGTCTTATGCCATAAATTGATAGAACTTGAACCCAATATGTTCTCATCATGGTGCATCAAAACTTTAACCCAATGTATTACCCTCTTGGTGCGAATGGACATAAATCCATGGTCTTATTCTTTTTATGCTATTGGGCATAGATCCATCGCCTTACCCAATAATCAATGTTAAATTATATCAAGATTCACCTTCAAACCTTAAAAAATATCACCACTTCCTATTTAACCAATTTAATTACAATAGATCATATATAAATACATACAATCAACATTACAATAATAAATGTAGTCAAAACAAATATGTTCCTTTTATTACCGGGTATACCAATATTGGTCATACCTATCTTTTGCCAATTTTTCACGTCGTATTGGAGTTGGAGCCAAAGCTCTGTTCTCGTACTTCTTAATTTAACAATGCACTCCATAATTCTTTATGGGTAAAAAAAGTCTTACTGATAACGTGTTATAAAATTATATAAACAAGAACAGGAATAAAGTAGGGACAAGAGAAAAAACTTCTTATTCCTCTTGAAGCATATTCATGATTCACAGATGTTATTTACAATGAAAGAAAACCTCTTCATTTATAGGGGAAACCTAATATGCACATCTTTGACATGACCAAATTACTCATGTCAACTAATTAAATTTTAGTACTTGTAAACTCCAAGTTTGCTATGCCATGTGCCTTTTGTTTTAGTAATTTTCTAATTTACTAATATATGAGTAAATTTCAATTTTATTACTCTGATAGTAATTTTTAGATTTATTTATTTTCAATTACTCTACTCCGTTTAGAGGTGAGTCTTAATTCCATCACTCAATAGACTACTCTATTTATCAAAAAATTGTGCATGTAATCGTATTATTCGTCTCAATATTTTTGAAACACCAAGTTGTGAGATAACAATAGGCACACATGACACCATCTGAAAGAAGAATATATTAGGAATATTAAGTATCTAAACAATCTACTAGATGGATGAATAGGTCCACAAATATATGTATCCGTTCCTAAAACACATGGGATTCAATCTAAACATTATTTTATGATGGTCCCACTATTAAATTGCCTTGATAACAAGCAGTACAAGAAAATTCACCATCTAAAAGAATTTTTATGTACTTCTGGATGTCCATTTTAATTTTCCATAATTCGTCTTAACACTATATATTAATGATGTCTTAGACAATCATTCCAAATTAAAAAAGTATTTAAATGAGTAAACTTCTTATCTACTATCAAATGTGTCTCAATTGAACTAATTATTATCCAATAAAAGTTAAATGATGAGGTATCAAAATATTTCTATTAAACATGTCTTCTTAATTAGACACATTCTTGATGATACCACATCATGGATCAAAGGTAGCAATCTTTCTCACGCTTAGCATGGTGACTTACTACTCATTCCCTTTAGAGAATGAATTTATAGTTTTAGCATTTATCAAAAGTTCTCATTCTTCATGAATGGAACACAAACATGTGAACATATCAAATTATGACAGATTGAGTACATCATTTTCTATTTATGTGCATTATTCAGTCACTTGTTTCTTTCAAACATATTATGCACTCATACCACATCAATTTTAAATAATGGAGCAAATTTAATAAATTGCATGACTTATCATCAAAAACAAATTAGTTTTCTCTAGTCATTATTATATCATCAATATGATGATTAAGGACTCACAATTCAAGGTCATACAATATAGAATCAATATGCCCATAAAATTGATAGAACTTGAATCCAATATCTTCTTATCATGGTGCATATGCACTTTAAAACAATGTATTGCCATTTTCGTGCGAATGGAGATAAATCCATCGTCTTATTCTTTTTATGAGATTGGACTTAGATCCATCGCCTTACCCAAGTAATTAATGCTAAATTATATAAAGATTAACCTTCAAACCTTTGAAAATATCACAACTTCCAATTGCTAACAAATTTAATTACAATAGATCATATATGAAATACAGTATATCAAATTTCAAATAAGAATGTATCAAAATAAAATATGTTCCTTTTATGACCGAATATACCTATATTGGTCATACCTATCTTTTGGCAATTTTTCACGTCGTATTGGAGTTGGAGCCAAGGCTCTGTTCTCAAACTTCTTAATTTAACAAAGCACTCCATAATCTTTATGGGTAGAACAGTATTACTGATAACGTGTTTTGAAACTATATAAATAAGAAGAAAAATAAAGTTTGGTTAAGAGAAAAGACTTCTTATTTCTCTTAATGTATATTCATGATTCACAGATCTTATTTACAATGTAAAAAGACCTCTTTATTTATAGGGGAAACCTAATATGCACATCTTTGAGATAACCAAATTATTCATGTCAAGTAATAAAATTTTAGTACTTGTAAACTCCAAATTTGTTATGTCATATGCCTTTTGCTTTAGTAATTTTCTAGTTTACTAGTATATGAGTAAATTTTATTTTATTACTCTGATAGTAATTTTTAGATTTCTTTATTTTCAATTACTCTACTCCGTTTTAGAGGTGAGTCGTGATTCCATCACTGAATAGACTAATTTGTTTTTCAGAAAATTTTGCATTTAATAGTATTATTCGTCTTAATAGTTTTGAAACATCAAGTTGTGAGATAAGAATAGGCACACATGAGACCATCTGAAAGAAGAATCTCTTCGGAACACTAAGTATATAAACAATCCAACAGGTGGATAAATAGGTTTGCAAATATATATATCCATTCCTAGAATACATAGGATTCAATCTCAACTTTCGCTTATGATGGTCCCACAATTAACGTGTCTTGCTAACAAGCAGTACAAGAAAATTCACCATCTAAAAGAATTTTTAGGTTCTTCTGGATGTTCATTTTAATTTTTCATAATTCATCTTAACATTATAGATTAATGATGTCTCAGACAATCATTTCATATTAAGAAAGTATTTGGAATGAGTAAACTTCTTATGTACTATAGAATGTGTCTCGATTGCACAAATCAAAAGATAAGGTATGAAACTTTTTTATAATACATGTATTCTTAATTAGAGACATTATTGATGATACCACAACATGGACTTAAGGTCTCAATCTTTCTCACGCTTAGCATGGTGTCTTACTACTCATTCCCGTTAGAGAATGCATTTATAGTTTTAGTATTTATCAAAAGTTCTCATTCTTCATGAATGGAACAACAAACATGTAAGATTATAAAATTATGATATATTTATTACATCATTTCATATTTATGTGCATTATACAGTCACTTGTTTTTTTCAAATATAGTATGCACTACCACCACATCAATTTTAAGTAATGGAGAAAATTCAATAAATTGCATGACTTATCATCAAAAACACAACAGTTTTCTTTAGTGATTATTATATCATCAATATGGTGCCTTAAGACTCAAATTCAGTGTCATATCCATATAAGAATGTCTTATGCCATAAATTGATAAAATTTGAACCCAATATCTTCTCATCATGGTGCATCAGGACTTTAATCCAATGTATTACCCTTTTGGTGCGAATGTACATAAATCAATCGTCTTAGTCTTTTTATGAGATTGCACATAGATCCATCGCCTTACCCAATAGTTAATATTAAATTATACCAAGATTCACCTTCAAACCTTTTCAAATATCACCACTTCCAATTGCTAACAAATTTAATTACAATAGATCATATTTAAATACATAAAATCAACATTACAATAATAAATATAGTCAAATAAAATATGTTCCTTTTATGACCGGATATACCTATATTGGCCATGCCTATCTTTTGCGAATTTTTCACGTCGTATTGGAGTGAAGGCAAAGCTCTGTTCTCGTACATCTTAATTTAACAAAGTACTCCATCATTCTTTATTGGTAGAAAAGCCTTACTGATAACGTGTTATGAATCTATATAAATAAGAAGACGAATAAAGTACGGACAAGAAAAAGACTTCTTATTCCTCTTGAAGTATATTCATTTTTCACGGATCTTATTTACAATGGAAGAAAACCTCTTTATTTATTGGGGAAACCTAATATGCAGATCTTTGAGATAACCAAATTATTCATGTCAACTAATAAAATAAACTCCAAACTTATGTTTGCTTTAGTAATTTCTAATTTACTATTATATGAGTAAATTTCAATTTTATTACTCTGATAGTAATTTTTAGATTTATTTATTTTCAATTACTCTACTCCATTTAGAGGGTAGTCGTGATTCCATCACTGAATAGACTACTCTGTTTATTATAAAATTGTGCATGCAAGCATATTATTCGTCTCAATATTATTGTAACATCAAGTTGTGATATAACAATAGGCACACATGAGACCATCTGAAAGAAGCATCTATTAGGAACATTAAGTATCTAAACAATCCTCTAGGTGGATGCATAAGTCCACAAATATATGTATCCATTCCTAGAACGCATGGGATTCAATCTCAACTTTCATTTATGATGGTCCCACAATTAACTAGTCTTGCTAACAAGCAGTACAACAAAATTAACAATCTAAAAGAATTTTTAGGTTCTTCTGGATGTCCATTTTAATTATTCATAATTTGTATCAACATTATGGATTAATGATGTCCCAGACAATTATTTCAATACGAAGTATTTGGAATAGTAGACTTTCTTAGCTACTATTAGAAATGTGCCTCGATTGCACCAATATATTACCAAATAAGTCAAAAGATAGGTATGAACTCTTTCTTAATACATGTCTTCATAATTTAGAAGACATTCTGATGATACCACATTATTGGACAAAAGTCGCAATCTTCTCACGCTTGCATGGGTATTACTATCATTCCCTTTCAAGAATGGATTTAAATTTAGCATTTATCAAAAGTTCTCATTCTTAATGAATGGAACCAAAAACATGTGGGAATAAATTATGTAGAGTTAGCACATAATTTCTATTTAATGTGCATTATTCAGTACTTTTTTCATTCACAACATATATGACACTATACCACATCAACTTTAAATAATAGAGAAAATTTAATAAATTGTATAACTTATCATCAAAAACACATCAATTTTATTTAGTCATTATTATATCATCAATTTGGTGAATTAAGACTCAAATTCAATGTCATATCTATATAAGAATGTCTTATGCCATAAATTGATAGAAGTTGAACCCAATATCTTCTTATCATGATGCATATGCACTTTAACCCAATGTATTACCCTTTTGGTGTGAATGGACATAAATTCATCATCCTATTCTTTTTATGCTATTGAACATAGATCTGTCGCCTTACCCAATAATTAATGTTAAATTATATCTAGATTCACCTTCGAACCTTTAAAAATATCACCACTTCCAATTGCTAACAAATTTAATTACAATAGATCATATATAAACACATATAATCAACATTACAATAATAAATGTAGTCAAATAAAATATGTTCCTTTTATGATCGAATATACCTATATTGGTCATACCTATCTTTTGCCATTTTTCATATCGTATTGGTGTTGGAGCCAAGGCTCTGTTCTCATACTTCTTAATTTAACAAAGCTTTCCATAATTCTTTATGGGTAGAACAGTCTTATTCATAACGTGTTATGAAACTATATAAATAAGAAGACAAATAAAGTAGGGACAAGAAAAAAAACTTCTTATTCTTCTTGAAGTATATTCATGATTCACAGATCTTATTCACAATGAAAAAAAACCTTCTTACTTATAGGGGAAACCTAATATGCACATCTTTGAGATGACCAAATTATTAATGTCAACTCATAAAATTTTAGTACTTGTAAACTCCAAGATGGTTATGTCATGTGCCTTTTGCTTTAGTAATTTTCTAGTTTACTATTATATGAGTAAATTTCAATTTTATTACTCTGATGGTAACTTTTAGATTTATTTATTTTCAATTAATCTACTCCATTTAGAAGTGAGTCGTGATTCCATCACTGAATAGACTACTCTGTTTATTAGAAAATTGTGCATGTAATCGTATTATTCGTCTCAATATTTTTAAAACATCAATTAGTGAGATAAAAATAGGCACACATGAGACCATCTGAAAGAAGCATCTATTAGGAACATTAAGTATCTAAACAATCCACTAGGTGGATGAATAGGTCCACAAATATATGTATCCGTCCCTAGAACGCATGGGATTAAATCTCAACTTTCATTTATGATGGTCCCCTAATTAACTTGTCTGCTACAAGCAGTACAAGAAAATTCACATCTAAAGAATATTTTTCGGTTTTCTTCTGGATGTCCATTAATTTTCTAATTCGCTCTTAACAATATATATTAATGATGTCTTAGACAATCATTCCAAATTAAGAAAGTATTGAAATGAGTAAACTTCTTATCTACTATCAAATGTGCCTCAATTGAACTAATTTTTATCCAATAAAAGTTAAATGATGAGGTATCAAAATATTTCTATTAAACATGTCTTGTTAATTAGACACATTCTTGATGATACCACATCATGGACCAAAGGTAGCAATCTTTCTCACGCTTAGCATGGTGACTTACTACTCATTCCCTTTAGATAATAGATCTATAGTTTTAGCATTTATCAAAAGTTCTCATTCATCATGAATGGAACACAAACATGTGAGCATATCAAATTTTGATAGATTGTCAGTTAACATCATTGTAATATTGATGTGCATTTAGTCAGTCACTGTGTCTTTCAAAAGAATTATCGCACTAATTTCAACACCCCAACTTTAAGTAAATTGATACAAATCAATAAATTGCAGGGACTTATCATGCAAAATCATATTAATTTTCTTAGTCATTATTTTTATCTCACATATTTTATGCTGGCATTCCAAGACTCAAATCAATGTCACACATACCATATAAGAATAGTCTTATGTATAAAGTAATAGACCTCGAAACCCAATATTCTGTCTCGTACATAGTGCATTAGGACTTTAACCCAATGTATAACTCTTTTGGTGCGAATGGACATAAATCCATCGTCTTATTCTTTTTATTGCAATTGGGTAGACTAGAGTTCATCGCATATAACCAATAATTAGTGGTTAAAAATATATCAAGATTACCTTCGCAACTTTTTAAAAAATATCACCACTTTCCGTTTCTAACAAATGGAAGTGTACAACGCAAATCATATATAATACAGAGGAATCAAACATTACAATAATAAATGTAGTCAAGAAAAAGAGGTTTATTTATGAACCAGATATACCTATATTGGTCATACATGTCTTTTGCCAATTTTTCACGTAGTATTGGAGTTGGAGCCAAAGCTCTGTTCTCATACTTCGTGATTTAACAAAGCACTCCATTTTCTTTATGGGTAGAAAAGTCATACTGATAACCTGTTATGAAACTATGTTATGAAACTATATAAATAAAAAGACGAATAAAGTAGGGACAAGAGAAAAGACTTCTAATTCCTCTTGAAGTATATTCATGATTCACATATCTTATTTATAATGAAAGAAAACCTCTTTATTTATAGGGGAACCTAACTTTGTCCCAAGAAATATTCCTAACCATATCCCAAAAGGATTATACATAATTAGACATTCACAATAATACAAATATATTTATAACAATATCAATAATTATCGAAGGTATGACGACATTTTATTTTCGAATTATCTCACCTATTTCATCTTCTCAATCAATATTCATATCATCATCATATTTATATTAATTTTTTTCTTTCAGAATGAAACACCTATTAAATCGTTAAAAGAATAAAACAACAACATAAAAATAAGAAACGCCAACAAAATTTAAATGGTAATTGAGTTTAGTATATATATTCATCTAATAATTTGATAAATCGCTTAAAAAGAGATCATTTTAATTTAACATAAAAATGAATAGAAAAAACCTAAATTATGGAGAGAAAAAGGAAATGTTACATGGAATGTAAAGCATTAAATCGATGAAACAATTATCATGCCAATAATTTATTTGCCAAAAACATTAAAAGGTGGCATACATGGTTCATTACCGTAAAATTCATTAGAATTCCTCCATTTCCTTATCATTAGTTTTTTCTTCTTCCTCATTGCAGCGAAGAGAATGGTGGTCCTTCACCTTCAACCATAATAAAAATAATCTCACATAAAATAAAGAAAGAGGGCATACGACTAATAAAGAAGACATACATGCCTACGATAATATACTTTCACTCATTTTTTTTTTCATCTCAAGTGCAATTAACTTTTATTGAATGTGATTATTTTTGTAGTTATATTTTGAAGAGTTGGTTTAAGAAAATGTGGATGATAATGTAGTTTAGAGTAATGTGTTTTCACAGATTTGGCTTATGAAGTCTAGCTGTTCTTTAAGAATAAGGTTAGTTATTATTTGGAATGTAAAGTTTAAATAAATAATGCGGCTCTCTTCTTCCTTTTTTTATAAATTTTTTCTTAAATTGTTGTGACTGACAACTTTTTTATATATATATTATTTAATAAGGCGTGTGATCGAGAGAAATTTCAAATTTTAAAAAGGAACAAAATTATCTAATTTGTACAGATGTAGATCCACTGTTTTTAATTAATTATCTTACCAATTTGTTTTTAATATTATAAAATTATATGTATAAATTAAAAATAATTACACAAATTTGTTTTAAGTCTTCTAATGTTCTTCAAGTTCTTCAACTTGTTGAACAATACCTACACTCAAAACTCTGATTGTAACAAAAACTCTTGTAAAAGATCTTACAGTATTTCTCTCAACTAGCGGCACTCCCCAACTAAGAATTAAAACTCTCACAAACTCTTGATTGTGTTTTGATATTATTATCGAGCTAAGCGCAAATTTTTCAAAGAAACTATTGTTGTATTTCTAGACAACGCCTCCTTATTCGTCTTGAACTTGTCTATGCCTCAAAGCCTTGTTAAACTCGACTTGGACTTTCTATTACTAGAAAAGAAACCTGACACGTGAATTCCTTAATCAATTAAGAATTAGGTTTTCTTTAAGTCCCCAATACATTTGGATTTAACTGAACCATGTCTCTACAACCTGTTCTTTGCAACTTGACACTGACATTCTTCAAAAAAATTATTGAGGCATATGTGCTTCTTACAAATTCCCCCTTTTGAACGATGGAAAACTATATTGCATTCAAGATGCATTTTCCCCTTTTTGACATAGAGCAAAAATACCATTCGTGCATAATTGAAGGAACAACTTCTACAAGATAGGCAACCATAGAGAAAGCATAAAAACTTCATTAGCTAAAAACACAAGCACAAGCATTCAGATTGTTGAAAGAATCGCAGCAAAACAGCACATTCCACATCAATAAGATAAAGTCAAATATATACAATATATGATTTAATTAGCTAACAAAATATCAAAATACCAGAACACACACACATAAATAGCTGGATTGTTTTAAGAAGGCTGTGAAGGAGTGATCACTTTAGAGACAGAAGGAGGAGTGACTTTGAAAATATCAAATATTATGATTAGCAGAATTAGTGGACTTCTCAGTTTCAAGTGCAGCTACAGCCTTAGCCAACTCTCCCTTTAACTTGGAGTTTTCTTCCTCTAAGCTGGCATGTTCAAGCTGATCCATAGGAGCAGAATGTGAAGCCCGTAGGGCAGCAATCTCCTAATCCAACACATCTTTGATTGTTTGTTCTTCCCACTTCTGAACAGGATCATTAAGTACACAAACATCTCACTCAACCAGAACCCATAACCTAAAGAATGAAGTTTGCTATCCTCCACACATATGCATCCAATGTGACTTAATATCAACTTTGGTAGATTCATGGGCTGCCCAGAAATCAAGAGTTCCATCAGTGTAAGATCCAGATAGTTAGCCTCTGTCCTCTGGGTAAAATAACCTTATGCACGACATCAAAAGATAAATCCCTTTTTTCTTTTCCCTTTTTTACCTACAGATTTCTTCTTAATCATTTGGGCTGGTTTCTTGAGTTATATATCACAGTTAAGTTATTCTTAATGATAAAGGTCTCACGGATTTACTTTGGATTCTTTTCTTTGATCTTATATGTCACAGTTTGACAAGTAAGATCAAGTAGGCTCTTAATGCTCATGTAGTTAGCAGACAAAATCAAAACAAATAATTAAATAAGAGAAAATATTTTATAATGCTTGGACTTTCACCTAATAAATTATCATAAGTTATTTCATTCCTTCACGTGATTTTTTTTCCATAACTTCTTACTATATAATTTAAAGCAATCACAAATACTTTATAATTGATTATCTAATTAGTTATTATATCAATTTTTTGCATTATTATCTTGAAAACATGTTAGAGAAAACCTTCTAAAGTACAATCCATCTCTTTTAAAATTATCATCCATATTTAATAAACTTGCTAGAATTTAACTAATATATTTCCTTTTTTTCAAAGAAAAAAAGTCACCAACGTTGATCTATATAATAGTAATGTAAATGTTGAAATTAGTGAAGAATATTCATAAAAAACTAAACCTTTAGAAAAAAATGCAAGCACACTAAGATGGTTATATATAATTGTCACAATATAAAGGGGGCAAAAGGAACATACTTAGCAAGAGGAACCACAGAAAACGTATGGACAGAACCAAACATGAACTTAATAGATAATTAAAAAAAATTGAGAGATATTGTATATCAAATCATCTCTAGACCAAGGAAACAAGGAAATTAACACGTAAAAGAACACGAAACAACCAAATCAACTTACCTTCCACGGAGAGCTTGGAAAGAAGATATACCTACAATGGAAGAGGAAAATGTACGAAGTTACAAAACTACCAGCACGGGTATACACAAAGAAACAACAATTCTTCCTCAGTTCAACAAAGCAACTTATTATAAATGTATATTTTTATATTACAATAAATGCAAAGTTAGGGCTAGTAACATTGGGACCAAGTCAATTTTTGTGTGCGCGTGTTTGTGTTTCTATGTGTATGTGCGCGCTTTATATTATGCAATAACGATTTAACGTAAGATAAAAAATCATTCAAGTAAATCAAAATAACTTATGAAAATTTACTATATGAAGCCAAGAATTTAAGAGTGTGTTTGATCTCACTTGTCAGACTGTGACAGATATGTTCAAAGAGAAGAATCCAGAGGAGATCTAAAACACATTCAACATCAAGAATGTTCAAGCCTAAGGAAGAAAAGGAGGTTCAAAGGAGAATGACTAAGCATTTGAGTGAAGCTGATGTTTTTCATATGATGGGCAAAAATTATTTGTCTATATATGATTTCCCTAAATATGAAAATGTTAGCTTCACTCAAATCCTCAGTATTCTCCCTTGTAAACCCCTCCGCTTCCTCAGTGGTTAAGTTATTCTTAGTGATAAAGATATCGCAGATTTCCTTTGGAATATTTTCTTTGATCTTATATGACACAGTTTGACAACTAAGATGAAGTAGGCTCTTTATGCACATGTACTTAGCAAACATAATCAAATTAAATACTTAAATAAGAGAAAATGTTTTATAATACTTGGACTTTCACATAATAAATTACCGTAAGTTAATTCATTCCTTCACGTGATTTTTTTTCTTCCATTACTTCTTTATTATACATTTTAAAGCAACTATAAACACTTTAAAATTGATGATCTAATTAGTGATTATATCATTTTTTGCATTATTAGCTTGAAAACTTCTTAGAGAAAATAACCTTTTAAAGTACAAACCATCACTTTTAAAATAATCATCCATATTTTTTAAACTTGGTATAATTTAACTGATATATTTCTTTTTTTTCAAAGACAGGATGATATCTAACGTTGATCTATATAATAATAATGTAAATGTTTAAATAACTTATGGAAATTTACTAGGTGAAACCAATTATTAAGAATCTACTTGATCTCATTTGTCAAGTTGTGGCAGATATGATCAAAGAGAAGACTCTAAAGGAGATCAACAAAATATTTAAAATCGAGAATGATTTCAAGCCTAAGGAAGAAAGGAGGTTAGAAAGAAGAATGCCTAAGCATTTGAGTGAAGTTGATGTTTTTCATATGATGGGAAAAAATTATTTGTTTATATATGATTACCCAGAATATGAAAAATAACAGCTTCACTCAAATCCTTAGGTATTCTCCCTTTCTAAACTCCTCCCCTTCCTGGAGGTAAGTTATTCTTAATATTAAAGGTCTCGTGAATTTCCTTAGATTCTTTTCTTTGATCTTATATGCCACAGTTTGACAAGAAAATATTTTATAATGATTGGAATTTCACTTAATAAATTACCGTAAGTTAATTCTTCGCTGTCCGCATGTCGGATATTTTTCCTACCATAACTTCTTTATTATATAATTAAAGCCATTCATTCAATACTTCCAAGTATTATCTAATAGTTATTAGAGACTCATTATTTTTTGCTTATATTAACTTGAAAACGTATTATAAGCAAATCACCGGTTAACGTTAAAAACTATACACTTTTCTAAAACATAATCCGCCAAACTTTATACACTGCGAAATTTTAGTAATCTACTTCTCTGTGTTTCAACAGGACCAGATGAATACACACGTTATCTATATAAAATACTAATGTAAGAAAATTTTGACAACATTAGTGGAACAAGAAATACTCAAACTTTTGACAGCACTTGTCTCGCGATGCTAGATGTGCCTAAGGAACCGAACAAACTACAAGTTCGAACAACAAACTCACTAAACTAATATAAAGATAATCCTGATGACGTTAAAATAGAAATATATCTATTCCCATTCTCTATACTCAGGAGATTGCTAGCTAATAGCGAACCTACTAAACAAACAAAAAAAATAAAAAGAACGAGAAAGAAACAACAAAAAAAGAAACAACCGGTCTCTATAGTATATCTGTATCTGGCGTCTCTCCGCGGCTATATATCTCTCTCTCTCTATCTCTCTCTTCTTCTATCTTTATCTCTGCGTTCTCTTCTCTCTAATACTCGATCTCTAATATCTCTCTCCGGGTTTGAATGCATGTCCCTTGGGACACGCAAGCGGAACCACAGAAAAGCATGAACGGACACAAACGTGAACTTGATAAATATAAATCAAAAATTTTTGAGAGACATTGTATATCCAATTAGTGCAAGACCAAGGAAAGAAGGAAATTAATACGTAGAAGAACAAGTAACAACAAATCGACTTACCTTGTACGAAGAGCTTGGAAAGAAGATAAAACTAGAATGGAAGAGGAAAATCTACGAAGTTACAAAGCTATCAGCTCGGGTGTATACAATGAAACAAAAAGACTTCCTCAGTTCAACAAAGCAAGTTATTATAAATGTATATTATTATATTACAATAAATGCAAAGCTAGGATTAGTAGCTTTTTGACCAAGTCAATTTTGTGTGCGCGTTTTTGTGTTTGTATGTGTGTGCGCACGCTTTATATTATGTAATATTGATGTAAAGTAAGATAAAAAAAAAGTCACTCAAGTAAATCAAAATAACTTATTGAAATTTACAAGGTGAAGCCATGAAATTAAGAGTCTGGTTGTTCTCACTTGTCAAACTGTGGAAGATATGATCAAAGAGAAGATTCTAGAGGAGATCCGCAAAACATTCAACATTAAGAATGACTTCAAGCGTAAGGAAGAAAAGGAGGTTATAAAGGAGAATGCCTAAGCATTTGAGTGAAGCTGATGTTTTTCATATGATGAGCCAAATTATTTGTTTATATATGATTACCCATAATATGAAAATATTAGCTTTACTTAAATCCTCATGCATTCTCCCTTTCTAAACTCCTCCCCTTCCTTAGGAGTTAAGTTATTGTTAGTGTTAAAGATCTCGCGGATTTTCTTTGATTTCTTTTCTTTGATCTTATATGTCACAGTTTGACAAGTAAGATAAAGTGGGCTCTTTATACTCATGTAGTTAGAAAACATAATAAAATCAAAGAATTAAATAAGAGAAAATCTATACAATAATATAAAGCTGAATCTAAAATTATTGATGTGGCACCCTCCAATGATCTGCATTTGCATTATATATTTCACTTTTTTTAAATAAATATTTCCAATTTTCCCCCTAAAAAATTTATAGATGTTTAAACGAGTTAAAACATCACAGTAAATAAAAGCAATTAATTCGTCGTTTGAATCCCAACAGCTACATTAAAAGGAAGACGCAGAATTAACAACTATACAGACAAGTAACACAATCGCTTACCTTTCTAAGATAAATCAATTTTTTTAGAGACATTGTATATCAAATTAGCCCAATACCAAGGAAACAAGGAAATTAACACGTAGAAGAAAAAGTAACAAAGAATCGACTTACCTTCTACGAAGAGCTTGGAGAGAAGATAGACCTATAATTGAAGAGGAAAATTTACAAAGTTACAAAGCTATCAGCCCGGGTATGCACAACGAAACAACAAATTTTCCTCAGTTCAACAAAGTTTAACTTATTAGAAATGTATATTTTTATTTTACAATATATGTAAAGTTATGGTTAGTAACTTTGGGACCACGTCAATTTTGTGTGTGCGGGTTTGTGTTTGTATGTGTGTGTTCGCTCTTTATATTATGTAATAACGATGTAACATAAGATAAAAATATCACTCAAGTAATCAAATCCTATGGATTTACTAGTGAAAGCCAAACATTTAAGAGTCTGCTTGATCTCTCTTGTCAAATTGTGACAGATATGATCAAAGAGAAGACTCTAGAGGAGATCCACTGAATATTCAAAATCTAGTATGACTTCAATCCTATGGAAGAAAAGAGTGTTAGAAGTGAGAATTTCTGAAGCATTTGATTGAGAGCTAATGTTTCTCTATGATGGGGCCAAAAAGTTTAGTTTGTTTAATATGAATACCTCATAATATGAAGTATTAGTTCACGCAATCCCTCAGCTATTCTCCCTTTCTAAACTTTTTCCTTCCATAGGGGTTAAGTTATTCTTAATGTTAAAGATCTCGCAGATTTCCTTTTGATTCTTTTCTTTGATCTTATATCCCACAGTTTGACAAGTTAGACCAAGTAGGCTCTTTAGGCTCATGTAGTTAGCAAACATAATCAAATCAAAGAATCAAATAAGAAAAATTATTTTATAATGCTTGGACTTTCACCTAATAAATTACCGTAAGTTATTTCATTCCTTAACGTGATTCTTTTTTCTTAGATAACTTATTTATTATATAAATTAAAGTAAATATACTTACTATAAAATTAATTATCTAATTAGTTATTATATCATTTTTTGCTTAATTACCTTGAAAACTCCTTAGAGAAATAACCTTTTAAAGTATAAACTATCACTTTTAAAATAATCTTCCATATTTTATAACCTTGCTAGAATTTAACGAATATATTTCCTTTTTTTCAAAGACAAGATGATACCAATGTTGATCTATATAATAATAATGTAAATGTTTAAATTAGTGATGAATATTAAGAGAAAACTAAACCTTAAGAAAAAAATGCAACCACACTAAGATAACTGAAAAACAAAACATCAACAACATATATATATATATGCGTGCGTGCGTGCGTGCGTGCGTGTGTGTGTGTCACAATACAAAGGGGGCAGAAAGAACATACTTAGCAATAGGAATCATTGAAAACGGATGGACGGACCCAAACATGAACTTGATAACCATAAATCAAAATTTTTGAGAGACATTGTATATCAAATCAGCCCAAGACCAAGTAAACAAGGAAATTAACTTGTAGAAGAAGAAGTAAAAAAAATCAACTTACCTTCTACGAAGAGCTTGGAGAGAAGATAGCCTAGAATTGAAATAGGAAAATCTACGAAGTTACAAAGATATCAGCCCGGGTATGCACAAAAAAACAACAAATTTTCCTCAATTCAACAAAGCAACTTATTATAAATGTATTTTTATATTACGATAAATGCAAAGTTAGGGTTAGTAACTTTGGGACAAAGTCAATTTTGTGTGTGCGGGTTTGTGTTTGTATATGTGTATGTGCTCTTTATATTATGTAATAACAATGTAGCGTAAGATAAAATATCACTCAAGATAATCAAATTAACTTATGCAAACTTACTAAGTGAAGCCAAGCATTTAAGAGTCTGCTTGATCTCACTTGTCAAACTGTGGCAGATATGATTTAAGAGAAGACTCTAGAGGAGATCCACTAAACATTCAAAATCAAGAATGACTTCAAGCCTAAGGAAGAAAAAGAGGTTTTGGAAGGAGAATGCCTAAGCATTTGAGTGAAGCTAATGTTTTTCATACGATGGGCCAAAATTATTTGTTTATATATGATTACCCAGAATATGAAAATGTTAGCTTCACTCAAATCCTCAGGTATTCTCCCTTTCTAAAATCTTCCCTTCCTTAGGGGTTAAGTTATTCTTAATGTTAAAGATTTCGCGGATTAGTAACTTTGGGACCAAGTCAATTTTTTTATATAAATAAAAGAATTTTATTTTGTTGTATTTTATTGTTCAAGAGAAATATTTATCTTCTCTCTTGTTAACCCCCTTAACGGTACAATTAAGTGGATTATGAACTCAATTAATTTCCATTTGAAAATTAGGTACTAAAATTCAATGCAAATCAGTATTATTAAAAGGACATCCGGCACAATCAGGGAAAAAAATTATTCATAGTAAAATTTCAATTCCAGATTTGTCTTTCTACCATTCACATCATCAAAATATCAATCATTATTAAAAATATATATCTAATAAAATAAATTAGACTATTTGATGTCAAGTAACCTTAAGTAAATAAATTTGACATGTTTACATAAATCAATGCAACAAAAAGGTACTAAAACCAAAATTGAAACAAAAATTTTAAAAAAAAATGATAACTATTAATATTTAATACAACACAAGTATTTTTCGTTGATTCACCTTTTAGATAAGAAAAAAGTGAGAACAAATTATTCAACAAAAGCAATAATAATAATTGATATTTAGAAAGTTTTTTTATAAAAGAAATGGACCTTTAATGGAAGAAAGATCCCGATTCTGGACAGTGCAACAACAATATCAAGTCCTTTAGAGGTTCAGATCGAAATCTTCAACGAAAAAGCTTACTAAATAAAATTTTTGTTATTTTAAATCAGAATTCTTAACGAAAAATCTTACTGATTAAAATTATTTTTGTTCAGATCGAAACTATTAGACCTCAAACTCGATATTGTCTAGGGATGATAATTGTCGATTTTGGTGTTTTCAATAGGTAAGAAAATAAACTATTGAGCGTTGTACAAGGAGATCAAAATGATAATGTTGCGGCTAATTTTATAGCACTATGCTCCTAGGTTTTAGGGAAAGAAAATGGTTCTGGCGGCTGTCTTTCTCTTCTTTTTTTTGTTTTTTTTTTTGATAGGATTAAATTTTTTTTGTCTTAATTTATAGGCTAGGTGTTTCAATCTTTTTTATGATTTGTTTTCAAAAATAGTCTTTTTGTCCATTTTTAGTTGTCATGATTTTATTTTTTAATCAAACTAGTATACGTGCCCGTATGATGCACGGTTATTTTACTTAAAATTTTATTAAAAAATAAATCATTTAAAGAAGATAATAAAAGATTTATATGATTTTTTTGAAGTGGTTTTAGTACAAACAATATTTATTTTCTACGATCTTCATTGAAAAATTATTGATAATTTTCTTTTATGCAATTTTATGATGTTACTTAGTTTTAAGCGAATTCTTGTATAATTATATATATAATAGAAAAAAGCTTATATTAATTTGAATTCAAAAAGAAGCGTTTTTTTTTTTTATATAATATGTGATAAGATGCTAAAATGTCCTTTCACTTTGTTTTTAATATAACAATATGAGATAATTTCAAGACCACTTTTGTTCTATATGAAAAGTTTAATAAGTTTGTATATGTTGGTTATATGCTAGAAATTCTTTCATTATATAATTCGGTTTATTCCTGACTTTATCTACTAAGAATTAAGTTGCATGATATTATATATTGCATGATTTCTGTATACAGTATAATTCTTTTTTATTCTTTTTCTTCAATGATATTCTTACTAACTTTTTCCTTTTTTATTTCTTTTATAGTTCAACTAATGTCATTATTAATAGATTGTGAAAAATTTTTTGAATTATTAAATTTGAGTTATCTTCAAAATTGAAATATTCACGAGAATGTTGAAATGGAGGTGATTTTGAGTGCAAGGAAAAGTATCGGGGAGAGAGTGGTTTGGTGTGAGGGAGGAAACAGGGGGGTATTTTTTTGTATATATATATGATTTTTTGTTGTATTTCAAAAAAACTTCTCATCTAAAATTTTTGCTATGTTTATATGTTAATTGAAACATTTATTATTTATTATGTTTTCATTCGTGTTCAATCGATTGTTTGTCGCGAACCAATGGTGTAATCTGTGTTCATTTTTGTAAAAAAAAAAATACCAAAAAAGAAATGGAAGTCGTCCAGCAAAGAATAGGAGGAGATAAAGAGAAATTTTGAGCCGTCCAAATACTGAAAAGAAAGTCTTATTATCTTTTATTATATATTAATCAAAGTTACTCTCTTAGTAAATTTAAATAAATATAATTCAATTACTATGTGAAGAAAAGAAGAAATGTCAATCCAAATTAGGGATAGGGAATGGAGAAGAGGGGATGTTATGATTATACAAGGTGAAAAATGTGTAGCATAAAGATAGAAGTTATGGGGTTGGCGGGGGGGGGGGGAGGGCTGGGTAGGGAAGGGGGGGCCGCAAGCGGGGCGGGGGGGTGATCGCGGAGGGCTAGGGGCCGCCTGGGGGAGCAGGCGGGCGGCGGTGGGACGGGGGTACGACTGGGGGGGGGTCGGGGGCGCTAGGGGAGAGCGCGGGATGGGCGGCCGCGGTGCGCGGGCGTGCGGGTGCCGGGACCGGGCGGGGGGGCAGCGGAGGTGGGGGGGGGGCGGAGCGGACAGATGCGCGAAGTTCGATGGGCCGTCCCGGACGGCTGGAACGGGGCGGTGGGGGGGGGCGGGGAGGGGGCGGAGGGGGGGGGTGGGCGCGAGCGTTGTGGCGCGGGGCTGGGGGGGAGGAGGCGTCAGTGCACTCGAACCCGGCGAGGGTTTGGCTGGGGGATGATGTGCGGGGGTGGGGGTGGGCGGGTGAGGGGGTGGTGGGGGGGGGAGAAGGGGACGGGGGGGGGGGGTGGGGGGGGGCGGTGGGGGGGGGCGGGGGGGGGGGGGGGGGAGTGGGGGGGGGGGGGGGGTAGGGGGCGGGGAGGTGGGAGGGGGGAGGAGGGGGGGGGCGGGGGGGGTGGGGAACGATGCCGCGTGTGTGGGGGGGGGCGGGGGGGGGGGGGGGCGGGCGGTTGGGGCTGGGGCGTGGGGGGGGGGGGGGGAGGCAGGTTCGGCGGGGGGGGACGGGAAGGGGGGCGGAGCGGGTGGGGGAGGCGTGCGGGGGGGGGGGGTGGGGGGGGAGGGGGGGGGGGTCTGGGCGGGGCGAGCCGTGTGGGCGTGGTGGGGCGGGGAGGGAGGGGGGCGGGGGGGGGGGGAGGGAGGGGGGGGGGGGGGGGAGGGAGAACTTGGGGCGGGGCGAAGGGGGGGGGGGGGGGGAGGATGGGGGAGAGGGCGGAGGGCGTCGTGGTTAGCGTGCAACCAAAGAGGAAAGAGGAGGGAGGAAGGAAAGAGATTATGTGTAAAAAAAGAAAATAAAAAGGGAGATCAATAATTACCTAAGGTATTATTGACGACATTTCATGTGTCAAGTGATCGCGACTTTTCATCTGGCGCGGTCCAATTACGGCCAGAAGTAGGTACGTATTATAATTCGATCTTAGATGATTTTATTTTTTCAAATGGATTAAAAATACCGATTTTAAATCGTTACCAAACGAATAGCAAAACAATATTAAAAATAAGACAGAAGACAACGCAACCAAGACGTAAAGTTGGTTTATTAATGCGAGTAGTATGCAGATTCATTATAATAATCTAATAAATCATTTTAAAAGAAAGATCATTTTAATTTATAATAAAAATGAACAGAAAAGGCTAAATTATGAAGGAAAAAAAGGAAATATTACATGTCATGAAAAGTATTAAATCGATGAAAGAATTATCATACCAATAATTTATGTGCCAAAAGTATTAAACGGTGGCATACATTGTCCATTACCATAAAATTCTTCAGAATTTCTCCATTTCTTTATCATTAGTTTCTTCTTTTCCTCCTTGCACCGAAGAGGATGATGGTTCTTCGCCTTCAACCATAATCAAATAATTTCACATAAAGCAATTAAGAAGAGGGCATACAATTAATAAAGAAGAGATACATATATACATACAATAATATACTTTCCCTCATTTTTCTTTGATGAATCAAGTGCCGCAATTAACTTTTTATTGAATTGTAAACTGTTGGTACAGAGTTTATGAAGGTAGCTATTTGAAGATCGGTTTTTAAGAAGATGGGATGATTTTAATGCAGTAAGAGTTGAGTAATATGTTTCACAGATTTGGCTTAGGAGGGTCTAGCTTATTTTAGAATAGGAAATAAGGTTTCGTTAGGAATTGAAATGTAAATTTTAAATGACTTTTGTCAGATTATTACATATTTAACGTGGTTTCTTCTTCCTCTTGTTTTTGATTTTTTTAATTGTTATGACTGATAGCTCTCTCTATATATATATATTACTTAATATAAGGCATGTGATAGAGATGAAATTTCAAATTTTAAATTTTAAAAAAGGAACAAAATTATCTCATTTTCACATATATAGATCCACTGTTTTTAACTAATTATCTCGTCAATTTGTTTTAAATATTATAAAACTATGTGTAATAAGTAGAAGTAATGTACAGTACACACCATATTGTATTTTGATTTTAAAAATATTCCAGTGAAGGAATGGTAAGGAATGGAACAAAAGAGATTTTGGGGTTCGTGGCATTTTTTCCCTCTCAAATGTGCGTGTGTGAGACAGCGCAGTAGCAAAGGACGGGAAACGGGGCAACACGGATGGGGCGCGCGGGCCGAGGGAGGGCAAGCCCCAGTGGCTGGCTCAGACGCATCCGTCTTCCGGTTTGGTGTCGGCGCGGTTTGTTGCTCCTAGTTCTAACCATCTGCAAAATAGAGTGAGGGGTCGATACCAATTTGTATCACCTAGATACCAATTGGATCCAGAATCGCACGAAAGAAAGAAAGAATGGAATTTTCCTAAAGTCTATAGGCTCTCTCAAAGAAAAGTAAAGGCGCCCCCTACCGTTCCTCCTCAAGACACTACTAGAACTCGTTCTGGTGTGATGAGACCAACGAACCTAATGCTTTGATACCAAGTTTGTCACGACCCAAAAGAGTCGCCAGTGGCACCCACACTTATCCTATAATGTGAGCGAACCAACCAATCTAAACCCCAACATTTCACAATAATAAACAGAGAATAATCGAAAGACTTAAAACTCATTATATAAAAATAATACTTCTAAAATTTAATACTTATTATTCCCAAAATTTGGAAGTCATCACCACAAGAACATCTATCCTCAAATTTCTAAATCTAAGAGTATCTAGGAAGCTAAAATAAGTAAACAAATGGTCCATGTCCGAACTTCAAGGACATCAAGACATGAATGAGAGAGAATCCAGTCCGATCTAGGAACAATAGCTCACCCTGAAATCTGATTATGCTGAAGTCTGGCTAGAGTTGCGGTTGAGTTGAAGACGATGGCACGTTTGCTGCACTCCACAATTAACAAAGAGAAAACATACAAGTAGGGGTCAGTACAAAACACAAGTACTGAGTAGGTATCATCGGCCAACTCAAAATAGCAATATATATCAGATAATAACATAAAATCAACCAAATACTTAACAGGTGAAAACAACAAGTACCATAACCATTGGCCACAACACCAAGCACATCTATGAGGACTCAAGCCTCCACACCATGCTCATTTGGGAAACAGGTTCTTTAAATTTGAGTATATGAACATAATTCAAGATTAATTCTCTTTACTATCCTGGTGTCGGAACGTGACACCCGATCCATACTATCCTGGTGTCGGAACGTGACACCCGATCCATACTATCCTGGTGTCGGAACGACACCCATCCATACTATCCTGTTGTCGGAACGTGACCACCCCGATCCATACTACCCTGGTGTCGGAACATGACACCTGATCCATACTACCTGGTGTCGGAATGTACACACCCGATCCATACTATCCAAGGTCGAACGTGACACTTGCCTATCCCTATCTACGTGTCGTTCGTGACACCCGATCCCCTAATCTCATTCTTTCATTCATTCAAGCCTTCTTTTATCACCAGGCATCATCATTAACAAAGAGGTTTTAAGGTTTAAGATTCAACAGCCTCATCATGCTTATTTTCACAATTATATATCACACACATGCAAGACACAATTAAGCATATAGAAGACTTTACGAAACTACCCAATACATATCAATCGCTATTTAGAGTTACTACGGATAGCATAAACCATAACCTACCTCCACCAAAAATTCGTGATCACGCAAGCTACTCCTCAAGGTCTTTGCTTTCCTCTCGTTCTCCTCTTCTCTCTCTCGCTCGTTCGTCCTCTCTTCTGTTCTTCTATTTTTTTTCCTTATTCAAACTCTTTTCTTTTACCCTAATTACCATATAATTAAGTATAAAAGATGACAAAAGTAACCCACTATTTATTTCAAGGTTATCTCCTTTAACCCCCAAGTAATTGAATTATTAACATTAAACTACTAACTTTATAATCATAAGCAAGAATAGTCCAAAACACCCCTTAAAAACTTTTAACAGAAATCCGACCCAGTCAGGGTTACGCAGCCTATGACGGTCCGTCGTGCCTGCGACGGTCCGTCCTGCTGAGTCGTCACAGAGTTCAGAGACTCAATTTTATTTAAGAGGTCTGTGACGGCCCGTCATGCCTGCGACGGTCCGTCCTGCCATTCCGTCGCGAAGTTCAGAGAGTTGTTCTCAGTACCCAATTTTCCAGAGTCTAAGTGTTTTGGAACGAGACCCCCTCGACGGTCCGTCGTGCCCATGACGGTCCATCGTGGGATCCGTCGACCCAGACAGTTATCACCAGGAATAAACTCTACTGCTCAAACCGACTAAACAGGTCTTTACATCGTGTTTGAAATCTTTATCAAACATGTATTTAACAGATTGGGCATCTGTTCTAATAAAAAAAATTTGATTATAAAGATCATCTTGAAATTTCAAGACGCATTTAACAATACAAAATATTTCATGTGCTATAGTCGCATATTTGCGCTGGGCTTCAGTCCATTTACCTGAATGAAAACGAATAAGGTATTCATGTTTATCATGAGGCTTAACTTGTTTAAGAATCCCTCTATAAACAATATTTGAAGCATCAGTTTCAATCATTTTGGTCCATGCTTGATAGCAAGAGTTAAACAAAGTAAGGTTTTAATCCTTTGTTTAATACTTCTAACAAGCGTAGTAAGATTCTCATTCCAAGGGCATTTATTACCTTTTTTTAATATATCTGTCAAAGGTGAAAGATCTTTAGAAAGATTTTTATAAAAGGGGAAATGTATTCAAACTTCCCAAAAATCTTTGTACTAGTCCTGTCTGTTTAATATCAGGAAACTTTGATGNCACGGGATGTAGCTCGAAAGAGGAGCAGTGGCAAGAGGCCGTGTAGAGGGTCGCGGGAGGGACGTCCTCTAGAGGCAGAGGACAAGCACTGGACCATGCAGTATAGGGCGGTGACTCCTCCACGACTGAGGACGTATACAGAGAGTGTGAGGAAGGGGGAAAGAACAAGTGCCAAGAATGAGGAATTACCACCCCAACCTACCCAGAGGATTATAACAGGTCTGGCTTAATTCTTAGACGTTGTTATCTGACAAGGCCAGACACCTCCAGTGTTTCTGCCACCAACACTCAGGTTCGGGAGTAAAACAGCAGCCTGCTGGGCGCCCCGCATGGATGATCATTAGAAAAGGCACGTTTCCTGATTGGACTACAAGGGCCTATACTGACAAGTGATAGCACGAACTTTTCCGTAAGTCTTTGAATTGAAACCTCAGTCTTCAAGGTGATGAACTGAAAGATGCATATGAATTTCTGGTTGATTGTCATCAGTTGTACATAAGATGGGCATAGTGGAACGATCGATGTTGGTTTAGTACCTAACAGTTTCAGGGAAATGCCAAAATGTGGTGGCGTCATATGTTGAGTGTTAACCAGCACAGGTCACCACCTATGACTGGGCATCATCTGAGCTTGTTTATGGGAAGTATATACCCGGACTTGAGGGATAGGAGAGAGATGAGTTCCTGATCCTAGAGAAAAGGAAGGATGTCGGTTACTGCAATATGAGGCTAAGTTTCGTGGCAATATCCAGGATGCCACCCAGCTTTGCTTCAGTCACAAAAGAGGGATTCACCTTTTCGTTGAAAGGGTGAGGTCGTTGCGATTCAGCTTACAGGTAGCTGCTGACAGCAAAAATCCTTCAGGAGGGGGTAGATTTTGTGATCGAAGTGGAGGGAGTGAAGCCAGCGATTCACCATGGCATCGACACTAAGAAAGTTTCGTAAAGGGGGTGAGTTTAATGGTTCGACTTCCAGAGGGCAGGGTTCAGGAGGTTACCCAGCCCGACCTATTCAGTCTTCGCTGAAGGCTGTAGCTGGGGGTCCACCAAAGGGACGGTCAACATTTCTACTGAGTTTAGAGGTTATCCCAGACTTTTCGTTCTCAACGAGGCCTATGCTTGACTCCAGAGGTGTTTATGAATGTGGGGAGACTGGACATATTTTGATTTTTAAAACTAGAGGTTTTGTCCAAAACAGAGTTACAGACCCCAATAGTCCGAGGTAGAGGGGTCCATGGAAGAGGCCCTTATTCTGCGAGGACGGGATGGGCCAAGTTAATGGAGGTCACCAAATTAACGGGGTGGCGGGCAAACTGGAACTTCGGTAGCGCAACTGCTAGGGGCCAACGGGCAGACAGGTGATAGGGCCCATTGTTATGCTTTCGTTTTTTCCCGGGGATCTGAGCGGGAAGACAATCTGATGTTGTTATCACAGTAATATTTGGTTTGTGATTGCATGTCTCTGATTATTTGATCTGGCTCACATTTTCATATGTATCTTCCTCATTTGCTACTGGTTGTTGATTTACATGTGATTTGTTGACGGCCTATTCGTGTTTCATCCGGTGGGTGAGTCTGTGATAGTTGAAAAGGGAGTGTATAGGTCTTGTCTTGTGACTTTTGTGGGGAGCAAAACTCATGAGACTTGGTATTTTAGAAATGAGTGATTTCGATTGGTAATTCTGGGTATGGATTGGCTTTCACCAAATTTTGCATCTGAGTTGTAATGCTAAACTGATTAAAATTGGTCAAGCCTGGGACAGATCGCTAGTGTGGAGGGGACTACATTCCACCCCCGTTCGTATTATCTCCTTTTTCGTGCTAAGAGAATGGTGTAAGGGTTGGGTAGCCTGACTGGCCCCGCAGGGATTGATACTCCCAAGTACCTTCGATGAAGTCGGTCTCGATAGTCCGTTGAGTTTCTGGATGTGTTTCCTGACAGACCTTCACGGTATGACCACCGGATAGGAGATATCGATTTTTGTATTGATCTGGAAGCCGCGCACTCACCCCATTTCCATACCCCATATAGAATGGGCCCCCGCCCTGAGTTAATAGGAGGAAGGCCCAAACTCCAAGAGTTGTTAAGCAAAGGCCTATAGACCAAGTGCATCTACTTGGGGTGCTCCTGTTTTGTTGTGAAGAGAAGGATGGAGTTTTCGGATTTCATAGACTACAGGCAACTTAATAAGGTAACTATTAAGAACAGTATCCTTCCTCGCATCGATGATTTATTCGATCAGGTCACAAGGTGCTTGTACCTTCTCAAAATTGATGTAAGATCTGGTTACATCAATGAAAAATACGGGCAACGGATGTGCCAAGATTGTTTTCGGACAAGAATGGGCATTATGAGTTTTTAGTAATGTCTTTGGGGCTTACGAATGCCCCTGCTGCTTTCATGAGCTTGATGAACGGGATGTTCGAGCCATATCGGATCTCTTTGGTCATTGTATTATTGATGACATATTGGTATACCGAAGAGCAAGAAAAGACATGCAGGAGCACTGAGAATGATATTGGAAATGTTGAGGGAGAAAAAGCTTTATGCCAAATTCTCCAAGTGTGAGTTTTGACTAGATTTCAGGTCATTCTTGGGGCATGTGTTTCTAGGGAGGAGTGATGGTGGATCATTCCAAGATCGCAAGCAGGAAGAATTGGGTAAGACCTACTAATGTTAAAGAGGTAAGGGAGCTTTGTTGGTTTAGCTAGATACTACCGTCGATTGGTCAAGGGTTTCTTTTGCTGTGGCTTCCCAATGACAAACTTGACTAAGGAGAGTGTTCCATTGTATGGTCGGACGAGTGTGAAGAAAGTGTTCAGAAGGCTCAAGACCTTGTTGACGACTGCAACCAATTTACCTTGCCCAGTGGAGGTAAGAATTTCCTTGTTTATTGTGATGCATCCTATTCTGGTTTGGGGTGCAATCTAATGCAAGAAGAAGAATGTAATTGCTTATGCATTCGAGGCAATTAAAGGTGCTGAACTAATTATAGACCCACGATTGGAGTTGGCTGCGGTAGTGGTTGGCATTAAAGCAATGGAGGCACGTACCTATATGGGGTTAAGGTGAAGTTATACAGATCATCGCAGGTTTACAGTATGTCTTTAATAAGAAGGACTTTGAATTTGAGACAGAGGAGGTAGATGGACTACTGAAGGACTACGAATCACTATTTGTATCACCCAGGAAAGCTAACGTTTGCCAGATGCGTTAAGTAAAAAGCAGGAATGGGAAGCCTAGCTCACTTACAGGTTTCCAGACGCCCATGGCTAGAGAGGTTCAGACTCTGGCTAATGACTTATTGAGGTAGAAGTAAATGAGAAAGGGAGGAGTTTTGGCCTGTGTGGAGGCAGGATCTGCTTTCTTGACAAGATTAAGGGAAAGGCAGTTTAACCAGAGAAACTGATCCGGGATTCGAGATAGGTATTGGCGAGGAGAGGCCTAAATAAGCAAAAATCGATGAGGAAAGGTTGTTTGAGGTTAAGGGTAGGGTTGTGTACCCCAGCGTCGATGATTTGATTCGCACTATGTACGAGCGATCATAGTTCAGGTATTTATATACATCCTGGTGCCACCAAGATGTTTGTTTTTATACCATGACCAAAACAACATTTTTGGTGGCAGTCGGAATGAAGCGGCATTTTTGATTTGTTGCTCAATGCCGGAATTGTCAGCAGGTAAAGTATGAACACCAGAGGCCTGGAGGACATTCAGAGAATCCCATTCCTGAAGAAGTGGGAGAGAACTTGCGATGGACTTCGTGGTTTGCCTCCAAAGACAAGGGTACGTATGACTCTATTTGTGTGATTTTGACAGAGTAACTAAGTCTGCTCACTTCAATTCCGGTAAGGTGACTTACAATGCAGAGAAGTTAGCCAGACTCTATATGTCAGAAGTTGTTCGATTGAATGGGGTTCCACTCCCATCATATTCAGATAGAGGTACGCAGTTTTACTCTAGGTTGGGAAAACATTTGAATGCTGAATTAGTAACTAGGTTGGATCTTGTACTGAATTTCACCCATCAGACCGATGGTCAGTATGAGCGAACGATTTCAGGTTTGGGAGGATATGCTTCGGCAGGTGATAGAGTTTGGTGGTTCATTGGGATACTTCTTACCCTTAGCAGAGTTATTGCCGACAACATAGTATCATCTCAAGTATGATATATGGCCCATTTGAGGCACTGTATGGCGAGAGATGTAGGCTCCCTTGGGTGGTTTGATGCATTTGAAGTTAGACTTGGGGTACTGGACATTCTGAGGGGGAATCGTTAGATAAGGAAATGCATTCAAGAAAAGCTTTTAGCGGCTCAAAGTAGACAGAAAGAATAGATGATCGAAAGGTAGAGACTTGGAGTTTATGGAAGGCGGGAGGCAATTCTTGCTGAAGGTTTCGCCCACTGAAAGGGTGATGCGGTTTGGTAAGCGAGGTACGCTAGTATGCAGGTATATTGGTCCATTTGAGTTCTGAAGCGCGTGGGGGAGGTAGGCTTTATGAATTAGGCCTACCTCCTGGACTGTCAGGAGTGCACCCCGTATTTCATGGTCTATGTTGAAAAGATACCATGGGTGAAAACTACATCCCATTCGTTGGGCTTCGCGTTCTTATTGAGGAGAGTTTGTCTTATGCGGAAGGTCTGTTGGATTTTGGATAGAGAAGTCGCACGTTGAGGTAAGGAGAGATGCATCCATCAAGGTCAATGGGAGATCGCCAGTGAAGAGGCCACTGGAGAGGATACGAATGCAAGAAGATCCCACACCTGTCACAGATTCAGGTACTCTTTCTCGTTCTTGTTTCTTCTTGTGATCGTTCCGAGGACGAACGATGGGAAATTGGTATCTATTGTAACGACCTGTTGGTCATTGAGCAGAGAGTTTAATATTGGTGATAACTTCTGGTCGAACCGATCCCACGACGGACGTCATGGGCACGGCGACGTCGAGGGGGTCTCGTTCCAAACACATAGCTCTGAAAAATTGGGTATGAGAACAACTCTCTGAAACTTCGCGACGGAATGGCAACGGACCGTTCGCAGGCAGACGGGCCGTAACAGACCTCTTAATAAAATTGAGTCTCTGAACTCTGGACGAATCAAGCGGCGGACGTTGCCAGGCGACGGGGACCGTCACAGGCCTGCGTAACCCTGACTGGGTCGTGATCTGTTAAAATTTTAAGGGGATGTTTGACTATTCTTGCTATGATTATAAAGTTAGTGGTTTAATGTAATAATTCAATTACTTGGGGGTTTAAAGGAGCATAACCTGAAATATAGTGGGTTATTGTGTATCTTTATACTTAATATATGGTATTAGGGTAAAAGAAAAAGAGTTTGAATAAGGGAAAAAAATAGAAAGAACAGAAGCGGGGGACGAACGAGCGAGAGAAGAGGGAACGAAGAGGAAAGCAAAGACCTTGAGGAGTAGCTGCGTTGATCCGAATTTTTCGGTGGAGGCTAGGTTATGGTTTATGCTATTCCGTAGTAACTCTTAAATCGCGATGATATGTATTGGGTAGTTTCGTAAAGTCTCTATATGCTTAATGTGTTCTTGCCTGATGGATTATATAAATTGTGATAAACTAAGATGATGAGGCTGTTGATTAACACCTTAAAACCCTCTTTGTAAATGAGACCTTGGATAAAGAAGGTTGATGAACTGAAAGGCATGAGATTAGGGGATCGGGTGTCACGAACCGGACACGTAGAATTAGGGGATCAGATGCACGTACGACACCTGGATAGTATGGATGGGTGTCACGTTCCGGACACCAAGGGAGATAGTATGGATAGGGTGTCAAGTTCCGACACCAGGGTAGTATGGATCGGGTGTCACGTTCCGGGGGGACAACAGGATAGTTATGGATCGGATGTCACGTTCCGACACCAGGATAGTATGATCGGTGTCACGTTCCGACACCAGGATCGTAGGATCGGGTGTCACGTTCCGACACCAGGATAGTTTAAAGAGAATTAATCTTTGAATTTATGGTTAATATACTTCAAGATTTAAAGAACTTGTTTCCCAAATGAGAATGGTGGGGAGGCTTGAGTCCTCATAGATGTGCTGGTGTGTGGCAATGGTTGTTAATTGTTGTTGGACACCGCTAAGTATTTGGTTGATTTTATGTTATTAGCTGATATATATTGACTTTCATTTTGAGTTGGCCGATGTACCTACTCAGTACTTGTGTTTTGTACTGACCCCTACTTTATGTTTTATCTTTGTTAATTGTGGAGGTAGCAAACGTGCCATCGTTTCAAAACTCAACGCAAACCTCTAGCCAGGAATTCAGCATAATCTTTTATAGATCAGGGTGAGCTATTGTAATAGCGGACTGGATTCTCTCTCATCATGTTTGAGTCCTGAAGTTGGACAGGACCATTTGTTTCTTATTTTAGCTCCTAGATTTACTCTAGATTAGAAATTTGAGGATAGATTGTTCTTGGGTGATGACGTCCAAATTTTGGGATATAAGTATTAAATGTTAGAAAAAAAAAAAAAGTTATTTTTGGTTAATTAATGAGTTTTAAGTCTTCCGCATTATTCCTTGTTTTATTATGGTTGAAATGTTGCAGCGGTTTAGATGGTTGGTTCGCTCACATTATAGGATAAGGTGTGCCACTCGCGACTGTTTTGGGTCGTGACACACGATCTTCGGAAGTTAAGATAGGCTAGGTGGCAGGCCCAACTAGCCCTTTTGATTTGAAATTCATTAAAAAAGTAAATGATAATTCCCTCCCCGATGTTATCCAGGGGAAATATAACCCCTAGACAAAAACTTTAGATGTTATTTGCATTTTTCTTTGATGAAGATCTCTAATACCATTCAAAGGTAATCCCTTAGAAAGATATTAAAGAATTAATTCTGAAAACGATATTGTCAATAATACAGGACCGACTTTACTTTTCTATGCAGGATTATGAAGAATCATTAGTACTATACGTTGGACTTGATGATTTTTGATTATCACTAATAAGTTTGTTATTATAGGATGGGAGGGAAATGAACCTTCCCATGGTCCACAAGCACGTGGCAGAGGGGATAAAAGTCGAGGAAGAGGAAGTCGAGCCTCGTCTTCTCAAAGGTCGTCATCGACCGTCATTTCCAATAATATTGGGAAATAAGTATAGGTAATTCAAAAATTGAGAGGCATCATCATCATCTTCAACTATCAATTTAAAGGATGTTCCAACAAATAGGTTCAATTATATGAGCAATTACAAGCATTCTGCAAACAAAAGAGCAAGGTTGATAGCTATGCTTCTTTGCAAAAGAGGGAGATATGCAAAAATGCTCTGAAAACGCAACTACCAAAAAACATTTCTTTTGGAAAAACTCTGATATTCAGAGAAGTAATGAACCTGGAAGTATCCAAGGTATCTAATAGAGGGGTTATATTTCCCCGGAGAATCTTATAAGGACTTGATAATCTTACAAGGCTATTCTGGTTCATACATGAAGTGCGGAATTCCAGCACTTTACTTCAGAACAGGAAAAAGAAGTTTATATTTTCTATAAATTTATTAGTAAAACGATATATCTGTAGGAACGAATGGGAATATCCACGATGCAAGAAAGCAAGTTTTTGTCAACAAAATAAGTATGAACTTGACCAATTGGGATTCTTCAGCCTTCCTAAAATATTTTATTATAACAATGACAAACATTAAGTGCATTTGTTTATAAAAAAATGTGCAAAAGTGTTTGAACAAACTATCCCAAATTGGTTCAGTCAATTGGTGAAATACCATGGACCTTCGTAAAGATTTACAAACCATATTAAATTACAAAGATAGGTAAAAGTTTTCCTTTTCTAACCATTTATATTTAAGATCAGATTGTAATATAGAAAAAATTGATCAATGTACTTTTCTATCGAATTTCTATACCATGGGATTCATAAATGGATCCAGAGATTAGGGTATACCCTCGGAGGAAAAAATTCCTTGTCTTTATCGGACTTATTACATAACTTTTGGGATAAGCTCAAGACAAGACCAGAAATTGTCAACCTCATGGTCAAGAGCTTGTAGTCAAATAAAAGCAAAGATTATAGATAACAAGGTCATTACCATAAAAGAACGGTCAACTAAAAATTCTATCAAGCATATTGCCAGAAGAATCTCTATTCAAGAAGGAGATAAAGATGAAATGATAAATGAATATCTTGAAGATGTTGAGAGGAATTTACTACAAAACCTCTCAGAATTTGTTAAATCAAATACTTCAATGAAAAGTGGCACCAACAATGATGTTGCAGACGCCCAATCTGATGATCAAGAGAAAAGCTTGACAGAAAATGAGCTTGATAAAGTACAGGAGTTTCTACAGTCTATTAAGGACCAAGAAGACCAGATAAGGATGAAAGCAAAAGGAAAAATAGTAAAATAGTAAAAATACTGTGTAAGGGGACCAGATAAGGGACCCACTTAGTTTATACTTTTCCTATATAAGGAGACACTCTACCTCAGATAAGAGGCAATTGCTCTTCCATAAAAATTTTATTTTTCTCTTCTCTCTTCTCTCTTGTAAAATATTATGTTGTGAAGAAATAATAATTCAAGCTTCGGTGTGATATCTTAGGTAATTCGAAACTACTTTTTATTATTCTATTTTCTTTATGGCCGTGACTAGTACGGCTTTAAAATACTTGATATTCTATGTAGATGCATGATTTCTGATAAGGTTATAATAATATATCGGATCTAGTCAAGATATATACTAAAATATTATGAGTTCGTAAATTCTTATCATGTCCTTGACTGGTTTTGAGATGGAGGGTAAGTCAGGTTATAAACTCTGATAATAGCGAGCAGGTGGTGTCGTAAGTCCCGTTAGTTATTAAAGACAGGGGCAATTAAAACCCATGTTAGAACTGCCTATTTATCAATAGTTCTTCATAATCTAGACATGCCCAGCTTAGGTAAAAGCGTACCATATAGCCAAAGCTAAGAATAAGAGTCTTAATAAATTATAATATGTTAATATATTATGATCGTATATTAAACTAGATCTAGATGGCCTAGCGGATTGCCGCCAGCCTTGTAGATCCTGATATGGTGTGTGTGTATATATATATATATATCATTAAATATTCAATTAGTTCAAACTCTTTACCTAAACTATGTATTTTTATATTCTTTCCATTTAACTAACAAAATAAAAAATAATGTAACTCCTTCTATATCTCTCACACACACACATTGGAGAGGGAAAAAAAACCACAGAACATAAAAAATATATTTTGTTAATTAATTAAAATTAATATAATGGAATAATTTTAAAATAAAAATAAAAATTATGGTGTTGTAACTGTAAATTAATTTTAATTATTACACATATTTTTATAATATTTACAACAAATTGGTAAGATAATTAGTTTAAAACAGAGGATCTATAGTTGTGAAAATGAGATGATTTTGTTCCTTTTTTAAAATTTAAAGTTTGAAATTTCAATCTCTATCACATGCCTTATATTAAGTAATATATAAAAAAAAAACTTTCAGTCATAACAATTAAAACAAATCAAAAACAAGAGGAAGAAGAAACCAATTTATTTAATAAATATTAAATAATTCATTAAAAATTTATATTTCAATTAATAAGGAACCTTATTCCTAAAATTAGCTAGACTTCATAAGCCAAATCTGTGAAAACATGTTACTCTTAACTGCATTATCATCCACATCTTCTTAAACCAACTTTTAAAAATATAAATTCAAAAATGTGTAACAAAAATTACATTCAATAAAAAGTTAATTGCACTTGATATCATAAAAGAAAAATGAGTGAAAGTATATTATTGTATTTATGTCTTCTTATTAATTGTATGCCCTCTTTCTTAATTATTTTATGTGAAATTATTTGATTATGGTTGAAGGGGAAGGACCACCATCCTCTTCGGTGCAAGGAGGAAGAAGAAGAAACAAATGACAAAGAAATGGAGAAATTCTGAAGAACTTTATGGTAATGGACAATGTATTCCACCTTTTAAAACTTTTGGCACATAAATTAAAATTATTGGTATGATAATTCTTTCATCGATTTAATACTTTGCATTACATGTAATATTTCCTCTTTTTTTCTTCATAATTTAGCCTTTGCTGTTCATTGTTATGATAAATTAAAATAATATTTTTAAAGTGATTTATCATATTATTAGATGAATATACATACTTAACTCAATTACCATTTAAATTTGGTTGGAGTTTCTTATTTTTATATTGTTTTTCTATTCTTTAAATGATTTAATAGGTGTTTCATTTTTAAAGAACAATATATATAAATATGATGATGATGAGTAAAATCAATATGAATATTGAAAGAGAAGATGAAAGAGCTGAGATAATATAAAAATGAAATGTCATCATACCCTAGATAATTATTGATATCAATTTTTAATTGTTTAATTTTAAAAAAAAAATACATTTTCTTCATTCTTCATCCTTCGGTTATTAAATTTTAATTATAAAAGCCAATATGCTACATGCACTCCCTAATTTTGATGAGATTTTGTTTCACATAGTAATTGAAATTCTATTTGTTAAATTTAAATAATGAAATTACTTTGACTAATATAATAAAAGTATAATAAGAATTTCGTTTAAGTTTGAAAGTAAATAGTTATATATTTATCTACATATAATATTAGAAGATGAGTAATAGAGAAGGACATTGATTTTTTTATTTTTTTAATAAAATGAACACATGACAAATGGTTAGCACAATAAAAATAGATATGAACATGAAAATGAAAAAACATTTAAATACATAATTTCAATGTAAAATATAAACATTTAAATTTGAGATGAGAAAGTTTTTTGAAATACATAAAAAATGATACTATATAACAACAAAAATAAAAATGTTTAATCGATAAAAAAAACTCTCGAAAAAGATATTTGAAAGAAAAATAAAATTCGAAATTATCACGTGAATATTTCAATTTTCAAGATAAAATCAAATTTTTATATGCAAGAAAATTATTTCACAATTGTAATTTAATAGTGAGATTATTTGAACTATAAAATAAATAAAAAAGGAAAAAGTTTGTAAGAATATCATTGAAGAAAAAGAATAAAAAAAGAGTCATAATGTATAAAGAAATCATGCAATATATAATATCATGCAACTTAATTCTTAATAGATAAAGTCAGGAATAAATCACCGAATTATATAATAAAAGAATTTCTAGCAATATAATAAAATACAAAAGAATTAATTAAATTTTCATATAGGAAATAAAATTATTTGAATATAATCTCATATTTTATATTAAAAACAAAGTGAAATGACATTTTAGCATCTTATCACATATTATATAAAAAAACACTTCGATAGAATCTTATTAATAAAAATATTGAAAAATAAATAATATCTCATTTATTTTTAAATTCAAATTAATATAATCTTGTTTCTATTACGTGTAAAATTCTATACAAGAAAAATTAATTAAACTATAGAACAAACAATATTTTAAAAAAAGAGTATTATGGATGATATGAAAATTATACAATGAATTCGCTTAAAACTAAGTAACATCATAAAAATACATAAAAGAAAATTATAAATAATTTTTCAATTAAAATTGTAGTACATAAATATTGTTTGTACTAAAACCATTTCAACAAAATCATATTAATCTTTTATCATTATCTTCTTTAAATGAGTTGTTTTTAGTAAAATTTTAAGTAAAATAACCGTGCATCGCACAGACACATATACTAGTTTGACTAAAAAAAATAAATCATGACAATTAAAAATGGACATAAGGACTATTTTTGAAAACAAATCATAAAAAAATTGAAAAACCTAGCCTATAAATTAAGACAGGAAAAAAATGAATCCTATAAACAAAAAGAAAAGAGAAAGACAGCCGCCAGGACCATTTTCTTTCCCTAAAACCTAGGAGCATAGTGCTATAAAATCAGCCGCAACACTATCATTTTTATCTACTCCTACAACGCTCAATAGTTTATTTTCTTAGCTATTGAAAATCCCAAAATCGACAATTATCATCACTAGACAATCATCGAGTTTGAGGTTTGATAGTATCGATTTGAACAAAAAAAATTTATTAAGTAAGATTTTTCATTGAGAATTCCGATCTAAATAAAAATAATTTTATTCAGTAAGATTTTTGATTGAAGATTTCGATCTGAGCCTCTAAAGGACTTGATATTATTGTTGCACTGTCCATAATCGGGAACTTTCTTCCATTAAAGGTCCATTTCTTTTATTAAAAAACTTTCTAAATTTCAATTATTATTATTGCTTTTGTTGAATAATTTGTTCTCACTTTTTTCTTATCTAAAAGGTGAATCAACGAAAAATACTTGTGTTGTATTAAAGATTCATAATTATCATTTTTTTGATTTTTTGTAAGTACCTAGATTCATCTTCTTAATTTTCAATTTTTGATTCATTACCTTTTTGTTGCCTGTATTATTTGTAAAACAGGTCAAATTATTTATTTATTTACTTGACCTGAAATACTCTAATTTACATTAGTATATATATTATATTAATAACGATTGATATTTGATGATGATGTTAATGGTAGAAAGACAAATCTGGAATTGAAATTTTACTATCAATAGTTTCTTCCCTGATTGTGAATGGCATGTCTGTTTTATAATACTGATTTGCGTTGAATTTGAGTACTAATTTTCAAATGGAAATTAATGAGTTCATGAATCCACTTTAATTCTACCTTTAAAGGGTTAACAAGAGAGAAGAGAAATATTTCTCTTGAATATTCAAATACAATAAAATTAAATTCTTTTATTTATATAAAAAAATTGACTTGGTCCCAAAGTTACTAACCCTAACTTTGCATTTACTGTAATATAAAAATATACATCTACAATAAGTTAATTTGTTGAACTGAGGAAGATTTGTTGTTTCTTTGTGTAAATCCGGGCTGGTAGCTTGTAACTTCGTAGAACTTCCTCTTCCATTCTTGGTCTGTCTTGTATGCAAGCTCTTCGTAGAAGGTAAGTTGATTAGTTGTTGCTTGTTATTCTACGCATTAATTTCCTTGTTTCCTTGGTCTTGCGCTTAATTAATATGCAATGCTTCTAAAAAAAATTGATTTATATTTATCAGGTACGTGTGTAGGTCCGTCCATCCGTTTATAGTGATTCCTCTTTCTTAGTATGTTGCTTCTGCCCCCTTTGTATTGTAATAATTATCTATATATGTTATTGATGTTTTGTTTTTCAGCCATCCTAGCATGCTTGCATTTTTTCTAAAGGTTTAGTTTTCTCTGAATAATTCATGACTAATTTCAGCATTTGCATTATTGTTATATAGATCAACGTTGGTATATCTTGTCTTTGAGAAAAAGAAAATATATTAGTTAAATTCTAGCAAGTTTGTATAATACGGAAGATTCTTTGAAAAGTGATAGTTTCTACTTTAAAAGGTTATTTTCTCTAAGAAGTTTTCAAGTTAATGAATCAAAAATCGATGTAATAACTAATTAGATAACCAATTTTAAAAATATTTATAATTGCTTTAATTATATAATTAAATAAGGTAATGAAGAAAAAAAAAAAAAAAAAAAAAGGTACGTGAAGGAATGAATTAACTTACAGTAATTTATTAAGTGAAACTTCAAGCATTATAAAATATTTTTTCTTATTTAATTCTTTGATTTGATTATGTTTGCTGACTACATGAGCATAAAGATCCTACTTGATCTAACTTGTCAAACCGTGGCATATAAGATCAAAGAAAAGAATCTAAAGAAAATCCGCGAGATCTTTAACATTAAGAATAACTTAACCCCTAAGGAAGGGAAGAGCTTAGAAAGGGATAATACCTGAGGATTTGAGTGAATCTAATACTTTCATATTCTGAGTAATCGTATATAATTTTGGCCCATCATATGAAAAAACATGAGCTTCACTCAAATGCTTAGGCATTCTCCTTTCTAACCTCCTTTTCTTCCTTAGGCTTGAAGTCATTCTCGATTCTTAATGTTTAGTGGATCTCCTCTAGAGTCTTCTCTTAAATCATATCTGCCACAGTTTGACAAGTATTATCAAGCAGACTATTAAATGCTTGGCTTCACCTAGTAAATTCCATAAGTTACTTTGATTTACTTGAGTGACATTTTTATCTTATGTTACATCGTTATTACATAATATAAATAGACCACACACATATACAAACACAAATCTGCACACACAAATTGACATGGTCCCAAAGTTACTAACCCTAACTTTACATATATTGTAAAATAAAATTATACATTTCTAATAAGGTGCTTTGTTGACATGAGGAAGATTTATTTTTTCTTTGTGCATATCCGTGCTTATAGCTTTGTAACTTTGTTGATTTTCCTCTTCAATTCTAGGTCTATATTCTCTCCAAGCTCTTCGTAGAAGGTAAGTCAATTTTTTGTTACTTGGTCTTTTGCGTGTTAATTTCCTTGTTTCCTTAGTATTGACTAATTTGATATACAATGCCTCTCAAAATATTGTTGATGTTTTGTTTTCTATCTATCTTATTCTGCTTGCATTTTTCTAAAGGTTTAGTTTTCTCTGAATATTTATCACTAATTTCAACATTTACATTATTATTATATAGATCAACGTTGGTATCATCATGCCTTTGAAAAAAAGAAAATATATTAGTTAAATTGTAGCAAGTTTATAAAATATGGAAGATTATTATAAAAGTGATAGTTTGTACTTAAAAGGTTATTTTCTCTTAGGAGTTTTCAAGCCAATTAAGCAAAAAAATGATATAATAATTAATTAGATAATCAATTTTAAAGTATTTATAATTGCTTTAAATTATATAATAAAGTAGTAATGGAAGAAAAAAAATCACATGAAGGAATGAATTAACTTACAGTAATTTATTAAGTGAAAGTCCAAGCATTATAAAATAGTTTCTCATATTTAATTCTTTGATTTGATTATGTTTGCTAACTACATGAGCATAAAGAGCTTACTTGATCTTACTTGTCAAACTGTGGCATATAAGATCAAATAAAAGAATCCAAAGGAAATCCGCGAGATCTTTAACATTAAGAATAACTTAACCCATGAGGAAGGGCAAGAGTTTAGAAAGGGAGATACCTTAGGATTTGAGGAAAGCTAATACTTTCATATTCTGAGTAATCGTATATAAACAAATAATTTTGGTCCATCATATGAAAAAACATGAGCTTCACTCAAATGCTTAGGCATTCTCCTTTCTAACCTCCTTTTTTTCCTTAGGATTGAAAATTTCCTCAATGTTTAGTGTTTTGCGGATCTGCTCTAGAGTCTTTTCTTTGATCTTATCGGCCATAGTGTGAAAATTGAGATCAAGAACACTTTTAAATGCTTGGATTCACCTAGTAAATTTCCATATTTTGATTTACTTGAGTGATTTTTTTATCTTACGTTGTATCGTTATTACATAAGATAAAGCTCGCGACCACACATACAAACACAAATACGCACACATAAAATTGTCTTGGTCCCAAAGTTAAAAACCCTATCTATGCATTTATTGTAATATAAAAATATTCATAAATAATAACTTGCTTTTCTGAATTAAAGAAGATTTGTTGTTTCTTTGTTTATACCCGGGCTGGTAGTTTTCTATTTTCGTAGATTTTCATCTTCCATTCTAGTTCTACCTTCTCTCCAAGCTCTTTATAGAAGGTAAGTCAATTTGTTGTTACTTGTTTTTCTACTTGTTAATTTCCTTATTTTCTTTGGTATTGCACGGAGGGGAGACAAGGGCGCGCACAAAAGGGTGAGGAGAGTGGGGAGAGAGGAGAGAGAGAAGAGAGAGGAGATAGAGAGGAGATATGGAGAGAGAGAGAGAGGAGAGAGAGAGAGAGAGAGAGAGAGATCGAGGAGGGTATATATTGTATATTATTTCATGTATAGTATATTTTGTTATATATATATATATATATATAGTATATAATATATATATACTATATATATATATATAATATATATATATATATATGTAGTATATATATGTATATATACATGTATGATATATGTAATATAAAGTGTATTATACATTGTATTATACATATATATACATGTATATATACACACCCACCCACACACATATACTATATATATATAGACATATATATATATACATATTATAGATAATATTATATATATATATATATATATATATAAATATGTATGTATATTACATATATATAATATATATATATATATATATATATAATCAAGGTATATATATATATATATATATATATATATATGTCTATATTTCCAGCCATCTTAACGTGGTGATTGCATTTTTTTTAAGGTTTAGTTTTCTCTGAATAATTCATCACTAATTTCAACATTCATATTATTAATATATTGATCAACGCTGGTATCATCTTGTCTTTGAAAAAATGGAAATATATTAGTTAAATTTTAGCAAGTTTATAAAATATGGATGATTATTTTAAAAGAGATATTTTGTACTTTAAAATTGTTATTATCTATAAGAATTTAAACTTAATATTGCAAAAAATGATATTATAACTAATTAGATAATCAATTTTAAAGTATTTGTAATTGCTTTAAATTATGTAATAAAGTAATGCAAGAAAAAAAGAATTATGTGAAGGAATGAACTTACGATAATTTATCAGGTGAAATCGAAGATTATTAAACATTTTCTATTATTTAATTTGATTTGATTATGTTTGCTAACTACATGTGCATAAAGAGCGTACTTTGTCTTATTTGTCAAACTGTGGCATATAAGATCAAATAAAAGAATCCAAAGGAACTCCGTGAGATCTTTAAAATAAAGAATAACTTAACCCATGAGGAAGAGGAGGAGTTTATAGAGGGAGAATACCTATGAATGTGTGTGAAAAACAGCAGCTTCACTCAAATGCTTTGGCCTTCTCCTTTCTAACTTCCTTTTGTTCCATAGGGCTGAAGTCATTCTCAACGTTGAATGTTTTGCAGATCTCCTCTAGAGTCTTCTCTTTGATCATATCGTCCACACTTTGAAAAGTTAGATCAAGAAGACTATTAAATGATTGACTTCACCTAGTAAATTTTCATAAGTTATTTTGATTTACTTGAGTGATATTTTTATTTTACATTACATCGTTATCACATAACATAAAACACACACACACACATACAAACATAAACCCGCACACACAAAATTGACTTAGTCCTAAAGTCACTAACCCTAACTTGCATTTATTGTAATATAAAAATATACATTTATAACAAGTGGATTCGTTGAACTAAGGAATATTTGTTATTTCTTTGTGTATACCCAGGTGGCACTTATGACACTTTTGATGGTCTTGGTTCGGACGAGATAGATGGAAAAGAATTAAGTCGATGACAGGGGTAATTTTCTTCCCACTCCGAGGCATATTGATCTGGATCCCTGGGAACAGTTCTTTGAGAAATAGATGGCTCGGTTCCACTGGGAGATGGGAAACTATATGCGCTCTTCTTCCTTAGGGAAATGAGAAAACCAGTCCTCTCATTTTCGGTCCCTTCTTTTCGATAAGGGGAGGCTTATTCTTAAAACGATCTAGCCCCCCTATGTTCAACAGTTATTTGAACTAGTAAGAAGAAGGTCTATTAGCCCCAAAAAACCAATATAGAATTACCTCTTCCATTCTAGTTCTATCTTTCTACTTCCCATATGCCTTATAGGCTAATAGCTTCGTAACTTTGTAGATTTACCTCTTCCATTCTTGTTCTATCTTTCTCCAAGATCTTCGTGGAAGGTTAGTTAATTTGTTGTTACTTGTTCTTCTACGTGTTAAATTCCTTCTTTGTTTGGTCTTCCGCAGATTTGATATACAATATCTCTCAAAAAATTTTGATTTATATTTATCAAATTCATGTTTGGGTCCGTCCATCCGTATTCTATGGTTCCTCTTGCTAAGTATGTTCCTTCTACCTCTTTGAAATTTTTTGGGTTTAAAACCCACTTTTAGCAGGTTTTTAAAGTATAAAACACTAAAAAAAATGAAAAACAGAATTGATTTTTTAAAAACTAACTAAAAAATAAAAAAATAAATAATTTCACTGCGACGTGATGCACTGCTATTTTCAGTGGGGACCTGCCATTGCACCATTAGCTTCTCTTTGTTATTAAAGAGGTTCAAAAAACATATATGTGTACAGATACACTGAAAATTTACTTTATTTACACATTGTATTTTTAGCCAAGGGGGTTCGGGTGAACCCCCGGAGACCACGTGGGCTGCCTTGCTCGCAGATGTATATGTTATTACTTGGACCTTGTCAAAGCTTTAAAATAACATTCTTATAAATTCATAGATTTTCTAATATACTTATTTCTAGTTTCCGTAATTTTTTTTCCAATTTGCTTCCGCACTTCTATATTTTCAATTTTTATATTTAGGATCTCCTTTACTCGTTTTAATGACATATAATACAATCAAAGAAAGATTACAATTATATTACCTATTTTTAATTAATATACACTCGTTGGACCATCTCATTACTCTTTTTTCATTGTTTACATAATTATAACAATGAGGTAAGAGAAATCCTAAATATAGAATATTATTACGAAATGCAGATGAAAAATAGAAAAGAATCTGAAAGCTGGTGTGGAAATCAAAGAATATAGAAAAGGGGCGAACACAAATTCAAAGACGCATTTCACGAATTCCCAAGAATGTGATGTTTAAAAGCGTTGATAAGATTCAATAAGAAATCTAACTCTTTTACTTGAGAAAACTAATCAAAATGATAAGTTGGAATCTTAACCGTTTATGAGTAATTTTAGACAACAAGTAGTATGTTAGAAACTACTTGCCTTTTAAAGAATACCAAAAATTAATCAAATAAGAAAAAAAATCTTATACCATGAATTATGAAATTAAGGATATTGAAAGATAATTAAATTCTCAAAGTATAAGTCATGGGGATAAAAAATGTTCCTTTAGTGTTAATTTTGACATCGTTTGATAAGACACATAAATAGACTATATAGAAATAATTATATACAAAACCCAAAACACTAGGAGAAGAAAAAAAATTAAACCAAAACTTACATCACAAATAAAAAGTACGTTTTTCTCATATCGATCTGTTTGGTATCTTTTGTGTTTTTGACAAATAATTATTTTTTCTAGAAAAAAATCTATCTAATCTATATCTCTGCATATAAAATTTACTAATAAAATATAAATAATCAGTACTCGAACATGTATATATTCACATACATATACCCAATCAGGGGTAGACCTACATGTAGTTTAGGGGGTTCAGCCGAACCCCCTCGTCGAGAAATTATGTGTATATAATGTAGACTTCTGATTTTAAGCATATAGATAGTAAAATGAATCCCCTCAATAACCAATAGAGGTGTGTGGCTCACTTGCAAGGGGGTTCATTGCTAAACTGTATATTCCGAGTTTGATTCTCATTTAGTGACAACATGTTTCAATCTTCTTTTTTTCTTTGAAAAGGCTGAGCTGGGTTCACTTTTGGGATTAGAATACCCAATAAAAGGTCTCATTATTTTTGGATTGTTCACCCCGAAGTCTCCTCCGAGACAAGGACACATGACTTAGGATCACAAGTGACCCCTAGCTAACCCTACTGGCATAATCATAAGCATACTAAATATAAACAAAATATGTATAATCTGAGAGTTTATTACAAGAGAGATATCAAACTATAAATGTTGGGATATGCCCCAGCTAGATCAAGCAAAACTTAAACTAAAGACTAAAATACTCATAGGATAAGCATGTCAATATTATCCTTGGAGAATGAGGACTCACCCCTGATGCTTCTGAACTGGAGATCAGGAACCAATATATAAGTGATCTGAATGCCGAGGGCTTGAACCTACATCACGAGAATATGTAGCGCAATATATGCATCAATACTTCAAAGGTAGTGAGCATGAGGGATAGAGTAAAACTGAAATAAACATATAATTGAACAAAGAAACAAACCATTGCAATAATATGAACCTGATATAGATGTTGATGTACTGAACATGACTAATCTAAATGCAATGACCAAGTTATAACATGTTGAGAGTGAATACTGAAATGTGGTCAATGCAATTGGATCTAACTAAATTGTAGGAGCTACTAATAACCGATAATAAAACCACATGAGCTAATTGTGAAGTTTGATGTATACACCCCATCGAGAGAACCCAATATACCTGGCTAAAGGTATAGATGCATGTTGTCTTGATCGATGAAATGATGCCAACAGAGGGAACTTACATCCTACATGGCTAATAATTCTGGGACTATTTGGGAATGCTAAATGCTAGTCCAACTCGGTATTATATTACTCCTAATATATTAAGTGATTAACTGATTATGTTTGAATTTCTGTAAGGTACTGAATATCTCAAAATGACATGCAAACTGAGAATATGCATAAATAAATTGACAGTGACACATTATATACTTAGGCATGTATATATGAAATAGTTGAATGAACTAAAAATGTTGGATATAACATATGTAATTTAAGATCTAAAGAAATACATAGCTAGAATTTTGAAATTCATATAATAGAGTAAGTAATAACATATATTTATTTGGATAACTTAAATAACTAATTTATAATAATCATTTGTAGTTCTAGAAAATCTTAGAACTAATCATGAAAAGGAAATCACAAATCTGATTGAAAACTGGGGACCCAACGGGTGAAACAAACCCACCAGTGAAATACCCTTGATATGGTACTTAATTATACAAAGAAGTTTTTTAATTCCAAGGCTGAAACTGATGAACATTTATTGTGTTTTTGGATCTAGGGTCGGTGGACTCTTTCTCCGCTATTGCTTCTAATTTTCTATGTTTTTACTAATGATTTGACTTAGGTAGTTCTCGTTATGTTTCAAAGCTAAAACTGATCAAACCATAGATTTAGGGTTAAAACAACGAGGTTTAAAAGTCAGATGAAGAAGGAAAAGACCAAAATACCCCTCACTTAAAATATCAGACTAATAACAACCATCTCGAAAGATTGTGTGGGTCCACAAACTGTGAAATCGGTGGTGTTCTTACACATAGAATAAAATGTTGGGGATCTAAACTCGTAGGCACTATCATGGTCTGTGTGAAGTACCACGGACCATTAACTGGTCTGTGATCTTCACTTGGGCATGTAGTCTAGAGTGTCTGGATTTAGGGGTCTACTGCTAGGCTCCCACGTGCTCACCCACGACCTGTGTGAAGGAATAGGGACTGTGAAGTTGTCTGTGATATTCACTTGGGCGTAGTCTAAGGGAATTGTGAGGGGGCTACTGGTCCAACTCTCACGGGTAGTTCTATGGATCATGTCCCTTTTGCGGTCCGTGAACCCTGCCATGGTCCACTACGCTAGGAAATTTTCTGCATTTTTTTCTAGGTCTGATTTTGGAGGTGTTACAATATCTTCCCCTTGGGAACATTCGCCCTCGAATAAAGACTAAACTAGTTGAATTGGAGGGAAAGAGCTGCAAATTATTCTTCCTTAACATGTGTTACACTACCCATAAATAGTCTTCTAAGGGCATCAACTTCTACATTTGCCTTATCGGGATGATAATGCACACTCATGTCATAATCCTTGAGGAACTCAAGAAACCTTCTTTGGTGAAGATTCATCTCTATTTGGGTGAACACATATTGAAGGATCTTATGGTATGTGAACACATCTACATGAACACCATACAAGTAGTGTCTCCATATCTTTAGTGCAAACACCACTGCTGCTAAGTCAAGGTCATGAATCAAATAGTTTTTCTCATGCAGCTTAAGCTGGCTGGAAGCATAGGCTATACCCTTACCTCACTGAACCAACACAAAACCTAGGTCAACTCTAGATGCATTACAATAAATTAGTGTCTGCTAGTTTCTGGAAATCCACTTGGATCCCTTCGTTGGATACTATATGCTCAAGAAAAGCAATTGACGACAACCAAAATTTGCACTTACTAAACTTAGAAAATAATTGGAAAAATCTTTGAGTTTTGCAGGACAACCTTCAAATGACTGTCATGTTCTTCTTAACTACTAGAATAAATTAGGACATAATCAATAGAGACGATAAGGAACAAGTCCAAGTACTGCTTGAACACTCTATTTATAAAATCCATGAAAGTTGCAGGAGCATTCTTTAGTCCAAATGAGATAGCTACAAATTCATAATGACCATACTGAGTTCTGAAGGTTGTCTTTGGAATGTCACTATCTCTGACTCTGATTTGATGATAACCCGATCTAAGGTCTATCTTTGAGAAGTGACTAGCACCATGAAGTTGGTAAACAACGTCATAATCCTGGGAGGGATGGGTACTTTTATTATTGATTTGTGACTTTGTCAATTGTTATTAATCAATTGTTCATTTTGTTAGAGAACCATTTTCTTCTTCACGAACAAACACTAGTGCACCCCATGGCCAAAATACAGGCCTTATGAAGCCTTATCTAGAAGGTTCTTGCAACTTTTCTCTTTAGATTCCTTAAACTCAGCGGATCCATTCAGTAAGGAGAGTAGAAATAGGCCTAGGTATCCGGAAGGAGAAGGAGACATTCCCAGTCATTTTTTCCTTTTGAGAGGCACTTCATGACGATCTTCTAGAAATAGTTTTGGAAACTCATTGACTATTAGAACTGGTTCAGGAGTTGGACTTTGAGAGATTGAATCCTTAAGCCGAATTAGATTATAGATATAACCCTTAGAGATCCTCTTTCAGTCCTTAAGGTAAGAAATGAATTGAATCATATGCGTAAAACTACTACTCTTCCATTCTAGGATTAGTTCGTCTTGAAACTTAAAACGAACAATCCTAGTTCTTGAATTGAATGAGGCATAACAGGAGTGTAACCAATCCATGCCTAGAATGATATCAAAGTCTACCATTTCTAAATATTCAAGATGTGCGGAGGTGACTCTTTGATAGATTGTTACGGGGCAAAGACTGTATGCTCCTCTAGCTATAACTGGGTCAGATGGTAGTAGAGATTGAGAAGGGTTTTGGGAGAGTTTTTGATAACAACTGGATGTAAGGAGTGTTGACACCAATTTGACCGACATTTGACCATTGTTTAGGGAATACTATCAAATTACATACGTTATTTTAAATTTTTTTAGAATTAGTTAGACGACTGTTTGCTTGAAAATTATATTGTAGTATGTTTTAACTTTATAAAAATTATAGTAATATTATTAAAATATTTTAAAATATTAGTGAATTCCAAATTTAAATGATTTTTTTTTTCAATTTATAAAAAATAATTTTAATATATGTAGTATATTTTAATTAATAGTAATTTCTACACTTTACTTTAAATTTAAATGTCAGCCTATTCTATCATAATTTCTTTCAATTCTAGCTCGTGAAATTAGGAGTTTATTTCAATCATAGTCACTCTTTCATTCCATTCTAGCTAAAATTTTATTGCAATTGTGCCATTCCATATTCAATCCAATCTGATTGCACTACCTCTCATCTTTATCTAATCCATTTTATTTTATCCAAGCAACTCCCTAACCCTTCATCTCGATTAAATCAAGGTCCAATTTAATCACCATTCTAACCTAAGTTAGGGCCTAACCCTAAAAATTCATCTTCTCCTCCCTCCATTTCATTCCATCCGCCTCCCCTCTCCCTTCTCTCTCCTCTCCTCCAGTTTTCGGCGAAAGCCATCATCGCGCCGTCAGCTCTCCCTCTCGCTTCCTTCGTCATTGTCGTCCCCCTTCTCCCTCTTCCTCTCTTTTCCTCTTCCGCCCCTACCTTTTCCATTTCTCTCTTCCCTCTCCCTTTTCCGGCAGCCGCCACCCCCTCTTCTTCTCCCCTCTCCCATCGCCGCCTCACCCCCTCTTCTTCTCCCTCTCCCGTGGCTCCTCCTCCCTCTCTCCCTTTCTCTCGCGACCCCTCTCTCTTTCCCTTTCCTTGTTCTCTTCTCCATCGTTGGCAACAACAAAGCAGCAATAAAAGAAGACCGGCGTGGACGAGCAGCAAGGATGGCTAAGCAGCAGCGGAGAGCAGCTCCGACAAACAGCAACTCCAAGCGAACTCCTCTTCTCGCTGGCAACATAAGAAGCTGGACAGCAGCAGCTCGACGGAACATTGCAGTAACAGCGTCCAGATGCACGACAGCAGCAGCTCCGCACAGCGATCAAGGCAACATTCTGGCGGAATTCAAAGTCTGTTAAAGACGGATCTGTACAGATCCGTCCAGGTCAGTTTCGTTTCAATTCAAACCTCATTCAAATAAAATTTCCTAGCTTTGACGAATTACATGCTGTACTATGCAAGAATATTTCATGCTACTATCTCGTCGTACATTTTTGTGAGGCAATGACTATGATATTTCTAATTTCTTTAAATTAGATATATCGTCTTGTAAATTTCCCTCTAAATCTCTTGAGCTTGTGAAACCGCTATGTTCATATGCTCTGTTCTAAAGTATTAAGGGATATGATAATTGATGATTCCTAAATGTTTGTGTTATATGATTTAAGCCTTTAATTAGTGGTAAGATGAATGCCTTTTATTTTATTTATTCTACTGCACGCTAAGATGATGTCTAAATCCTCTTATGTTTATAATGAGTTAAACCAATTGATTTTTCAATATACATTTATGTGCCTTTGCCTTTAGCATGCTTATTCTACGTGAAAAGTATGGCTTCTCTGGATATTTTTATAATTATGCATTATTGATAGCTTTATAAATTGCGTAATCCGTTCATGATTGTGTCTCCGTTTTAATATTCGGGTGTGTTGGTTAAATTTAAAAGAATGTGTTGTTTGGGATTTGTTTTTTTGGAAAGATTAGAGTTAACACCTACACGCTCTAGTATTATTAGAGTTACCAAGCCTTTAAGAGAATGCTGACTATTTCCTTTTAAGTCTCACTATTAATTATGGTTTATATGGCATTTCTGTTTTCCTTTTACTTATTTGAAGCAGTTGAATGGATGCTTAGTTTGAATAATAGTATTAATTTGTGTGATATAACTTTATGAAAACAAAAAAAAACAAAAAAATTGGGATTGTTGTTACCTCTCTAAATTAGTTTATTAGAAAAGATTGCATAGAATCTCTCTTTGTGATATTAAGGAAAATGAATTATTAATTTTTTTTTTTTAGGGATAATCATGTTGTATTGGTTAACTGATGTTGCTAGGATAAGTGGCATATTGGTACTTAATTGGAAGCAAGATTGCCTTGTGTATTACTTTATTCATTATTTTGCCATAAATTATTCCGATTTTGCATTATTATTGTGGCATGATTTATTTTGATATTTGGTTAATGTTTGATGATTTATTTCTTCTCTTATTTAAAGAGATTAATTCCTCATAATTGCTCAAAAAAATGATTCTTTTCTTAAAATCATGGACCTTCCCCTACTTATAAATAAGGCATTTGTTTCATTCCTTCCTTATGGTTAAAACATTTCATCAATTCATACTATTTTTTTCCACTCTCAATCACAAGATTCTTCTCATTCACTTTCATATCTCATTGCTCTTTTGACTACTATAAAAATACATTAAGATTTCGATAAACATTCAAGTGCCTTTCTCGCTACCTGCTTTTTGTGTTTTTTCGAGTAAAGGTTGATCACCTGGCTTTTCAGGCTACCATTCCTAAATCTGCTCAACTGTGATTTGACTGCTTTTAACAGTTTCAAAAATTGAAGTTTCAAGTTGAAGATCAAACGGAAGAAAGGAAAGAAAGATTTATTTGTTATTTTCTATATATGATGTTCTTTTTATTTTATTTGTTCGAATGTGTGTAGCAATTGTAACTCTAAAGATCATATATATAATTTATTTGGGGGGGGATTCGTCTAGGGAGGGGGATTACAGCTTACTTGTTCATCTTTTTTTAAAAAAAAAAAATTAGAAATCATGCCTATAGGTTTATCTTTAACCACCTAGATTAGGATTGTAAGGTATCATATCAAATTTCAAATGGCTTGACGGCCTTGTTAATAAGTCTTAAAGAAAATAATAACTAGGATTCATTAATTTTTAATGTTAAATCAAATCATATAATTAGTAGGCTGAATTAGTGGTTTTAAAAGGTATAAATTTTAGCATTTGTCTTGTTCACATGCCTAAGGATTTTAATTTTGTTCTATCATTTATATTTACAAAAGCAAAAAATGCATATATGGGTTACTCTTTTGTGAACCACATCTAGAAATCATGTCTATAGCTTGTTGTAAATTAAACTTTTTAACATATGCCATAAAAAAGAAAATTTGATTTGTGCATTATTTAGCCCTCCCCCTAAAAAATTTGTTAATTAATATTAGTTAATTAGGAATCCTATTGTCTTCCGCATTCCTGATGCAATAGTTTTTTTCTTAATAAAACTCTAAATTAGAAGCATTTCAATGAATTTAAACAAAATTACTTGGCTTTTTAAAAAATATTTCATATCAAAACCTCTGCAACATAATTTTCTTAAAAGGTTCATAGTCAAATCTTTCTTTAAAAACGGATTGATTATGACATTTGTTTATTTTGAAAAACATAAATTATAAGCCACTATCTCCTAACCTATCGTTAGTGGGAAAGTCAAAGGACTACAGGTATAGTTCCAATTTTTTTAAAACCCGACGCGTCCCCGGAAGTAACCACCTACCTGAATTTTCAAAGAAATTATGTGCATTTCTATGTAAATGTTTATGTGCTAGTGTAAAATAAAAGCTTTTAAATCATTTTCAAAAAATAAACTATGTTTTTGTAAGGGACCCGACCTCAAATCAAAATTGTTTCTATGGTGGAGGAGCGCGATCAACAATATCGTGGCCTCATCCCTATAAAGAAACAAACATTTTTTTAAAAATAAAATAAAATAACTCAAAAACTTCCCTATCAATGTTCAAACCTTTACTTTCGCCACATCTTAATTGCCTTAATTTTTGCCATTTTTGTTTATAAATAGTCTCACATGCTTAAAAAATAAAATTTGATGTTATTTATGCTACACCTAGCCTTGCTTGTCAAATTAATGAAATAGTATTAATTTTTTTTTTATCACTTATCAAGATAAATAAATTATGAAATGAAGTGACTGGGTTGCTAATTGTAACCCCCCTACATAGATTGCATGAGATAGGCCGGGGACCCACACTTGTGGACCGCGAGGGATTGCCTAACACCTTCCACTCGAGGGTACATTTGAAACCTTAACCATAATCTATGGCTCGTTGCCCTTAGTAAGACTTAGTTAGGTTATATAGGTGCCCTAACGCGCCTAACTCGTTAAGGTGGCGACTCCTCAAACTCAAAATCCAAAGAGTTGTTAGCGTGCACAAAACCCGTTTTGGCGAAAATGGGCGCGACGCATGGCGGACTCCGCTGGGGATTATTAGGTTTTACCACTACGTGGTAATTGCTTATTTATGTGGGCGTTTATTTCATTTTGGTCATTTCATGATTGTTAGGTGTACCATAGTAGTTGATTCTGTTGCCTTTTTATTGCTTTTCTCCATGTCCACCTTTCCCTTTTCCTTACATTGTTTTTATCATGTTTCACCTCATTACCTTTCCCCTTATTGCTTAACATGGTTTAGTCTGTATCCTCTTGCTTTATTTGCGTAGTTTTTCATATCTTTATATGCTTATTGTTGATTAAACTGTCCTGTACCGCTTTCCAATTTAAATGCAAATGTTTTTATTGCTTGATATAATTGCATCCCGCTCATACTTCCCCCAATTGGGACCCTCTTCTTTTTATTTTGTTCCGTGATGTTGTGCCTTTGCACCTCGCACAAACTACTCCAATCTATTCAAATACCCATTAAGAGAGTCGGCATATTGCCGTGGACTAACGGATAGTTTTTCTACAGTGAAGCCACGAGCCTCTCGCCATAGAATCCCTTTTTCAAGTCCGTGTCAAGCCAATCTTAGAAGTTCTGGTTAAGTAATACATGCTTGCCTAAGCCCTAGGTGGTTTGACCCTTGGTGTCACATCCACATTAATTATAGCCACCCTTTTAGTTTAACGGGGGGGGCCCCAAACACCCTTAGACAAATGCATAGTTATGTGTCAAGTGATCATTAATAATTTAAATCAAGCCAACATTGTCAAAAATGGAGTTTAGAAGTCGTTTAGTACTTTGTTTGAAGAGCAGAGTCATGGCTCACCCTTACGTTTCCAACACACCACTGGTGGTCAAAGTTATCCAATTTGAAGATGGTTTGGCGATGAAAGAGAGAAGATGAGGGCTAGCAACCTCCTCAAACACCGACTATGACATTAACCCCAGCAAGAATGAGGAGGAAAGCAGATTGTGCCTAACATTGGAAAGCAACATAATTAAAGTTTTTTTTCTCTTTAGTCCCCATTTGTGTTATTCCCCTAAGCCCTTAGTTTATTTCTTTATATCTAGGATTGATGTATAAACAGAAAGAAATTATTTCAATAATTGAAAGTAAGTTTATTGTTTCTAACTCTAACTCAAATGGCAAAAACAATTTTAGGCTTGAATTCGTTATGGGCATCACTTATGTGTCGCTTAGGCAACTCTGGCTCAAAGAGGCTCTTTGCATTTAGGTCGTTTATCTTAAATACGTGTTGATATCCCCAAATTTGGCAATGTTCGAAACTTGGGCTTTATTTTTGCTTTTATTTATTTTATTTATTTTACCATTTCCCCATTATGTGACCTTCTATTAACGGTTATTATAATGTCCCACTTTGAGTTATTGTGTCAGTCATTTGAAATTATTAATTTGGGCTCACATTAAGTAACGGTTGGTGTTTGATTACTTCTTGAATAACAGGTGTCTAGATTGGAGAATTGGCTCGGACTAAGATTCTGCATATGACAAATATGTTCAACCTTCGAAAAAAAATCAACCATCTTTCGTCAACACAAAACGTGCCTTTTTGGACCATCTCTCCCAATCCTATTCTACTCACACCCTCTTCTAACCAAGGGAATCCCAATACGCCTCAATTTAATGCTCAGGGATATGAGGGAATACATGACAAAATAGAGAAAGAAATCTAAGCTAGATGCCACTGCCAGCGAAAAATGCCTGACTTGGAGGAAAAAGGTGAAGGAAGGATTAAATTCAACACCAATTCGGGCCTCTAAGTATAAAACTTTTGTCTAACCCAGGGTTGAATTGGCCGTCAGGATTTAAAATTCCAAAATTCAAATGTTCGACGGGAACGGGGGATCCAATAGACATATCAAAGATTTCTGCCAGCGGCTAGTTGGCTTAGAAAAACTATGTGAACCTTAATAATGAGGTTATTTATTAAAGTTATCAGGAAAGCTTCACTTGGTACGTCAAAAAAGGACTTTGGCAATGGCTCGCATGGGAAAGGACATGGCGCGAGACTTTGTGGAACAATACAAGTTTAAAAGGAGGTTTGCCCTACAATGTTCATTTGCTCAAATTGTAGAAATTAATCATAATCTTTGAGGATATGTCATACGATGGAGAAGGGAAGCCTCCCAAGATACGTCAACTACCACGAAAGAGGAGTTGGTCCAAACTCTCATCAGATCACTTGATGGTATATACTACAAAACCTTGTTCTTCTATTCAAAGTTTCGCAGTCACTTCGCAATTGGAAAGAGTTAGAAATATGGAATTCGTCTGGAGAATTGAGACACGCAAATTACCTTTTCAAGTCCTGAGAAAAACTAATTAGATTGAAGGAACGAAAGATGCACCATCAACCTATATACATCCGAACAAAGAAATCAGAATATTGAGAAAATTCATGCTATTTTGAGCCTTCCACCCTCAGGTTTCTCAACAGAAGGGAGGAAACATCGTGTCTTCACCTCCCTTAAGGAAAACTTGACCGCCATTTTCCCGAGATTTGGGCCCTCCCTCTAACGGGAACTTCTAGACCAACAATAAAATGGATGAGATTCCCAAGCACTCTACTTTCAAACTTTGATCTATCCAAAAAATTGTGTGCCTATCATTCAAAATTCAAGGTCATGACACCGAAGAATGATGCAGCATTGAGAAATAAGATTTCAGATAATGATTGAAAAAGGAAAAAATTATAGTGCAACAAGGACCCCAAAACAACAATAACGACCAATCCAGTCTATGCGAATACATTCATGTTCAAGGAGATTCCTACAAAGGTCTGATACGTACGGCCACTTGACAAGGAAGGCGTTAAAATCGCACAGAGAAAGTGATAAGGACAAGACTCTTAGAACAAAGGTTGGGGGGGGGTCTTATTGTTCTAAGCCTATGCCCAAAGCCTGTTCTCATTCCTTTCATTTTTCCTTGTAATTATGAACTACGGTTTGACATGATTTCATTTGCCGATCGTGGGCCAACCCTTGATGGGGTTCCGGTTCTATATTCAAATAATTTTTTTTTCTCTTTCCCATTGCGTACAAAACACTTCTTACCACAATCAAATCGGATAATTGACAATCACATGAAAATAATGACACTTGAATTCGAAGTCGGCCTTAATATCCAAATTACAAGACAATCACTTTCTTTGGCAATTACAATTTTCTTGGAGTGAAGCGGATAAAAATTCCCCCACTATAAATTGGGGGCAGAATTTTTGAGGAACCTCAAAATTTTCATAAAGATGTTTGAAAAAAAAAAGCGAGTATTAAATTATCTTATACTCTAAACTGGGGCAGAGAAATTTTTGAGAAAATCCTCAAAAATGTCATCACACGGAATGCAACTCTAAAGGCAAAAAAAATGCACGGTTATGACCATCTCTCGCCTTTGAATGTACGGAATTTTCCTGGATGCCAGGAATAAATTATTATGAGGGTAATGTCATATGTAGGAGTGTGCTATTTAAGTCATACTATCCCTCGGATTATTTTTGAAGAGGCTATTATCAAATTTTTTACTTGCGGACGGACTGAATATATATTTAAGCTCTCCCACCTTATTATAATATGATATTTTAGGCTCTTCCGCCCTTACAATAGATTTGTTAGGCGCTCCGCCGACAATAGATGTTTAGGCTCGCTGCCTTACAATAAGAACATTTAGGCTCGTCTGCCGACAATATACATTTAGGCTCTTACGCCTTACAATAGGATGTTTAGACTTTTCCGACTTAAAATATGATGTTCGGCTCGTCTGCCTTCACAATACGAATTAGGCTCGTCTGCAGACAATACGACATTTAGGCTCGTTCTGCCTTACAATAGGACATTTAGGGCTTTACGCCCCTTACAATAGGCTTGTTAGGCCTTTTCCGCCTCTTAAAATATGATATTTAGGCTCGTCTGCCTTAATACGACATTCAGGTCTCCGCCTTACAATAGGATGTTTAGGCTCGTCTGCCTTACAATCCGACATTTTGGCTAGTCTGCCTTTTACATACGATATTTAGGCTCGCTTGTTACCCAAAAACGACCATTAAGGTTGTCCGCCTACAATAGGATGTTTAGGCTCGTCTGCCTTACAAACAGAAATTTAGGCTCGCTGCCTTACAATACGGACATTCAGGCTCGTCTGCCCTTAAATACGACATATATGCTCTTCCACTTAAAAGCGGATTATATTAGGCTCGTCTGCCTTACAATACGACATTAGGCTATTCCGCCTTACAATAGGAATTGTTTAGGCTCTTTCGCCTTACAAAGGATGTTTAGGCTCGTCCGCCTTAAAATGACGTTTAGATCTCCTTACAACCGACATTTCACTTAATTATTATATGTATACTATCGAATATTTGGGAGTTGACGTTATTCTCAGAGATGGAGTTAATCTCAAGAAGTCCAAAGCTATCAAGGCTTGCACTACGTCGCAAACAGATACGCCTTTTTTTACCACCCTTGTCTATTAGACTCATATTTTATTCTATTGGTCAACTTTATCTATTTATAAGCTAACATTTTATCTAGAATTGAGATATGTCGGATCGCCCATTGATTACAAATGTCAGGATATTATCTATCACAACGAAGACCCTATCAATTCTTTGTTTTCATACTCCGACCTCGCTACTTAAAGCGCCTGATAGCATTAATTATCATTGCTCTTCCTGCTTCTTCTTCACTGCTTATTCTAGCCTCTCAATCTCCTTTTATCGCTACTCTAATCTCATCCATTCCACAGCCGATATCGTGCCTTCCCAGACATACCAATTACCGCTCTTTCAACTTTTGAAGAGTGTCATTTTACCTTGAATCTAGAACTACACACGACCTGATTCTCGTATAATCAGGAGATATGTAGGCGACTTAAAGCCAAAGTCTCGGTTCATACTCTTTTCAACTCCATATCGTTTCAATTGATCACAATGACATATGTCGTCTGGATCGGAAAAATCGGCTACTAAGTCAACGTGGTGCGACAATCATTCTTCATTCTCAATCAACCAAAGGGGAGCTGGTGACACCCATTTTGAAACGACCTGTGAACCAGTTTAGGAATACTATTCAATTAAATACATTTAAATGTTAGAATTTTTAAGCCGACTTTGTTGAAAATTATAGATTTTAGTTGTTTTCTTTATAAAATTATCGTAAATATTATTAAAATATTTAAAATATTATGAATTCCAAATTTAAATATTTTTTTAATGATATATAAAAACTAATGTCAATAGATGTAGTATTTTAATTAATAGTAAGTTCTAAACTTTCTTTAAATTTTAAATTCTAGCCTATTCTATATATTTTTCAATTTCTAGCTACTGAATTGAGTTTATTTCAACATAGTAACTCTTTCATTTCCAATTCTAGCTAAATTTTAGTGCAATTGTAGCCATTCATATCAATCCAATACGATTTCAATTACCTTCATCTTTAAATCTCATTCCATTTATTCTATCAAGCAAATACTAACACTCATCTCGATTAAATCAATGGTCCATATTTAATCCCACCTATTCTAAAACAAGTAGGGCCTAACCCTAAAAATATTCATTTCCTCAATCCTCTGCATCTCCATCCGCCTCCCCTCTCCCTTCTCTCTTCCTCTCCTCCATTTTTTCCGGCGAAAGCCATCATCGCCGGTCAGCTCTCCCTCTCGCTCCTTCTTCATTTTTCGTCCCCCTTCTCCCTCTTTCTCTCCTCTTTTCCCTCTCTCCGCCTCCCTTTTCCGTTTCTCTCTTCCCTCTCCCTTTTCCGGCAGCCGCCACCCCCTCTTCTTCTCCCCTCTCCCATCGCCGCCTCACCCCCTCTTCTTCTCCCTCTCCCGTGGCTCCTCCTCCCTCTCTCCCTTTCTCTCGCGACCCCTCTCTCTTTCCCTTTCCTTGTTCTCTTCTCCATCGGTGGCAAAATAAAAGCAGGCCAATAAAATAAAGACGGAGTTGGACGAAGCAGCAAAGGATGGCTAAGAAGCGCGGAGAGCCGCTACGAAAAAGCAACTCAAGCGGAAAACTCCGCTTCTCGCTGGCCAACATAGAAGCAGGCAGCAGAAGGCTCGACGGAAAAAAACATTGCAGTAACAACGTCCAGATGCACGACCAGCAGCAGCTTGCCGCACAGTGATTCAAGGCAACACTCTGCGGCATTCAAGTCTTTAAAGACGGACTGGCAGATCCATCCAGGTCATTTTCGTTTCAATTCAAACCTCATTCAAATAATTTTCCTGATTTGACGGAATTCCTGCTCGTACTATGCAAGAATAATTTCATGCTCTATCTCGGCGTATGTTTTTGTGAGCATTGCTAGGATCTTCTAAATCTTTAAATTAGATTTCTCAGTCTTGTTAAATTTCCTCTCTAAATCTTTCTTAGCTTGTAAACGCTATGGTTCATTGCTCATGTTCTAAGTATTAGGGTATGATAATTGATGATTCCTAAATGTTTGTGTTTATATGATTTAAGCCTAATAGTGGGTAGATGAATGCCTTTATTGTATTTATTCTACTGACACGATAAGATGATGTCTAAATCCGCTATGTTTATAATGAGTTAAACCAATGATTTTTCAAATATAACATTATGGCCGTTTGCCTTTAGCATGACTTATTCTACGTGAAACAGTATGCTTCTCTGGATATTTTTATAATTAGGCATATTGATAGCTTTTAAATTGCGTAACCGTTCATGATTGGTCTCAGTTTTAAAGTAGGGTCACCCGGTTGTTCGGATTTGTTGTGTAACCAACGCGGCATATGATGTGTTAATTAAAAGAATGTGTTGTTTGGATTGAAGATTAGAGTTAACACCTTCACGCCTCTAGTATTATTTAGAGTTACCAATCCTTTAAGAGTAATGCTGACTCTTTTCCTTTTAAGTTATATCTATTAATTATGGTATATTGGCATGTTTCTGTTTCCTTTTAATTATTTGAGCATGTTGAATGGATTGCTTAGTTTGAATAATAAGGTAATTTAATTTGCTTGTGATATAACTTTATGAAAAATTGGGATTGTTGTTACCTCTCCTAAATTAGTTTATTAGAAAAGATGCATAGAATCTCTCTTTGTGATATTTAAGGAAAATGAATTAATTTTTTTTTTTTTAGAATATCTTTTTGCTATTGGTAAATGATGTTGCTATGATAAGTGAATATTTGGTACTTAATTGGAAGCAATATTGCCTTGTGTATTATTTATTCATTATTTTGCCATAAATTATTCCGATTTGCCTTATTATTTGTGGCATGATTTTATTTTGATTATATTTGGTAATGTTTGATTGATTTATTTCTCTTATTAAAGAGATAATTCCTCCATAATTGCTCAAAAAATGATTCTTTTCCTTTAAAATCATGACCTCTCCACTATTATAAAATAAGGGCATTGTTCTCCTTCCTTATGGTTAAACATTCAGCATTCCTACTCATTTTTCAATCTCAATCACAGTTATCTCATCACTCTTAATTATCTCATTGTCTTTGCTACCTAAATACATTAAGTTTCGATAAACATTTCCAAGTGCTCTTCTTCGCTACCTGCTTTTTGCTCTTTTGTTCGAGTAATAGCAAGTAAAGGTTGGCACAACTTGCTTTTCATTGCCTACCATTCCTAATCTGCCTCAACTGTTATTTGACTGCTTTAACAGGTTTCAAACACTTTGAAGTTCAAGTTTGAGTCCAACCAGGAAGAAAAGAAAGATTTATTTGTTTATTTTCTATATATATTTTTTCTTCTTATTTTATTTGTTCGAATGTTGTAGCAATTGTAACTCTAAAGATCACTATATATACATTATTGGGGGATCGTATAGGGGAGGGGGAATTAATGTTACTGTTCATCTTTTTTTTTAAAAAAAAATTAGAAAGAAATCTGCCTAGGTTATCTTTAACCACCGAGATTCTATTGATTGTAGGTATCAATAAATTTCAAATTGATTGACGCCTTGTTACTGGTTAATAATCTCTTAAAGAAATAATAACTAGATCCATAAGTTTTATATGTTAAAAATCAAAATCATAATAATTTAGTAGGCTGATTAGGTGGTTTTAAAAATGTTATCAAATTTCTTGTCTTGTCATGCCTAAGGATTAATTTGTTCATATCATTTATATTACAAAAGCATGCCATATATGTGTTACTCTTTTTTTGAAACCTCGAAATCATTGTCTATAGGCATTGTAAATAACTTTTAAATATCCATAAAAATAAAAGTTGTTGTGCATATTTGAGCCCCCCCCCTAAAATTTGTAATGATTTATTTAATTAGTAATCCGATTTGTCTTCCGCCATTCATGATGCAATATGTTTTTTTCTTAAGAACTCTAAATTAGACACCCCCCCCCCCCCCCCCCCGCCTGCTTGGCGGCGTCCGGGCCCCATTTCATGCTAGTGTTTAACAATTTACTTGGCTTTTTAAAAAAAATATTTCATATCAAAACCTTGCAACATAATTTTCTTAAAAAGTCATTATTCATCTGCTTTTTTAAAACTTTGGATTGATTATGATACATTGGGTGTTTATTTGTTAAGGTAATTATATGATAGCACTATCTCCTAACCTATCGTTAGTGGGAAAGTCAAAGGAACTACGGAGGTCTAGTTCCAATTTTTAAACCCGCGCGTCCCGGAAAAGCTACCCTAACCATGATTCCAAAGAAATTATGTTCATTTATATGTAAATGTTTAGGTGCCTACTGTGTAAAACTAAATCTTTTAAATTATTTTCAAAAAATAAACGATTGTTTTTTTTAAGAACGACCTCAAATCAAATTGTTTCTAGGGTGGAGGAGCGCGATCAACAATAGCGTGGCATAATCCCATAAAGCAGAAACAAACATTTTTTTAAAATAAAATAAAATTCATACTCAAAAACTTATAAATTTTCAACTTTACTTTCGCCACATACTAATGCCTAATTTTTTCCAATTTGGTTTATAAAGTCTCACATGCTACTTAAAAATAAAATTTGATTGTTTATTTATGGCTATCACTAGCCTTTCTTGACTCAAATTAAGAAAATATTTAATTATTTTGGATAATTAGCGAAGATAAATAAAATTATTGAAATGAAGTGACTTTGTTTGCTAATGTGTAACCCCCCACATAGATGCATGCGAATAGGCCGGGACCCACACTTGTGAACCTCGAGGGATTGCCTACCACCGTCCCTCGAGGTAATTTGAAACCCTTACCCTAACTAGGGATCGTTGACCCTTAGTAAGACTTAGTTAGGTTATATAGGTGCCCTAACGCGCCTTAACTCGTTAGGTGGCGACTCCTCAAACTCAAAATCCCAAAAGAGTTGTTAGGTCGTGCACAAAATCCGTTTTCTGCGAAAATGGGGCGCGACAAGGAGTTACAAAAGTTAGAGTAGCCCCGGGATCTTACAATGTATAATCACCAAGATCAAAGTCTCGTAACATACCAGTGAATACGTCAAGAGACTCTTCGTGATCTTGGCGAGCTTGAAGAGCATAAAGCCTTTTTTGGCGCTGTCCGCCACCTATAACAAATGAGTTAACCTACTGAGTCGGCGACTTACTGGTGCTGCTGAAGTTGTAGAAATACCTCGAAAATTATTACCTTTTTGACCCTCTCTAGAACAAGGAATTAAATCATACCTTACACACGATAATAATAGGAAGGAAGTAAGATATTCCTAATACACTTTCTATCCTCCCTCTCATTAGATGTGGTGTACTTTATACACATTAAAAGGACTCCTTAGTGTGGCTTTTCAGACATTCTACAAATCTTAATCCTAGTGCTTTGATACCATGTTTATCATGTCCCGAGGTTACCCCTAAGATGCGGAGACGGGACCTAGGATCACGTGTGAGCCCAAGCTAACCATGTTTGTATAATAATAAGCATACTAAAGAAAAAATGAATATATATAATGTGAGAGTTTAATATAAGAGAAATATCAAACTTCAAAGCTATAACTTAATTTAACTATGAATAAAAATAAGCCTTTAAACTGAATAAAAATGTTAGGACATGCCTAACTAGATCGATCAAAACTAAAACTAAAGACTAAATCATTGATAGGATAAACATTTCAATATTTACTGAGAAGATGAGGACTCACCACTGATGCTGCTGAAGTTGAGATTGGAAACTGATGTATGTTGATCTAAATGTTGAGTGTCTGAACCTACATCACAAGAAGATGTACCGCAATATATGCATCAATATTTCAAAGGAGTGAGCATGAGGGATATAGTAAAACTCAAATAAACATATAACTGAACGAATCAATAAATCAAGGCAATAATCTAAACTTAATATAGATGTTGATATACTGAACATGACTAATCTGATGCAATGACCAAGTTATAACATGTTGAGAAGTAATAATGAAACCTGGTCAATGCAAGATCTAACTGATTTGTCAGAGCTACTAATAACCGAAAAATAAAACCCCAAAAGCTAACTATGGAGTCCGATGATTACGCTCCATCGAGAGGACACAATATGCCCAACCAAAGTTATTGAGGCATGCTGGCGTGTTCATAGAAATGATGCCCACGGAGGGGACTTACAACCTACGTGGCTAGAAGTTATGAAACTATTTGGGTACGTTGAACTCTAGTCCAACTCGGTATTATGCTACTCCCAATAGATTAAGTGATAAACTAGTTATGACTAAATTTCAATAATATATTGGATACCTCAAACAAACATGCAAACTGACAATGTGCATAAATAAACAGATAATGACACATTCATATACTAAGGCATGTATATCTGAATTAGTCGAATTAACTGAAAATTTCTGACCTAGAATGTGTAATTCAAGAATTAAAGATATAAAGCTAGTGTTATGAAATTTATGCAATGCACTGAGTAATAACATAATAATCTAATTTGGATCTTTTGAATAACAAATTTATGATAATCTGCTAAGGAGGTAGAAAATCGTAGGCATAATCATGATTAAGGAATCAATAATATGACTGAAAACTAGAGACCTAATGGGTGAAAAGAACATATTAGTGAAATCCCATATACATGGTACTTAATTCAACAGGGAAGTTTTTCTATTTCTGAGCTAAAATTTATGAAAACTTATTGCGTTTCTGGAGCTAGGGTTGGTCGATTCTTTCTTCTTTTTTTTCTCTAATTTTCTATGTTTTGATTAATGATTTGACTTAGGTAAGTTCTACTTATGTTTCTAGGCTAAAACTTACCAAAACCACAAATTTAGGGTTAAAATGACGAGGTTTAAAAGTCTAACAAAGAAGAAAAAGACTGAAATACCCCTGACTTAATACTACAGATGGACTAATCCCGACCATCACAACATATCGTGAAAGGGACCATAAGATGTGAAGTTGGTCGTGATCATACACTTATACTGAAATGTTGGGGATCCAAGCTCGTAGGCACTACCACGGCCTGTGTGAAGTACCACGGACCTTGAATTCTTCTGTGGTCTTCACTTGGGCATGTGGTCTAGAGGGCCTTGATTTAGGGGTCAAATGCCTAGGCTCCCACGGATTCTCCCACGTCCTGTGTGAAGGACCACGAACTGTGAAGTCGTTTGTGACATTCACTTGGACGTGGGGGTCTAAGGGACTGGTGAGGGGGTTACTGGTCCAACTCTCATGAGTAGGTCTACGGACCGTGGACCCTTTCATAGTCCGTGAACCCTGTCGCGGTCCACTGCACGAGATAATTTTGCGCATTTGTTTTCCTAGGTTTGATTTTCGAGGTGTTACAAGGATTTACTGTAAAACTATATTATTTTTATTTTTACAATTTTTCTTTTTACGTTATATCTTTTTCTCGATTTATCTTTACTTAAATTTATGAGCCACATTTTTTATATTCTTGTCTTTTATTCTGCTTATTTATATTGTTCATTTATTTTCTATATAACTCTCTTCTCATGTACAAACTTAAACAAATTCTTTCCAGAAAATGATTGACGTTTTTTAAATTTAAAATTGATTAAGAAAATATGATAGGAAATAACAGTAAATGAAGAATGCAAACTTTAAAGTTAGTGAATGTTCTTTTAATAAAATCTATTTAATTGATTTTTTTCTTAATTTTATTGTTTCTCTTTCTTACTATTTTTAAGTCAATTCTAAAGAGATTAAAACTAAACTAAACTTATTTTATTAGTTCATAATTTGATTTTTCAACAAATGATTAACCTAGTAAACTGAAATTAATGAACTAAAAAAATCGATGATGCCATTTACTTATCTTCGGAATATGCATTACAATATTAGTAACTCGATCTTTATGCCACTTGATGGTTTTTAAAGCAACATATGATTGAAGGGGGTTATGAGATTTCTTGACAACATATGATTGGGTTTTCTTGAAATTGTTACCTATGAAGGGGTTCTGAGATCTTCAAAGAAAGGAAAGCTCAGTCCCTAGAATATTAGGTCAGTACAGAATACTGAAAAGAAGGGTTAGTTATGTGCTTATGGGTTAGTTTCCGATAGAACTAGCATCGGTTTACTCCATCTTTCCTTCCACATTTCCTTGTTAAAAAGTGTTTGGCTGACCGGCAATCATAGTACTCATTAGAGAAGTGTAGCTGTGAAGATAGTCAGTCTGACTATGAGAATTTCTGTAAAATTTGTTGATTTAGAAATCGTAGGTTGAGAAATAAGGAAGTTGACTCGGTAAAGATTTTGTGGAGGAGTCAGTCAGTAAAGGGAGCTAGTTGTGAACGCAGAAGCAACCATGATGGCCAAGTACTTTCATATTTTTCCTTCCGATACTATTTCAACTTCATGTGATAGTTCCTCTCCATTCTCTCAATTTAACCATGCGTAAAAAAAATATATTTTCCTCATTCTTCATCCTTTGTTGATATAAATTATAATAGTTATGCTAAAAAGTTATTAAATTTTAATTATAAAAGCTAATATGCTACACGCACTCCGTAATTTGGATGAGATTTTGTTTCACATAGTAATTGAAATTCTATTTGTTAAATTTAAATAATGAAATTACTTTGACTAATATAATAAAAGATAATAGAATTTTCGGTTTAATTTGAAATAAATATGATATATGTTATCTACATAATATTAGATGAGTAATAGAGAAGGACATTGATTTTTTTTTTAATAAAATGAACACATGACAATTGGTTAGCACAATAACAATAGATATGAACATGAAAATGAAAAAACATATAAATACATAATTTCAATGTAAAATATAAACATTTAAATTTGAGATGAGAAAGTTTTTTGAAATACATAAAATGATACTATATAACAACAAAATAAAATGTTTAATCAATAAAAAACTCTCGCACAAGATTTTGAAACGAAATAAAATTCGAAATTATCACGTAAATATTTCAATTTTCAAGATAAAATCAAATTTTTATATGCAAGAAAATTATTTCACAATCGTACTTTAATAATGAGATTATTTGAACTATAAAATAAATAAAAAATGAAAAGTTGTAAGATATATTGAAGAAAAGATAAAAATAGAGTCATAATGTATAAAGAAATCATGCAATATATAATATCAATTCCAACTTAATCTTCATTGCTAAAGTCAGATAAATCAAAGTATATAATAAAAAAATTTCTAGCACTATAATACAATACAAAGAATTAATTCAATTTTTTCATATCGGAATAAAATTATTTAATAAACTAATATTTTTAGATTTAAAAACAAAGTGGAATGACATTTTAGCATCTTATCACAGTTAAAAAACAACACTTCGATAGAATCTTATTATAAAAAATATTGAAAAATAAATAATATCTCATTTATTTTTTGAATTCAAATTAATATAAGCTTTTTCTATTACATGTAAAATTCTATACAAGAAAAACTAATTAAACTATAGAACAAACAATATTTTAAAAAAAAATATTATGGATGATATGAAAATTCTACAATGATCACTTACACTAGTCCATCATAAAAATACATAAAAGAAAATTATAAATAATTTTTCAATAAATATTGTAGTACATAAATATTGTTTGTACTAAAACCATTTCAAAAAAATCATATTAATCTTTTATCATTATCTTCTTTAAATGAGTTGTTTTTAGTGAAATTTTAAGTAAAATAACCATGCATCGCGCGGACACGTATACTAGTTTGACTAAAACATAAATGATGACAAATTAGAAAATGGACATAGGGAACTATTGTGGAAAACAATCATAAATAGATTGAAAACCTAGCCTATAAATTAGACAGGAAAAAATGAATCCTTAAACAAAAGAAAGAGACGACAAAGCCGCCAGGAGACATTTTTCTTTCCCTAAAACCTAGGAGCATAGTGCTATAAACAATCAGTCCATCAGCCGCACACTTCATTTTTATCTACTGCTACAACGCTCAATAGTTTATTTTCTTAGCTATTGAAAATCCCAAAATCGACAATTATCATCACTAGACAATTATCGAGTTTGAGGTTTGATAATATCGATTTGAATTTTTTTTTTATTAAGTAAGGTTTTCCATTGAGAATTCCGATCTAAATAAAAATGATTTTATTCAGTAAGGTTTTTGATTGAAGATTTTGATCTGAGCCTCTAAAGGACTTGATATTATTGTTGCACTGTCCATAATCGGGAACTTTCTTCCATTAAAGGTCCATTTCTTTTATTAAAAAACTTTCTAAATCTCAATTATTATTATTTCTTTTGTTGAATAATTTGTTCTCACTTTTTTCTTATCTAAAAGGTGAATCAACGAAAAATACTTGTGTTGTATTAAAGATTCATAATTATCATTTTTTTGATTTTTTTTAAGTACCTAGATTCATCTTCTTATTTTTCAATTTTTGATTCATTACCTTTTTGTTGCATTTCATTTATGTAAACAGGTCAAATTTATTTACTTTATTTTACTTGACATGAAATACTCTAATATACTTTATTATAAATATATTTTTAATAACGATTGATATTTTGATGATGTTAATGGTAGAAAGACAAATCTGGAATTGAAATTTTACTCATAATAGTTTTTCATTTCCCTGTGTGAATGGCTTTCTGTTTATAATACTGATTCGCGTTGAATTTGAGTACTAATTTTCAAATGGAAATTAATGAGTTCATGAATCCACTTGAATATTCAAATACAATAAAATTAAATTCTTTTATTTATATAAAAAAAATTGACTTGGTCCCAAAGTTACTAACCCTAACTTTGCATTTACTGTAATATAAAAATATACATCTACATAAGTGCTTTGTGAACTGAGTGAAGATTTTTGTTCTTGTGTAAATCCGGCTGTATGCTTAACTTCGTAAAACTTTCCTTCCTCGTTCCATTCTTGTCTGTCTTCTATCCAAGCTCTTCGTAGAAGGTAAGTTGATTTGTTGTTACTTGTTATTCTACGCATTAATTTCCTTGTTTCCTTGGTCTTGCGCTTAATTAATATGCAATGCTTCTAAAAAAAATTTGATTTATATTTATCAAAGGTAACTGGTAGTCCGTCCATCCGTTTTAGTGATTCTCTCTGCTTAGTATGTTGCTTTGCTTCGCCCCCTTTGTAATTGGTGATAATTACTTATATGTTATTGGATGTTTTGTTTTTCACATCTTAGCATGCTTGCTTTTTGTCTACGGTTTAGTTTCTCTGAAATAATTCATGACTAATTTCAACATTTGCATTATTGTTATATAGATCAACGTTGGTATATCTTGTCTTTGGGAAAAAGAAAATATATTAGTTAAATTCTAGCATGTTTGTATAATACGGAAGAATCTTTGAAAAGTGATAGTTTCTACTTAAAAATGTTATTTTCTCTAAGAAGTTTTCAAGTTAATGAATCAAAAAATGATGTAATAACTAATTAGATAACCAATTTTAAAATATTTATAATTGCTTTAAATTATAGAATAAATAAGTAATGGAAGAAAAAAAAGTCACGTGAAGGAATGAATTAACTTACAGTAATTTATTAGGTGAAACTTCAAGCATTATAAAATATTTTTTCTTATTTAATTCTTTGATTTGATTATGTTTGCTAACTACATGAGCATAAAGATCCTACTTGATCTAACTTGTCAAACCGTGGCATATAAGATCAAAGAAAAGAATCTCAAGCAATCCGCGGATCTTAACTTAAGAATAACTTCATCTAGGAAGGGAATAGCTTAGAAAGGGAGAATACCTGAGGATTTGAGTGAAGCTAATACTTTCATATTCTGAGTAATCGTATATAAACAAATAATTTTGGCCCATCATATGAAAAAACATGAGCTTCACTCAAATGCTTAGGCATTCTCCTTTCTAACCTCCTTTTCTTCCTTAGGCTTGAAGTCATTCTCGATTCTTAATGTTTAGTGGATCTCCTCTAGAATCTTCTCTTAAATCATATCTGCCACAGTTTGATAAGTGAGATCAAGCAGACTATTAAATGTTTGGCTTCACCTAGTAAATTCCGTAAGTTATTTTGATTTACTTGAGTGATATTTTTATCTTATGTTACATCGTTATTACATAATATAAATAGAGCGCACACACATACAAACACAAACCTGCACACACAAATTGACATGGTCCCAAAGTTACTAACCCTAACTTTACATATATTGTAAAATAAAATTATACATTTCTAATAAGGTGCTTTATTGACATGAGGAAGATTTGTTTTTTCTTTGTGCATATCCGTGCTTATAGCTTTGTAAGTTTGTTGATTTTCCTCTTCAATCTAGGTCTATATTCTCTCCAAGCTCTTCGTAGAAAGTAAGTCAATTTTTTGTTACTTGTTCTTCTACGTGTTAATTTCCTTGTTTCCTTAGTATTGACTAATTTGATATACAATGCCTCTCAAAATATTTTGATTTATATTTATTTAAGTTCATGTTTGGGTCCGTCCCTCAGTTTCTCTTGCGTTTCCTATTGCTAAGTATGTTCTTTCTGCCCCCTTTTGTATTGTATAATACAGATATATATATAATATCATATATATATATAACATAGAGCGATTCTATATATATATATATATATATATATCTCTATATATATATAATATATCTATATATATAATAATATCTATATATCTATATATATGTTTTTTTTTCTATCTATCTTAATGCTTAGTGTGCCTGGCATTTTTCTAAAAGGTTAGTTTTCTCTAAATATCTTAGCAATATTTCAAATGTTACATTATTATTAGATAGATCAACGTGGTATCATCATGGCCTTTGAAAAAAGAACATACTTAGTTAAAATTGTAGCAAGTTTATAAAATATGAAGATTATTATAAAATTGATTAGTTTGTACTTAAAAGGTTATTTTTGCCTCTTAGGAGTTTTCAAAGAACATTAAGCAAAAAAATGATATAAATTAATTAGATAATCATTTAAAGTATTTCATCTTTAAATTATATAATAATAGTCAATGAAGAAAAAAAATCAACGTAAAGGAATGAATTAACTTACAGGTATTTATTAGGTGAAAGTCCAAGCATATAAATATTTTCTCATATTTATTTTTTGATGTGTATTTCTAACTACATGAGCTAAAGAGCTTACTTGAGCTTACTTTCAAAACTGTGGCATAAAGATCAAATACAAAATCTCAAAGGAAATCCGCGAGATCTTTCCGTTAAGATACTTAACCCCATGAGGAAGGGCCACGAGTTTAGAAAGGGGAGACCTAGGCTATTGAGAGAAGCTAACATTTTCATATTCTGGTAATCAGACATAACACATATTTTGTTTTGGCCCCCGTCCACATCAAATGAAAAGCACCAGCTTCACTCAATGTCTTAGGCTTCTCCTTTCTAACCTCTTGTTTCTTAGATTTGAAAATTTCCCTCAATGTTTTGTGTTTTGGCGATATGCTCAGGTCCTTTTCGTTTGAGCATCTGTTCATAGTGTGCAAATTGAGATCAAGACCTTTTAAATGCTTGCTTCACCTAGTAAATTTCCATATTTATTTACTTGAGGAATTTTTTTTTATCTTACGTTGTATCGTTATTACATAAGAAAAGCTCGGGCGACCACCATACAACCACAAAAGCGCACACATAAATTGTTTGGTCCAAGTTAAAACCTATCTATGCATTTTATTGTATATAAATTCATAAATATAACTTGCTTTTTATGAATTGAAGAAATTTGTTGTTTCTTTGTTTATACCCGGTCTGGTAGTTTTCTATTTTCGTAGATTTTCATCTTCTATTCTAGTTCTACCTTCTCTCCAAGCTCTTTATAGAAGGTAATTCAATTTGTTGTTACTTGTTTTTCTACGTGTTAATTTCCTTATTTCTTTAGGCTTGCACTGATTTGATATACAATGTCTCTCACAAAATTTTGATTTATATTAAACAAGTAAGTTTTTGGGTCCGTCCATCTCCGTTTTCTTGTCCTCTACTAAGGTATGTTCCTGTCTGCCTCCCTTTGTAATTGTGATATATATCCTCGCTCGCTCTCTCTCTCTCTCTCAGCATCTCTCTCTCTCCTCTCTCTCTCTTCCTCCCTCTCTCTCCCTCCTCTCCTCTCTCTCCTCTCTCTCGCGCTCTCGTTCTCTCGTACGCATCTCCTCTCTCTCTGCCTCTGTTCCCCGCCCTCTTCCTTCCCGTCTTGCTTTATTTTTTCCGGTTTCGTTTTCTCGAAGGGGAGTCGGGTGCCTCCTTCTCTCCCCCTTTCCTCCCTTCCCTTTCTTCTCTAATTGCTCCACGCTGGTCCTCATCTTGTCTTTCCCCCTGGCCCTCCTTCGTTCCCTTTTCGCCCGTCTTTCTCCACTCTGGCGTGCTTCTTTATCCCGCGCTCTTTTGTCCTTTCCAACTGTTCTTCTACTCTATGCCTTCCCCTCCTCCTTGCCCCCCCTTTGCTCTCTTCACTTAGCTTTCCGCTCCTCCCTTTCCCCGTCTTTGTATTTGCTCTTAATTATGTCATAAAGTAAATGCAAGAAAAAAGAATCATGTGAACGAATGAAACTACGGTAATTTATCATGTGAAATCGAAGATTATTAAACATTTTCTATTATTTAATTTGATTAGATTATGTTTTGCTAACTCATTGTCATAAAGACGTACTTATCTTACTTAATCAACTGTGGCATATTAGATCAAATAAAAGAACTCAAAGGACCAAGCTGAGACTTGAGAATAAGAATCACTTACCCATAGAATGAGGAGGAGTTTAGAGAGGGAGAATACCTATGAATGTATGTGAAAAACAACAGCTTCACTCAAATGCTTAGGCCTTCTCCTTTCTAACTTCCTTTTGTTCCATAGGCTTGAAGTCATTCTCAACATTGAATGTTTTACAAATCTCCTCTAGAGTCTTCTCTTTGATCATATCGTCCATAATTTGAAAAGTTAGATCAAGAAGACTCTTAAATGATTGACTTCACCTAGTAAATTTTCATAATTTATTTTGATTTACTTGAGTGATATTTTTATTTTACGTTACATCGTTATTACATAACATAAAACACGCACACCACAACATAACAAACAAAACCCGCACAAACCAACATTGGACTTAGTCCCTAAAGTCACTAACCTTCTGTTACTTGCATTTAGTGTCATATAAATACATTTATTAATTATAAGTGGATTCGTTGAACTAAGGAATATTTGTTATTTCTTTGTGTATACCCAGGTGGCACTTATGACACTTTTGATGGTCTTTGTTCGGACGAGATAGATGGAAAAGAATTAAGTCGATGACAGGGGTAATTTTCTTACCCACTCCGAGGCATATTTATCTAGATCCCTGGGAACAATTCTTTGAGAAATAGATGGGTCGGTTCCACTGGGAGATGGGAAACTATATGCGCTCTTCTTCCTTAGGGAAATGAGAAGGCCAGTCCTCTCATTTTCGGTCCCTTCTTTTCGATAAGGGGAGGCTATTCTTTAAATGAATAGGTATGTTCAACTAGTTATTTGAACTATTCAATAAGAAAGGGTCTATTTAACCCAACAATATAGAATAATTATTACCCCCCGCCACAGGCCAATGGGCCTACTCCCAATATGCCTTATAGGCGATAGCTTCGTAACTTCGTAGTTTACCTCTTCCTTCCACCTCTTACCTTCTAGTTCTATCTTTCTCCAAAATCTTCGTGGAAGGTTAGTCAATTTTTTGTTACTTGTTCTTCTACGTGTTAAATGCCTTATATCTTTGGTCTTCCGCATATTTGATATACAATATCTCTCAAAAAAATTTGATTTATATTTATCAAGTTCATGTTTGGGTCCGTCCATCCGTATTCTGTGGTTCCTCTTGCTAAGCATGTTCCTTCTACCCCTTTGAAATTTTTTGGGTTTAAAACCCACTTTTAGCATGTTTTTAAAGTATGAAACACAAAAAAAAAAACAAATTAAAAACAGAACTGATTTTTTAAAAACTAACTAAAAAATAAACGCTTTCACTGGGACGTGATGCAACTATTTTCGGTGGGGACCTGCCATTGCACCATTACATTCTCTTTGTTATTAGGGAGGTTCAAAAAACATATATGTGTACAGATACACTGAAAACTAACTTTATTTACACATTGTATTTTTTTGCCAAGGGGGTTCTGGTGAACCCCCGGAGACCACGTGGGCTTCCTTGCTCACAGATGTATATGTTATTACTTGGACCTTGTCAAAGCTTTTAAAAAAAACATTCTTCGAAATTAATAGATTGTTCTAATATACTTTTTCTAGTTCGCGTAATTTTTTTTTTCCAATTTGCTTCCGCACTTCTATATTTTCAATTTTTATATTTAGGATCTCCTTTACTCGTTTTAATGACATGTAATACAATCAAAGAAAGATTACAATTATATATATAACCTTATTTTTATAATTATATAACCTCGTTGTGACCATCTCATTACTCGTTTTTCATTGTTTACATAATTATAACAATGAGGTAAGAGAAATCCTAAATATAGAATATTATTACGAAATGCAGATGAAAAATAGAAAAGAATCTGAAAGCTGGAAATAATGATATAGAAATTCAAAGACGCATTTCATGAATTCCCAAGAATGTGATGTTTAAAACCGTGATAAGATTCAAGTAAATCTACGCTTCTACTTGAGAAAAACATCACAATGATAATTTAAGATCTTACCGTTTATGAAGTATTTTAGACAACAAGTAGTATGTTAAACTACTTGCCTTTTAAAGAATACCAAAAATTTATCATATAAGAAAATAATCATATACCATGAATTATGAAATTAAGGATATTGAAAGATAATTAAATTCTCAAAGTATAAGTCATGGGGATCCAAAACGTTCCTTTATTGTTAATTTTGACATCGTTTGATGAGACACATAAATAGACTATATAGAAATATTTATATATAAAACCCAAAACACTAGAAGAAAAAAATGAAACCAAAACTTACATCACAAATAAAAAGTATGTTTTTCTCATATCGATCTGTCTTGGTATCTTTTGAGTTTTTCACAAATAATTATTTCTTATAGAAAAAATTCTATCTATTCTATATCTCTGCATATAAAATTTATTGAAAAAAAATATAAATAATCAGTATTCGAACATGTATATATTCACATACATATACCTAATCAGGGGTGGACCTACGTGTATTTTAGGGGGTTCACCGGAACCCCCTCGTCGAGAAATTACAATGTGTATATAAGGTAGATTTCTGATTTTAAGCATATAGATAGTGAAATGAACCCCCTCAATAACCAAAAGAGGTGTGTGGATCACTTGCAAGGGGGTTCATTGCTAAACTGTATATTCGGAGTTTGATTCTCGTTTAGTGTAACATGTATCAATATTCCTTTTTTTTGCTTTGATAAGGCTGAGATGGGTTCGCTTTCTTTTGGGCTTAGAAAACCCAATGAAATGTCTCATTATTTTTCGATAGTTCACCCCGAAGCTACCTCCGAGACGCGGACACATAACCTAGGATCACAAGTGACCCCTAGCTAACCCTACTTGAATAATCATAAGCATATTGAAGAGTTTATACAAGAGACATAGAAAACTATAAATGTTGGGATATGCCCCAACTAGATCCAGCAAAACTTAACTAAATACTAAAATACTCATAGTATAAGCATGTCACTATTGTCCTTAGAGAATGATGACTCACCACTGATGATGCTGAATTGGAGATCAAGAACCAATCTATGCGTGGTGCCGAGGGCTTGAACATACATCAAGAGAACATGTAGCGCAATATATGCATCAATACTTCAAAGGTAGTGAGCGTGAGGGATAAAGTAAAACTGAAATAAACATATAATTGAAAAAAGAAACAAACCAATGCAATAATTTGAACCTGATATAGATGTTGATTTACTGAACATGACTAATCTAAATGCAATGACCAAGTTATAACATGTTGAGCCTGGATACTTAAATGTGGTCAATGCAATTGGATTTAACTTAGTTGTAGGAGCTACTAATAACTGATAATAAAATCACATGAGCAAATTGTGGAGTTTGATACATACACCCCATCGAGAGAACCCAATACACATGGCTAAAGGTATAGATGCATGTTGTCGTGATCGATGAAATGATTCAAACAGATGGAACTTAAAACCTACATGGCTAATAATTCTGCGACTATTTGGGAATTCTAAATCCTAGTCCGACTCGGTATTACATTACTCCTAATATATAAAGTGATTAACTGATTATTTTTGAATTTCTGTAATATACTGGATAGCTCAAACTGACATGCAAACTGAGAATGTGCATAAATAAATCTAAATGAAAACTGGACCCAACGGGTGAAAGGAACCCAACAGTGAAATCCCACATATATTGTACTCAATTACACAAAGAAATCTTTTACTTTCAAGGCTTAAAATGATGAACATTTACTGGTTTTTTTTATCTAGGCTTGGTCGACTCTTTCTCTACTCTTGCTTCTAATTTTCTATGTTTACTAATGATTTGAAAGAGGTAGTTCTAGTAAAGTTTTAATGCTAAAACTGATCAAACAATAAAATTTAGGGTTAAAACAACGAGGTATCAAAGCTTTATGAAGAAGGAAAAGACCAAAATACCCCTGACTTAAAATAGAAGACTAATAACAACCATCTTGAAAGATCGTGTGGGACCACCGATTTCAGATCTTACACATAGATAAATGCTGGGGATCTAACCTCTTGGGAACTACCGTGGTCTGTATGAAGTACCACGGACCATGAACTCGTCTGTGGTCTCAACTTGGGACATGTAGTCTAGAGCGTCTGTATTTAGGGGTTTATTGCCTAGGCTCCCACGTACTCACCTACGACTTGTGTGAAGGACAACGGACCGCGAACTTGTATGTGATATTCACTTGGGCCTGGGGTCTAAGGGACCTTTGAGGGGGCTACAACTCCAACTCTCAGGGGTAGGTCTACGGATCATGGACCCTTTCGCGGTCCGTGAACCCTGCCCTCGTCCACTACACTAGGTAATTTTCTGCATTTTTTGCTAGGTCAGATTTTGGAGGTATTACAATATCTTCCCCTTGGGAACATTCATCCTCGAATGAATACTATACTAGTTGAATTGCAGGAAAAGAGCTTCAAATGTTACTACTAAACACTGAAGGCTGGTTTTTTACTGAATTGAGTTCCAAAACATGCAAATACGCTAAAAATGCAAAAAGAACATGATATTAAGATCGAATTAATGCATGACTGACTGAAGCAACTCCCTTTACGTAAGGATACATGGATTTCATGGATGCTTTCGCTTCTCAAGCATCTTCCTTTACAGATTGACTCCTCCACCAAACTTTGACTGAAGCAACTTCTTTGTTTCTTATCCTTCTAATCGATGATCAAGAATGTCAACTGGTAAATCCTCATAAGAAAGGCAATCATTTACAACCACACTCTCTAATGTCACTACAGATGTTGGATCACCCACACACTTGTGAAATACTTGATGTATTGCTGCAAAATATGCTGGCAAGTCCAACTCATAAGCCAATTTATTAATCCTTTTCAATATATGCTGGCAACTCCAATCCATAAGCCACTTTACAAATCCTTTTTCAGATCTTATAATAGCATACATATCTAGGAGTGAGCTTCCCTTTCTTGCCCAACAGCATCACCCCTTACAAGTGACACGTTGAAAAAAAAACAAATCATTAACTTGGAACTCTTGTTCCTTTATAGTTACATATGTATAGGATTTTTGGATACTCTGGGCTATCTTAAGTATATGTATAATGAGTTGCACTTTATCCATAGCTTCAAGAACTGGAAATGGCCCTATAAAGTCTGCTTCACCTACTTTGAACCAATCAACATGAGATCTATATTTACGCCTATACAATTCCTTATAAGTGGTCATCTACATGCTGGAATGGTTACTATTGTTGTAGGCGAACTCTATAAGACGAAGAAATCATCCCAACTACCCTTGAAGTTGATCACAAAATCTGTCAACATTGGGGGTCCCCCCCCCCCCCCCCCCCCCCCCCCCCTTTGAGGTATAAGGAAAAATCGATAAAGTTGTGCTCTGATTACCCAAAGAACCAAAACCTTTCTGAAATGACTTCCACAAATAAGTGGTAAATTGTGGACCTCTATCTTAGATAGTAGACAAAGGAACCCCATGCAACGTAACAACCTTATTAATGAAAATCATGGCATATTCCTCCACCGAATTTTTAGTCTTTACCACCAAAAAGCGCAAGGACTTATTAACTACCTCAACAATCACTCAACACGAATTCATATTGTCGATGAGTACGAGGTAAACCAGTGATGAAGTGCATTTTAATCACTTCCCACATCCAAGTAAGAATGTCAACATCTTGATTCATACCTCTAGGTTTCTGATGTTCTACCTTGACTAGCTTGCAGTTGGGACACTTCACCACAAAGTATGCTACATCTCTTTTAATACCATTCCACCATTGGACTTCCCGCATATCACGGTACATCTAAGTTGCACCTAGATAAATAGAATATCTGGAGTTATGAGCCTTTGAAAGAATATGTTGTCTTAACTCACCCACATTAGGAACACATAATAATCCCTGGTAGCTAATCACAACATCTTGCTGGGGAAAAAAATCTCAACTCTCTGTTGATGGACTACACCTTTGAGTTCGAGAAATATCAATTTCTATATTGATTTTCCTCAACCTTCACTACCAATGAATATTCTTATCTATTTTGAACATTCACACCATAATTTTATATGCTCATTATATAGACTCCTATAAGAGAAAGCCTGTGAACATCCTTTGCTAGATCTTTTCTTTCTTCATTAACATGTGTTACACTGCCCATAAATAGTCTTCTAAGTGCATCAACTATTACATTTGCCTTACCGCGATGATAATGCACACTCATGTCATAATCCTTGAGGAACTGAAGCCACCTTTTCTGGCGAAGATTCATCTCTCTTTGGGTGAACACATATTGAAGGATCTTATGGCATGTGAACAAATCTACATGAACACCATACAAGTAGTACTGTTGCTATGTCGAGGTCATGCGTCAGATAGTTTTTCTTATGCACCTTAAGCTGGCTGGAAGTATAGGCTATAAGGTTACCTCGCTGAACCATCACAAAACCTACGTACACTATAGATTCATTACAATAAATTACATAATTGTATGAACCCTCTGGTAGAGTGAAAACAAGAGTTAAGTCTAAAATTTGACATTTTTCTGAGTCAGCCTAGTCAATGGATGAAAATCTTTCCACGAACCTTATGTAATAAACCTTTAGGACCAAGAAACTTCCGATGTCTGTAGGAGAGGTAGGTATGAGATATTGTTTCAATGCTGCTAGTTTATGGAGATCCTCTCGGATCCCTTTGTTGGATACTATATGCTCAAGAAAAGCAATTTACAGCAACCGAAATTCGCACTTACTAAACTTAGAAAATAATTGGCAATATTTGAGAGCTTGCAGGACAAACTTCAAATGACTCGCATGTTCTTCTTAACTCCTACAACAAATAAGGATATCATCAATAAAGAAGATAAGGAACAAGTCCAAGTACTGCTTTAACACTTTATTTATCAAATCCATGAAAGTTGCACCAGCATTCTTTAGTCAAAATGACATAGATACAAATTTATAATGACCATAATGAGTTCTGAAGGTTTTCTTTGGAATGTCACTCTCTCTAACTCTAATTTGACGATAACCCGATCTAAGGTCTATCTTTTGGAAACTCATTGACTATTGGAACTGACTCAAGAGTTGTACTTTGAGAGATTGAATCCTTAACCCGAACTAGATGATAGAGATAACCCATAGAGATCATATTTCATTCCTAAAGAAAGGTAAGAAATGAATTGATTCTTATACGCAAAGCTACTACTCTTCCATTCTAGGATTGGTTCATCTTGAAACTGAAAACAAACAACCCTAGTCCTATAATTGACTGAAGGCATAACAGGAGTGTAACCAATCCATGCCCAATTCTAAATCTACAAGATCTGCGGAGGTGACTCTCTGATAGACTATGAAAGAGCAATTTTTGTATACCCCTCTAGCTATAACTGGGCCACAGACTAGAGTAGACATTGAGAAGGGTTTTGAGATATTTTCGGAACTAGACGATGGATACAATGTGAAGGATTTACAAAATTTAGAGGTAGCCTAGTAATCTACCGTATAAAAATCAAGATCAAAGACGTGTAACGTCACAAAACAAGTTTGAAAAAAAAACAACGTCAAGAGACTCTTCGTGATCTTGGAGACCTTGAAGAGCATAAAGCCTGTTTTGGCGTTGTACACTATTATTACCAAATGAGTTAACCTGCTGAGTCGGGCCACTTGCTAGTGCTACTAAGGTTGTAGAATGAGCTCTAAAATCATTACCTTTTTGACCCTCTCTAGATCAAGAAATTAAATCATACCTTACACACGATGAGAATAGGAAGGAAATAAAATTTTCCTAATACACTTTCTATCCTCCCTCTCATTAGATGTGGTGTACTTTTCACACATGAAAAGGAATCTACTTAGTGTGGCTTTTCAGACATCCTACGAATCTTAAACCTAGTGCTTTTATACCAAGTTTGTTATGTCCCGAGGCTACCCCCGAGACGCGGAGACGGGACCTAGGATCACGTGTGACCCCAAGATAACCATGTTGGTATAATCATAGGCATACAAAAGATAAACTGAATATATATAATGTGAGAGTTTGATATAATAGATATATCAAACTCTAAAGCTATACCTGAATTTAACTATGAATCATTGATAGGATAAACATGTCACTATTTTCTGAGAAGATGAGGACTCACCACTGATGCTGCTGAACCGGAGATCGAAAACTGATGTATGCGTGATCTGAATATTGAGTGTCTGAACCTACATCACGTGAAGATGCACCACAATATATTCATCAATATTTGAAAGGTAGTGAGAATGAGGGTTAAAGTAAAACTCAAATAAACATATTACTGAACAAATCAATAAAGCAATGAAATAATCTAAACTAAATATAGATGCTGATATACTGAACATGAATAATCTGATGCAATGACGAATTTATAACATGTTGAGACATAATATTGAAACGTGGTCAATTCAAGATCTAACTGATTTGCCGGAGCTACTAATAACCGATAAATAAAACTACAAGAGCTAACTGTGGAGTTCGATGTATACGCTCCATCAAAAGAACACAATATACCCAACAAAAGTTATTGAAGCATGATGGAGTGTTCACATTAATGATGCCCACGGAGGGGATTTACAACCTACGTGGCTAGTAGTTATGAAACTATTTGGGTATGTTGAACCCTAGTCTACCTCTGTATTATGCTACTCCCAATAGATTAACTGATTAACTGATTTTGACTAAATTTATGTAATATACTAGAAACCTCAAACGGACATGCAAACTGAGAGTGTGCATAAATAAACGTATAATGACACATTCATAAGCTGAGGCATGTATATCTGAAATAATCGAATTAACAGAAAATATCTGACTTAGAATGTGTAATTCAAGAACTAAAGATATACAAAGCTAGTGTTATGAAATTCATGCAATAGACTGAGTAATAACATAATAATCTAATTTAGATCATTTGTGCATTTGTTATCCTAGGTCTGATTTTCGATGTATTACAAGGATTTAATATAAAACTATATTATTTTTATTTTTACAATTTTTCTTTTTATGTTATATCTTTTTCTTGATTTATCTTTATTTAAATTTATGAGCCACATTTTTTATATTCTTGTCCTTTATTCTTTTTATTTATATTGTTCATTTATTTTCTATATAACTCTCTTCTCATGTACAAACTTAAACAAATTCTTTAAGAAAATGATGAAGTGTTGTTAAATTTAAAATTGAATTAGAAAATTATGATATAAAATAAAGTAAATGAAGAATGCAAAACTTTAAAAGTTAGTGAATATTCTTTTAATAAAATCTATTTAATTGATTTTTTTCTTAATTTCATTGTTTCTTTTTCTTACTATTTTCAAGTCGATTTTAAAGAGATTAAAACTAAAATAAACTTATTTTATTGGTTCATAATTTGATTTTTCAACAAATAATTAACCTAGTAAACAGAAATTAATGAACTAAAAAAATCTATGATGCCATTTAGTTATCTTCGGAATATGCAGTACAATATTAGTAATCGCTCATTTACGCCTCCTGAAATGTTTTTAAAAAAGCACATAGATGTTGAAGGGGTAGATGATATTTCTTGACAACATATGATTGGGTTTTCTTGAAATTGTTACCTATGAAGGGGTTGATGAGATTTCAAAAGAAAGGAAAGATCAGTCCTAGATATGTAGGTCAGTACAGAAGACTGAAAAAGGTTAGTAATGTGGCTTATGGGTTAGATTTCCAATAGAACTAGCAGCGGTTTATCCAATCTTTCACATTTCCTTGTTAAAGAAGTGTGTGGGTGATCCGCAATCAATAGTACCATTAGAGAGTGTAACTGTGGAAAATAGTCTGACCCATGAAGAATTTCCTGTTAAAATTCTTGATTGTTAGAATCGTAGGTTGAGAAATAAGGAAGTTGACTAGGTAAAGGTTTTGTGGAGGAGTCAGTCAGTAGAGGGAGCTAGTTTTGAAGCAGAAGCAACCATGATGGCCAAGTACCCTAGTCTCTTTCCTTCCGATACCATTTCAACTTCATGTGATAGTTCCTCTCCATTTTCTCTATTTACCCATGCATAAATTCAATCTTAGTATCTTTTTCCGTGAGTTTTTCTTGCATCTCTATATATTTGCATGTTCTTGGAACTTAGTTAAGCTAGATATTAGTTTATAGTATTTAGTGGTAGGGATTACAACTCCTTTCCTCTATATTCAACTTGTTTAGACTTCATTTGAGGACAAATTGGATTTGAGTAAATAGAAAAAGATACAGCTTTCTAGGATCTAGTGCAAGAACCACAGTATCCACGATGGTAAGTGGTTGGGAGAAGGCATGAAGGGGCGTACGTCATTGGGCACAACCAAGTTTTTTTTTTTTTTTTTTTTTTTCTTTCTTTATGGTTCAACTTCAAAAGTCATAAAGTATCACAGCATAAATTAGGTTACACATGACCTATTAAATGAAAGATAATTGAATCCTCATTCCAACTCCACCGAGTTAACTAAAATCCCGTCTTTGAGTAAGAATTTATGCTCATTTTAGTGAAACCTTGTGGGGGCAGAGATTGACCGACGACCCGTACCGACGATTGGTAGGTCAACCGATGTCTCGTCAGTCCTATAGTAGGTGGCACTTATCTGATTTAAGTCAGAGTCGTTTTGGTTCTTTCCTTTATAAATTAAACACTTAAACTATGTCATGTAATACCTAAACTACGATATTTACTCAATTTAAGCATAATAATCTAGTCAGAACCTAATAAACCTTTATCCTCAAAATTCATCGAAATTACATCCAAAAGGAAGAGTAAAGTCGACCAACCCCTCAAGAACAAGTAGAAGATTCTCTTCAAGTTTGAATCCCAAAATAGAAATATTTTTCTCTAGATTTTGTCAGCAGTGTGTGGGATTTCACAAGTAGATTCTTTTCATACACTAAATCATTAGAATTCAGTTAGCTCCTTGATTCCACATATCTTTTCTACAACAAGGATTTGTAAAATCTTGAAGAACTGTTATGATTTCAATTGCTATGGTTTCAACAATCTGAATATCATGTTTCCTTGGTAGCGTTGTTTAGTTCCTTCTATGAAACTCATAACCCTAGTTTGTATATATTATCCTCTATTAATTTAACTTTTAGGTTAGTTAACAGATTATCAGTTTGCATTCGAATGTCACATTATTAGTATAGAGATGTTTTATTTTCATTTTGCATGTCAGTGTATTGAGCTTTCTTATATTTCAGCTGCATTTGTGTCATATAATATTCAATTTGGAGTAGACTTAGCACCGAGTGGACTAGGGTTTAGCATACCCTCATAGTCCCAGAACTACGTGGCACTATAGGATCATAAGTCCCCTCTATTGGGCATCAGATTTAGTGATCACGTTAGTCATATCTTTATACCCCTGGAAAGGTATATTGGATCCTCTCGATGGAGCGTATACATCAGACACCACATTTAGCGCAATAGCTTTACAAGTTAATTGATCTCCCACAGCCAGACTCTAGTGCAATGACCAGGTTTTCAGTATATAATCAGTATTCAGTTCGCATGTCATGTTCGATCAACATTTGTCTGAATTCATTTTATCATATATTTACATTTTGCTTTGTTTACAATATTGCTTAGTTATGTCTTGTTTCAGTTTTATATATACTTGTTTAGTTTAGTATATATCTCTTGCATGCTCAGTACATTCCAAGCACTAACACATGCTTTGTGGTACATCCTTTTATTATGTAGGTTCAGGTACTCTACATCGAGATGACGCTTAGGTCGATTCTCGATCTGCATTTAACAACTTTAGTGGTGAGTCCTCGTACTTCGAGGACAATAGACATGCTTTTCATTTTAGTATTTTAATTCAGTTTTCAATATTGCTAGAATCAGTTGGGGGGCATTGTCCCATCAACTCAACTCAGTTAGAGTCTTTTAAGATATAGTAATATATAGAATCAACTTTTATTGATGAGCTTATTGTTTGACTATTCTTAAAATCTTTATTAGTGTGGTTTATACATTTAGAGTTGTGTATTCCCACTTCCACATTTATCTATTGCTTAGCTTCACATAGAATTTGTCTTATTTAATATTCTTAGTATGTCTATGATATGTCATACACAGGGTAAGCTTGGGGTCACTCATGATCTTAGATCCCATGTTACGTCAAGTGGGTAGTATCAGAGTGTGACAAGTTATTCTTACAAGATAAAATTTGAAATTTTTTTAAATAACATTTTGTATGTATTGATTTACATTAGATTTGATCATAATTCAACATCAAACAAAATCATAAGTGAACAACAAACAAAATCTATCAACTCTTAAAAATCCACCTAAAATATAATTTTAGTTAGAAGATCATTTGGTAAATAATTTATTATTATTATTTGCATTTTTGGTAAGTCAAAGTTTAAATACATTAAAGGGGTTTTCTTGTCTTAAAGTTTTATATAGTTTGTTTGAGTTGTTTTTAGATGACAATATTTGAAACATTTTTGTAAATAACATTTTATATGTATTGATTTACATTTTAAAAATGCTCAATTTATTTTAATAAATTAATGAAAGAAGATACATTTTCAAATTAAAGGATTGTGACTTTTTAAATGGCTTGTGACTTTTTTCGTAAGGGTGGTGAGTTTTTTTGAGAGGTTTTAACTTTTGCAATGAGTTGTGACATTTTCAAAGGGTTATGACTTTTTTTAAAGGGTTGTGCCTTTAATGATGAGTTGTGCCTTTTTAAAGGGTTATGACTTTTTTGATAAGCAATGACATTTTCAGAAGGTTGTGATCGAAAACTTAAAGATATGATAAAGCTAAATGTTCTTAAGAAGAATAAAGTTGTTTTCCGAAAGAAACAACCACAAGAAGAAGATCAACCAATAAAAGGTAATTACAACAATATTGAAGAGCAGAATGATGAGCATCCCAAAAACTAATTATGTTTAACCATCTTTTGGGTCCAACTTGTGGTGACATTTTTTTCAAACTAGTGCCACGTAGGTAAAAAATGGAAAGAAAATTATTTATAAAATAAGTTCAGGGGGTAATAGGATCTTTGTGTAGTATAAGCGTGTCTCTGAAGATTTCGGGCATAGGTACAAGGGTACTTGTGCGTTATCCCTACTTTTTATTTTGTATTGTTTATCTTTTTCTTATTAACGATGTTGTTTGTTTTATTGATGTATTGCAATCATTTATTTTACTAGGATAATTTATTTCATTGTTGTTCAGTCAATATTATTATTTGTGTAAGACTTGAAAAGTTGTTGAATTTCAATTTCAATCATATACCTTTCCTCCCCCTCTCTCTAGCTAAATTAAATAAGTTTAATTTTATTTGATACAAATATTATTTGGAACATTCTGAACTATAGATCAATGCTTTTCTTTAAATAGTTTTAATAAATATTCATTCAAGAAAATAATAATTGCTTAGATTGATTGAAAACTTCATTAATCCAAACAACTTATTATGGTGAAACCAAAGTTAGCTCAACAAATGTTTTTGTTCAAGTTTCTTTCAGTGGAATGAAGATTTTAGTAGGCATTACATAAAATTAAATTATACTTTTTTAAACAAATAAAAATCCTCTCTTACTATTATAGAATCTACACTATTAAAAATTTGAAAGTCCTTAAAAAGCATAATCTAAATTATATTACTTCTATGGGGATCTATTGAAAGAAATATAATAGTATATGATTCGAGGTGAAATTTTTTCTTGATTTGTGCTTCTATAATTTATTTTGGAGAAAAAATTATTTGTTTAAAATATGAACAAGTATGATTTCTTCGAGAAGGTTATTCATGCAGTATCGTCTCTTACAAGTGGTTCTGACATATTTATAATAGAGACAATCATAAATTCAATGACATATGCATGTCTCTAGTATAAATAAAAAACCAAACGTATGACTTTCTCTTGTATGTATACTAGGCAAGTACCAAACTTTGTCAACAATCTGCAAAATCTGCATAGTTGTAAGTACAAACCTCCAAAGAAAATGGAAAACATGAAAGAAATTGAAAAGACAAAAGCACAAGATGAAAAAGAAACAATTCTTGTTTTAGAAGTCCACACAATTTTGATAGAAACTTGAAATGAAGCAATATTACTTGCTAGAAAATCTATCAAAATCTAAAATAGAGTACCATTTACTATAAAAGAAAAACAACTTTCTACTTACCCTATTATTTTATACCTCAAAAGAGATTCCTCTTTGTGATGATTTGTAACATGTAAACTGTTCCAAATACTTTTTGAAGTCGTACAATAGAAAGAAAGAGAACGAAAATTAGACTAACTTGAAAATGATAAGCAGTGATGCGGAGAATTGTTAATGCTTGTTCCAGAAAAGTTGAGAATTTTGAACAATTTCCTGGCACTCAGTTTTCGACTTAGGGTGAGACACAGGCTCTGTTGGACATCCTAGCGACTGGAACTGTGATTTGTTCAAATTTTTTAGAAAAATAAACAGACAAAAAAAAGGAAAAGGTGAACAACTTTTCGACCAAGCTTCTTCTATACTAATTTGGAGGAAGAAATGCATCAATTTTGTAGAGAAAAGAGAGAGAAGTATACGGAATAGAAGCCCTTAAAGAAATTTGTGAACTTTAAGTGAAGAGAAAAGAGAGAGAAGTATAAGAAAGAGAAGCCTAAAGAAATCTGGGAACTAAAAATGAAAATCAGCTGTCTCCGACAAAGGTAAGATAATATTGCGTGTCTGTTTACAAAAGGCAATTTGGAGGGCATTGCATACACGTGACATTGAATTCGAAACAAACCCAAGTTTATTGTACAATTTTGGCTACTTTTAGTACAACTGCATATAGAAGTGTTCGTACACCCTCAAGTGTCACTTCTAATATATAGATATATATACAAATTCGGTACTCATAAATATGAATTTTAGGCATTGCCAACTGAACCCTGTCGTTCATCTTGTATTTCTAAGATACTTAAAATAAAATTTTGAAGACACACAACAAAGTCAAATAACATTTTTTTTTTTTTTTTTCTCACAAATACACAATGTAAACTCGAATTAGACACGAGTTAACAAAAGATATCGAATTTTTTTTTAAAGAAGAATTTTATCATGTGTTTTAAAGAATCTACGATCCAACAACTTGCAGAAACACGAAGTTATCAAAGTCAAATGAATCAGTGAAGAACTGAAGAAGAAAAACGAGTTCACAAATCTAAAATATATAACACATACCAGAATCTGAAAAAACTGAAAGAAGATCAATCCCACTAAATGGACAGTGTCCCCTAAAGCAAAATTATTCCCCTCTAGCATTCGAGGTTTAATTTGTAGTAGTCCTTCCTTTTTTTTTTTCAGGATGACGATCTCAATCATCGGTATTGAACAAAAAGTGGTGTTAGCGAGTCAACTCATACCGAGAGTAACGCTAATTAGAACCTTCGTTTAAAGACGTCAAGAAATTCTATTTCAAAAAGAGAGGACAAAAGGATAGTGCGGAAAGTTTCTCATTGTGCCTTACCCGATAGGTCACAAACCTTTGGAAAAGTTACAATCATTCAGAAAGGTCATCACCTTTCATAAAAGTCACAACTTTTCATAAAATTCATAACTTTTCATAAAAGTCGCAACCAAAATCACAACTCTTCATTTTCGATTCACACATTTTAAGACCCAACAAACTCTTCTGTTAGGTTGTTGTTAATTAGAGTAGTCGGATCATTTCTCTTAAAATTGGGTACGCAGATTTGACAGATACTACTAAGAAACGATATTATCTGGTTGCCCCGGTAAGCTAAATTCCGCATGTTATTATCCTTCCATGACACCATGGTGCAAATTAAAGTAAGCTTAAGGAGAGAGGTATTATATATATTCAAATAAATTGTGTAGGATTAATTGTCTTTCACCAGTAGAGTAATTGCCAAACTTATTCATAACGCCATTTTTAGCTAGTCGAATGTTGATGTAATGTAACCTAGATTTGCAACAAAACTTAGTTCTAGGTGTTCAGTATAATTACTAGTCTTGTTATAAAATTTCCACCACCCTTAACACATATAGCTTAAACGTGTGAAAGAACCACAGATGCCAGAATAAATTTTTTTGAAAGAATGTCAAAGTATTAAGTTGCATACAATAGGTTGTAGAGACGTTGTTCAATTACACTTTTTTTGGATCATTGTTACCCATTGTTTAATATTGTATTGTATGACAGATACAATGTTTGGCTAGACTGTATTGTTTGTTGTTGTTTAACAACATTTTAGTTGTTTGGTTTGATTGTATTGTACTGTATTGTAATTTATAAGTTATAAAAATACTCCTTAGTTAGTCTAGGGTAGAGGTTGATTGTTTAAAATATTAAGGTAAAAGGGTAAAATAGTATTTTAAAATATTATGTAAAGATATAATTGGAAAAAAATTAAGTAACAACAGGAACCACCAAATTGGTATGTTCCATATAATAGGGCTTCTCATTGGTTAAGAAAACGAAATTTAACAAGAAGTACAAATACATTTTAAGTCAGGAATCAAAACAAAAATTGTAGGTATAGTAACGATACACTACAATATAAGTATAACAATGTCCAAACATAGGTTTTATAAATTCAAATGTAACTGGAAGCTAAGAAAACTTCTTCCATACTGAAACGAATTCCATGCTAACCTATATCCTACTTGATTAAGGAATTCACGTGTCAGGTTTCTTTCCTAGTAAAGAGGAAGTCCAAGTCCAGTACAAAAAGGCTTTGAGGTGAAGACAAGTTCAAAGACGAATAAGGAGGTCTGGTCTTTAAATACAACAACAGTTTCTTTGAAGAAATTTGTGATTACATTGACAGTAATATCAAAACATGATCAAGAATTTGTGAGAGTTTTGATTATTGAAAGTGCTGCGAGTTGAAAGAAATATTGTAATATGTTTACAAGAGTTTTTTGCTTACAATCAGAGGTTTAAGTAATGGTATTGTTCGACAAGTTGAAGAACTTGAAGTCTTAAAACTTGGGGTTTTGGTCTTGGGGTAGATAGAAATTAGAGTATATAATTCCTTAGGTTACATTAATTTGTAATTGGTGTGTTATTCGATGGTTTATAAGTACTACAAGATTTTATACGACACTATCTACAATTAAGCTTCAATCAAGTAGGAACAAGTAGCTAGTACAAAGGAAATCAAGTAGGAACAAGTAGCTAATGCGTGTTCCTTTGTATAATTCAGGAACACGTACTATTTATTGTAAAGTATTCTCATAACTAAGCCCATAAATATTGAAAAGTTTACTCCATCCATTCATACTGTATATTATTTTAAATTCACCCGTCCCATTATTAGACAACGTTTTGACATATGAGTTCCAATTCATTTCTTGATAAGAAATTTATTTTTTAAATATAAACCTTTATTTTAATAATAATTGTGTTTTTAGATAAAAATAATCATTTTTTTAGATAAAACTTTTATTTTTTGATTTGGAAGAAGAAAAAATCACAAAAATATATATTTTGAATTTTCCTATATTTGATAGAGAGATAGTATTTTATGTTGGCGAATTTATACCACTAGACGGTGCTACCGGTGTTTTATTAAAAAATTAAACTTTAATGCTCACAGATAAGTACAAGGGATACTAGGTTTTACCTTATCATATTCTACCGAAGTATTTTATTGTTAATTACTCTCTCCAACCATTTTTAGTAGTCATGTTACACTTTTTAAAAGTCAATTTAACTAATTTTCAAAGTTAAATTAGATTACATTAATTTGATGTATTAACAAAAAAATTATATTCAAAACCAATATGGAAAATACTATAAATAGTAATCTTTTGTATATCAATATGATTTAAAAATATATGGTAAACTATTAGTCAAAATTCTTGTTGTCTATCTACATATAATAACAGAGGAAAAAATGCCACATGTCAGCACCATAATTATTCTTGGTGTGGGATAAAGAGAGATATCATAGACTTTATTTCGAGGTGTTTGACTTTCCAGTAGGTCAAGTGTGAGCACCAGCGGCCCGGGGGGTATCTCATAAGAATGCCAATTTCTACATGTGAAGTGAGAGCGGTTGACTATGGACTTTTGGTGGGTTGGCTACAACAGTGGGTTGGTTATACTCTTTTGGTTGTGCGTTGAATGGCTGCCATGTTGGTACTTCATTCAGGTCGGTGTGAGAACGCCAGAAAAGTTAGCCGAGCTATATATTAGTCCGATGGAGACTATAGAGTTCCTATTCTTCATATCAGATCGAGGTTCACTTATTGACTTCTCAACTTGGAAGGCATTACAACATGGTCTGGGTACTCAGTTGAGATGAGTTAGACTTTCCCATCGACAGATGGTCAATCTGAGCGGACCATTATGATATTGGAAAAGCTTCTAGCGGTATGATCAATTTTGGTGCTGTATGGGATCGTATTACCCTAGGGAGTTAGCCTATAATCACAGTTATCACCTAGTATCGAATGGCCCACATGAGGCATTGTATGGTAGACGGTGCAAATCCGATTGGTTGGTTTGATTCGGCGGAGATATTACTCTTGGATAAACTTGTAGAGATGCTATGGAGCAAGTCCGTTGATTCACTATATACTTGTGACAGCCCAGAACTCGACAGCAGAGTATGAAGACGAAGTTAGAGCCTTAATTGTATGAACAGTGATCCGGTTTGGGCTCTAAGTATCACCATGAAGGGTGTGATTGAGTTTGAAAGAAGGGCCAAGTTAGCACTAGGTTATTAGACCTTTGAGATTTTGATCGAGGGGGAGAGGTGGATATAGGTTGGCCTTGCCACCTTGTTGTCCGCATTCACATCGTTTTGCATGTTCTTATGCTTAACAAAGTATATTCGATGAACTCATGTGCTTCACTTGACTCCGTAAAGTGGGTCTGACTTTACATTTGAGGAGGAGGCCTATATCTATTTGCATAGGCAGGTTCGAAAAGCTGAAACCCCCCCCTAAGAGATTCCTTCGGGAAAGTGAATAAACAAAAAAACGATCTGCGGGGGGGCAACTTGGGGATAGGTCGAAATGCGTGCTGAGTCAAAATTTTGAAGCTCCAGGTCCTGTCTTGAGTCTTATGTTCGAGGACGAACATGATTTTTATGGTAGATAATGTTACATGATCGAAGGTATTTTTTGGAAATTTGACTTATGTTTACTTGAATTAATTAATAGATGAGTGGGTTAAAGTATATGATTTAAGATCTTTTATAGTTGTCGCCTCATATATAAAAAAATATAAATTGGTGAAATTTAGTACTTTTACTATAATTATTTTTTTAAGAAATAAGCGGAAAAGAAAACTACCCTAAAACACGATTCGTGCAACCTTGGCAACGGAGATTCTACCTAGAGGTAAGCGAATCTTTTCGATTTATGCCTGCTTTATCTTATTGTCCTATATATGCAATGTTACTGATTTGTGAAAGAATGAATGGAGTATTAGATTATTATTTTTTTTCAGATTTGATTAGCATTGTTTCTCTTTTGGATCAATTTTTAGTGGAGAATTGGAATGATAATTTGCCAAGTAATTGATAGCCAAAAATGACATGATGATGATATAATTGGAAAGCATTAAATAGTATTGTATTAGTAAAAATATGCATAGTAAGAATTCAATGCATGGCTGGAGCAGTGTGTTCAATATCTTTCCATTTTAGTGTGAGAGTTACATGTAGTGTAGCTTTATTTTTAAATTATTTTTTTATTTTTTATGACTTAAAGAGATGATACAAATTTTTGTTATATAGTAAGTCAAGGAAATTAAATATTGGTATATTATATTATATGAAAACTATTAAGGATGTATCATTTGGAAAATATGATGGTTGAAATGTGAGTTGGCATCAAGAATTATGAACTTAGTCAGACAATTGGGTGAATTTTAAGGTCAAAATTAATAAAACATAATAATGTGGGTGTGGTTAGTTCTGAACCTTATTACTAATATATACTTGAATAGATTCCAGTGGTTCGGAAGCCAACGGAAGGGAAGGCTCAAGCCCCGGTGATTATTCGATTGGTATGGCAAGTGAATTTTTATCTTTGGTTAGCATATAAATTTCGGGTATTGCCTTGTGTGGTGTGAGAATGATTGGAGGACTTTTCATTAATTGGTGGTGTTGTATCCTGTTGTAAATTGTGGATTGATATCAAAATGGTTATCTCATCATTTTGAGCATCGTTCATTTTGACTGAGACATTGTTGTAGTAAGCGTTATCTGATAAGAGATGTACCATTTCGAGGTTAGGAGCGTGCACCGCGATGGATATTTATTGAGGGATGTATTTCGCCGCGCATGGTTACTTATTAATGAGTCCGTATCGTGCGCCGCGACAGATGCATGCCAGATATGTCCTCATGGGTCCCAGACATGAAAGACAGCGGGGTGTATCGTTAGGAAGAAATGCATTACCTATACTTAACATTGCATCTCATGGCATTGCACCTTTTTTTATGAACTTGAATACGTTGTTTTGTGATCTTGTAGTGTTTCTCTGTTAAAATTGGCCTGTTGAATATTGAATTTGTTGTTGGAGAATATATACAACGAGTAGGGAGTGGTTAGTGGTGTGTGTTTGTGAACTCTGAAGTGTTTGTAATGTGCAGGTTCATATAGGGTTAAGGATTATCCTATGGGTTCTCTGTAATTCGTGTTTAGAGGTGTTTACTTGTTGGGTACCGCGTGGTTTGGTACTCACCCCTTGTTTCTACAAATTTTTGTAGGCTACGAGCCTGGATTTTTGTGATACCTTCCGTTCTCTTCGTTTCCGATGCATCTTGTGGAGTATTGGGAGGTAGCTGCTTGTCATCCAAGCGGACTTTCCTACTCCAGTCTATGCCATTTTTTTTACTTGAAAGACAACTTCATGTTAGACTCGTATTTTAATTTCAATTCTAGTATTTACATTAGAGGCTTGTGCACGTGACTACCAGGTTTTGGGAAATGAATTATGTTGAATTGTTTCTGAATTAGCAATCATTATTAGACTTTGGTTTTATTTCTGCATTTTATCAAAATTATTGGGTTAGGCTGGCTTGTCTTAGTGGGATAAGATGAGTTCCATCGAGCCCATTTTTGGGTCATGAAAAATGGTATCAGAGCCTAGGTTCATGGGTCTCACGTGTATACAAGACGAGTCTACATAGATTCTTAAGGATCAGTCGAAGACGTCTTACTATTCGGAGAGAGGCTATAATTTAAAAGGAACGTCCTTTGTTCATTATGTATCACGTGCGTAGTTACTTCTTTAGTAATGAGTTGTTGATATACTCTTTTGACAGATGATGAGGATAGAACTAAGGTTTACTGGTGTAGAGTGGGGGAACCTCCCGAGGCAGTTGTTGAGGCCCAGAAGGAGTAGGGTAGATCTCAAAGTAGAGGTCGTAATAGTGGTGCGACGTGAGACTAGGTCGTGGCCGTGGCCAGCAGCACCAGTGAGAGGTCGTGCTAGAGAGGTCTCTCTAGAACCCAGATGATGAGAGAGGAACCAAGGTTCTCTCGAAGCCTGTAGTCACACCTTTTCTTCGGATACACTATGAGGTGTAAGTGTGCTACAGGATTTTCTGGTGATGGTGCAACAGCCACACCACAGACTCTCTACTGAGAGAAGGGGATCATACCCAAGAGCAGCAAGCAAGCTCAATTGTTTAGGATGCGGCGGGGCAACTAAAATTGGATCCCGCGGTTCAGAATGATGTTGCCACCAGAGTTAGGGGTCACGTTGCAACGGGGTTGTTTTGAAGATGATGGAGCAGTGTAGGGATGAGAGATTTCCAAAGATGGACCACCTCAGTTTCAGGGTGGATGAGCGAGGCGGCGCTCATGACTTTCGAACCTACCTGCCGAGAGGTTACTAGAGGTTGTTGGATTAATTGAGACATTGGGGTGAGATGCTACACTCCATTTCTATGGGCCAGCGAGAGGAATGGTGGAGAACTATTCGGGGGTTTTGCAGTGGATCTAGTCCAGTGACTTGGGAGCCCCCAGTTTGCTAGTGCATTTCTAAGATCGTTTTATCCCTTGGAGCGTGAGAGAGGAGACTCGCTTGAGGTTTGAGAGTATGAGACAGAATGGTTTATCGATTACAGAGTATGAGACACTTTTTTGCTAGTTGTTTAGGCATGCGTTGTCCATTATACCAAATGAGACATAGAGGATAGGAAGATTTGTGAGGGGATTGACTTTCTCTATCAGGTCAGTTGTGTTTCGTGTATCTATGGAGCTTCTTTTCAGTCCATTGTGAGCGCCGCCAAAGAGGCGAAATTAATGGAGAGAGACAGGAGTTTGGGGACCTTAAAAGGGCCCGTTTATCAGGTCAGTTTCATGGTGCCTCATCTAGAGGCAGGGGATCACAGGGAGTGAGTGGTCGTTTCAACGCGGGACCTGTCTATGCATCGATGCCACATTTGAGGGGTTGACAGAGAATTAGGGGTTCTCCCTCCCCCGTAAGCCGGGGTCAGGGCTATTACGGTTCACCGCAGCGACCTACAAGGAGAGGCCAATATAGTGGGTTTTAGGGGTCCAACACACAGTTCCAGGTCATAGATTTTGTTTTAATTGTGGAGATCCCAATCACTAATGCGGAGTGTCCTCTCAAAGGGGTCGTGTGGGCCTCGTCTAATTTTCAAAAGACTAGGACCACCAACCAACAGGGTAGAGGTCGTTGCAGAGTTCACTCAGGTTAAGGTGATAGAGTTTTAGTTTGGTGTTGCAAATAGCTAAGAGTGGGGTATAGTAACACCCAGGTTGAGTGGACGAGGAGGCCAGTGCGATGCTTTTCCCGGGAGACCTTAGGCAGAGACTCTTGATATTGTTATTAAAGGGATCATCCCAGTTTTCCATGACATACGTCTGGTTTGTTGATCCAGGTTTCTACATTCTCTATGTTGTCTATTATTTTTTGCTAATTTGACTATTCTAGTGATAGCATGACTGACCACTTCGGTTTCTACACACGTGGGTAAGCCTTAGTGGTGGATTAAGTGTATCGATCAGTCTTGTTTTCTTTGGCTAGTGTACATTGGGTAAACTTATCATTCTGGGGTTGGTAGACTGTTGATGTTTATCTTAGGTATGATTGGGCGTTTCTTATTCATGTTGTCTTGTTGAATGTTAAGACTTGACTTTAGCAATGCTTGGTGTTACGAGGGTTGAGGTGAAAGAGTGTTAGTGGTTCTCATCTAGAAAGGTCATCTCTTTTATATGTGCTCAGAGATTGGTGGAGAGGGGTGTTTGTATTATTAGCTTTATATGGGATACTAGCGTTGAAACCACCTCCCATGGACTCTATCCGTGGTTCGGAGTTTCTTGATGTATTGTCCTTTGATCTTCCAGGTGTTCCTCCGATAGGTATATCGATTTTGCTATGATTGGAGTCGGGAACTAATACATTTCTATCCCTCCAATTGGATGGCCCCAAAAAAGTGTAGAATGAAAGATCAGTTGCAGGATATTATCGAGTCAGGGGTTATGCGCCCTGTTGTATCACCCCTGGGGTGCATTGTATGGTTTGTGAAAGAAGAAGGATTGTACTATGAGGATGTATATTGATTACAGACAGTTGAACAAGGTAACTAGTGACGAATAAGTATCCTCTTTGCATATGATGACTTATTTGATCACTTACAGGGAGGATCATTGTTCTCTAGATGATGTGAGGCTTGTATCATCAGTGTTGAAGATTAGAGCATAAGATACCTAGGACGCTTTTGAACCAGTCTGGGCAGTATGAGTTCATAGTGATCCTTCGGATTGGACTAATACCCTGAAGATTCATGGAGTTGATAAGGGGGTGGAGAAAAGGAAAAAGAAGGAGGGGGGGGAACAACCACCTACAACTCCTCCCTCCCCAGACCTACACCCACGCACTCACACACCAACCCCACCCCCCCACCACAACCCGCGCCAACCCACACCCCATTATCCACCCCTCCGACAACCCTACCAACCTCCACTCCCATAACTTCAGCCCACCCCCCTTCCCACCAACAGACCCCGACCATCACACGGACAACAACTTACCCAACAAATCCCTACACCCCTAAACCCACCCAACTCCTCCACCCCCGCCTTCTCAAACTCACTTATGCTACTCCGGCCCAAACATATCTCGACCAATATCGTCCCCCCCATACCTTAGCCTCATCCCCACCACCCCCCAACTCCACCCACCCCCAACACCAAACCCACATTTCCACCAAACACACCCCCCCCAACCCACCATCACATACACCGCCCTGCACAGCACAACACTATAAAAATCTAACCACTCCTCCTTCTTGCCCCAGAATTTTTTATCGTTGAAACATCTTGGTTTACTCAAGACTAAGAGGATCGTTCCGGACATGAGGATGTACATCGAGGTTGAGAGAAGATAAGTTGTATGCCAAGTTCTCAAAGTGTGAGTTCTGGCTTACTTTTGTGGCATTCTTGGGACACGTGGTGTCCAAGGAGGGTATTAGAGTAGATCCGGCCAAGATTGAGGCAATTAGAGGCTGGACACGACCTACTTCATCTACCGAGATTCGGAGTTTTATGGGATTGGTAGGCTATTATCGATGATTTGTTCAGAGTTTGTCTACTATTGGCGCTCCATTAACTATATTGACTCAACATGATGTGCGTTTTCAGTGGTCTGATGAGTGCGATAAGAGATTTAAAAAATATAAGACTTTGTTGACTTAAGCTCCTTTGTTGACTATACTTGAGGAGGGTGTAGACTTTACAGTGTATTGTGATGCTTCAGGAGTTTGATTGGGTGGTGTGTGGATGCAGAAGGGGAAGTGGATTGCTTTGCTTCATAGGAAATTGACAGTCCATGAGAAGAACTCCCCTACCAATGACTTGGAGTTGGCGGTTGTGGTATTTGGACTTAAGTTATGGTGTCATATTTGTAGGAGGCATGGGGGATCTTCACTTAATCATCGGAGTCTTCAGTATATCTTTATCAAAGGAATTGAATTTGAGGAAGCCAGAGATGGCTTGACTTGCTGAACGGACTATGATGGACCATTCTGGATCATCAAGGAAGGCCAATGTTGTGGCTGATGCTTTGAGTAGGAAGGGACTCCTAGCCATGGGCGTCTTGCACTCTATTAGTATTGAGGGATACCATTGGCTGAGAGATGTTCAGCTGGTAGTAACAGGCGTGGTCCGATTGAGATTTAGAAGAGAGTGATGGGATGATTTCTTTTATTGAGGCTCAGTCTTCTTTGGTCGAGCAGCTCCGTGCACACCAGTTCAATGATGAAAGTTATGTCTCAATGAAGACAAAGTAATGAGAGTGGAAGCTAAGGAGATTTCCTTGATTCTGATGGTGTCTTGAGGATCGGAGGCAGGATTTGTGTGCCCAAGACAGGCGATTTGATTAAATTGATTCTTGAGGAGGCCCATTGTTCTAGGTATTCCATCCATCCGGGAGCTGCGAAGATGTATCTTGATCTAAGTCAACTTTACTGGTGGTGTGGGATAAAAAGAGATATTAAAGACTTTGTTTCGAGGTGTTTGACTTGCCAGCGGGTCAAGTGTGAGCACCAACGGCTCGGGGATGTATCTCAGCTGATGCCTATTCCTACTTTGAAGTGAGAGCGGATTACTATGGACTTTGTTGTGGGTTTTCCTACTACAGTGGGTGGTTATGACCCTCATTTGGTTTGTAGTGATAGGCTGACACGTATGCCTACTGCATTCCAGAGGGTGAAGTATACGACAGAAAAATTACAGAGCTATACTCAGTCCGATTGTGCCGAATCATGGAGTTTATGTTTTATCATATAAGACGAGGTTCAGTCTTTACTTCTCACTGGCAGGAAGGCATTACATCATGGTTTGGGTACTCAGTTAGATTGAGGTCGACATTTCCACCCTCAGGGACATGTATGGTCAATCTGAGCGGACCATTAAGGTATTGGAAGATATGCTTCTAACGTGTGTGGATCGAGTTCGGTGCTAGATTGGATCGACATTTTACCCTTAGCGGAGTTCGCCTATACTTACAAATTATTACTCTAGTATTCGAATGTCCCCGTTTGAGGCATTGTATGTAGACGGTGTAGATCTCCGATTGGTTGGTTTGATCGCGGAGTATACTCGTTGATAACATTACTGCTTAGAGATGCTATGGAGCAAGTCCGTCTGATTCACTATAACTATTGACAGCCAGCCTCAAGCAGAGTTATTCAGACCGGCGAGTTAGAGCCTAATGTGTATGAACGGTGAGCATGTTTGCTTAAGTATCACCATGAAAGGGTGATGAGGTTTGGAAAGAAGGGCAAGCTTAGCCATAGGTTTCCATTGACTGAGATTTTGACGAGGGAGAGGTTGCTATATGTTGGCCTTTCACACTAGTTGTCGCAGTTATCCTGTTTTCCAGGTCTCTATGCTTCACAGTATATACGGATGAATCTCATGTGCTTTCATCTGACTCCGACGAAGTGGGTACAAACTTTAATTTTTTTTTTTGAGGAGGAGAATATAGACTATTTGGATAGGGAAGGTTCGAAAGCTTGGACCAGGGAGATGCTTCAGTGAAAGTGCAATAGAAGCACCGATGCGCGGGGGAGCAACTTGGAGAGACAGAGTCGTGACATGCGTCCTAGATATCCATAGTTTTTTTAAGACTCCATGTACTTTCTTAATCCTTATGTTCTGAGGAAGAACCTGATTTTTAGGGTGGAAAGTAAGGACCACGGAAGGTCATTTTTGGAAATTTGAATATTTGTTAACTTGAATTAATTATAGATGCGTTGGGGTTAACGGGATTACTTTATTAAGATCTTATCTAGTTGTCCCTCATAAATACACATAAAATTGGTGAAACTTTAGTACTTTTACTATAAAAGAATAAGATGAAAGGGAAAAACACCCTAAAACACGATTCGTGGCAACCTTGGGCAACGGCAGATTCTACCTAAAGGTAAGCGAATCTTTTCGATCATATGCCTGTTATATCTTGTCGTATAAATGCAATGTTACTGATTTGTATAATGAGATTGAATGAATGTTTAAAGTTGACCATTTAATGTGGATATGGTTGAATAAGGGGAATCATACTTATTCTTTCGTACAGTGAGATAAAAATTATATCTAGTAATATATGTGGGTTTCGAAAGAGGTTGAAATATTTGAGTTGGAAAAGATATGATGGAAATTATATTAGTATTATTTTTTAGATTTGATTAGCATTGTTTAACTCTTTTGGATCAATTTTTAGTGGAGAATTGGCATGATAATTGGCCAAGTAATTGATAGTCAATAATGACATGATGATGATATAATTGGAAAGCATTAAATAGTATTGTATTAGTAAAAATATGCATAATAAGAATTCAATGCATGGCTGGAGCAGTATATTCTTTATCTGTCCGTTTTAGCGTGAGAGCTACATGTAGTGTAGGTTTATTTTTAAATTGTTTTTTATTTTTACTTTATGACTTAAAGAGATGATACAAATTTTTGTTATATAGTGAGTCAAGGAAAATAAATGTTGGTATATTATATTATATGAAAACTATTAAGGTTGTATTATTTGGAAAATATGAAAATTGAAATGTGAGTGTATGAAGAATTAGAATATGGTATAAAATGGGTGAATTTAAAGTCAACTTAAAAAACATCTAATGTGGGTGTGTAAGTTCTGAAAACCTATTACGAATATAACTTGAAGAGATCCAATTGGTCGGAAGCTCACGGAGGGCAGGCTCAAGCCCAGGAGGTATTTATTCAATGGGTAAGGAAGGTGGATTTCTAAACTATTGTTAAGCGTATTGAAATTCGTGGTATTTCCTTGTGTGGTGTTGAGAATGATTTGGAGATTGTTGTTAATTGTGCGGTTGTATTCCGTGTTGTAATTGTATTGTGATATCCAAATTGGTTATTCATATTTTGAGCATGTCCTTTGCATTGAGACATTGTTGTAATAAATTTATGTGATAAGAGGAGTATATTCGAGGGTCGTATCGTCCGCCGCGATGGGATTATTAGATTTCGAGGGCCGTATTGCACGCTGTGATAGTTACTATTATCGAGAGTCGTGTCCGTGCGCGGCGAAATATGCATGGACAGATATGGTCCCCCTGGGGCTAGACGGAGAGTAGCGGGTGTGTATCTTAGGGAAGTATGCACACTATACTTGACATTGCATCTCATGCATTGCCCATTTGTATTGATGATGGAATACGTGTTTTGATGATCTTGTTCTGTGTTTCTATTGATATTGTGACTAGTGAATATTGAGTTGTATTGAGAATATGTAAATTAATAGGGTGTGGTATTGGAGTTGTGTGTTTGGTACACTGTGAGTTGTTTGTAGTGGTGGACAGGTTCAGATAGGGGGATGAAGGATTAACAATAATTTTTCCTTAAACTTGTGTTTTAGAGGTTTGCTTGTGCGTTATGCCTAGTTTGGACTCACCCCTTATTCTATAAATTTTTGTAGGTTACGAGCCCGGATTTTCGTGATAAATTCCATTTCTCTGTTTCCAAGGATCTTGTGGAGTGATGGGGAGGTAGCTTGCTGTGATTCGAGAACTTCCTACTCCAGTTTATTGACTTTGGTTTTTACTGCGAAAGACAATTATGTTAGACTCCGTATTTATTTCAATTATAGTATTTAACATTTGAGGTTGTGCCGTGAATACCAGGTTTTGGAATTGAATTTAGTTGGGAATTGTTTACGTCGAAAATCTTTATACCCCCTTTTGCTTTTATTTCGATTTTATCAAAATATTTGGGTTAGCTTGAGTGTTGTGGGAAAATCGATTGTCATTCACGCTCATTTTTTGAATCATCAGTTTTGACATTTAGTTAAAAAACGGGGATCTATATTAGTGAAAACGAGATAATTTTGTTCCATTTTTAAAATTTAAAATTTGAATTTTGATCTCTATCACATTCCTTCTATTAAGTAACATGTAAAAAAAGCTTTCAGTCATAACAATTAAAAGATTCAAAAACAAGAGGAAGAAGAAACCACGTTATTGAATAAATATTAAATAATTCATTCAAAATTTATATTTCAATTAATAACAAACCTTATCTAAACCGGAAAGAAAAGGGACTTCTCCTACAACCTTACAAGTATTGAAATGGTACCCACATTACCCTTCATCCACCTATGTCTCCAAAAATGCCCTTTTCATCACCTATTGGTACTCCAAAATACCACCTTGTCATCCCCTTTGTTTCAAAAATTGATTACTTTTTATTGTTGTAAAATTTAAAACTCTTTTAATATTTTTCAAATACTTCGGCGTTCAACATTGTTAAATTTAAATTAGTAAGATAATTATAAATCAACCCACTACTCAACTTATTCTAACTAAACCTCGACCCAATTAATAATCCAATTATAATATCAAAATCGCCCATATAATAAAAACATACTTAATACATGTGCAATATAGATTCCGTAAACATGACATCCAAAAATTATTCGAGTTCGAATCGAAGCCCCAATTAAATTTAGGTTGAGCCGCTCTATATAGGTAGGAGGGACACTTTATTTCAAAATTGGAATTAGCAATTATGGATTAAAGGTAAGGAAGTAAGACATCCGGAATTAATTCATGCACTTTTTAAATATAATTTATAAATATTTATGATTTGTTTTTTGAAAACCTTTAATATATTATTTTGAAAAAAAGTTTTACATATGAAGTATTATCATATAATTGAGCCCCGTAAGAAAATGAGATGAAAATAGTCAACTTTTAGGTGTACGGTGATTTTATTTCAGGCACTTGAATGTATGCTAATTTTACTTTGTTTATATTTTTCCCTCAAATTTTTAAAAAACACTAAATGGCCGTAGGACTTGCAGTAATAATGTGAAGAGTTTATTAATTAGATGTGTTTAATTAGATTAATGGGTGGATAGTGGATTTGATTTACAAAATTCATACTATAAGGTAAAATATAACAACATATTGGAGCGCCATGTATTTTAAAAAAATATTAATAATTTAAATATAAATCGTAAATAAAGGGGTCAATTTGAACCAAAAGTAGATGTATGTATTTTTTGACTCAATGGTGGGTAGGGTAGGATATTTGGAGCCAATAGGTGAATGGAAGAAGTAATTTATATCATATCAATCCTTGAGGGTATTTGAGGCCCTTTTTCCGTTCTTAAAAATAGCTCGACTTCATAAGGCAATATGTGAAAAACATAATCTAACTCAACATTATCAAATCCCCACATCTCTTTAACAAACTCTCAATATAAATTCAAAATGTTTGTAAACAAAAGTACTTCAATAAAAAAGGGTAATTTGCACTTGATATCATAAAAGAAAATGGACGTGAGAGTATATTCATTGTATGTATGTGTGTCTTCTTTTTAATTGTATGCGTCTTTATTAATTATTTTATGTGAAATATTTTATCAAGGTTGAAGGGAAGGACCACATCCTCTTAGGTTTGTGAGAGGGGATGGAAGAAGAAGAAAAATAATGATAAAGAAAATGGGAGAATTCTACAGAAATTTTATGCGTAAATGGACCATTGGATGCCAACTTTAAACTTTTAGCACAAAATATGGTTCTGATAATTCTTTTCATACGAATTGATAATTGCATGCGAATGAACATGTTAATATTCCTTTTTTTTTACTTCATAATTTAGCCTTTTCTGTTCATTTTTATGATAAATTAAAATAATCTATTTTAAGGGATTTATCAGATTATTAGATGAATATTCATATTAAACTCAACTGCCATTTAAATTTGGTTGGCGTTTCTTATTTTTTTATTGTTTTTCTATTCTTTTAACGATTCAATAGGTGCTTCATTTTGAAAGAATAAAATTAGTGTAATTATGAAGATGATGAGTAAAATCAATATGATTATTGATAGAGAAGATGAAAGAGCTGAGATAATTTGAAAATGAAATGTCGTCGTAACTTAAGTAATTATTGATATCAATTTTTATTTTTTTAATTTTTAAAAAAAATTCATTTTCCTCATTCTTCATCCTTCGTTGATATAAATTATAATAGTTATGCTAAAAAGCTATTAAATTTTAATTATAAAAGCCAATATGCTACATGCACTCCCTAATTTTGACGAGATTTTGTTTCACATAGTAATTGAAATTATATTTGTTAAATTTAAATAATTAAAGAACAATGAATTCACTTAAAACTAAGTAACATCATAAACATACATAAAAGAAAATTATTAATAATTTTTCATAAAATCGTAGAATATAAATATTGTTTGTACTAAAACCATTTCAAAAAAGAAATTGTATTAATCTTTTATCATTATCTTTTTTAAATGAGTTTTTATAAATAAAATTTTAAGTAAAATAACCATGCATCGCGCGTGCACGTATTATATTTTGATTAAAAAAATAAAATCGTTACAAATAAAAAAGGGCATAGGGACTATTTTTGAAAACAAATCATAAAAAAGATTGAAAACCTAGCCTATAAATTAAGACAGGAAAAAATTTAATCCTATCAAAAAATAAAAAATATAAAGACAGCCGCCAGAACCATTTTCTTTCTCTAAAACCTAGGAGCATAGTGCTATTAAATTAGCCACAACACTATCATTTTTATCTCCTTGTACAACGCTCAATAGTTTATTTTCTTAGCAATTGAAAACCCCGAAATCAACAATTATCTTCACTAGAATATCTTCGAGTTTGAGGTCTAATAGTTACGATCTGAAAAAAAAAATTATTCAGTAAGATTTTCCGTTGTGAATTCCGATCCAAACAAAAATGATTTTATTCAGTAAGATTTTTCTTTGAAGATTTCGATCTGAGCCTCCAAAGGACTTAATATTGTTGTTGCACTGTCCATAATCGGGAACTTTCTTCCATAAAAGGTCCATTTCTTTCATAAAAAAGCTTTCTAAATCTCAATTATTATGTCACGACCCAAAACGAGTCGCGAGTGGCACCCACACTTCCTCATATTTAGCGAAACCAAACCAATCTAAACCCCAACATTTTCAATTTCACCATATAAAACAGGATATAATGTCGGAAGACTTGAAAAACTCATGAACGAAAAATCATTAATAACTCTAAAAATTGATCAATTACTATCCCAAAATCTGTGACGTCATCACCACAGAACATTCTCTCCTCAATTATAAATTCAAGAGCGCTAGGAGCCTAAAATAATTAAACATATGCGTATGTCCGAACTTCAGGACATCAAGACATGGTGAGAGAGAGAGAATCCAGGTCCGAAGCTGGAAACAATAGCTCATCTGAAAATCATGACGTGAGGAAGACTAGCTAGAGTTTGAGGACGAGTTTGAAGTCGATGGCACGTTGCCTGCACTCCACCAAAAACAAAAGAGAAAATTACCAAGTAGGGCCGTACAAGGCCACAAGTTTAATGAGTAGGTATTCATCGGGCCAAACTCAAAATAGAAAAGCACTATATATCACATAAAACATAAAATCGACTACCATAATCATTTGGGAAAAAAGGTTTGCAACCTGAGGATATTACCATAATTCAAGATTCACCCTGCTACTATCCTGGTGGTCGGACGTGACACTTCGATCCCCTCAATTATTCATTCATCTTACTATCCTGGTGTCGGAACGTGGACACTCCGATCCCTACTATCCTGCTGTCGGAACGTGACACTATGATTCCATACTACTAACGTATCGGTTAGTGACACCCGATCCTTACTATCATGGTGTCGGCACGTGACACTCTGATTCCATAATTTACGTGTCGGTTCGTGACACCCGATCCCTAAATCTCATTCTTTCAGTTCATCAAGCCTTCTTTATACCAAGGCATTCATCATTCACAAGTGGAATTAAAGGTTAGCAATTCACATTCTCATCTTCCAATCATTTATATTCACTATATCACATCATGCAAGCACCCTAAATAAGCATATATAGAAGACTTACAATTCCACCCAATACATATCAGTCGCTATTAAGAGTTACCCTGAAGTAGCAAACCATAACATACCTCCACCGAGGATCGTGATCAAGCAAGTATCCCCAAAAAACCTTTTTGCTTCCACTCTGTGTTCTTCTCTTTCTCTCGCCGTTTTCTCTCTTCTTTCTTTCTTTTTAATTTTTTTCATATTTCAAATTCCCTTTGTTTTACCCATAATTACCATTAAATTTAAGTATAAAGATGGTAAAAGTACACCCCAATAATTTTATTTAAGGTTATCTCTTTAACCCCCAAGTAAATAGTTATTTAAACTTGCCCATTAATTTCATCACTGTTTACAACTAGTCCAAAAACGCCCCTTTAAAACTTAGGCAAACAATCCGACCCAGTCAAAGATACGCAGGCTCGTGACGGCTTTTGTATCGCCGCGACGGTCCGTCTGCTGTTTCCGTCACAAGTTCCCGAGAGTCGAATTTCATGAAAGAATCTGTGACGTCGTCGTGCCGTACGGGACGGTACGTGTGCTATTCCGTCACGAAGTTCAGAGAGTTTATTTCCCCGAACCAAATTTTCAGAGGTTTTTAAGGTGTTTGGGACGGAGACCTCGACGATCCGTCGTGACCACGACGGTCCGTCGGTGGTCGTCGACACAGTCAGTTATTTCAAAACTACACTTTTACTTGGTCGAAACGACTAAAACAGGCACTTCTTCAATTAGATAAACAATTTACCATGTTCGTCCGCGAAAGATCACACGAAAGAAAAAGCAAGGGCGGAGACAGGAGTACCTGAATCTGATGAAAAGGTTTGGGAGATCTTCTGTATCAGGCCTCCTTCCCCAAGTTGACTCTTTAATTGCGATCTCCATTGGAATTTTGATGGATGCAATCTCCTGATCTCAACTTGCGGACCTTTCTCTATATTAAAAATAGCAACAGGGCTCTCCTATAAGACAATTTATTCATCAGAAGCGACTGAAATCCCAACGGATTACTGTAGTTTCATTCCCCATGGTATCTTTCTTTTCAGAATAGACACGTGAAATACCGGGTGCCACTCCTGAGAGCCCTGGGGGAAAGGACTCTTTCATAAGTCCTCCCCACGCGCTTTCAGAACTTCAATGACCACTGTACCTACGGGACTTAAGCTAACCTCGGTACCGAACAGCATTCCACACCCTTTCATGGGCTGGAACTGCAGCAAGACTTGCTCAACCCTCCATAAACTTTAAGTCTCTAACCTTTCGATCTGCATATTTCTTCATGCCTACATTGAGCGCTAGGAAGCTTTTCATGACTGCATTTCACTTTATCTAACGATTCACCCTCAGAAGGTCAGTTTTTTCTAAGTACCAAGTCTACCTCAAATGCATCAAAACACCCCAATGGGATACCTACACTCTTCTCCCATACTAGTGCCTCATAATGGGGCATATCACAGACATGAGTGATAGCTAGTGTTGTTATGAGAACTCTGCTAAGCGGTCAAAGAAGTTATACAATGACCACCAAAAACTCTAGTCACACCATGACGAAGCATTCCTCCAAAAACTGAATCGTTCGCTCAGACTGACCCATCCGGGTCTGAGGGGAAAATTGCAGTACGAAGATCAAAGCTAAGATACCTAATTCAGAATGCAATGGCTTCAAAAAACTTAGAAGTGTAAAATGCAGGACACTCTATCTGATATGATGGAGAGGGAACACCTGCAAGCAACAATTTTCTGGAGATATAAAGTTTGGATAACTTTCTCTGCAATGTTGTTAAGTCACCTGACCGGAATGAAATGAGCAGGAATTTAGTTAATCTCGTCAACATTACCCAATCGAGTTCTTACTTACCCATGTCTTTGGAAAGACCAAACACGAAAGACCATTGCAATTCTCTCCCACTTCCATCAGGAATGGGATGCTCTAAAGTGTCCCTCAGGCCTCTGTGTTCATACCTTTACCTGTGACAATTCGGGCAGTGAGCCTGGACACAATCAACAATGTCAAGCTTCATCCTACTCCACCAAAAATGTTGCTTTAAGTCCACGATACACTTGGTCGCACAGGATGTATAGTAATGACGTAAAACTATGAAGCCCGTAAGAATAGTGTGAATTCAAATCATCGACAAGGGGTACACATTTTTTTTTGGACCCCCCTTCCCCCAATTCTCCAAAAACACCGTCCGCATCGATGTTTTTGCTGCTCTTTAGCTCTCCTTTGCAATACCTTATCTCACAAATCCGGATCAGTTCTATCAGTAAATGCTTTCACTTACATCTGGTAAAGAAAGCGAAGACTTGCCTCACAAAGGCCCAAAATCCTCCCTCTCTAGTATTCCAGCTCATAAAAGTAATTAGCCAGGAGTCTTGAACCTCTCTAGCCAATGGGGGCGGTTTCTAGAAACCTGCAGTGTGAGCTAGACGTCCATGCTCTCCCTGCCTTTATAATTAAGCATATGCCACAATTAGCTTTTCCCGGATGATTACAAGATAGTGATATCGTAGTCTTCAGTAGTTTCCATTCCACGTCCATCTGTCTTAAAATTCAATCTTTCTGAGTAAATACATACTGTACACTACGATATGATCCGTGATAGACTTCACCTTACCCCAAAATAGATAATGTCTCACTTCAGACCTCCCAGGGAAAGCATAACAATGGGTCTTAATCACCTGTCTGCCCGTTGCTCCTACCATGTTGCGCTGCGAAGTTTAAAGTCTTGCCGGCCACCCGGTTGGTTGGTGACCACCATTACCTTGACCACACGTCCTCCGAATGGCGGCCTTCTCCAATGGACCACCTCTACTCTGACTATTGGGGGTCTGTAACTCTGTTTTAGGACAAAACTCCTAATATGTCAAGTCTCTCCGCATCCATAAAACTCGGGGTTCAAGCATAGGTCTTGTGAGAAACGACGGAGTAATGGGGAGAACCCCAAACTCAGGAAGTGTTGACGATCTACAGGAAATCCGACAATCAGGGTTACGCCGCTCGTGAGGCCCGTCGTGCCTGCCGACGAGTCCGTTTCATGCTGTTTTGTTTTTCGTCAGAAAGTTCAGAGAGAGTCGAATTCATTAAAGCATCTGTGGACGGTTTCGGTCGTGGCCTACGACGGTTCGTTGACAAATCTTCGTCCGAGTTCACGAGAGTTTAGTTGTTTCACCGTACCCAAATTCCAGTTTAAGTGTTTTGGGCACGGGCGACCCGACGGTTCCGTCGTGTGGTCCGTCGACACAGTCAGTTATTTTCAAAACTACACTTTTACTACTCGAAACGAGTAAACAGGTCGTTACATATTATTATTGCTTTTGTTGAATAATTTGTTCTCACTTTTTTCTTATCTAAAAGGTGAATCAACGAAAAATACTTGCGTTGTATTAAAGATTCATAATTATCATTTTCTTCGATTTGTGTATAAGTACCTAGATTCATCTTTCTTTCTTTTTTAAATTTTTCTTTCATTTCCTGTGTCGGCTTATGATTGCAACAGAATCAAGTTATTTACTTTAGATTACTTGACATCAAATAATCTAATTTATTTTATTATATATATATTTTTAAAAATGATTGATATTTTGATGTGGAATGGTTAAGGTAGAAAGTCAAAATTCGAACATTGAATTTTACTATGAAGTAGTTGCTACCCTCATTGTGCATCGAGGCTGCCATTTCTATTACTGAATTTGCATTGAATTTGAATACTAAATTTCCAATGGAAATTAAATGGTTCATGAATCCCTTTATGTGTACCTTTAAGGGGTTAACAAGAGAGAGAGAAATATTATCCTTGAACCAAGAAATAAAAATTTTTATTATATTAAAAATGACTGGTCCCAAAGTTACTAACCCTAACTTTGCATTTACTGTAATATAAAAATATACATTTACAATAAGTTGCCTTGTTGAACTGAGGAAGATTTGTTGTTTCTTTGTGTATATTCGGGTTGGTTGCTTTGTGACTTCGTAAATTTCCTCTTCCATTCTAGGTCTATCTTCTATTCAAGCTCGTCGTAGAAGGTAAGTCGATTTGTTGTTACTTGTTCTTCTATGCGTTAATTTCCTTATTTCTCTGGTCTTGCGCTTAAAAATATGCAATGCTTCTAAAAAAATTGATTTATATTTATCAAGTAGGTGTTTAGGTCCGTCCATCCGTTTACTGTGGTTCCTTTTGCTAAGTAAGTTCCTTCTGCCCCCTTTGTATTGTGATAATTATCTATATATGTTGTTGATGTTTTGTTTTCAAACCATTTTAGAGTGCTTGCATTTTAAAGGTTTAGTTTTCTCTGAATAAATCATCACTAATTTCAACATTTACATTATTGTTATATAGATCAACGTTGGTGTCATCTTGTCTTTGAAAAAAAAGAAAATATATTAGTTAAATTCTAGCAAGTTTATAAAATATGAAAGATTCTTTGAAAAGTAGTAGTTTCTACTTTAAAGGTTTTTTGTAAAAAAAAAAGTTTTCATGTTAATAAGCAAAAAGATTATATAAACTAATTGATACCAATTTAAAAATATTATAATGTCTTTTTAAATGTATTAATAAAGAAGTATGGAAAGGAAAAAAATCACGTGAACGGACGGAAATGAAAAACTTCTGGTAATTTATCAGGTGAACGTCCAAGCCATTTTATAAATTATTTTTTCTTATTTATTTCTTTGATTTGATTATGTATGCATAACATTCACTATGCCATACGAGTCTACTTGATCTACCTTGTCAAACTTGTGGATATAAGATCAAATAAAAGAATCCAAAGTTAATCCCGCGAGATCTTTAGCATTTAGACTAAACGTAAACTTAAGGAAGGCAAGAGTTACAAAAGGGGAGAGGGGGCGGGGGGAGAATCCACCTGAGCCAATTGGTGAAGGCTAACATTTTCATATATGGGTAATCATTTATACACAACTACTTTTTGTCATCTATGTATGAACCCAAACTATATCTTCTCTCCCCCGGTCCCCCCCCCACCCCCCTTTTTTCTTCTTTTTATCTTATCCAACATTTCCTCCACCTTCGCCAAACACCCTCTTCCCCACCCCCCCCCCCCCCCCATACTTCCCAACGCTCCCCTCCCCCTACACCCCTACCCCCCGGCCCCTCCCCCTCCCACCCCCCCCCCACACCATTCAAACCGCCCCCCCCCCCCTCCCTCCTCATCCCGCCCCCACACCCCCACCATTTTACACCTTTCCGCCTCTGCCCCTTCCCTCCCCCTTCCTTCATTCGCCTCTACAAACACCGATCCCCCTTCCCCACCATTTTTCCCTCTTCCTTTCACCCCCCCCCCACCCCCCACCCCACACACCTTCACCCTCACTAACCCCCTCCCTCCGCCCCCCCCCCCCACACCCCCCCCCCACCCCCCCCACCCCCTTTCAACTGATCCACCCCCCCCCTTCCCCCCCCACCCCCCCCCCCTCCCCCCCCCCCCCCCCCACCCTTTACTATCTTCCCTCCCTCCCCCCAACCCCTCCATTCAACTTCCAACTCATTCCCCACATCTTACCTCCCTCCCAGCCCATCTCCTTATACCCCCCCCTCCCCTTCCCACCATTCTTATCTCTTCCCTCTGCCCCACCCTTCACACCTCCTACCCCCCCCCCACCCCCTCCCTCTCCCACTCTCCCCCCTCTCATCCTCCCCACCTCCATTCACCATCCCTCCCTCCCCCGACCCCCTCCCCCCCACCCTCCTCCCACCCCCCCCCCCCTCCCCATCTCCCAACCCCCCTTTTCCCCCCCTCCCCCCAATACCCCCAACCCTCCCCCGTCCCACACCACCACACTCCCCCCACCCCCCCCCCCTCCCGACCCTCCCCACCCCCTCTCTTCTCCTCCCCCCCTACCCCCCCCCCCGTCCTCCCGTTCTCTTGCCCCCCCAACCCCCCCACTCCTCCCACTCCCCCCCCTTCCCCCCCCACCCCATTTCCCCCCTCTGTCCGCAACCCCCCACCCACCCACCCCCCCCCCCCTCCTCCCACCCCCTCCCCCCACTCACCCGCTCCATACCAAACCACCCCCTCTCTCCCCCTGCTCTCCCACCACCTTCCCCGCTATCCCCCCCTCCTCCTCCCCCCCACCCCTCCCATACCCCTCTACCACCCCCTCCTCCTCTCCCCCCCCTCCCCCCCTTTCCCCCCCCCGCCACCCCCCCTCACCACCCACCCGCCCTCCCCCAACCCCCACCCCCCCTCCCCCCCTACCCCTCTCTCCCCTTCCCCCCCCCCACCCCCCCTCCCACCCCCACCCCAATCTCTCCCCCCACCCCCCCCCTTCCCTCTCGCTCCTCCACCACCCTCCCACAACCCCCCCCCCCCCCCATCCCCCCCGCCCCCCCCAACCCCTCTCGCACACCACCCCCCCCATTCCTCCCTCTCTCACCTCCACCACTCCCCCCTCTCCCCCTCTCCCCCCCCATCGCCCTCCATCCCCCCCCCCCCCCCCCCCCCCCTCCCTCCCCACCCCCCCCCCCCTCCCCTCTCAACCGCCTCTCACCCACATCCCCCCCCACCCCCAACTCTCCCTCCCCCCCCTCCTCCCCCCCCCTCCCCAACCCCTCCCTCCCTCCCCCCCCCCCCCCTCACCGTCCCCCTTCCCTTCCCTCCCCTCACACTCCCCCCCAACCCACCCCCCCCTCTCACCACCCCCCCCACAGCCCTCCCACCTCCCCACCCACCCCACACACCCCACCCCCATCATCCCAATCGTGGTACTAACTATTTTCTATTGATAACCCTCGGTCATCCCTCTTCCCTCCTTTATCTACCCCCCTCCCTACACCACCCCCATCCCACCACCCCCACTCTCCACTTCCCACTTCCCTCCTTACTCATTCCTAACCCCCCCCCCCCCCCTCATCCCTTTTCCACCCCAGCCATCCCTCCCCCCCCTCATCCCTCCCCCCCCTCTTCATTCCCCACCATCAACCCCCTCACCCTTCTCCCCCCCTCATCTCTCCACCTCCCTTCCTCCCTCCTTCTCTCCCTCTTCACCCCACTCTCCCTCCCAAACCTCTACCTCCGCCCCCCCCTTCCGTCCCTGCCACCCCCCCCCACCCTTCGCCGCCCCTCCCCCCCCACCCCCCCCCCCCACCTTATCGCCCTCCCCCCTCCTTTTCCCCCTCCACACCCCACTCTCTTCCACACATCGCTCCCCCCACCATCCCCCCCTCCCCCCCCCCCTTCCTCCCGCCACCCCCATTCGTCCCCTCCCCCCTCTCCCCCTCTCCTACCCCGCCCCTTTTTCTCTCAATCCCCCCCACCCCCCGCTCCCCCCCCACCCCTCCTCACTCACCCCCCTCTTCGCCTTTCTCCCCTTTACCCCACCTACCCTTTCTATTCCACACCCCCCCCACCCTCCCCCTACCACTTTCTCCCTCGTTCTCACCCCCGCCATCCCCCCCCCACCCCACCTGACGGCCCTCCCCCTTCCCCTCCCCCTCTCCCCATCACCTCCTTCCCACTTCATTCCCAACCCCCCACCCCGTCTCCCCCCCTCTCCCATCTCCTCACCCCCCCACCCCCACACCCATCACTCTCCTTTCCCTCCATTGCCCACACCCCCCCCCTCCCTCTCCCCCCCCCAATTCACCCCCCCACCTCCCACACCCCCTCTCCCAACACCCTTCCCCCCTCACCCCCCACCACACTCCCCCCCCCCCCCCCTCCCCCCTCCCCTTCCCACCACCCCCACCTAATCCCCTCCCCTCCACCTTCCCTCTTTCCTCACATTCTATGTCAGCCTCTCCCTCCCCCCCCTCACCTTCTCCCCCCTCCTTCTCTTTCCCGCACCCCCCCCCCACCACTTCCCCCCCTCTCCCCCGCCCTCCCCCCTTACCCCCCACCCCCTTCCCCCCTTCATCAGATCCCTCCCCGTACAAACACCCCCCACTCCACCCCCATCTCCCTTTCTCCCTCCTTCTTCCACGCTTTTCCCGTTCCCCCTCTTTTCCCCTCTCTATTACACTCCTCCCCCCCCCCCGCTCCGCCAATCCATCTTTTCCTTATTCCTTTCCACCCTCCCCCTCTCTCTCTCTCGCCCTCCCTCCTCCCCCCACCTCCTTCTCCCTTCTTTTCCCCCTCCCCTACGCCTCCCTTCCCCCCCCCACCTCCCTCCCTCCCCCCCCCTTCTGTACTCAAGAATGCCTTAGGCATTCCTTTTCAAACACTCCTTTTATCCTTAGGCTTGACAGTCATTATCGATTTGAATGTTTAGTGGATCTCCTCTAGAATCTTCTCTTAAATCATATTTGCCACAGTTTGACAAGTGAGAGCAAGCAGACTCTTAAATGTTTGGCTTCACCTAGCAAATTTTCATATGTTATTTTGATTTACTTGAGTGATATTTTTATCTTACTTTACATTGTTATTACATAATATAAAGAGCCCCCACACACATACAAACACAAACCCGCACACACAAAATTGACTTGGTCCCAAAGTTACTAACCCTTACTTTGCAATTATTGTAGTATAAAAATATATCTATAATATGTTGCTTTGTTGAATTGAGGAAGATTTGTTGTTTCTTTGTGCATACCCGGACTGATAGCTTTGTAACTTCCTAAATTTTTCTCTTTAAATTCTAGGCTATCTTCTCTCCAAGTTCTTCGTCGAAGGTAAGTCGATTTTTTTTTACTTGTTATTCTACATGTTAATTTCCTTATTTCCTTGGTATTGGGATAAATTATTCAAATAAGAAAATAATCTTATACCATGAATTATGAATTAAGGATATTGAAAGATAATTAAATTCTCAAAGTATAAGTCATGGGGATCCAAAATGTTCCTTTATTGTTAATCTTAACATTGTTTGATAAGACACATAAACAAACTATATAAAAATAATTATATACAAAACCCAAAACACTAGGAGAAGAAAAAAATTAAACCAAACCTTACATCACAAATAAAAAGTACATTTTTCTCATATCGATCTGTCTCGGTATCTCTTTAGTTTTTGACAAATAATTATTTCTTCTAGAAAAAAATCTATCTATTCTATATCTATGCATATAAAATTTACTAAAAAAAATATAAATAATCAATACTCGAAAATGTATATATTCACATACATATACCTAATCAGGGGTGGACCTACGTGTAGTTTAGGGGGTTCACCTGAACCCCCTCGTCGAGAAATGACAAATTGGGTATCCTATAAGGTAGAACTTTCTGATCTTACGGCATATAGATACGCTAAATTTGAACCCTCATGAAACTAAAAAGAGGTGTGTGGCTCACTTGCAAGGGCGTTCATTGCTAAAAACTGGATATTCCCGAGTTATGATTCCTCGTTAGTGAAAAGGTTTCACCGTCTCTTTTTTCTTTGAAAAGGCTGAGGATGGGTTACCACGTTTGGGACTCTAAAGACACAAGAACATGGTCCCTACATTATTTTGGATTATTCACCACGAAGCTAACCTCCGAAGAGTGAAACATACATGACCTAGGATTACAAAATGACCCCTAGCTAACCATACTAGCAATCACTACTAAGCCAGACCTAAGATAAATAAATATATATACTATGACACGGTTTTCTACAAGAGAGATATCAAACGATAAATGCTTGGGATATGCCCAACTAGATCCCCAGCCAAAAAACTGCAAACTCAAGACTAACCCCACCATAACCGAGGATACGCATGTCACTAGTGTCCTTGGGAGAATGAGGATTACCCAATAGATGCTGATGAATTTAGATATCGGAACACAATATATGGATGATCCTTTATTCCGATGTCAGAGGGCTTGAACCCCCTACATCCCGAGAACATGTAGCACAAGATATGAATCAATATTCAAAGCGGTGTAAAGCCATGAGGAGATAGAATAAAAGTAACCCAATTAAACATATAATTGAACAAGAAACAACCAATGCAAATAATCCAAACCTGATATATAGGTATGATGTACCGAACATGACTAACCTAAATGCAGAATGACCAAGTTCCCCCCTTATAATATCGTGACGAGTGAATACTGAATGTGGTCAATTGCAATTGGATCTAATGGAGTTGTAGGAGCTACTAATCAAGCGAGAATAAAACCACAATGAGCTTAATGTGAAGTTGATGCTATACACAACCAATCGAGAGGGAGAACCAACACTACCACCTAGATAAAGGTATCAGATGCATGTTGTCCCCCCGTGATCGATGAAGTCGATGACAACGGAGGGAACATTACAACCTACATGGTATAATTCTGGGACTATTCGGGAATGCATAAGCCTGTCTACTCGGTATTATATTTACTCTAAATATAAGTGATTAATGATATTCTGAAATCTTAATATACTGGATAACTCAAACTGACATGCAAACTGAGAATATGCATAAATAAATTGATAATGACACATTTATACACTGAGACATGTATATATGAAATAGTTGAATTAACTGAAAATGTCAGACCTAACATATGTAATTTTAGATCTAATAAAATACATAGCTAGAAATTTGAAATTCATACAATAGAGTAAGTAGTAACATATATTTGATTTTGATAACTTAAATAACTAATTCATAATAATCATTTGTAGTTCTAGAAAACCTTAGATCTAATCATGAAAAGGAAATCACAAATCTGATTGAAAATTGGGGACCCAACTGGTGAAAGGAACCCACCAGTGAAATTCCCACATATATGGTACTCAATTCCCACATAAATGGTACTCAATTACATAGAGAAATTTTTTAATTCCGAGGCTTAAACTGATGAACATTTACTGTGTTTTTTAATCTAGGGTTGGTCGACTCTTTCTCCGCTTTTGCTTCTAATTTTTTATGTTTTTACTAATGATTTGACTTAGGTAGTTCTAGTTATGTTTCAAAACTAAAACTGATCAAACCATAGAATTTATGGTTTCCTAAAATATAAGGTTAAAAGCTTTGAAGGCAGGAAATACCACCAATACCCGGACTTTAAAGAGCAAGGACTAATCACAACCATCTCAGTAAAGATTGGTGCGGACCACAGACTGTGAAGTCAGTGGTGATCTTACACATAGAATAAAGTGTTGGGGATCTAACCTCGTAGGCACTATCATGGTCTGTGTGAAGTACCACGGACCATGAACTCGTCTGTGGTTTTCACTTGGGCATGTAGTCAGAGGTATAGGATTTAGGGGGTTCTATTGACTATCGCGTCATACCCTACTCACCCACGAATGATGTGCAACGGAAAACGGGTCAAAGTGTTTCTGTGATATTCACTTGGGCCTGGGGTCTAGGGGACCTGTGAGGGGGTTACTGATCCAACTCTCACGGGTAGGTCTATGGATAATGGACCCTTTCACGGTCTATGAACCCTGTCGTGGTCCACTACACTAGGTAATTTTCTGCATTTTTTCTAGGTCTGATTTTGGACGTGTCACAATATCATCCCCTTGGGAAATTGGTCCTCGAATGAATACTAAACTAGTTGAATTGGAGGGAAAGAGCTTCGAATTTATGCATGACTGACTGAAAAATTATAGCAGGAAACTATTTTACTTAAGTTGAAGTGCAACCTCGAGAAGGAAAGAGGCGAGGCTAACATGGATTTCTGCGGGGCGGGCCGCTACGTCTGATTCGCAGAAGCTCCTGTCGGATGACTCCTCCACAAAAACTTCTGACTGAGCAATTCTCTTGTTTTCTTATCCTTCTAACTCTGATGATCAAAAAGGGAATATCAAACTGGGTACATTTCCTTATAAGAAAAGCAATCTGTTACAACCACATCTATAGTGGCAACTACGAGTTGGATCACCCACACACTGTGAAATAGGGGGATGTATGCCCTGCAAAATATGCTAGCAAGTCCAACTCATAAGCCAATTTATTAATCCTTTTCTATATATGCTGGCAAACTCAATTCATTATTCCCATTTAACTAATGGACTTTTTAAAGATCTTTAAAGAGTCTAACATCTTAGCGCAGCTGAGCTTCCCTTTCTGCCCAAACGCAATGCACCCTTACAGGGACCCGTGGAGAAAAAAAACCAAATCATCTACTTGAAACTCTAGTTCCTTTATAGTTACATCTGTGTAGGATTTCTGGATACTCTGAGATATCTTAAGTATATGTTTAATGGGTTTCCCTTTATCCATAGCTTCAAGAACTGGATCTGGCACCTATCAGATTGATTACACAATTTGAACCATAACACGACGATCTATATTTATCTCATTACAATTCCTTAATAGAGTCGACTCATCTGAAATGCCCACTGGACCCCCTATGGTTACTTATCTTGGTAGGGAGACTATAAGAGGAAGAAACATCCCAACTACCCTGGAAGTTGAAATAAAATATGTCTTACATGTCCTCTTTAAGGTATGACATTGTTACACTCCCCTGAATAACCAAAAAACCACAAAACACTTTCTGAAATGACTTACAGAAATGAGAGTAACTGTGGAAACCTATGTAGCTGATTACTAGACAAGGAACCCCATGCAGATCTAACCTCACCGAATATGAAAATCATGGCATATTCCCTTCCACTAAATTGTCGTTCTTTACCCCCAAAAGACTACAGCAGACTTAGAATACATCAAAACAATCACTCAAACGGAGTCATGTTATCTATGAGTACGAGGTAAACCAGTGATGAAGTGCATTTTAATAACTTCCCACTTCCAAGTAGGAATGTCAACATCTTGAGTCATACCTCTAGGTTCTCTATGTCCTCAACATTTGACTAGTTGCACGTTGGGGGCACTTAGTCACAAATTCTGCTACATCTCTTTTAATACCATTCCACCATTAGACTTCACCGATATCACCCCGTCCGTTACATATAATTGCACTACGATTAAATAGAATATATGGAGTTAGTTATGAGCTCTTAGAAAAATATGTTCGTCATTACACTACCACACTTAGAACACCAACATCGTCCCCTGGGTGCGAATCACAATATCATCCCGCGGGATCTAAACCTCAAACTCTCTGTTGATGGACTGCACCTTTGAGTTCGAGCAATGTCATATTGCTATATTTATTTCCTGAACCCTCCCACCTACAATGGATATTCATATTATTTCAGAACCTTCAACCATAATCTTGATATGCCTCATAAGATAGATCCAACACATAAAAAAAAATCTGTGAACATCCTTGTAGCTTTTTTCTTTTCTTTCACTATCAACTTAACATTGCCTACCGAGGATGATAATGACACATCAGGTATAATCCTTGAGAACCTCCAGCACCATTCTGCTGGAGGAGATTTCATATATATTTGCGGTAAACACCATATTTGAGGATCTTAGGACGTAGCCGAACACATCTCACATGAAACACCATACATAGTAGTAGTTCTCACCATGGTATATTGAGTGCCCAAACACACTACTCTAGTCGATGGTATGATTCAGATAGTTTTTGTTCATGCACTTAACGTTGGCTGGAAGATGACGGACTATAACCTTACACCTCGCTGTGAACCAAACCCCCAACAAAATCACAAAACCTAAGTCAAACTTAGATGACATTACAAGAAATTACATATTGTATGAACGACTCTATAGAGCAAAACAACAGCAGCTTGTTAAACACTGAACTTGAACTTTTTTCTGAGTCAGCCTAGTCAATGGATGAAAATCCTTCGACGAACCTTATGTAATAACTCTCTAGGCCCAACAAACTTCTGATGTTTGTAGGAGAGGTAGGTATGGGATATTGTTTTCAGTGCTGCTAGTTTCTTGGAATCCACTCGGATCCCTTTGCTGGATACTATATGCTCAAGAAAAGCAATTGACTGCAACCAATATTTGCACTTACTAAATATAGAAATAAGCAATATTTGAAAGTTTTCAGGAAAAATATCAAATGACTCGCATGTTCTTATTAAAACTAGAATAAATGAGGATATCATCAATAAAGACGATAAAGAACAAGTCCAAGTACTGCTTGAACACTTTATTTATCAAATCCATGAAAGTTGTAGGAACATTCTTTAGTCCAAATGACATAGCTACAAATTAATAATGACCATACTGAGTTCTGAAGGTTGTCTTTGGAATGTCACTATCTCTGACTCTTATTTGATGATAACTGTCTTTGGAATGTCACTATCTCTGACTCTTATTTGATGATAACCCGATCTAAGGTCTATCTTTGAGAATTGACTAGCACACTGAAGTTGGTCAAGCAGGTCATCAATCCTGGGATGGGGTATTTATTAATGATTGTGACCTTGTTCAACTGTTTATAATCAATTTTCATTATGAGAGAACCATATTTCTTCTTCACAAACAACACTAGTGCACCCTATGGTAAAATACTAGGCCTGATGAAGCCCTTATCTAGAAGGTCTTTCAACTTCTCTTTGAATTCCTGAAGCTCGGCTGGAGCCATTCATTAAGGAGTAGTAGAGATAGGCTAGGTATCCTGAAGGATATAAATTCCAAAGTTGTTTATCCTTTCTAGACGAATTCCATAAATATCTTCTGGAAATACTTTTGGAAACTCATTGACTATTGGAACTGACTCAAGAGTTGGACTTTGAGAAACCTTAACCCGAACTAGATGATAGATATAACCCTTAGAGATCATCTTTCAGTCCTAAGGTAAGAAATGAATTGACTCATATGCGCAAAGCTACTACCCTTCCATTCTAGGATTGGTTAGTCTTGAAACTGAAAATGAACAACCCTAGTTATATAATTGATTGAGGCATAACTGGAGTGTAACCAATCCTTGCCTAGAATTATATCGAAGTTTACCATTTTAAAATCTACAAGATCTGCGAAGTTTAAACCTAATGTTTTGATACCAAGTTTTTCATGTCCTGAGGCTACCCCTGAGACGTGGAGATGGGACGGATCACATGTGACTCCAAGCTAACCATGTTGGTATAATCATAAGCATACTAAAGATAAACTGAATATATATAATGTGAGAGTTTAATACAAGAGAAAATTAAACTCTAAAGCTATAGCTGAATTTAACTATGAATGGAAATAAGCCTTTAAATTGAATAAAAATGTTAGGACACGCCCTAACTAGATCGAGCAAAACTAAAACTAAAGACTAAAATATTGATAGGAGAAACATGTCATTATTTCCTGAGAAGATGAGGAATCACCACTGATGTTGCTGAACTGGATATAAGAAACTGATGTATGCGTGATCTGAATGTTGAGTGTCTGAACCTACATCACGAGAAGATGCACCACAATATATGCATCAATATTTGAAAGGTAGTGAGCATGCGGGATATAGTAAAACTGAAATAAACATATAACTGAACAAATCAATAAAGCAATTCAATAATCTAAACTTAATATAGATGGTGACAAACTAAACATGACTAATCTGATGCAATGACCAAGTTATAACATGTTGATACTTAATACTGAAACATGGTCAATGCAAGATCTAACTGATTCGCCGGAGCTACTAATAACCGATAAATAAAACCACAAGAGCTAACTGTGGAGTCCGATGTATAGGATACATCGGAAGGACCCAATATACTCAACCAAAGTTATTGAGGCATGCTGGTGTATTCAGAGAAATGTTGCCCACGGAGGGGATTTACAACCTATGTGGCTAGTAGTCATGAAACTATTTGGGTAGGTTGAACACTAATCCAACTCGGTATTATGCTACTCCCAATAGATTAAGTGATTAACTGATTATGACTAAATTTCTGTAATATATGGGATACCTCAAACAGAAATGCAAACTGAGAATGTGCATAAATAAACTGATAATGACACATTCATATATTGAGGCATGTATATATGAAATAGTCTAATTAACGGAAACCTAGAATGTGTAATTCAAGACATAAAGAAATACAAAGCTAGAGTTCTAAAATTCATGCAATAGACTGGGTAAAAACATAATAATCTAATTTGGATCATTTGAATAACAAATATATGATAATCTTCTAAGGTTGTAGAAAACCCCAGGTCTAATCATGATAAAGGAATCAAGAATCTGACTCAAAACTAGAGACCTAATGGGTGAAAAGAACCCATTAATGAAATCCCATATACATGGTACTGAATTCCGAAGGGAAATTTTTCAATTTCTAGGCAACATTTGGTGAAAACTTATTGCGTTTCTGGAGCTAGGGTTGGTCAATTCTTTCTATTTTTGCTTTTGATTTTCTATGTTTTGATTAATGATTTGACTTAGGTAAGTTCTAGTTATGTTTCTAGGATAAAACTAACCAAAACCAAATAATTTAGGGTTACAATGACGAGGTTTGAAAGTCTAACAAAGAAGGAAAAGACCGAAACACCCCTTACTTATCTACAGACAGAATAATCACGACCATCACAACACATAGTGAAAGGGACCACGGGATGTGAAGTTGGTCGAGATGTTACATTTAGACTTAAATGTTGGGGATCCAACCTTGTAGGCACGACCACGGCCTGTGTGAAGTACCACTGACCGTGAATTTGTCTGTGGTATTCACTTGGGCATATGGTCTAGAGGGCCTGGATTTAGGGGTCAACTACCTAGGCTCCCACGGATTCTCCCACGTCCAGTGTGAAGGACCACGAACTGTGAAGTCGTCCTTGACCTTCACTTGGACGTGCAAGTGTAAGGGTTTGGTGAGGGGGATACTTTTACAAATCTCATGAGCAGGTCTACGGACCGTGGACCCTTTCACAGTCCGTGAACCCTATCGCGGTCCACTGCACCAAGTAATTTTGTGCATTTGTTTTCCTAGGTCTTATTTTCGAGGTGTTACAAGGATTTAATATAAAACTATATTATTTTTATTTTTAAAGTATTTCTTTTTATGATATATCTTTTTCTCGATTTATCTTTATTTAAATTTATCAGCCACATTTTTAATATTCTTGTCTTTTATTATGCTTATTTATATTGTTCATTTTATTTCTACATAACTCTGTTCTCATGTACAAACTTAAACAAATTCTTTAAAAAATGATGAAGTAAAACTGATTTTTTTTCTTAGTTTCTTTGTTTCTATTTCTTACTATTTTCAAGTCGATTCTAGAGAGATTATAGCTAAACTAAACTTATTTGATTGGTTCATAATTTGATTTTTTTAGCAAATGATGAACCTAGTAAACTGAATTTAATGAACTAAAAAATCGATGATGCAATTTATTTATCTACAAAATATGCACTACAATATTAGTAACTCGATCTTTACGCCTCTTGATGGTTTTTAAAGCAACATATGATTGAAGGGGGTGATGAGATTTCTTGACAACATATGATTTGGTTTTCTTGAAATTATTACCTATGAAGGGGGTGATGAGATTTCAAAAGAAAGGAAAGCTCAGTCCTAGATTTGTAGGTCTGTACAGAATAGTAATGTGGCTTATGAATTAGATTGCCAATATAACTAGCAAGGTTTATCCAATCTTTCACATTTCCTTGTTAAATAAGTGTGTCAATGATACGTAATCAATAGTACTATTAGAGAGTGTAGATGTGTAAAATAGTCTGACATATGAAGAATTTCCTGTTAAAATTCTTGACGGTTAGAATCATAGGTTGAGAAATAAGGAATTTGATTCAGTAAGGTTTTGTGGAGGAGTCAGTCAGTAGAGGGAGTTAGTTGTGAAGCAGAAGCATCCATGATGTCCAAGTACCCTCAGCTCTTTCCTTCCGATATCGTTTCAACTTCATGTGATAGTTCCTCTCCATTCTCACAATTTACCCATGCGTAAATTCAATCTTAGTATCTTTTTCCTTGAATTGTTCTTGCATTTATATATATTTGCATGTTATTGGAACTTAGTTCAGCTAGATATTAGTTTCTAGTAGTGGTAGGGATTGCAACTCCTTTCCTCTATAATCAACTTGTTTAGACTTCATTTGAGGACAAATTGGATTTGAGAAAATAGAATAATATCCAGCTTTCTAGGATCTAGTGCAAGAACCACAAAATCCACCGATGGTCCGTGGTTTGACACACGATTCGAAGCTGGCGTTCGTCATTGGGCGTCAAATGTATATGGTCTCTAACACTATCCATAGTATACCATGAGGGTCCGTGGTTTGACCTACGGATCGTAGGTGAGGGTCAACAACCAATTGGAGAGAAATGGTTGTTGGGTCAACTTCAAACAATCATATCATTTATCACAAGATAAATTAGGTGTCCCATGACCTATTAAATGAAATATAATTGAATCCTCGTTCCAACTCCACCGAGTTTACTAAAATCCCATCTTGGAGTAAGACGTTATACTCATTTTAGTGAAACCTTGTGGGGTAGAGATTGACCGACGACCCCTACCGATGGTTGGTAGGTCAACCAATGGCTCGTCAATCCTATAGTAGGTGGCACTCATCAAATTTAAGTCAGAGTCATTTTGGTCCTTTCCTTTATACATTGATCACTTAAACTATGTCATGTAATACCTAATAAAAGAAACCTTTATCCTCAAAATTCATCGAAATTACAGCCAAAAAGAAGAGGAAAGTCGACCAACCCCTCAAGAACAAGTAGAAAGTTTTCTTCAAGTTTGAATCCCAAAATCGAAGGATTTCTCTCAAGATTTTGTCACCAGTATGTGGAATTTCACAAGTGGATTCTTTTCATCCACTAAGTCCTTAGAATTTAGTTAGTTCCTTGATACCACATATCTTTTCTATAACGAGGATTTGTATAATCTTGGAGAACTGTTATAATTTCAATTTCTATGGTTTCCACAACCTAAATATCATGTTTCCTTCGTAGCGTTGTTTAGTAACTTGTATGAAACTCATAATCCCAGTTTGTATATATTCTCCTAGTTCATGAATTACACTTGTTAGGTTAGTTAAAAAGATAATCATGTTTCGTTTTTTGAATGTCACATTATCAGTATAGAGATGTTTTATTCTCAGTTTGCATGTCAGTGTATTGAGCTATTCAATATTTCAGCTGCATTTGTGTGATATAAATATTCAGTTTGGAGTAGACTTAGCACCGAGTGGACTAGGGTTTAGCATACCCTCATAGTTTAAGAACTATATGCCACTATAGGATTATAAGTCCCCTCTGTTGGGCATCAGATTTAGTGATCACAGCATTCATATCTTTATACCCCTGAAAAGGTATATTGGATCCTCTCGATGGAGCGTATACATCACACTCCACATTTAGCTCGGATAGATTTATCTTAGTTAATATGAGCTCCCACAATCAGACTGCTAGTGCATTGACCAGGTTTTCAGTATATAATTCAGTATTCAGTTTAGCATGTCATGTGCATGAGTAGCATTTGGTCATTCCATTAACTTTATCTTTAGAATTTACATTTTGCTTCGTTTACAATATTGTTAAGTTATGCCTTGTTTCAGCTTTATATACACTTGTTTAGTTTAGCATATATCTCTTGCATGCTCAGTACATTTTGATGTACTGACGCATACTCTGTGGTACATCCTTTTATGATGTAGGTTCAGGTACTTTGCATCCAGATCGCGCTTAGGTCGATTCTCGATCTGCATTTCGATAGCTTTAGTGGTGAGTCCTTGTACTTCGAGGGCAATATACATGCTTTTCATTTTAGTATTTTAATTCAGTTTTCAATTTTGTTAGAATCAGTTGGGGCCATGTCCCATAAACTCAACTCAATTAGAGTCTTTTAAGATATAGTAATATATAGAATTAACTTTTATTGATGAGTTTATCGTTTGACTATCTTAAAATCATTATTAGTGGGTTTTATACATTTAGAGTTGTGTATTCCCCACTTCCCCATTTATCTATTGTTTAGCTTCCACATAGAATTTGTCTTATTCAGTATTCTTAGTATGTGTATAATATGTCATACACAGTTTTATCTTGGGGTCACTCGTGATATTAGATCCCGTAACACGTCAAGGGGGTAGTATCGAAGTGTGACAAGTTATTTTTACAAGATAAAATTTGAAAATTTTGTAAGTAACATTTTGTATGTATTGATTTACATTAGATTTTGTTATAAGTCAACATCAAACAAAATCATAAGTAAACATCAAATAAAATCTATCAACTCTTAAAATCCATCAAAAATATAATTTTAGTTAGAAGATCATTAGGTAAATAATTTATAATTATTATTAATTATTATTATTATTATTTATTATTATTATTTTTATTATTATTATTATTATTATTATTATTATTATTATTATTTGTGCATTTTTGGTAAGTCAAAGTTCAAACAACCGCCGGGTCCGGGATTTAGAGTTTGGCGCCTGGCGGAATCGCCCCCCCTTCCCTTTTTTTATTCTTTTCTCCCCTCTCTTTCTCTCGTTTTTTTCTGTTTTTTGTTCTTTTGTCTCCGTCTGTTCCCCTTTGTAAATAACATTTTAATATGTATTGATTTCCATGGGATTTGGGGGATCTCTAAGTCAATACTTTACCCTAATCTATCAAATCTAACAATCCACCAAAACTATAATCTTAATAAAAAGATCATTATAAGTAAATATGGTAAATAATTTATTTTATTATTTGAATTTTAAATATATATATTATATATTATATATATATCTTATATATATATATATCAAATATATATATAATATATATGTTATATATATATTATATTTATTTACATCCCAATTTTTAAATGTTGAATTACTATAATGCCCCCGATTAAAAATGTTAAATTTATTTTATTTATTAATGAAAGAAGATACCTTTTCAAATTAAAGGATTGTGACTTTTTTAATGGCTTGTGACTTTTCCTAAGGGTAGTGAGTTTTTTTGACTGGTTTTAACTTTTTCAATGTGTGACATTTTCAAAAGATTGTGACTTTTTTTAAAGGTTTGTGCCTTTAATGATGAGTTGCGCAATTTCAAAGGGTTATGACTTTTTCGATAAGCAATGACATTTTTAGAAGGTTGTGATCGAAAACTTAAAGATATGATAAAGATAAATGTTCTTAAGAAGAATAAAGTTGTTGTCCGAAAGAAACAACCACAAGAAGAAGATCAACCAATAAATAGGTAATTACAACATATTGAAGAGCAGAATGATGAGCATCGCAAAAACTAATTATGTTTAACCATCTTGTGAGCCCAACATGTGTTGATATTTTTTCCAAATTAGTGCCAAGTAGGTAAAAAAAAGGGTAGAAAATTATTTTTAATAATAAGTTTAGGGGATAATAGGATCTTAGTATATAGAAGGTGTCTCTAGGTTTCGGGCATTGTTGGTTAATGGTATTGTGCATTAATCCCCTACTTTTATTTGTATTGTTGATTCTTTTTCTTTCCTTATTAATGGTCTTGTTTGTTTTTTTGATGTATTGCAATCATTTATTTTACTAGGATAATTTATTTTATTATTGTTCAATCAATATTATTATTTGTGTAACATTTGAAAAGTTGTTGAATTTCAATTTCAATCATATACCCTTCCTCCCCCTCTCTCTAGCTAAATTAACTTAAGTTTAATTTTATTTGATACAAATATTATTTGGAACATTCTGAACTATAGATCAATCTTTTCTTTAAATAGTTTTAATAAATATTCATTCAAGAAACTAATAATTCTTAGATTGATTGATAACTTCATTAATCCAAACAACTTATTATGGTGAAACCAAACTTAGCTCACCAAATGTTTTTTATTCAAGTTTCTTTTAGTGGAATAAATATTTTAGTAGGCATTACATAAAATTATACTATACTTTTTTATAATAAAAAAAAATCCTCTCTTACTATTATAGAATCTACACTATTAAAAATTTGAAAGTCCTTGAAAAGCATAATCAAAATTATATTACTTCTATGGGGGATATATTGAAAGAAATATAATAATATCTTATTCGAGGCGACATTTTTTCTTGATTTGTGCTTCTATAATTTATTTGGAAGAAAAAAATATTTTTTTTAATTATGAACAAGTATGATTTCTTCGAGGAGGTTATTCATGTAGTATCGTCTCTTACAAGTGGTTCTGACATATTTATACTAGAGATAATCATAATTTGAATAACATATGACTGTCTCTAATATAAATCAAAAACCAAACATATGACTTTCTCTTGTATGTATACTAGGCAAGTACCAAACTTTGTCAACAATTTGCAAAATTTGCATAGTTGTAAGTACAAACCTGCAAAGAGAATGGAAAACATGAAAAGAGATTGAAAAGACAAAAGCACAAGAGGAAAAAGAAACAATTCTTGTTCTAGAAGTATAGAAACTCGAAATGAAGCAATATTACTTGCTAGAAAATCTAACAAAATCTAAAATAGAGTATCATCTACTATAACAAAAAACAATCAACTTTCTACTTACCCTATTATTTTATACCTCCAAAGAGATTCCTGTTAATGATGACTGTAACATGTAAACTGTTCCAAATACTTTTTGAAATCGTAAAATAGAAAGAAAGAGAACGAAAATTAGACTAACTTGAAAATGGTAAGCAGTGAATGCGGGGGGGGGGGGAGAATTGTTGACGGTTGTTTTTCCAGAAAGTTGGGAATTTTGAACAATTTCTTGTACTCAGTTTTCCGACTTTAGGGTGAGAGAGAGGCTCCTCTTGGACAGCCTATGCGACTGGGAATTGTTGATTTGGTCGATTTGTTTTCAAAAAAATAAACAGACAAAAAAGGAAAATGTGACAAGTTTCAACCAAGCTTCTTCTATACTAATTTGGAGGAAGAAATGCACAATTTTTGTCAGAGAACAAAGAGAGAAGTCGAAGGAATAGAAGCCCTTAACGAAATTTGGGAACTTTTAAGTGGGCAAAGAAAAAAGAGAGAGAGTATAAAGAATAGAAGCCCCTAAAGAAATTTGGGTACTTTAAGTGCAAATGCCGTTGTCTCCCACAGAGGTAAGATAATATTACGTGTCTGTTAAAAAAAGGCAAATTGATGGGCATTGCATACACGTAGAATTGAATTCAAAATAAGCCCAAATTTATTGTACAATTTTTGCTACTTTTAGTACAACTGCATATAGCAATGTACGTACACCCTCAAGTGTCCCTTCTAATAGATAGATATATATACAAATTCGGTACTCAGGAATTTGAATTTTAGGCATTGCCAACTGAACCTTGTCGTTCATTTTGTATTTCTAAGATACTTAAAATAAAATTTTGAAGACACACAATAAAGTCTAATAACATTACTTAACTAGAAAATTTAAACTAGAATCAGAAACGAGTTAAGAAAAATATACAAATTTTTTTTCTTGAAGAAATTTTTTTGTCAATCTTTCTTTAAAGAATCTTACTGATTCGAACAAACTTTGCAGAACACGAAAATATCAAAATTAAATGAATCAGTGAAGAACTGAAGAAAAAAAACTAGTTCACAAATCTAAAATACATAACACATACCAGAATCTGAAAAAACAGAAAGAAGATCAAGCGCACTAAATGCAAGGTGCCCTTTAAGGAAATTATTCCCCTCTAGTATCCGAGGTTTGATTTGTAGTATGTCCTCCTAGGATATAACGATATCAATCACCAGTGTATTGATATAAAAATTATTGGTGCCGCGGCCACTCATGGGAGAGTAACGTGTACACTAGAATCCTAGTAGAAGAATTCATAAATTCCTATTTTAAAAAGAGAGGACAAAAGGGTAGTGCGAAAAGTTTCTCTTTGTGCCTTACCGGTTAGGTCACAAACTTTTGGAAAAGTTACAATATTTCAGAAAAGTCATCACCTTTCATAAAAGTCACAACTTTTCATAAAAGTCATAACTTTTCATAAAAATTGCAACCAAAATCGCAACTCTTCATTTTCCATTCACACATTTTAAAATCCAACAAACCAAAAAAAATAAAAAAAAAGGGGGGGGGTTGTTAGATACGCTGCCGGGGGCGTGCCAAAAGGAACTGTTTGTCAATCTTTGGGGGGGGGGGGCGGTGATCCTTCGTCTTGGGGGGCTACTTGTTGTCCTCCTTTTTACCTCTACTACTAATAGAAGCGATATTATCTGATTGCCCCGCTAAGCTAAATTCCGCATGTTATTATCCTTCCACCGTGGTGCAAATTAAAGTAAGCATAAGGAGAGAGGTGTTATATATATTCAAATAAATTGTGTAAGATTAATTGTCTTTTACTAGTAGAGTAATTGCCAAAATTATTCATAACGCCATTTTTAGCTATTCGAGATGTTGATGTAATGTAAGCTAGATTTGCAACAAAACTTAGTTCTAGGTGTTCAATATAATAACTACTCTTTTTATAAAATTTCCACCACCCTTAACACATATAGCTTTAAACGTGTGAAAGAAGCACATATGCCTAAATAAAATTTTTGAAAGAATGTCAAAGTATCAAAGTTGCATAGAACAGGTTGTAGAGACGTGGTTCAGTTACACTTTGTTTGGATCATTGTTATCCATTGTTTAATAATGTATCGTATTGTATTGTACTGTATTGTATGACAGATACAATGTTTGGCTAGATTGTATTGTTTGTTGTTGTTTCATTAGTTGTTTGGTTTTATTGTGTCGTACTGTATTGTAATTTATAAATTTACTAAAATATTCTTAATTATTCTAGTGTAGGAGGTTTGATTGATTAAAATATTTAAGGTAAAGGGTAAAATAGTATTTCGAAATATTATGTAAAGATATAATTGAAAAAAAAATTAAGTAACAATGAGAATATACCAAATTGGTTGTTCCATTAAATAGGGCTTCTCATTGTTACGTAACAAAATTTAACAATACAGTACAATATATTTTAATTAATAATCAAAACAAACATTGCTGGTATAGTAACGATACAATACAATATAATGGATAACAATGACCCAAACACTGTGTTTCAAATGTAACTGGAAGAGTTAAAGAAAACTTAATTCCTACTTGATTAAGGAATTCGCATAACCTATTTCCTACTTGATTAAGGAATTCACGTGTCAGGTTTCTTTCCTAGTAAAGAGGAAGTCCAAGTCGAGTACAAAAAGTCTTTGAGGTGAAGACAAGTTCAAAGACGAACAGAAGGCGTGGTCTATATATACAACAATGTTTCTTTGAAAAAATTTGCGCTTACATTGACTGTAATATCGAAAAACGATCAAGAATTTGTGAGAGTTTTGATTCTGGAAAGTGCTGCGAGTTGAAAGAAATATTGTAATATGTTTACAAGAGTTTTGCTTACAATCATAGGTTTAAGTGAATGTATTGTTCGACAAGTTGAAGAAGTCGAAGGAAATTAGAAATCTTAAAACTTGGGGTTTTGGTCTTGGGATAGCTAGAAATTAGAGTATATAATTCCTTAGGTTACATTGATTTGTAATTGGTGCATTATTCGAAGGTTTATAAATAATACAAGATTTATATAAAACTATTTACAGTTAAGCTTCAATCAAGTAGGAACAAGTAGCTAATACGTGTTCCTTTGTAGAATTCAGGAACACGTACTAACTATTGTAAAACATTCTCATTACTAAGCCCATAAATATTGTAAAGTTTAATCATGTTCCTATTAACATGTCTATTATATTAAATTTCACCTTCCCCAATCAGAAGATATAAGATTTTTGACCTTCTATGAGTTTCAATTCATTTCTGGCTAAAATATTTATTTTTCAGATATAAACCTTTATTTTAATAATAATTGAGTTTTTAGATAAAAATAATTGTATTTTTTAAGATAAAACTTTAATTTTTTGAGTTAGGAAAAAAAAACACAAAAATATATTCTTTGAATTTTCCTATATTTGATAGAGCACCCTATAGTTAATTTATTTTTGCCATACGTATTACACATAGTGGTGCTACTGCGCGGTTTTATAAAAAATTACATAAGTGTGTATGCTCACGGATTTTACAGTGACAAGGGAGATAGGTTTTACCTTATTCATATTTTCTACGAAGGTTTATTTTATTGTTTATTACTCCTGTCTTCCGTCGCCACTTTTAGTAGTCATGTTACACTTTTGAAAAGTCAATTTAACTAATTTTTAAAGTTTAATTAGATAACATTAATTTGATATATAAAAAATATTTAAAATCTGTATGAAAAATACTATAAATTGTAATCTTTTGTATATCAACATGATTAAAAATATATGATAAACTATTTGTCAAAATTCTTGTTGTCTATCTATACATAATAACAAAGGAAAAAAGGCCACGTATTAGCGCCATAATTATTCTCAACATTTATGTATCAAAAGATCAACTTGAAATTTAAAAAAAAAAAGACATATTAGAAATTACTAAATAAATGCATCTTTCGGTTCTTAAAAAAAATAATTTTAAAATCTAATTTATCAATTAAAGTCAACTGTCAACACCCAAAAATTGACAATTTGATTTGATTTGATTTCTTTTAATATAATTAAATATTCAATTAGTTCAAACTTTTTACCTAAACTATACATTTTTATATTCTTTCAATTTAACTAACAAAATATTTGTTAATAATTCAACATTAATTAAAAATGCAATAACGTGTTTAAAATAAAAAAAACATCGTTGGATGACGTAACTGTAAATTAATTTTAATTATTACACATAGTTTTATAATATTTAAAACAAATTGATAAGATAATTAGTTAAAAACAGTGGATATATATACGGGAAAATGAGATCATTTTGTTTCTTTTCTAAAATTTAAAATTTAAAATTTCATCTGTATCACATGCCTTATATTAAGTAATATATATAAAAAAGCTTTCAGTTATAACAATAAAAAAATTCAAAAACAAGAGGAAAAAGAAACTACGTTATTTAATAAATATTAAATAATTCATTAAAAATTTATATTTCAATTAATAACGAACCTTATTTCTAAAATTAGCTAGACTTCATAAGCCAAATCTGTGAAAACATATTACTCTTAACTGCATTATCATCCACATCTTCTTAAACCAATTCTTCAAAATATAAATTCAAAAATCTGTACCAAAAGTTACATTCAATAAAAAAGTTAATTGCACTTGATATCATAAAAGAAAAACGAGGGAAAGTATATTATTGTATGTATATATGTATCTCTTCTTTATTCCCCAATTGTACCTATGCCTTTTTTAATTGACTTCTATGCTTTGAAATTTATTTGATTATCGGTTTGATAGGCGAAGAAACATTAACCCTTCGGTGCAAGGAGGGGAAAAAGACGACAAAAAACTAATGGAAAAGAAATGGACAATGTGTTGAAGAATTGTATTGGTAATGGGACAATGACCTGCACCTCGTTTAATACCTTTTGCCACATCAAATATTGGCTATCGCCTTCTTCTATGAAATTCTTCACGATTAATACTTTGCACATAGTGTAACGATTTCTTCTCTATTTTTTTAAACCCATATTAGCCTTTATCTGTTGATTTTATGATCAATTTAAAAATTTTTTAGTCTTGATTATCATATTATTAGGATGAACTTAACATACTAAACAACTCAATTACCATTTAAATGTTTGAGGGTTTCTTACTTGTTTTAATGTGTGTATATTCTTTTAACGATTCAATAGGTGCTTCATCTTGAAAGGATAAATTAATATAAATATGACGATGATGAGTAAAATCAATATGAATTTTGACAGAGAAGATGAAAGAGCTGAGATAATTTGAAAATAAAAGGCCGTAATACCTTAGGTAATTATTGATATCAATTTTTAACTTTTTAATTTTTTTTTTAAAAAAATACATTTCCTCATTCTTCATCCTTCGTTGATATAAATTATAATAGTTATGCTAAAAAGTTATTAAATTTTAATATAAAAAGCATTTCAATTATGCTACAATGTCACTCCGAAGCGAACACGAGATTGTTTCGCCATAATTTTAGAAGATGAGCAATAGAGCAAGGACAGGATTTTTATTTTTAAATAAAAGGATATACATGCATGAATGTGAGTACTCTAGTTTTTACACCTGGAAAATTGAATGAGTTCATGAACCCCACTTTAATTGGTGCACCTTTTTAAGGAAATTAAAAACGAGAGAGAGAAATAGTTCTCCTCACATTAAATATAATAAAATAATTTTTTTTATTTATATTAAAAAATTGGCTTGGTCCCAAAGTTACTAACTCTAACTTTGCATTTTCTATATTATAAAAATATACATTTACGATAAGTTACTTTGTTGAACTAGGAAAGATTTTTTGTTTCTTTGTGTATATCCGGGCTGGTAACTTTATAACTTCGTAGATTTTCCTCTTTCATTCTAGATCTATCTTCTATTCAAGCTCTTCGTAGAAGGTAAGTCGATTTGTTGTTACTTGTTCTTCCACGCATTCATTTCCTTCTTTCCTTGGTCTTGCGCTTAATTAATATACAATGCTTCTAAAAAACTTGATTTATATTTATCAAGTACGTGTTTAGGTATGTCCATCTGTATTCTGTGGTTCCTCTTGCTAAGTATGTTCCTTCTGCCCCCTTTGTATGGTGATAATTATCTATATATGTTGTTAATGTTTTATTTTTTTCCATCCATCCTAGCGTGCTTGCATTTTTTCAAAAGATTTAGTTTTCTCGGAATAATTCATCACTAATTTCAACATTTACATTATTGTTATATAGATCAACGTTGGTATCATCTTCTCTTTGAAAAAAAATATATTAGTTAAATTCTAGCAAGCTTTTAAAATATGGAAGATTCTTTGAAAAGTGATAGTCTCTACTCTTTAAAAGTGTTTCGCTATTTCTCTAAGATTTTTCACAGTATTAACAAAGAATTATCTTAATAACTAATTAGATAACCAATTTTAAAATATTTATAATTTCTTTAAATTATATAATAAAGAGGTAATGGAAGAAAAAAAAATCAGAATTAACTTACAGAAGTTTAGTAGGTGAAAGTCCAAGCATTATAAAATATTTTTTCTTACTTGATTCTTTGATTTGATTATGTTTACTAATGACATGAGGATAAAGAGTCTTCTTGATCTAACTTATCAAACTGTGGCCTATAAGATCAAAGAAAGGAATCCAGAGGAAATCCGTGAGATCTTTACATTAAGAATAACTTAACCCCTAAGGAAGGGAAGAGTTTAGAAAGGGAGAATACCTGAGGATTTGAGTGAAGCTATCATTTTCATATTCTGGATCATATATAAACAAAAAATTTTGGCCCATCGTATAAAAAACATTAGCTTCACTCAAATGCTTAGGTGTTCTCTCTTTGGTCTTGCACTGATTTGATATATAATGTCTTTCAAAAAAATTTGATTTATATTTATCAAGTGCATGTTTGGGTCCTTCCAACAGTTTTCTGTGGTTTTAAATAACAGTATGTTCTTTCTGCACCCCTTTCGAGAATTGTGATATATATAATATATTTCTGCCCCCCTTTCTATTGTGACTATACATATATATATATATATATATATATATTAATATGTGTGTGTGTGTGTGGTGCCCGGTGCTTGGGTTTTGAGGTTTGTTTTTCCAGCCCACTTTCTTGTGTTGCTTTGATTTTTTCTAAAGGTTTAGTTTTCTCTTAATATTCATCACTAATTTCAACATTTACATTATTAATATATAGATCAATGTTAGTATCATCTTGTCTTTGTAAAAAAAGAAATATATTAGTGAAATTCTAGCAAGTTTATATAATATGGAAGTTCATTTTAAAAGTGATACTTTGCACTCTAAAAGGTTATTTTCTCTAAGCAGTTTTCAAGAAAATTAAGAAAAAATGATATAATAACTAACTAGATAATTAATTTTATAGTAAGTATATCTGCTTTAAATTATATAATAAATAAGTAATTCAAGAAAAAAATCACGTGAAGGAATAAATTAACTTACGGTAAGTTATTAGGTGAAAGTTCAAGCATTATAAAACATTTTTTCTTATTTAATTCTTTTATTTGATTATGTTTGCTAACTACACGAGCATAAAGAGCCTACTTGATCTAACTTGTCAAATTGTGGCATATAAGATCAAACAAAAGAATCCAAAGGAAATTCGCGAGATCTTTAAAATTAAGAATAACTTAACCCCTAAGGAAGGGAAGAAATTAGAGAGGGAGAATACTTGAGGATTTGAGTGAAGCTAATACTTTCATATTCTGAGTAATCGTATATAAACAAATAATTTTGGCTCATCATATGAAAAACATCAGCTTCACTCATGCTTTGGCATTCTCCTTTCTAATCTCCTTTTCTTCCTTAGGCTAGAAGTCATTCTTGATTTTGAATGTTTAGACGGGGGATGTCTCTATATTTAGGGTCTTTTTTTCCCCTTTAATCAATCTGCCACAGTTTGAACAAGGGTCAAGTAGACTCTTTAATGCTGCTCACCTAGTAAATGTATAAGTTATTCAGTTGATTTTGACTTGAGTGTTATTTTATTACTTATGGACTCATCGTAAAGGGTAATTGTCCCAAGTATACCTCTAACTTTACATATACTGTAAAATAAAAATATACATTTCTAATAAGTTGCTTTGTTGAACTGAGGAAGAATTGTTGTTTCTTTGTCCATACCCGTGCTGATAGCTTTGTAACTTTGTAGGTTTTCCTATTCAATTCTAGGTCTATCTTCTCTCCAAGCTCTTCGTAGAAGGTAAGTTGATCTTTTTTACTTGTTCTTCTATGTGTTAATTTACTTGTTTCCTTGGTATTGTGCTAATTTGATGTACTATGTCTCTCAAAAAATTTGATTTATAATTTATCAAGTTCATGTTTGGGTCCGTCCATCCATTTTCTGTGGTTCGGATTGCTAAGTATGTTCTTTATGCCCCCTTTTGTATCTGTAACTGTGTGTGTTGTGGTAACTATATACTATATTAATATATATATTATTATAATAATATATATATATCGATAGATAGACATATTTTTAGATATATAGTTTGAGTATGGATAGATGATAGATGATAGATGATAGATTACGACTAGATAGATTGTTGATGTTTTGTTTTCCATCATCTTAGAGTGCTTGAATTTTTTTCTTTGTTTTTAAAAAAAGGTTAGTTTTTCTCGGAATATTGCCTTACCCACTAATTCAAAATTTACCATTACTATTACTATTAGTTCAACGTTGGTATCATCTTGTCTTTGAAAAAAAGGAAATATATTAGTTAAATTCTAGGAAGTTTATAAAATGTGCGCAGCGTTATTTAGAAGCTCGCAGTTAGTTTTACTTTAAAAGGTTAGTTCTTTAGGAACTTTTCAAGTAATTAAGCAAAATTTGATATACATTACTATTAAATAATCAATTGTTTAATTATTTATTTATACACGACGCCTTAAATTTATATAATAAAGTAGTAATGGAAAAAAACCACGTGAAGGAACGAATTAACTTATGGCAATTTATAAGGTGAAAGTCCAAGCATTATAAAACATTTTCTCATGTTTAATTCTTTGATTTTATTATGTTTGCTAACTACATGAGCATAAAGAGCCTACTTGATCTTACTTGTCAAACTGTGGCATATACGATCAAATAAAAGAATCCAGAGGAAATCTGCGAGATCTTTAACATTAAGAATAACTTAACCCACGAGGAAGGGGAAGAGTTTAGAAAGGGAGATACCTTAGTATTTGAGGGAAGCCAACATTTTCATATTCTGGGTAATCGTAGATAAACAAATAAATTTGGCCCATCATATGAAAAGCACCAGCTTCACTCAAATGCTTAGGCATTCTCCTTTTTAACCTCCTTTTTTTGCTTAGACTTGAAAAGATTCTCAATGTTTAGTGTTTTACGGATATCCTCTAGAGTCTCTCTTCCATTATTTCTGCCATAGTGTGAAAAGTGAGATCAAGAACACTTTTAAATGCTTGGCTTCACCTAGTAAATTTTCATATTTTATTTACTTGAGTGATTTTTTTAGCTTATGTCATATCGTTATTACATAAGATAAAGCTCGCGAACAACCATACAAACACAAATGCGCACACATAAAATTAACTTCATGCCAAATTTAGTAGCCTTAACTTTGCATTTATTGTATTATAAAAATATTTGTATATAATAACTTGCTTTGTTGAATTGAAGAAGATTTATTGTTTCTTTGTTTATACCCGGGCGGTAGCTTTGTAACTTCATAGATTTTCCTCTTCCATTCTAGTTCTATCTTCTCTCCAAGCTCTTCATAGAAGGTAAGTCTATTTGTTGTTACTTGTTTTTCTACGTGTTAATTTCCTTATTTCTTTGGTCTTGCGCTGATTTGATATACAATGTCTCCCAGAAAATTTTGATTTATATTTAACAAGTACCTGTTTGGGTCCGTCCATCAGTTTTCTGCTTTTCCTCTTGCTAAGTATGTTCCTTCTGTGCCCTTCCCCCCCCTCTCCCCCTTTGTGTTGTTGAGTGTTTTCATTCTTCTAGCCATTCTTAAACGGTGGTTTGCATTTCTTTAATGGTTTTTTATGTTTTCTCTAAATAATTCATCCCTAATTTCAAAATTTACATTATTATTATATTGATTAACGCTGGTATCATCTTGTCTTTGAAAAAATGGAAATATATTAGTTAAATTTCTGCAAGTTTATAAATATGGATGATTATTTTAAAAGTGAGAGTTTGTACGTTAAAAGGTTATTTTCTCTAAGAAGTTTTAAAGCTAATAATGCAATATATTATAACTAATTAAATAATGAATTTAAAAGTATTTGTAATTGCTTTAAATTATGTAAAAAAGAAGTAATGGAAGAAAAAAGAATCATGCGAAGGAACGAATTAACTTACGATAATTTATTAGGTGAAATTGAAGCATTATAAAACATTTTCTATTACTTAATTCTTTGGTTAGATTATGTTTGCTAACTACATGTATATAAAGAGCCTACTTTATCTTACTTGTCAAAATATAGCATATAAGATCAAATAAAAGAATTTAAAGGAATTCTGCGAGATCTTTAACTTAAGAATAATTTAACCCACGAGGAAGGGGAGGAGTTTAGAAAGGTTCAATACGCAAGGATTTGTGTGAAGCTAACATTTTCATATTCTGGGTAATCGTATATAAACAAATAATGTTGGACCATCATATGAAAAACAACAGCTTCACATAAATACTTAGGCATTCTCCTTTCTAACCTCCTTTTGTTCCATAGGCTTGAAGTCATTCTCAATGTTGAATGTTTTGTGTATCTCCTCTAGAGTCTTCTCTTTAATCATACCGTCCACAGTCTAAAAAGTTAGATCAAGAAGACTCTTAAATGCTTGGCTTCACCTAGTAAATTTACATAAGTTATTTTGATTTACTTGAGTGATATTTTTATTTTATGTTACATCGTTATTACATGATATAAAACATGCACATACACATACAAACATAAACCCGCACACACAAAATTGACTTGGTCCCAAAGTCACTAACCCTAACTTGAATTAATTGTAATATAAAAATATACATTTATAATAAGTGGCTTCGTTGAACTGAGGAAGATTTGTTGTTTCTTTGTGTATACCCGGGTGGCTATTATGACTCTTTTGATGGTCTCGGTTCAGACGAGATAGATTGAAAAGAATTAGGTCGATGGACGATGTAATTTCCTTCCCACTCCGAGGCATATTGATCTGGATCCCTTGAAACATGTCTTAAAAAAGTAGATGGCTCGGCTTCACTTGGAGACGGGAAACTATATGCGCTCTACTTCCTTAGGGGGGTGAGAAGGTCAGTCCTCTCATTTTCGGGCCCTTCTTTTCGATAAGGGGAGTTTATTCTTTAAAAGAATAGGTATGTTCAACTTGTTATTTGAACTTTTAAATAAGAAAGGGGCTATTTACCCCAGCAATATAGAATAATTATTAGCCCCCGCCACAGGCCAATGAGCATGACTTCCCATATGCCTCATAGGCTAATAGCTTCGTAACTTCATAGATTTTCCTCTTCCATTCTAGTTCTATCTTTCTCCAAGCTCTTCGCGGAAGGTAAGTCAATTTGTTGTTACTTTATCTTCTACGTGTTAATTTCCTTATTTCTTTGGTCTTCCGCAGATTTGATATACAATATATCTAAAAAAAATTGATATATATTACAAGTTCAGTGGTCCGTCCATCGTTTTCTGGTCGGTTGTTCTTGCCTAAGTAAGTTCCTTTCTACCCCTATATATATATTAGATATATTATATATATATATATATATATATATATATTATTATAATAGATATATAAGAGAGAGAGCGAGAGAGAGTGAAGAGGAGAGAGGACAGAGACAGAGAAAAGCCGAGAGAGACAGAGACAGAGACAGAGCCAGAGAGAGAGCGAGGGAGAAGAGCGAGCGATCAATTTGGTATCATTTGTCTTTGTAAACAAGGGGAAATCATGTTAAATTCTAGCAGTTTAATAAAATATGGCTTGATTATTGCAATAGTTATTAGTTTGTACTGTTAAAAGTTATTTTCTCTAAAGACAGTTTTCTAGAAAATAATCCAAAAAAACTGATAATTAATTCTACTCCCCTTCTAGCCCTCCAACACCTCCCACACCACACTGCCCATCAAGTAACTTATATTTGCTTTAAATTACTGATAATAGTGAAAGTAATGGAAAGAAAAAAAATCCCAAGGTGAAAGATATAATGAATTAATTTACGGTAATTTATTAGGTGAAATTCCAAGAATTATAAATCATTTTTTCTTATTGAGTTCTTTGATTTGATTATGTTTGCTAACTACATGAGCATAAAAGAGCCTTCTTGATCTTACTTGTCAAACTGTGACATATAAGATCAAATAAAAGAATCCAAAAGAAATCCGCGAGATCTTTGACATTAAGAATAACTTAACCCATGAGTAAGGGGAAGAGTTTAGAAAGGGAGATACCTTAGGGTTTGAGTGAAACTAACATTTTCATATTCTGGGTAAATCATATATATACAAATAATTTTGGCCCCCCAATCATCACTGCACAACACATCCCCTTCAATTACCCACATGTCAAATGCTAAGCATTCTCTTCTAACCTCCTTTTTTCCTAGGCTTAAAGTCATCTTTTAATTTGAATGTTTAGTGCGAATCTCCTCTAGCTTCTTTACATATCATAGCTGCCAACAGGTTTCACACTATGTGAGATAAGCAGGCTCTTAAATGCTTGGCTTCACCTCGTAATTTCCATAAGTTATTTTTATTTAATTGAGTGATATTTTTATTTTACGTTACATCGTTATTACATAATATAAAGCACGCACACACACATACAGACACAAACCCGCACACACAAAAATTACTTGGTCTCAAAGTCACTAACCCTACCCTAACTTGCATTTATTGTAATATAAAAATATTCATTTATAATAAGTGGCTTTGTTGAATTAAGGAAGTTTTGTTGTTTCTTATTGTATACCCAGGCTGGTAGCTTTGTAACTTCGTAGATTTTCCTCTTCTATTCTAGTTCTATCTTTCTCCAAGCACTTCGTGAAAGGTAAGTGGATTTATTGTTACTTTTTCTTGTACGTGCTAATTTCCATATTTCCTTGATCTTCCGCTGATTTGATACACAATATCTTTTTTTCCATATCTTTATACTTTGATTTATTTTAGAAACGAATAGTGAGGCTTATACTTATTTCTACATTTCACATTTTATGTATTTAGTGGCTTGTACACATGACAATCAGGTTTTGGGGTATTATTTAGAATGAGTAAGTTTTTCGACTTTATCTTGTTCTAGTTTTTTATTTTTCATATTTCTTTCATTTTCGTTGGGTTGAGGTTGATTTTTCTTGGTGGAAATAGGCAAGTGTCATCACGTTCATTTTTGGATCGTGATAGATTAGGCATTACCTATAATAATGTATTAATATAGAAAAATACATAACATGTGCCTTCCATATTTTCCCAATCCATCTTGACCGTGATTTTTCATGATAAACTACGAAATAGTTTCTTGTTAACTGTTGTATAGTGTAGTCTTGTATGAGTCAGGACTACAGAGTAACAAACACTGCAAAATAATTCATAATGCATTTATTGTAACAATGAAAGGTTATAAGAGCATTTTCTAAAAAAATTAAATAATCTAATATAATATAATCGATTAAAATATACCAATAATATTGTAAATTCTGTTGCATCACTTCTTCAAAGTTGTTCACTTGTCAAATATTTTCTTGAGTATAAATAATTTTCTAGTGCGATTTATCATGTACTCACCTGCACTAGTTTCATCGATGTACAAAAAGTTTGAAATTTAAGTATGAGAAGTAAGACTGTCTTCACTCTACTTCTATACGAAAATAAGCACTTTAAATTAACTTATATAGTTAATAAATGATTATGATGTCTAAGAATTTCAGAGTGAACTGTTTATTGTACAAAATACATGAATTTATTTAGTCATACCTAAATATAAATTTGTAGATAGGGAAGTGCTACTCAGAACTATCAACGTAGTATTTAGTGCGTCGGGTTGTGCATATGACATCGAAAGTTATCTGTTTCTAGGAATACTGATTATTCAATTTGGATTATCAGTTGAGGACATGCTTGTTAACCCATTTTTTGTTTCCCAAAAACTTCATGTTAAACCTGGTCGTTATTGTAGTTTTGATGACTTTGACAAACAACGGGGACCTTCATAACAAGGTACAGGTTTCTAATTCAGGTATGCACGGTGTTGGTTTGAGCAGTTATTGCAGAAGAAACAAATCCAGGGGCGTACCTAGTAGGGGACCAGGGCGCTCATGATAATGAGCTAGGCCGACTGACAGCTGGAGATTGTGTCTACAGAAAGTAGGCTGCACCCACTTCCCGACTTAAAGCATGGCAAAAGAAGTTTAGGAAGATGAATTGTCACATAAAAGGCACTTTCCAAAAACAATTGGTTGTAGTTTCTTGCACAATTGATAAAACTTTTCAAGGAACACTGCAAAAGGCTACACAAAAAAAGGCAGAAAATTACGTTCAAACGGTACAACACACCAACATCAGGAGCTTTCGTTCTAGTGTTTTAGATTTATCTCTTTTCTTAAATTGTAACACCACTCCTAAATCTATAAAGAATTGGTGTGTGGTGTATAGAAGGTTTTAAGTTTGTCAGGTGGGACTAGCGTAGTGGGTAGATTGTTTTTCTACTTTGGCTTCGTTGAGCAATGAGAGGACTATGATAACGGTAAGATTTGATAACTCTTTCGTACGTTTGGTGTGGTAATCGTGTTTTCTCTTTTGCTTTTGAATATTAGTGAAAACGATTGAAAATCCTGTGAGAACAGTCGTGGTTTTACTCCCTTAAAGCAAGGATGAAAGGAGGTTTCCACGAAAATCATTTGTTAATTTTACGGCATTAACTTATGGATTTTCGAAGTGAAGTAAGGACCTGGTGGTCCATTACTTGTTAAGTTGAGGCAAATATTCTATCAAAGTGGTATCAGAGCAAGGCCACTACCTATTTGGTTAACACCACAGGAAGTGATTTTGTTATAGAAATAGGCTCCCTTTACCTCGAAGAAGGTCAGTCATCACACACAGACATCCTCGTTTTTTCAATGGCACATTTCTACAGTTGGTGGAAGTGAGAATGCACGACATCTAATGGCTGAAGATAGAGAGTATGGGAGATTATACATAGATGGGACCCTTTGTTCCAATGACGGAAGTAAAGGATGGAGAAAAAGACACTACGTGTCCCAAAGCCAGGCAAGAAATATGATGAGGCTGACAGGAAAAGATTTGAAAAGGGTTCACTAAGCTAAAAAACTCTCGGCTATGGTATGTGGGATACTAGACCTGATGAGTGACAAACAGGTAGTGTCAGACTGTGAGTCTCGCTAAAGAAAATTTGGGATTGCTTGTTGACTGCACATGGAAGGAACTGAACACAGTGTCAAAGAATCCCTATGATTGACATGCCTCAACCTCACGATATCGAGAACTTCAAAATGAAGGAGGAGAAATTAACATGACATGTACATTCCCAAGTTGTGCCCTCCATTTACAACCATGAGTGCGAAGTCTGGGTTGGAACCTATAAGCATGACCAAAAAAGTCAGGAAAGTGCTCCTCGAATTCTGTCCACAAGTCTTGGGGAGAGCAAAGTTGATTGCCATTACAGAAGCCAAGGACTTGAAGGTGCTGACCATGGATGCCTTGATTGGTAATCTATTAAAACACATGAGATCCCGGGGGAAAAATCGAAATCATGATTGGTCAAAAAAGGAGGTCAAGAAGGACAAGTCATTGACCTGTTGAAGTATAAATCAGATGACAGATTTCAAGTGATGATGATGAGGATATGGCAATCTCAATCAGTAGATTCAAAAGAATTGTGAAAAAAAAACACAAAATGTTATAACATAGAGAACAAATGGGACGTCGAAATGCTGCTGCAAGGTGATATTGCTACAAGGTGGAAAACTGGGCATTATCAGAGAGGTCCTTTACTCAGAATGAAAAACACCCAGGAACATCAAAAAACAAAGGGGTGACAAAGAAAATGAAGGGACCTGTTTTTTGTACCCTGTAACAGAGATCGAAAACTGCTGCTGATATGGGTCAACAAGGGTCTTGTGAAATGGGGGGATTTTTCTATTGACTATAGAACGATCCTGATGAGCAAAAGATGTGTCGATGGTTGCGTGTGCAGCAAGGAGGAAACTGTCTTCATGAAACTGTTTGCTCTCCTGGCACACACAGAAATGAAGAAGTGAACTGACAATCAGGTAACTCTTCTGACCTGTGAAATCAAATGACTTGGAATAAATATTACTCTAAAAAATTGAGAACATTGGCAAAAGTCATGATAGATTATGTGATAGACGTTAACACTTAGTGAAACGAGGGATACCATGATTGCTGAAATTGAAATTTTAACTGAAAACAAAGGTCAATTTGACAGCCACACAATGTCAACTGTAATGTGTCTCATAGAGTAAACAACTCTGAACTTAAAGACAAACAGTCCTGTGTCAGATTACTGAGAAGAAAGCTGAAAAGCTAAATGACAAAGCCAACATAGTCTGCAAGTAAATCAAGAAAAAAATGAAAAAAATCTTGAGAAAAATCTTAGTTTGTCACTTGAAAAGACGTAACAAATTAGAACAGGACTATTGTGCAAACTTAAGAAGAGCGCTGTGAAAATTCTCTTAAGTGACCAAATCCTCAAAGTTGTTGTCAAATGTGACAAACAGGAGTTAATTTCAAAAGAAAGGACTAGGGAAGTCTCTAACCATAACGTCCCACTATAACACTCACAAAGATGTGTTCTGTTTGTAGGTCGACCAAATTTGTTGTGTCTTACTGTGGTAAGAACGGACATTTGAAGAATGAGTGTCCTTTCTGTTAGTGGAGAAAATCAGCTGACCTTCTTTTGTGAAAATACTCAATTCTGCGAAGACAAAATGTTACCAAAGAGAGACCGCCGCGTCCTACAGAGCCTGTACTTCAACTCACAAATTTGAAAAAAAAAATCATATTTTCTGTCGCTCCACTAGGTCCTCCTGTTATAAAGTTTCCAAAGTTTACCATACTGGACAAGTACACAATCTGATCACTCCTTGTCGGCCACGTTACTGGAAACTCAAGCTGTGAAATGGGTTCCCAAGCGAACAAGTGATTTTGGTCGTTCAGGGTGAGTGAGAGGAGCGCAGTCAATGGTGGTAAGGATAGTGGCTTCTCTAAACATATGGACATCGGTGATGTGTAGAACCGAACTTCCTCCTTCACTCAAGGACCACACGCCAAGGACCTAGGAGGTGTCTCATTTGCCCTGATGGCAAGAAGGGATACATTTTGGGATGTGGGCAACGTAGGAAGATCTCTTGAAAGATTCTATTGACAAATGTTTATCATGTGGCACTGTGTTGTGAAGTACACTTGCTAAGTGTTGTACAAATCTGTGACAAAGGAAATGAGGTCCAAGTTCACTCTGAGAAATGAACATGTGGTGAGTTGAACTACCAAACAAGGGAATTCCACTGCACACAGAAGGAAAAATATTTTGTATGTGGCAAAATGTGGGGAAATCTCTCTCAGGGAAGATGACTTAAACATGTCTCATGCTCCAAATGAAAAAATGCTGTGCTCTCGGCAGCGTAGGCTGGGGGACATGTGAGTTCATCTTTATTAAATAAGTGATTTCAAGGACCTTGGGCCGAGGGGGTTGCCCAAAATGAAGTTTCCTGCAAAATAAATGTCGTTGAAGCTTGTGTAGAGGAAAAACAAATCAGTCATCATTCAAGCCCAAAGAATTCAGGTCCCTCATGCAAGAACTTAGAGCCTGGCTTCATATGGACCTTTGTGGACCCTGATGACAATTTTAAAAGCAGAAGATAGACAATGGCCAAGAAGTGACATTTTGGTGATTGTAGAGGATTATTCAGATACACCTGGAGGGTTCCACGGTAAAAATCCTATTGTGTTAATTTTACGCACTTTTACTTTCCTGGTAATTTTCCAGAAGGTGAAGTAAGGGATCCTGGACCATTACTTGTTAAGTTGAGGCACATATTCTATCACCTTCGCATTCTATAAATTTATATATTCGTAACTTTATGTTTTTACTCCAAACAAAGCTTAATATTATGAAGTACAGTAATAAAACTAAATTGTATAAGTAAGCATTACAGTTTCAAAGATAATCTATGTCCCATTAATGTGATCTGAAGTTACAATAAATAGAATCCACTCTTCCATACACTTTTTTGTGTTCCTATAAAGTCCGAGTTATTATGATAGCCATTTCATGGACATATACTTCATTAAAGGACAAGGATGAACACGTTACGCCAAGCAGCCCAAGAAGCGCCAGGTCGAGTATGAAAATCAAGGAGAGGAAAGTCTAGTTTACAAGCTATATGAGCTCTATGTTGATTCAAAGTGTCTATGACATGTAGCGTCCCCCGAAGTTCTAAGGGATATGAGTTGTCTGCAACCCTACTAAAAACTAATTTAGGTTGTAGACAAGTATGCGTACAATGAACCATATGGCGGTCTGAAGTTCAGCGCAGAGTGATTTGTTTTTCTACAAAGTAGTGTCCAACAATTTAATCCTTAAGTGAAGCTAGCCACATAAGCAACTAAAGAAATCTAAGGCTTCTATTTTAATTTTAAAAAATGTGAAGCTAAAACCAACAACTGAATCAAGTCCAAATGATGCTCAAAAGTAGATCCGTCAATATGGGCTAGGACCGTTCGGGCCGGCTTGGTCCTAAACCCGGCGATCTTTTTAATAGGGCTGGGGCGGAGATTTTTTGGAGCACATTTAAGAGAAAAGGACTTTTTACCCGGCTGAAATTAAGCCTGCTCATTGGGGGACTTGAGAAATATTGGTAGGGCCGGCCCGTGGCATAAAAATTAATTTACTGAAATATTAATAATATAAAAATTTAAATATAAAGAGATGTTCAAAAATCCAAAAACACATTCGCGTTAATTTTCTATCTTAGCACGCCCATTTATTAATTTTAGTTGAACAAAAAACTTATAACATAGTAAGGAAATGCCACAAGTACCCCCTAGAACTATGACCAAAAAATTTCGGTCAAGACACTATAAAACGAGCCCGCGAGTGGCACCCTACCCTTATCTCCTAGCGCTGTGGGGGGAAGCGAACACAAAACTAAAACCCAAACATTTACGGTAAAACATTTATAAAATAGTAAAAAAAAAATAATTGCGGGAAGGGAAGATCCAAAAACTCATTAAGAAACCAAGAAATAAGATTCTAAAGTTTACATTTACTTATTGTTCCCAAAAATTAGAAGTCATCACACCAAGAAAATTATCCTCGAATGACTATAATCTAAGAGTATTTTAACGAAACGGACTAAAATACGTAAGCTAAGATCGGTCCATATATCCCGAACTTCAAAGACATCACAGACTGTGAAGGAGATGAATCCAGCACGGGGTAGCGATATATTGCTCACCCTGAATTCTGATATGTGAAGACTGGAGGATACATCTGAGGACGAGGCGAAACGTCGGTGATGGCACGCTTTGCTGCACTCCACAAATAACAAAGAGAGAAGAAAATTACAATACGGGCGGTCCAGTAAGACAAACGGAAACAAGTAACTGATACCGGTATCATCGGCCAATGTCAGATAGAAAGCAAATATATATCTGAATAATAATTATAAAATCAACCATAATACTTAACAGGTGGTGACAATCAACAAGTATAAAACTCATTTCATTGGCAACAACACACCAAGCACACCTACAGACTCAAGCCTTCACACCATATCAATTGGGAAATAGGTTCTTTGAATTTGAGAGTACATAAACATTAATTCAAGCATTCATTCTCTTTATCATTATCGTGTCAGAACGTGGACACCGATCCCCTTTAACTTTTTTTTTTTTTTTACTACAGTGTCGGAAAGTGACACTCCGATCCCCTAATGCTACTTGGTCGAACGTGACACCCGATCCCTAAATACTACAGCCGTATCTGTCGGAAGTGACAACGATTCCCCTAATTACTACGTATCAAACGTGACACCCGATACATTTATCTCATTAGTTTAGTTCATCAAGCCCTTCTTTATGTCAAGGGCGTATATTTCTTAAATAGAGAGAATTTAAGATTGGAGAGATTCAACAGTGCTCAATTCATTTCGGACCCACACAATACCCAATCACAACTAACAAACCATATGAACACGGCATATTTAGAAGACTTACAATACCAGCCAATACATACTCGATCGCTATTTAGAGTTTATCTATTCACATAGAAATAATGCAAACCTACCAACCTGTTAATCCCTACTCTTTCGAAAATTAGGGCGAAACACGCGGCAACTCGAAAATAATAATTGAGTCAATTCTTGAACAAAGTAAAAAATCACAACGAGTTTTAAAAAAGAGTCGTCACCTAATTTTAGAAAAAAAACTAGAAACCATTAAATGATTTACGAAACCAGTCGATCTAGGTATAAGGGGTTTAAATTATTCCGACAGGGAGGGGTTAGGCACCTTCGGAATCCACAAATGTGGTTCCTGACTGAATGAGCATTTTTTTTCAAATTTGTAGAAGAATATTAAAATAAACCACATATAATAAACACATCACATATACACAATAAAGCAATAATTATGGCCTAAGTTTGCCTAACGTCAATATGCACAAAATAATGAATGAAATACAATTCGAACTTTCGAATAATTTCAAGGAGAAGCACCTCACGCGGTACTTTGGTAAAGAACTTAGTAAAAGAGTTAGTGGCAAAAAATATAAAATAAAAATAAATAACATGTACCAATCTAACTAAATAAAAATCCGTTCTTATTAAATGGGACGGCCTTGGAAATCGACGAGGTATTCTTCACTCGGCCAATTACCAACAACAACAAAAAATTGGTACGAATAAAAACGAGATTAGCATTCCGTTCTTTCAAATGGTAAGGCCTCCAAAAAACGCGGGAGAGATTTTTCATCGGCCCTTTTAACATATAATCAAAATTAAGTAAGATTGAAATGAAATGATACAAAATGACAAAACAAAAAGAAAAAAAACATTAAGCATTAATGATTTTCTGAGGTAAAACTAAAAACCTCAAATATAGAATCATGAAGAAATATGTCATATTAAACTAAGATAAATATTGATTCTATCAACCAAAATAATAACAAGAATAATAATAATAGCCAGAAAACAAAATAACATGCAATATAGCAAAACAAAACAGATATAAAATATGCAAGCAATAAAAAAACGTAAACATCAGCCAAATATTGTTTGCCAACAAATATTAACAAAGAATAATAAAATAATAACCACCAGACCATAACAATGGATTAACCAAAATAAAAATAATCACAAAGATATTTTGGTAAAATAATAACATGAAAAAAAAAATTGGAAATTAGCAGTAACATCATAAACCATAACAACAAACATTTATCAAGTCATTGACAATCGGACTTTTAAAAATATACCAAAATAGAAGTGCAAGAAATAAGAAAGTCACCTGAGAAGAGTATATTTTTGTTTATGGCCAGATATGGTGGAAATGAGGGTGCGTGATTTGCTTCCGTTACCGGAACTTTGACACTCGTATCTCGCGTGAAACCTCTCCACCTTTTCATCGAGATTAATTCCAACCATAGCCTCACCAAGTTGCTTTGTTGTTGGCGCTGCTGGTTGGTGTTGCTCTCCTCGCTGGCTGCTGCTGGTGGGGCGAACTTTTGCTTCGCCGGAGTTGTTTGTTGACAGCTTTGGTGGTTTGTGGTGGTGGGTTTGTGCTGCTGCCTCGCTGGACGCCATTTTGGTGTCGTTGTTTCTGGTAGTTTTCCGCCGGAAATGAAGAGAGGTACAGAGAGGGATCGAAGGAGAAGAGAAGAGGGAGTGGTTGGAGAGAGGAGAGAGGAGAGAATGAGGGGAAAGGAAGGGGTTGTGAGGGAGGCGAAGGGTGAGAGGGGCTGACGGAAAAGAGGGAGAGGAGGAAGGGAGAGGGAGGCGGAACAGGTGGCTGGAGAGGGGAAGGGGAGAGGAAGGGTTTTCTCCCTTTTTTTTAGATTTTCTGAAAATTTCTTCACACCTTTTTTGACCTAGTTAATAACTTAAATAAAAAACATGAAATGGGCTCAAATAACGGGCCTAGCATTGTGGTCCAAAATTACGAATTTTTTTAAAATGTTGGGCCAAAATTGGGTGTCAACAGCTGTCACTTTCGTTGTGTATGATTGATGAAAGAAATCATGGACAAGAAAATTTGACAAACCCGATTTTGACTGAACACATGACCTTTTGTAGAGAAGTGCGTTTGCATGTGGTGGAATTCACAACTACCCAACAACTGTCTCCAAAAGGTTCCCATGATGTTGTTGGCGTCTTGGTTGAATAGTTTGCACCTGTTTTTTTCATCTTTTTGATTTTTTTTTATTGATTTTTTTCTTCTTTTTTTTTTTTGAAGAAACATTTTTTCAATTATTTTTTATTGATTTTTTTTTATTGTTTTTTTTTAATAAAATTTCATCCTTTCGAATTATTTCACAAAGACCACGATAAAATCGTCGCCTTAGAAATACAATTTAAATGGGAAAGACAGTTGTCTTCACGTGTCGACACTTTACATTCTCTCCTCGACATTTATGTCAGTTGACGTTGAGGATAAATAATTTTATTTGAGATGACTATCCCGTAATCTGACACGCATGATTGCTTGCGGGCATGAACATCTTTCTGCATGCATAAATTCACGCAAGGTAGGAATCTTCTGGCATATGTACACTTTTACGACGAATTGATCTTCTTCGCGATGCCTCAATTTTGCGAGGGATGAAATCTTCTCGCGATTGCATGAATTCCGCAAGGTATGAAATCTTCTTGCGATATGTAAACTTTTGCGAGGAATTGAATCTTCTCGCGATGCATAAATATAACTTCGGATGCCATGTATTACTCCCAATCTGATATTAACTAATGAATGCCTGATTAACTCTCGATGCATTAACGCTCTCGATGCATGAATTGACTCTCGTGTATGATATTACTAGGATTGTGCAATGAATTGACTCTCGTGCATGAATATTACCCCTCGATGCATGAATATTAACTCTCGATGCATGATTAACTAGTGATGCAGAATTTTTCTGCGAGGTATGGAATCTTCTCGCGATCATGAAATTTTTCTGCGAGGTTATGGAATCTCTCGCGATGCATGAATAACTCTGATACTGAGCTAACTAGTGTATGCATGAATTTTCTCTCGAGATGATCTTTCTGCGGGGCAATGAATATCTTCCCGCAATTCTAAATTTCCTGCAAGGTATGAAATCTTCTTGCGATGCATACATTTCTGCTAAGGTATGAAAATCTTTCGCGATGCATGAATTTTTTGGCGAGGTATGAAATCTTCTCGCATGCATGAATATTAACTCGCAATGCATGAATTAACTCGCGATGTCTGAAAATTGACTCTCGATGCATGAATATTAACCTCGCAATGCATTAATTAACTCTCCGATGCATGAATATTAAACTCTCGATGCTTGATTTTCGCGAGGTAGGGCATCTTTCGCGATGCATGAAATTTTCTGCGAGGTATGGAACTTCTTGGATGCAATGAATTTTTATGCCGAGGTCTGAAATCTTCTTCGCGATGGCATGAATTCTAACGAGGATTGAATCTTCTCGACTATGTATGAATTTTCCTGGCGAAGAGTATGAAAATCCTTCTTGCGATGCATGAATTTTCTGCTAGGTATGAGATCTTTCGCGATGCATGAAGTTCTGCTAGTATGAAAATCTTTCTCGCGATGCATGAAAGTTTCTGCGAGGTATACAAATCTTCTCGCGATGCAATGAATTTTCTGCGAGGTATAAAATCTTCTCGCGATGCATGAATTTTCTCTCTATGCATAAATTAACTAGTGATGTATGAATTAACTCGCGATGCATGAATTGACTCTCGATGCATGAATATTAACTCGCAATGCATGAATTGACTCTCAATGCATGAATATCAACTAGGGATGCATGAATTGACTCTCGATGCATGAATATTAACTCGCAATGCATGAATTGACTCTCAATGCATGAATATCAACTAGCGATGCACGAATTGACTCTTAATGCATGAATTAACTTGTGATGCATGCTCTTTGTAGTTGTCATCAAGCTTCTGGCAGTACTTATCAGAATTTTGAGGTCTTCCTCAAAATTCTGTCCCAGTTAGAATTTTGGCACATCTCAAAATGCTCTTCAATCTTGACTTGTTGACTATCTTGCCATCGTGGCGCCTACATATCCTGTCGAGGCAGGAATCAGGTCAAATGTAATTCCAATCTTGTGGATGATGAGTACTTCAAATAGTCCTGAAAGATTATCATTAGAAAATGCACAATATGAACATTATGGATATGTCAATGGTATTTCTTGCTATATTTAAAGCCTAAAACAAGACATATCACTTGTGGTTATGGAAAACCCAATGAAAGTAAAATAGGCGTCTCAACATGAGAAATTAACTTAATGACACCTTTTATAATTGAACAGCTCAAAAGTCAATTTTTTTTATTTTTTTTTCAAAAATAAAAAAATGTGAGGAGATAGTCCAATCTTACCACGATGGTACCACAGTTAGGATTGCAGGTAAATCCCCATTCTTTCTTTCTTTTTTTTTTTTCTTTTTTTTTTCTTTTTTAAAAAGATTGAATTAAGGTAAAATTCCTAAGCCTTCAAGTGCTACCGTCAAATATACTTAAGGATTGACAAGATCGTTCATCTTGTTTCAAACAAATGTTTTGAATTGGATCAAATCTCCAGTTTAACGCAACTCCGACAAGGCCAGTCTATTTTACACATATTTGAAACATTTGATTATAGGACATTTTTTCAAAATGCACTCACACTCAAAGAATTCAATGCACACAACTGTGATTACCATATGGACTTGACCCTTATTGTAGTATCTCACTATGTGAGAAACATTTGGAATGAGATCATGTAGGGCTTTCATTGGCTTGTAACGTAGGCTTAGGGATGGATTTTATTTTTTAAGTAAAGTGGACTGAATTCCTCCTTTAGCGTCACACAAGAATTTGTGCTCTTAATGTTGGTACGCCTTTTACGTCAAGATCCTCTTCATTATCCTCTGCCCTCATCCAATTCCTTTTTGAATTCCCCCTCTTTTTAACGATTTTCCCTTCCCTTCTTTTTTTTTCTTCTGAGCTTTTTTTTGAGCTTTTTTCCTCTTTTTTTTTTCTTCTTTTGAGTCCTTACTCCTTGGAGCTTTTCGTTTATTCACTTCTTCATTATAGTAATTTTCCTTTTTGTTGGAATATTTTCCTTCCAACCTTTCACTGGTCCTGTAAAGAAATTTTTTGCCTTTCTTTATTTCTTCCACTTTTTTTTTCTCTTTTTCTCTAGAATCTTGTTGCTTTCCTTGATTTTGAGAGCGTAATATCTTTGCTTTTTTGAAATTTTCAAACATTGATCCCTTTTATAATTGGCACATTCTTTGTGCACTCAAGAAGATATTGGGTCAAGAGAGGATATCTGCTCGTAAGCCGCAAAAGGGTAGTGGTTAAGAATGTGTTTGTCCAAATGAAGGTTTCCGCTCAAAATGGGAAAATCTAGGGGATTAATGTAATTTTGGTAGCTTGGAAAGGCACATCAGGGTCAAAAAGGACCATACAATCCTTTTCTCAAACCAAACATCCCATGATTTCGCCTCGAAAAACATTCAGGTCAAGTTCTAGATCAACAGTTAACACAATTGAACTTTGATAAAATCTTACACACAATGCACAAAAACATAAGGTTTAGTTGTTTTTATTCTTATCTTGATTTAATGCAAGAGATTTATCAAGCATCACAAGAAGTACAGATAAGAGGTACCACGAGAATCTGTAGTTTTTACCGCAAAGTCGTCTTTTCTATCATATCGACTATATTTCAGCTCTTAACCATATGGGTCCCGAACGAGTTAAGACATGACTCTAACAGTATTTACAAACATTTTTTTTTGAAAAATGATTGCCGACCCGAGAAAGGTGCCTACTATCTCATTAACAGGAGAATCATGTACCGTATTCGTGCAGATATGACTTGGACCTATATCACAAACTATTTTTTTTAAAAAAAAAGATAATACCGATCCCAAGAAGGGTTTGCCTACGTATCTCAAACCGAAATGAGAATCAGAGTACCGCTTAGTTCGTGCAGATATAACTTTGAAAATATCACAAATCTTTTTTTTTTTTTGAAATAAGATAATACCGAACCCAAGAAAAGTTGGCCTCTATCGCATTAAACATGAGAAAATTATGTACGCGTAGTCGTGTAGATTGACTTTGGAAATATGCACACACTATTTTTTTTTATTTTGAAAAAGATCATACCGCCCAAGAAGGGTTCCTACTGTTCACTCACCAAATGAGATCAGGGTAACGTAGTTCGACCAGATATGGCTTAAAACTTATGCAACACACTATTTTTTCTAAAAATTTTTTTTTTTTTGAAAAAGATAATACCGAACCCAAGAAGGGTTGCCCTATTCTCTCCCAAAATGAGCCATCAGGTAAGAGTATTTCGACCAGATCAGACATAAATATTTAAAGATTTAGAAAACTCAAAGAAATTTCTATGTCTAGCGCCACTAAAATTTGTAGTGATGAGCTTCTTTTTTTTTCCCGTACCAATATGTTTTAAAGCCTCTTAATCGTCAATATTTATATTGTCTGTTGAATGTACCCTACGAATTTCTACAGTAATGATTTGTTGTACTCTTTTTGAATATTTTCTTGGACCTTTGTTTTCTTCCAATTTTCACGAGATCCAGACATTGTTATGACCATCCCCAACTGATGTCGGGGACGGTATCCCTACAAAAATATGAGAAATATGTGAGAGCAGGACCGTCTTGCAAAATAATAATAAAAATAAGTAGATGCGACCTTATAGTTAAATGTACTCCCAACTAAAGAATGCGGAAGGGGGGGCTAGGTTTATTTCCTCATTTTTGACTTGATATTAACTGTCTTGTGGAATAACAATGACTCGAATATTGTTATGCCTCTTGTCTCTTACGACTTCGTACAAAAATGATTTCTGAATTTGAACATAAATTAATTTTTCGCTGTATAAAAAAAGTAACTCAAAATGTAAAAGTGTTAGTTCCTGTACATAATGAATAATGTAAAATATCACCCAAATAATGAATAAAACACATAAACACATTTTTAATTAAAGACAAACTGAAATATATCACATAGCATACAAATAATTATTGCGCGTCCTATACAAATACGTGACCCTTTTATGCCTAGGGTAGGCCTATCGATTCGAAGGATGTATTACGCCTTTTGACAACTTTCCATTGTCCCCCAAAACACTTAGTACAATTTATGAACAAATGAAATAGAATTATGAAGTCAAAGGAAGAAAAAAAAATTACAAATATTTAATCCCACGTAGGGGTACCATCCTATTCTAAGCCTTTGTCGAAGGGTCTTCTTCTTGAAATTCTTGTCATCTCCGATTGTCAACACCTTTAGATGGAATGATAGCTTCTGAAAACTCGATTATTTATTATTATTAGTATTATTAATTAATATTATTATTATTATTATTATTATTACTTCTTATTATTATTATTAATTATATTTCTTAATTAATTATTATTATTATTATTATTATTATTATTATTATTATTATTATGATTATTATTTTATTATTATTGATTCTTCTTATTCATTAATTCTTAATTATATCTTTTCTTATTCTTATTAGTCATTATTATTACTTATTATTATTATTACTTCTTATTATTCTTCTTATTACTATATTCTTCTTATTATTATTATTGCGAAAGACAGCTTCTTCTTCTTACATTCTTCTTCTTCTTTTCTTCTTCTTCTTCCCTTACTTCTTCCTTCTTCTTCTTTCCTTCTTCTTCTTCTTCTGCTTCTTCGTTCTTCCGTATTCTTCTTCGTCTTCTTTCTTCTTTCTTCTTCTTCTTCTTCTTCTTCTTCTCTACTTCTTCTTCTATTTCTTCTTCTTCCTTCTTCTTTCTTCTGCCTTCTTCCTTTTCCTTCTTCTTCTTCTTCTTCTTCTTCTTCTTCTTCTTCTTCTTCCTTCTTCTTCTTCTTTCTTCTTCTTCTCTCTCTCTTCCTTCTTCTTCTTCTTCTTCTCTTCTTCTTCTTCTTCTTCTTCTTCTTCTTCTCTCTTCCTTCATTCTTATCTCTCTTCTTCTTCTTTTCTTCTTCCGTACTCTCTTCTTCTTTTCTTCTTCTTCTTCCTTCTTCTGTCTGTTAGCTTCTCTCCTCTCTTCTTCTTCTTCTTCCTTCTTCTTCCTTCTTCTTCTTCTTCTTCTTCTTACTTCTTCTTCTTCTTCTTCTTCTTCTTCTTCTTCTTCTTCTTCATTCCTTACTTCATTTCTTCTTCTTCTTCTTCTTCTCTCCTTCTTCTTCCATCTCTTCTTCTTCTTCCTTCTTCTTCTTCATCTTCTTTCTTCTTCTATCTATCTTCTTCTTCTTCTTCTTCTTCCTTCCTCTTTCTTCTTCTGTCTTCTTCTGTCTTCTTCTTCTTCTTCTTCTTCTTCTTCTTCTTCCTTCTTCTCCTTCTTCTGCGTCTTCTTCTTCTTCTTCTTCTTCCTTCTTCTTCTTCTTCTTCATTATTACTTCTTCTTCTTACTTCTTCTTCCTTCCTTACTTCTTCTTCTTTTTTCCGTATTCTTATTCTTCTTCTTACTTATTATGCTTCTTATTCTTTCTTCTTATTCTATCTTCTTCTTCTTTCTTCTTCCGTCTTCATTCTTCTATCTTCTCTTTCCTCTTCTTACTTCTTACATTATTCTTCATTCATTCTTCTTCTTCATTCTTCTATCCTTTTCTTCTTCTTCCTTCTTCTTATTCTTCTTCTTCTTCTTCCTTCTTCTTACTTCTTACTATCTTCATTCTTCTATATTCCTTATTCTTCGTCTTCTTCTTCTTCTTCTTCTTTCTTTTCTTCTTCATTCTCTTCATTCTTCTTCTTCTTCTTCTTCCTCTCTTCTTCTTCATTCTTCTTCTTCTTCTTCTTCTTCTTACGTCTTTCTTCTTTTCTTCTTCTTCTTCTTCTTCTTCTCTCTTCTTCTTCTTCTTCGATCTTCTTCCTTCTTCTTCTTCTTCTTCTTCTTCTTCTTCTTAATTCTTCTTCTTCTTCTCTTCTTCTTCTTCTTCTTCTGACTTCTCTTCTTATTCTTCTATCTCTTCTTCTTCTTCTTCTTCTCTTCTTCATCTCTCTCTATCTGCGTCTTACTTCTTCTTCTCCTTCTCTTCTTATTATTATTATTTATTACTATTCTTATTATGATTATTATTATTATTCTTAACATATTATTACTTATTATCTATTTATTANTATCGCCCTCTTTGCTAAGACGCATAGGTATCACACCTTGCGCTTTGTTGGCAGATGATGCTTGTAATTGCTAATAGATGAAACTATTGTTGGAACATCTTAAATTGATAGTTGAAGATGAGATGATTGCCTCATCAATTTTGAATTAACCTATCTCTATTTCACCATATGTATGGGAAATGACAGGTCGTATGACGACCTTTGAGAAGGACAGAGAGGTCGATTTCCTCTTCCTCGGACTTTTATCCACTCTGCCACGTGCTTGTGACCCAAGGAGGAGGGTCATTGCTCCCACCCATCCTGTAATACACAAACTTATTAGTGATAATCAAAATAAGCATCCCAAAGTACAAGTAGAATACGTACTAATGACTTCTCCATAATCCTGCAAAGAAAAGTAGAGGTATGTCGGGTATTATTGACACATCAGTGTTTCAAAAATTTAATTCTTGAATACTTTTCTAACGGAGATTACTTTGAATGGTATTCGAGATCTACTCATCAAAGAAAAAATGAAAAAATAAGACATACTTAAAAGTTTTTGTTTGTCTAGGAGGTTAGAATTCCCTGGATAACAAGTCTGGGACGAATCACAATTACTTTTGTTGATATGAAAACTTAATGAAAATTAAGAAAGGGCAGTTGGGCGCCACCTAGATATAACTCGAACATTCTGGGGTCACGACCCCCAAAACGAGCGCGAGTGGCACCCACCTTACTCTCTAGGTGAGCGAAACCAACATCTAAACCCCAAAATTTAACTTAAACATATATAAAATAGAAAAATGCGGAAGATCCAAAAACTCATTAAGATAACCAATAAATAAGCTTCTAAATTTAATACTTATGTTCCCAAAATCTGAAGTCATCACCACAAGAAAATCTATCCTCGAAATTCTAAATCTAAGAGTATTAGAAGCTAAAAAGTAAGAAGATGGTCCATATCCGAACTTCAAGACATCAAGACGTGAGGAGAGAATCCAGCACGAGGTAGGAAAATTGCTCACCTGAATCTGATTATGCGAGAGATCTACTGAGGCGAGTCGAAGCGATGGCAGCTGTGTGCACTCCAAATAACAAGAGAAGAAAATTACAAGTAGGGGTCAGTACAAAAACAAGTACTGAGTAGGTATCATCGCCAAATCAGAATAGAAAGCATATATACTGAATAATAATAATAAAAATCAACCATAATACTTAACGGTGACCAATCAACAAGTAATAACCATTGGCACAAACACACACACACTATGAGGACTCAAGCCATTCACACCTACTCATTGGGAAAAGGTCTTCAATTGAGTACGTTAACATAATTCAAGATTATTCTCTTTCATCTCGTGTCGAACGTGAACCCGATCAATATCCTGTGTCGGAACGGACACCCGATCCATACTACTGTAGGAACGTGACACCCGATCCATACTACCTGTCGGAACGTGACACCCGATCCCTAATACTACGTTGTCGGAACGTGACACCCGATCCTAATACACCCTGTGTCGGAACGTGACACCCGATCCATTACTATCCAGTTATTCAGTCACATCTATCCCCTAATAGGGCGTGGACACCCGATCCCCTATTCATTCTTGCAGTTCATCAAGCCTTCTTTTGTACCAGCGATTATCTTAATCAAGAGAGGAGTTAAGGTTTGAGATCAACAGGCTCTCATCATTTCATGACACAATTATAAATCACATACAGCAACACACAATAAAGGCATATAGAAGTTTACGAAACACCCAATTACATATCAATAGCTATTTAGAGTTTATCTACACATAGAGAATAATCATAAAACCATAATCCTACCTCCACCGAAGAATTATTATCACGAAGGCTACTCATCAAGGTCTTGATTTCCTCTCGTCTCTCTTCTCTCGCTCGTTAGTTCCCTCTCTTATGTTATTTCTATTTTTTTTTCATATTCAAAACTCTTTTTCTTTTACCCTTAATTACCATATAATTAGTATAAAAGATGACCAAAAGAACCCACTATTTATTTCAAGGTTATCTCCTTTAACCCCAAGTAATTGAATTATTAACATTAAACCACTAATTATACTCATAAGCAAGAATAGTTCCAAAAACCCCTAAAAACTTTAACAGAAATCCGACCCAGTAAGGTTACGCAGCCTGTGTGTGACGGGCCGTCGTGCCTGCCGACGGTCGTCCTACGAGTCGTCACAGAGTTAAGAGACTCAATTTTATTTAAGAGGTCTGTGTGACGGCCATCATGCTGCCGACGGGCTGTCATGCCAGTCCGTCGACGAAGTTCAGAGAGGCGTTATTCTCCGTACCCAATTTTCCAGTCTAAGTGTTTTGGACGAGACCCCATCGACAGTCCGTGTGCCCATGACGTTCCGTCGTTGGGGGCTCGGTCGATCCCAGAAAGTTATCACCAGGATGTAAACTCTACTCTCAAAGACTCAACGGTAGTTACATAGATTACCAAATGTACCCATCGTTCGTCCTCGAACGCTCACAAGAAGAAAAACAAGGACGAAGAAAGAGTTACCTGACTTGTGAAAAAGGTGTGGGTATTGTCTTGCATATCGTCTCCGGCTCCTAAGTGACTCTTCGACTGGCCGATTTCTTCCCATTAAAACCTTGATGGATGCAATCTCTCTGACATCAAACTTGGGAAACTTCTCTATCCAAAATAGAAACGGCTATTCCTTCATAAGACAAACTCTCATCAAGAAGAAACGGAATCCCCACGAATATTTGTAGTTTTCCATCCACAGGTATCTTTTCAAACATAGACAAATTGGAATACGGGTGCACTCCTGACAGTCAAGGAGGTAAGCTAGTTAATAAAGCTACCTCCCCCACGCGCTTCAGAACTTCAAATGGACAAATTATACCTCATCTAAGGCTACCTCGCTTACAAAACCGCATCACCCATTTAATGGGGCGAAACCTTCAGCAGAATGATCACCCTCCATAAACTCCAAGTCTCTAACCTTTCGATATTCATATTCTTTCTGTCTACTGCGAGCCGCTAAAAGCTTTTCTTGAATGCATTTCACTTTATCTTAACGATTCCCTCAGAGGTCAGTACCCCAGGTGTAACTTCAATGTCAACCAACCCAATGGGAGCACATCTTCTCCCATACAGTGCCTCAAATGGGGCCATATAATATTGGAGTGATAGCTATTGTTGTAGGGGAGACTCTGCTAAGGGTAAGAAGTATCCCAATGACCACCAAACTCTACCCACACATGCACGAAGCAATCCTCCCAACCGAATCGTTCGCTCAGAACCTGACCATCGGCTCTGAGGGGAAATGAAATTGCAGCGTACTAAGAGCCAACCTAGTACTAATTCAGCATGAATGGTTCCCAAACCTAAGAAGTAACTGCCGTACTCTCTCTGATATGATGGAGAGTGAACCCCATGCAATTCGAAACAACCCTTCTGACATATAGAGCTGGCTTAACTTTCTTGCAGTGTAAGCACCTTAACCGGAATGAAGTGAGACAGAACTTAGTTAATCTGTCAATAATCACACCAAATAGGAGTCATACTTACACCATTGTCTTTGGAGAACCAAACACCAGAAGTCCATCGCAATTTCTCCCACGTCCATAGAATGGGGGCATTCTGTGAAGTGCCTCCAGGCCTCTGGTTTCAACTTACCTGTGACAATTAGGGCATTGAGCAACAAAAATCAAAAAATGTCACGCTTACTACTCCACCAAAAATGTGTTTTAGGTCATCGGACATCTTGTGGCACCAGGATTATATGGAATAACTTGAACTATGCGAGGCCTCATGTAAGAATAGTGCGAATCAAACATCGACGGGGGGTACACATAGCCCACCCTAATCATCAAAACAACCTTTTCATCGATTTTTGCTTATTTAGCCTCTCCTCGCAATAACCTTATCTCAGAATACGGATCGTTTCTCATGGGTAACTGCTTTCCCTTATTTGTCAAGAAGGAGATCGTGCCTCCACACAGGCCAAAAATCCTCCCTTTCTCCATTCTACTTCTGCTCAATAACGTAATTAGCCAGAGGTCTGAACCTCTCTAGCCAATGGCGTTGGAAACCTGTGAAGTGGAGCTGGCTTCCCATTTCCCTGCTTTTCTAATTTTAAAAAAAAACAGCATTGCCACAAACGTTAGCTGTTTCCTGGCGTGATACAAAAATAGTGATATCAGTGTCCTTCGTAGTTCATTACCTCCTCTGTCCAAATTCAAATCTTTCTTAGTTAAAGACATATGTAAACTGCGATGATCTGTATTAGACTTCACACTTAAACCCCATATAGGTAGTGCCTCCATTGCTTTAATTATGAACACTACGCAGCCAACTCCAAACGTGGGTCGGATAATTACGTTCCAGTACCTTTAATTGCCTCGAAGCATAAGCAATACAGTCTTCTCTTGCATTAGCATGTGCACCCAAACCAGAATGGATGCATCACAAATAACAATGAAATTCTACCTTCCACTGGCAAGGTAAGAATTGGCTGGCAGTAGTCAACAAGGTCTGAGCTTCTGAAAGCTTTCTTCACACTCGTCCGACCACATACAAATGGAACACTCTGATTGTAAGTTTGTTCAATTGGGAAGCAACAGAAGAAGAAATCCCTTGACAAATCGACGGTAGTAGCCTTAGCTAAACCAACAAAGCTCTTACCTCTGTAACATTAGAGGTCTTACCCAATTCTTCACTTGCTTCGATCTTGGAAGGATCCCCATCAACTCCATCCTAGAAAACCACATGCCCCAAGAAGGACATGAATCTAGTCAAAACTCACACTTGGAGAATTTGGCATAAAGATTTTTCTCCCTCAACATTTCCAATATCATTCAAGTGTCCTCATGTTCTTTCTTGCTTTCGAGGTATACCAGATGTCATCAATGAATACAATGACAAGAGATCCAGAATGGCCTCTATGAAACTCCGTTCATCAAGAGCATGAAAAGCAGCAGGGGCATTCGTAATCCCAAAAAGACATACTAAAAACTCATAATGCCCATATCTTGTCGAAAAAGCAAATCTTGGGCAACATTCGTTACCCGTTATTTCAATTGATGGTAACCAGATCTTAAATCGATTTTTGAGAGGTACAAAGCACCTTGTAATGGACGAAAAACTCATGCGATGGAGGAAGAGGGATACATGTTTTAATTAGTACCTTATTAAGTTGCCGTAGTCTATTGCACATCCGAAACTTCCATCCTTCTTTCTTCACAAACAAAAAAGGAGCACCCCAAGGAGATGCACTTGGTCTAATAAAGCCTTTGCTTAACAACTCTTGAAGTTGGGCCTTTCACTCTTAACTCAGCGGGGGCCATTCTATAAGGGGGTATGGAAATGGGGAGAGTGACCGGCTCCAGATCAATACAAAAATCGATATCTCTATCCGGTGGCATACCGGGAAGGTCTGCAGGAAACACATCCAGAAACTCACGGACTATCGAGACCGACTCAATTGAAGGTACTTGGGAAGTCTCATCCCTGAGGTGTGCTAAGCAGGCTAAACAACCCTTACTAACCATTCTCTTAGCACGAAAAAATGAGATAATACGAACGGGGGTGGAAGTGTAGTCACCCTCCCACACTAGTGGATCTGTCCCAGGCTTGACAAACGTTACAGTTTTAGCATTACAATCTAAGATTGCAAAATTTGGTGAAAGCCAAGTCATACCCAGAATTACATCAAAATCAACCATTCTAAAATAACCAAGTCTAATGAGTTTTGCTCCCCACAAAAGTCACAAGACAAAGACCTAACACCTTTTCAACTATCACAGGACTCACCCACCGGAGTAGAACACGAACAGGCATGTCAAGCAAATCACAAGTGTAAATCAAAAACCCAGTAGCAAATGAGGAAGATACATATGAAAATGTGGAGCCAGGATCAAAATAATACAGAAGACTGCAATCACAAACCAAAATATTACCGGTGATAACAACATCAGATGTCGTCGCTTCAGATATCCCAGGGGGGAAAGCATAACAAGGGGCCCTATCACCTGTTGCCCGTTGCCCCTACATGTTGACGCTGGGCGAAGTTCCAGTTTGACCGCCACCCCGGTTAATTTGGTGACCTCCATTACCTTGGCCATCCCGTCCTCCAGAATAGCGGACTCTTCCATGACCACCTCTACCTCGGACTATTGGGGTTGAACTCTGGTTTTGGACCAAAACCTCCTATATGTACAGTCTCCCCACATTCATAACACTCTCTGGAGTCAAGCATAGGCCTGTGAGAACGAAAAAGTCTGGGTATTAACATATCTCTAAAAATCAGAGGGAAATGGTGGATACACGGTCTGTGGGGACCCCAGCTACAGCCTGCGCGACGACTGAATAGGTCGGGCTGGGTAACCTCCTGAACCCGCCCCTCTGGAGTACGAAACCATTAAACTCACCCCATTTACGAAACTTCGTAGATGTCGATGCCATGGGAAGTCGTCTGGCTTCACTCCCTCCACTCTATCACAAAAATCTTACCACATCCTGAAAGGAGTTTGATTTGCCAGCAGCTACGGTAAGGCTGAAATCCGCAAAAATCTGACCTCAACCCTTTCACGAAAAGGTGAATCCTCTTTGTGGACTGACGCCCCCAAAGCTGGGGTGCTTACCTGGATTAGTGCAAGAAAAACTTAGCCTCATATGCAGTAACCGACATCCTGCCTTGCTCTTAGGATCAGGGAACTCATCCTCCTCCATCCTCAAAGTCCGGGGTATAGGGGTATATATTCTCCATAAAACAGATAGAGAATGAATGCCCCCAAAGTCAATAGGTGGTGAGACTGTGCTGGTTAACACTCAACATATGACCGCCCAACCACATTTTGGCAATTTCCCTGAAACTGGTAGTACAAACTCAACATCAATCGATTCACATATGCCCATCTTAGGTAGCAACTGATTGACAATTCAACCAGCAAAAAAATCATTATGCATCTTCAGTTCAGCACCCTGAAAGACTGGAGGTTTCAATTCAAAGAACTTACTGAAAAGTTCGTGATATCATTTGTCATTATAGGCCATGGAAGTCAATCGGGAAACGTGCCTATTTTAATGAAGGCATCCTGCGGGAGCCCCACAGCAGCGCATGTTGTACTCCCGGGACACCTGCAGTGTTGGTGACAGAAAACACGGGACGGTGTCTGGCCTTGATCAGATAAACACGCAAGAAAGCAAGAACCTGATTAATAATCTCTGGGGTAGGTGGGGGTGGTAAATTCCCTCAATTCTGCACTGGTTCATTTCCAACCACTTCCTCACCCTATCTTATACGTCCTCAGTCGTGGAGGAGTCAAGCCCAGTACTAGCGGTCCAGGTGCTCGGCTTTCTCTAGAGGACGGTCTCCCGCGACCCTCTACAACGGACTCTTGCACTGCTCCTCTTCGAGATACAGGCCCCAGTGGCGGATCAGACGCATCCTGTCTTGCCGGTGTTGGGGCGGCGCGGTTGTTGCTCTAGTTCAACATCTGCAAAAATAGAGGAAGATGGTCAGATACCAATTTGTATCACCTACGATACCAATTGGATCAAGTAATAGCACGAAAAGAAAGAAAGACTGGAATTTCATAAAGTCTTATAGCCTCTCAAAGAAAAAAGAAAGGCGTCCCCCTACGTTCCTCAAGACATACTAGACTCGTTCTTGTGTGATGAGGACCAACGAACCAAGGCTTTGATACCAAGGTGTCACGAACAAAAATGAGTCGCGAGTGGCACGCCACAATTATCTATAATGTGAGCGACCAACCAATCTAAACCCAACCATTTCAAACAATAATCAACCAGAGAATAATACGAAAGACTTAAAAATAATAATTATAAAAGCTAAAATAACTTCTAAAAAAATTTTCAGACGTATTTATCCCAAAATCTGAAGGTCATCACCACAAGAACATCGATCTCAAAGTTCTAAATTAAGAGTATCTAGGAAGATAAAAAGTAAACAAAGGCCAGTCGAACTTCAAGGACATCAAGACAGAATGAGAGAGAATCCAGTCCGATCTAGGAACAATAGCTCACCCTGAAATCTGATATGATGAGAGTCTGGCTTTAGAGTTGCGGTTTGAGTTGAAGCGATGGCACGTTGGCTGCACTCCACAATTAACAAAGAGAAAACATACAAATTATGTAGGGGTCAGTACAAAACCACAAGTACTGAGTAGGTATAATCGGCCAACTCAAAAATAGCCAATATATATCAGATAATAACATAAATCAACCACAATACTTAACAGGTGTAAAACAACAAGTACCATAACCATTGGCCCACAACACCAAGCCACATCTATGAGGACTCAGCCTCCACAACCATGCTCATTTGGGAAAAGGTCTTTAAAATTTGAGTATATGAACATAATTCAAGATTAAATTCTCTTTACTATCCTGGGTCGGAACGTGACCACCGATCCATACATCCTCGGTGCGGAACGTGACACGCAGATCAATTTACTATCCTGGTGTCGGAAAGTGACACCGATCCATACTTCTGTGTCGGAACGTTACACCCGGATCATATACCCTGGTGTCGGGAAAATGACACTGCGGCCATACTATCCTGGGGTGTAGGAAGGTGACACCACGATCCATACTATTTTTTTCCCACAGTGTCGGAACGTGACAATACGATATCCTAATTCTACGTGTCGATTCGATGACACCCGATCCCCAATTCATTCTTTCAATTCTTAAGCCTTCTTTTATACAAGGCATCATCATTAATAAAAGAGGTGTTAAGGTTTAAGATTCAAACAGCATCATAATTTATTCATCACAATATATAATCAATCATTGCAAGAACACAATTAAGCAATAGAAGACTGTACGAAATACCCAATACATATTCAATCGCTATTTAGAGTTTATACGGAAATAGCATAAACAATAACCTACCTCCACCAAAAAATTTTCGTGCATCACGCAAGCTACTCCTCAAGGTCTTTGCTTTCCTCTTCGTTCTCTCTTCTCTCGCCGTTCGTCCCTCCTTTGTTCTTCTATTTTTTTTCCTTATTCAAACTCTGTGCTGTACCGTAATTACCATATATAACGTATAAAAGATGACAAAAAGTAAATCCACGATTAGTTCAAGGTTATCTCTTTAACCCCCAAGTAATTGATTATAACATTAAACTACTAACTTATACATCATAAGCTTGAATAGTCCAAAAACACCTTACAAACTTTTTACAGAAATCCGACCCCAGTCAGGGTACGCAGCCTCATGACAGTCCGTCGTGCCTGCGACGGTCCGTCCGGCTGAGTCTCACAGAGTTCAGAGACTCAATTTTATTTAAGGGTCTTTATATTGTGACGCCCGTCCTGCATGCGGACGGTCAGTCATGCCATTCCGTCGCGATAGTTTCAGAAGTTGTTCTCAGTACCCCATTTCCCGAGTCTAAGTGTTTTAACGAGACCCCCTCGACGGTCCGTCGTGCCATGACGGTCATCGGTGGGATCCGCTAGACCCCAGGACAGTTATCACCAGGATAAACTCTATGCTCAAACCGACTAAACAGGTCTTTACATCGTGTTTGAAATCTTTATCCCAACCATTATTACACAGATGGGGCATCTGTTCTAATAACAAAAAATTGATTATTAAAGATCATCTGAAATGTCAAAGACGCATTTAACAATACCAAATATTTCATGTTGGCTATAGTCGCATATTGCGCGGGCTTCAGTCCATTTACCTGAATGATGAAAACGAAAAGGTATTCATGTTTATCATGAGGCTTACTTGTTAAGAATCTTCCTCTATAAACAATATTGGAAGCATCAGTTTCAAAATCAGTTTGGTCCATGCTTGATAGCAAGGTAAACAAAAGTAAGGTTTTTAATCCTTGTTTAATATTCTAACAAGCGTAGTAGAAGATTCTGGTTTCATTCCAAGGGCATTTATTACCTTTTGTTAATAATCTGTCAAAGGGGAAAGAATATTTAGAAAGATTTTTAGAAAAAGGGGAAATGTCAAGTCAAATTCCCAAAAATCTTGTAACATAGTACTGTGTTATAATAGCAGGAAACTGTATGCAAAATCTAAGATATTGAATAGGAGTAATTTTCCTTGACAAATTTGATGTCCGAGAAAGCCGAAACATCAGTTTGAAATCAACTCATTATTGATTTAGAGATTAACAAAACCATTTTGAATAACAATTTTTTGAAGATCTTAAGATGCTTAATATGATATCAAGAGTTTTTGAAAAAACTAAAATACATCAATATAAACAATTTAAAATCCTATATGGCAATTAAAAATATCTATCATATTCTTCTGCAACTTCAGAGGGCGCAGTTTTTCAAACCAAATGGGAATAACATGCAATTCATATTGGCCAAAGGGAATAGTGAAAGCAGTGCGATAAGTATGTTCCTTAAAAATCTTGCATTTGCCAATATCAGACTTCAAATAACTTTAGAAAATAATTGCATCATATAACCGTGATATAAGTTATTTTTATTTGGATTAAGAATTAATCCATTTTAAATTTTTGTTTAAAGGTTATAGTTTAAACTAACCTCGGGAACACCTTTCTTGTCCGTGACAACTTTATTTACATAAAAGCAAAGTACAAGCCCAAGGAGATTTGAAGGCTTATTAATCCTGTCCATTTTTGTTTGTTTTGTTATGTGATAAATGATTAGTTTCTTTTTTACAAAAACCAATAATTCAGTATTCATTTGGCGAGGGGCGAGATTTAGTGGGAATATCATTTTCAGAAAAAATTATCCTTCATATGGACAGACGCAGTAACCAGATGTTTTTCTGTCCAAAAAGCACGTGGATGGTCTGACAAAAATGTCAGCTGCCATTTTTTGAGAAACAATTTAGTTTTCTTGTAATTTAGCTGATTGAATAGATTCTGAAAATATTCATGATCTATTTACCATTTGTAAAGAATCAAGATGTTTTGTTTGAAATTGATTAAAGAGTAATATCTCTAGTGATTGGTTCAGTATAAATTCACAAAATTATGGTATGACCATTATAATTCGCTGAAAAAACTTTTGCATTTAAATTTGAAAAAAGGATAGATAACATTATAAAAGGAGTTCCGAGAATTATTACGGAGGATGTTATTGATTTTAACTAAAAAGAAAAAAAAAAGAGGAATACAGATTTACTCTGACAAATACAAGTAGGAGACCATTATACCTTATGTCTAAGCATGACTTAGATGTCGATTTAATAACTATGGTTGTTTTTAAAAAAACTTGAAGGAATCAATCCTTATGAATGCAACACACATTACCATTATCAATATAGCAATACTAGTTACTTTTCAAATCATTATTAACTAGAATGGTACAATTAATATACCAACGATGTGCCAGTAACAATCTGCAATCATTCCAGAAAACTATAGGTTTCGAAACTAAGAGGCTTCATGCTATCTCTTAGTCTACAACTGCTTACCTTTGTCAGTAAGCGGAGTCGAAGAAATATCAGTTTCATTTCTAACTTCGAAAATTCTATTGAGATTAAGACATTGATTGTTTTAAAGATGTAATCTTTTTTTTTAAGTTGTCAACTTTCATGTTTTCAAAATCATCACGAGAAGGCTATGGTTTTGACAAATATCTTGCCCTTTCTTTTCAAGATGACAAAAGACTTCCCTGCAAAGAATAAGGGCCAGGGTTATAATTTAACGTTTTCACTCTTCTTGGATTTTTCAAAAGATTTTGAAGAGAGGTTTGAGAAGAAGAAGCCATTCCAAAATTTTATTTCTAAGATTTTCAGCAGAATATCTTTAAAGTCAATGACATATCAGAAGATAATCATCGAGATTGAAGTACTGTAAATTGAGACGTAATTATCTAAATTGAATTTGTTATTTGGAGGATGTATTTCTAAAAATTCATCTTGTTCCACAAACACAAGTATAACTGTTACAATGACACACTTATTAGTATCATCAGATTTATATATCATTATTAGAAAGAATCTGAAACTATAACGAGAAGATAACCCGAATCTGATTCCGTACAGTAAGCTCATAATTTTTTCTTAGTTGATCATCAAGTTCCAAGCTTTAAGGTTTTTGCTTGTAGTTTGTAACAAGATGACCAATTTTCCACATTTGTAACATTTGATATTCTTTTTAAATCTCTTGAGATAAATTTCTGGCAAATGGTTGACTTCCTAGAAGCTTTTTAGCTTCCTCTTTCCTTATATCGTTTTGAACGATGACGCTTTTTGTATCTTCTCTTTTGCACTTCTTCGGAAAATTATCTTTTGATTTGATAGAGTCCTTCAATCCCAAAATTGTCACAAAAGTCTCAAATGAGTTCTTCCTGAAATTTGATGTGCAAAAAATAGCTTAAGATCATGCACAGATTTAATCCTTCCTGAGTACAAGTCATTATTAATTTCCATAGTTAAAAGTATCATAAGGAATCTCGTATGATCCTTCTTAGAGTTTTCCATGACGCATTGCCAAAATAATGGAGGAAGCCATCTATAAATCTTCTCTTTCCACTAACTTATCTTACGGTCTAGTAACATCCATGACCCTGCGTAGGAAGAAGGTGTCTTTCTACCATCTGATTTCCTACGTGGTATAACTAGGACCATGTAGAGAGTTCTAATAGTTTCCATTTTGGTGTGAAAATATTTCATTAAAATATTCTAAATTGTGAGGACTGGGTATAAACTGCATCTGGTCTTGTGATAGTTATTTTTATGTTTGGTTTCAATCTTACCAGTGACTATCTCCCTTTTTATCTCTGTCTTATAAGGCATTTGTAATGGCATGCCTTTATCGGGAAGATAGAAAATTATCCCACATCCCGACAGTTGACGTGTAAATCAGCAATAATCATCTACAGGGGAGCATGGTCGAATTAGTATTAGTATGCCTGCAAATAGCGAATCCATCAACATCCGATGTACCATGATGGAAACGTGCAGATCGTCAAAGCATCCAGATTCCATTAATAACCTCATTCCACTGTATGATGTGTTAGTTTTGTGATTTTAATTCAAATTTCTTCCTTGATTAAGGACATCATTGAGAGTTGGCACGAGGGTTAGTATAAGTCCCATAGAAGGGATAGTAGCATAGCACTTTAAGAAAAATATTTTGTTGATTACGAGATAACCAGATTTATAACCTTCTCACGAAATTAATCTCTGAGGTCTGCAAATCATCATTCAGAAAATGGTCTTCAATTTTAGTAATATCGGGAAATATCATTGTAAAATCAATGGGTTTAGTACTTAAAACAGCAAGTTTTTATCATAAGACTTTCTAAATCACTGAAAGTTTTACTTTAAAATCAGTAGTATTTCAATGGGACGTTGGATATGCGTTGGTACAATATTTAGAGTTGTTTTAGAAGTAGAAGCAATATTTTGTTGAGGACTCCTTTGAAATTCTTTCACCAAAATAATTAATTCATCATTATATTTTGTCTAGAGGAAAACTAATATGTCTCTTAAAATTAACATTAACGAAATTAATTGATTGGAGCAATTAAATTTATTAATTTCATAAGAGTAATCTGAGCACACATCAGTTTGGATTAATTTTGAAGAAGGCTGAAAACGTTAACCTAGTATTACTGGGTAAGTATGAACGGAGATTGGGGAAGATAGATGACATTAGTAATAGAACCATTCACTCTCTTAAAATGTTCTGTCAAGTTAACTGTTGAATGATTAAAGGGGTAAATAAGTTGTTATAAACAGGGGACAAAAGTAAATAATTATTAGGTAACGCACAAGTTTATAACAATATTGCAATATATTATTATAGTCATCGTTGGCTACAAGTCTCAACAAACCTAAGTTCTACACTTGTTGACCATTTTTTAAAATCATTCGGATACGCTACTTCCAATGAGCCTGGGACTAAAATCATTTGGTGACATTTCATAATTCAAATACTGTTTAGATCCGACGTTATCGTCCCAAAGTCCTTCTCATGATGAGGTTTGATTCAATTCAGACAACCTTCTGCTGTCTGGCAAAAATTAGTGTTAGGGTCAATTCTTCCCTTTCCACTATTCATCACTACAGTAATCACCTAAAGTTGTGCAAGATAAGGTCTCTACTTCTAGCTGATTCGTACGTAGGACTTATCAGGATTAATAGGGGGAAATATGTTGTAGACGGCAAAAGCTTGTATAATCAGAAATGTTCTATTAAACAGGAAGTTTCCATTAAACTCAATACAAATCTTCCGTAAGGGATTTTGAGTAATATGAGAACTATTCATCTAGTAGTGGCTGTCATCAGCTACCTTACTTTCTGAAACAACCGAGTTCAAAAATCAATATCTGAAATATTATTTCTTCCCATTTAAAGGGCCTTCTAGTAGCGCTTTAGATTTAACGATTAGTCCAACAAGATAGTTCATTCGCTTATCAAGAATTACATTTAGGATTAACGAATAATAACTTATAATATATTCTGTCAAGATACAACTATAAGTTTCAGATCCCAAGCGCCAGTATTTCTGAGCCATGAGTCTTAACATTTAATGATCCCGCATTCAAGGAAATTAGCATCAGATAAAGCCAGTTGGAGATTCGGCCGGGTATTAACTATACTGGGCCTATGCTACAGTAGATTCAATTGAACCCATAAAGATTGTTCTTAAATTCCAATTTCTAGCATCTCTTAAAGCAACTAAAAATGTTTCACGTAACGTAAGAATTAAATGTTTTTTCAAAAGGCAATTGGAATCATTCCTATATGCCTCCAATATATTAGTTTATATAAATAACGTCTTGTTTATTTATAAACGAAGAACATGTCATCAGAATTAAGAGCAAAGACTGCCTGAGTGTTTCATCAATTGTTTTGAGAACGTTTTATCAAACAACACCCATAATCAGAAATAAGTTTTGTATTCCACTTTAGGGATAGTCCATTTTTTAAATAATATCAGATAGAGTATAGCTACTCTTTTAAATCGAGTGCTTTTGGATATAGTTCTCCCAATCCATGTATCTAGCCGGCTTTTCATATCGTATGCATTACACACATTAAATCTGCATAAGGTTCATAAAATATCTGTATATATTATATCTATATATATATTAGATAATATAGATATATATATATTAGTATATATATATATATATATATATATATATATATATAAAACAAATGCAATTGACAATTTTTGAGTGTGACAGTTGACTTGAATGAAAACAATAGATTTTAAAATTTATTTTTTACGAACGAAAAGATGCATTTAGTAGTTAATTCTAATATGTGTCTTTTTTTAAAAAAAAAAAACTTTTTTTTTAATTTTAAGTTGACTTTTTAATACGTAAATGTTGATAATAATTATGGAGCTGACAAGTGGCATTTTTTCTTCTGCAATTATATATAGATAGACAACAAGAATTTTGACTAATAGTTTATCATACATTTTTTAATCACATTGATGTACAGAAGATTACAATTTATAGTACATTCAATACAGGTTTTGAATATATCTTTTTTGTTAATACATCAAATTAATGTAATCTAGTTGAAAATTAGTTAAATTGACTTTTCAAAAGCATAACATGACTACTAAAAATGGACAGAGGAGAGGTTAGTAATAACAATAAAAAATATTCGGAAAGAATATGATAAGGTCAAACATAGTCTCACCTTATGACTTATCGTGAGGCATTTATTCAGTTTTTTCATTAAAACAGATAGATAGCAAACGCCCCCTCTAATGGTATAAATTTGAAAAAATAAAATATTATCTCTCTACCAAATATAGGAAAATTCAAAGATTACATTTTTGTGATTTTTCTTTTTTCAAATCAAAAATAAAAGTTTTATCTAAAAAAACACGATTATTTTTATCTAAAAACACAATTATTATTAAAATAAAGGTTTATAGTTTAAAAATAAATATTTTTGCCAGAAATGAATTGGAACTCATAGAAGGTCCAAAATCATATGTCTACTGATTGGGGAAGGTGAAATTTAAAATAATAGACATATTAATAGGAACAGGAGTAAACTTTACAATATTTAAAGGCTTATTAATGAGAATACTTTACAATATTTAGTACGTGTTCATGAATTCTATAAAGGAACACGTACTAGCTGCTTGTTCCTACTTGATTGAAGCTTAACTGTAAATAGTTTCTGTATAAAATCTTGTATTATTTATAAACCTTCGAATAACACACCAATTACAAATAAATGTAACCTATGGAATTATATACTTTAATTCCTATCTACCCCAAGACCAAAACCCCAAGTTTTAAGATTTCTAATGTTCTTCAAGTTCTCAACTTGTCGAACAATACCTTCAATATCAACCTCGTGATTAAAGCAAACTCTTGAACACATATACAATATACTTTCAACTCGCAGCCACTCAGAACAAAAAACCTCACAAATTCTTGTATATTTGACTACTGTTAATAAATAAGCGTCAAATTCTTCAAAGAAACGATTGTTGTATTTATAGACCACGCCTCCTTATTCGTCTTTGAACTTGTCTTCGCCTCAAATCCTTTTTGTACTCGACTTGGACTTCCTCTTTACTAGGAAAGAAACCTGACATGTGAATTCCTTAATCAGGTAGGAAATAGGTTACGTGAATTCCTAAATCAAGTAGGAATTAATTTTTCTTTAAGTCTTCCAGTTACATTTGAATAACACTATGATTGAATCATTGTTATCCATTGTATGGTTATCTGTTATATTACTATTACCTACAAGTGTTTGTTTTGATCTTATACTTGTAAAATCGAATTGTTAAATTTTTGTTGTTACTACAATGAGAAGCAGCTGAATTTTATGGACAACAATTGATGTCGTTCCCAGTGTTACTGAATTTTTGTTCCAATTATATCTTTAAATAATAATTTTAAAATTAAAGACTATTGTTACTCTTTACGTTAAATATTTAAATCAATCAAACCTTCTACCCTTAGAATAATGAAAGGTATTTTAGTAAATTTGAGTAATTTAGAAATTACAATACAGTACGATACAAGCAAAAAAACAAACAACTAAAAGGTTATTACACAATAACAAACAATACGGTTTAGCCAAATTGTATCTATATAAAATAAGTACTCAAAGAGTATAATACATTATAAGGACAATATAACAATGATTCAAAACAAAGTGTACATGAACACGTCTCTAACAACCTGTATATGCACTCTGATATTTGACATTTCTTTCAAAAAACTCTTTATTTAGGCATTGTGCGTCTTTCGCAAGTTTAAAGCTCGTATATGTGTTGCGCGAAGGGGTGGTGGAAAATTTTTTATAAAAGAGTTAGTTAGTATATTCAACACTACACTTAAGTTTTGTGGCAAAATTTATCTTAATTACATTCAACCATCTTGGTAGCTAAAAATGGGCGGTCAGGAATAATTTTGGAAATTACTCTACTGGTAAAAGACAATTAATTATACACAATTTATTTGAATACATATAATACCTCTCTCCTTAATCTTACTTTAATTTTCACCATGGTGTCATGGAAGGATAATAACATACGGAATGTAGCTTACCAGGGCAACCAGATAATATCATTTCTATAGTAGTATCTGTCAAATTTGCGTACCTAATTTTAAGAAAAATGATGAGACTACTCTAATTAACTCTAGCTAACACAAGGGGTTTGTTGTTTGGGTTTTAAATGACCTGTGAAGGGAAACAGTAATGAGTTGTTGATGTTTCTGATTGCGATTTTCTCTGATGAAAAAGTTAACGACTCGCTCCACCTTTATGACGAAAGGGTGAGTGACCCTGTTTTTCCAAAGTTTTGTTTCATCTATCTGCGAAGGGGCAAAATCACGAAACTTTGATCCCCTCTCCGCCACCCACTACCTGTGTCCCCTCCTTTTTCTGATAATCACGAATCCCTTTGTGACTTTTCTTCTATTTAGTGTTCTAAGTTTACTTTATCCGTTGATGTGACATGGTTGACACCAAAATGTTTTCCCCGGTATCAATACACCAAGTAATTGATATCGCTTCTAATCCTTGGAGTCAAATACTACAAACTAAACCCCGAATATTAGAAGTGCCAATAATTAAGGTGAAAAGTGTATTTAGTGGGCTTGATCTCTTGTCTATTTTTTCCAAAATTTTGGTATTGTAATATTTTCGTATGGGAACGTTTTGTTCTTTCATGTTCTTTCACTGATCATTAACTTGGTTACACTCCACTTGGTTGCGCACACAAGTTGTTGACCCGACACCCACGTAGATTCTATAAAGATAGATTGACAAAAAAATCATCTTAGAAAAAAAAATTCGTACTATTTTTTTGTTCCCCCACTCGTTTTTATTCTAGTTTAAACTTTTTGTATTTGTGAAATGTTATATGTACTTTTGTTTGGTGTCTTCAAAATTCTTATTTTAAGTATGTTAGAATTACAAGAGAATGACAGGTGTCAGTTTTTTTTTGGTTTTAATATTGCGTACCCTAATGATATCCCTCGCTAGTATCCGCACCATTTATAGATTATATTATATATATATGTATATTACCTATATATATATATATGAGTAATTTGTGTACACACTTGATGAGGGTGTACGGAATACTGCTACTGTAGGCAGTTTGTGTTTACTACCATAAGTAGCTAAAAATTGGTTTCTAATAACACTTTTAGTGCTTATTTTGGAATCTCAATGCCCATGGGTATGCACAAGCCCACAATTTTGCCTTTTTTTTAACGACGGGACACGGAGTATTATCTTTACCTTTGTGGGAGAAAGCGGATTTTCACTTACACATCACCCCCAAATGTCTTTAAGGCTTTATTCCTTATATTTCTCTCTATCGATCTCTTACAATTAAACGCATTCCCAAAATTCTTTTTCAAGCGCGCTCTTATTCCTATTTTCTCTCTCTTTTCTCGCAAAATTTGATCGCGCAATTTCTTCCCTCAACTTAGTATAGGAAGAAGCTTGGTCCTCGAAAAGTTGTTCACATTTCCTTTTTTTTTGTCCGTTTATTTCTGAAAAATTTGAACAAATCACAGTTCACACAATCGGCTAGGTTTGTCCAATGAGATCCACTTCTCTGGACCCTAAGTCGAAAACTTTTTCTTAGTTCTACCACGAAATCGTTTCACAAAATTTCCCAAGACTGTCTATGGAACAAGCTTCAACCTTCTCACAACAGACCACTGCTTACCTATTTTAAAGTTAGTCTAATATCGTTCTCGTTCTTCTATTTTCCGACTTCAAACCTAAAATACACCCTGGAACAATTTAATGTGTACAGTATCAAGGAGGAATCTCTTTTGAGGTAAAAATATAGCGGTAAGTAGAACAGTGTGATTGTTTTTTGTTCTTTTTTTTTTTTTTTGTTTTTTTTATTAGTAGATGATACGTCTTATTTTTTTTGGTAACATTTTGATAGATTTTCTAGCAACGTAAGATGCTTCATTTGAGTTTCTATCAAATGGTGGGAATTCGATCAATAAGAATGTTTCTCTTTCCTATTGCGCTTGGCTGTCTTATCCAATTTCTTTCATGGTTTCTTTCCCCCGTTCTCATTGCAGACTTCTGTACTTACGAACTATTGAAAAATTTTGCAGGATCGCTGTGCAGTAAAGTATGGTTTGTTTGACTTCGCACCTAGTTTTTTTTAGTTACATACAAGAGAAAGTCATAGTTTGGTTTTATGATTTAATATAGAGACAATCATTATGTTATTCAATTATGAGTATCTCAAGTATAAATAGTCGAAACCACTTTGTAAGAGAGATACTGTGCATTGAATAAACTCCTCGAAGGAAAATCTACTGTTCATAATTACCACCCCAAAAATATTTTTTTTCTTCCCCCCCCCCCCCCCCAAATTATTATGAATTACAAATCAAGAAAAATTTTCACCTCGTCAATACCTATTATACTTTCTTTCAATAATCCCAAGAAGTAATATAATATTTGTAGATTTTGCTTTTTTTAAGTGACTTTTTGCATAATTTTTAATAGTTGTAGATTCTGTTAATTGTTAATGAGAGGATTTCTTTTAAAAAAAAAAGGGCTATAATCAGCATTTTTGTCGTCCTCTATGCATCTACGTAAAAATTATTCTTCTTATATACTATAAATGAAAATCGAACTGAAAAACATTTTTTGTGAGCTAATTTGGTTCTACACACTATAATAAGTAGTTGGATTTGAATGAGTAGGTTTCTTCCTCAATACTAAGCAATTACTATTTTACTCATGACCCCCTGGATGATTTCATTCAAACGATGTTAAAGTAAAAAGCATTGATCTATATTTCAGAATGTCACCAAATTAAATTGTATCACAATATAAATTCAACCCTTAAGTCTAATTGAGCTAGAGATCGAGGGCTGGAGGGGTGCGGGGGAGGAAGGGTGATTGATGGAAATTGAAAAGTCAACAAAACTTTTTGATATCTACACATTAAATCACATTGTGATTGAATAATACCAATAAAATAAATTACCTAGAGTATAAATAAATGATTTCAATACATCAATAAAATAAACAACACGTTAATAAGAAAAACGATAAACAACTTATTGTAGAACCCCTTATTTCTTTCGTTTGTAGCATTTTACCTATTTTACTTATTCTTATTTAAGAACATTAGCTTTATCATATCTTTATAGTTTTCGTATCACAACTTATGAGAAAAAAATGTCACATGGCTTATCAAAAAAGGATGTTAACCTTTGACACACCCAGGCACAAACCTTATCATCAAAGGCACAAACCCTTTAAAAGTCACAAACCCTGTAAAAAATGTCTAAAACTCATTGAGAAAAGTAAACCTGTCAAAAAAACTCTATACCCTTGTGAAAAGCCTACAACCATGTAAAAAGTCACAATCCTAATTGAACGGTATCTTATTTCATGGATAAGTATAATAATTTAAATTGAGCATTTCATTTGGGGGCACTTTATAGTATTCAAAACATTTTTAAAGTGAGAGGTTCACGGCTTTTAAGGTATGCTTTTAAAGGAGCAATGTAGGATATATTATATACCTCCACCCGTATTATATATATAGATTATCACTATATATCTGATATATAGATATTAGGTTTAGTATTACTATAATTAGTATATAGTATATAATAGGAGCATCTATCATTACTATACCCCCCGCGTCACCCTATAGTAGGTATATGATATGAGAGTCTTCACACTATTATATAATATTATACCCTATATACTACCTATACCCGATATCACTGGGGTGAGCGTCGTGTGTGATTGTGTTCATGCAAATTAGCCCCCCCCAAAAAATTCAATAATAATTAATTATATTAGTTACAATATTATTATAATGACTTTTATATTATGATTATAGTTTTGGTGGATTGTAAGATTAGATTTTGGATATGGTTTGGGTCATATTGTTGTTGTAGGATCAAATCCATGTAAGAGCCCTACATATAATTAAAACAGTTTATTTACAAAATTTTAACTTTTGTGCATCTCAAGAACAACCTCCGTAAACAACTAGAGTAGAATCCTTGAGACACGAACAAACCCCTTCTTTAATTTGGATTTTAAATTTTTTTGTTATCAAAAAATGCATAATAATAATAATAATAAATTATGGGGACCCAAGGAACCATCCCCGAAATACAAGGCATCACCCGATCTTGGTGTATTAGACACCCAGCCGCTTAGTGATAGTTGTTAGTGTTTATTACCTGATTGTTTGATTGTTGACTCTGTCTGTTCATGATTGCAATTATTATCTAATGTAATTTATCAATACCATACACGCAATGTTAGTTTACATTAATTTCCTTCAAATTTTTATCTTGTAAAACAATTACATGTCAACGCTATTTGATTTACTACCCCCTTGACGTAAACATGGGTTCTAATGATTACGACCCCCCGTTGGACCCCTAAGCTAACCCTGTTGTATCGACCATATCACCTTTCACACATACGTTAAGAAGACTAAATATAAGGACAAATTCTATGTGTAAGCTAAACTAATAGATAAAATGGGAGGAATTGGGGGAATACACAAACTCTAAGGCTATAAAAAACACACTTTAATAAAGTGTTTTGAAGAATAGTCAAACGATGTTAAAATAACTCATCAATCAAAAGGTGATTTTATCATTATCTAATCTGAAAAGACTTCTAATTGTATTCTCAGTTTTGTTTGTTGAGGGTTGATTTCTTATGGCTCCCCCCTTAGCTTGGATTCTAACAAAAAATGACAAAACTAAATTAAACATACAAAAATGGAACAAACATGTCTATTGTCCTCCGAAGTAGAAGGGAAGCACACACTATGTTCGTTGAAATGCAGATCGAGAATCGACCTAAGCGCGATCTGGATGCAGAGTACCTGAACCTACATATAAAACGAAATTGTACCAAGATGTCATGACAGTGAAGTAGTAGAATTTACTGAGCATGCAAGAGATATATACTAAACTAAACAAGTATATAAAAAGCTGAAACAAGGCATAATTTAGCAATATTGTAAACGAAGCAAAATGTTTCAAATAAAAAAATAATTTTAACGGAATGCATATGACCAACATGCTAACCGTATGTCCCTCCCTTCCCCCTCGCCCCCCCAAGCTGGGAAGCGGCTCACGACATGTCGCACTGAAAGTAAAATGAATCATCGACCCATTCTCATAATGTGAATAACCCTGTGTCAATAGCATTTATTGCCCTGCCCCGACACTTGTGGGAGCCATAAAACATAGATGAACGCTATGCCGAAAGTAAATGGAGTCGGAACATCTGTTCTTCACGAGAGGATCCCAATATCACATGTTACAGGATTGGGCCTTTCATACATACCAAGACATGAAGGTTGATCCATTCTCAACTCTTCAGTTGGGCCGCAATACGAGGGACTATTAACCATCGTCCCGAGTGGCAACACTAGTTAATTAGCGGACTAGTGGGGTATGCTAAACCCTAGGTTCACAGCTGCGCTAAGTCTACCCAAAACCTGAATATTATATGACACAATATGCAGGCGCTGAAATCGGAAATTGGATTGACTAGGCTCACGGCCCACACGTGACATGCAAAATTGGGAGACTATAAAAACATCTCTAATCTACATTAATCTGTTTGTGGACATTCGAAATCTGCGGAAGACCACATGATATTCTGTTTAATCTAACCTAACAAGTGTAACTTCGAGCCACCGAAACACCAATACGGAGAATGTTTAAAAACTAGGGTTTATTTTCTTTCGTGAGTTTCATTTTATTCAACGCATACCCCATAACCACTGTACCAAGGAAAGATTGATATTTAGATTGTGGAAAAAACCAGCTTACGCAATGAAATCATACAGTTTCCAAGATCTTACCCCCACAAAATCCCCTGTTGTAGCAACGATATCCGTCCCCGCCGACTCAAGGAACTAATTGATTTCTAGCGAGCTTAGTGGATTGAAAAGATCACACCTGTGAAAAATACCGATACTTGGTGACAAAATCTGAAGAGTTAAATTTCCCTTCGGATTTTGGGAGAGTAGGATTCAACCCTGAAGGAAAAACTTTCTTACTTGTTCGAGGGAGTTGGCGACGAACTCTCTTTCTTTGGCTCCCGATAGATATCAATGAATTCTTGAGATTACCATAAAGGTTTTTTTTTATAAAGGTTTTTTATTAGAATCTGGACTAGCAACTTATATGGTCTTAGAATTTGTCATACAATGTAGTTTAGGTATTACACGACATAGTTTAATTGATCAATGTATAAAGGAAAGGACCAAAATGACTCTGACTTAAATCTGACGAGTGCCACCTACTATAGGACTGACGAGCCATCGGTTGACCTACCAATTGTCGGTAGGGGTTGTCGGTCCAATCTCTTGCCCACAATGGGTTTTCACTATAATGACGCAATATACTTCTTTACTCCAGAGAATCTTTTTAGTAAACCTCGGTGGGTGAGTTGTGAATGAGTGGAAATGAGTATTTTAATTTATTTTCATTTAAAAAAGTCATGGGATAAACATAAGTTATCTTGTGATTAAAACATGATAGTTAGTTAAGTTGACCCCCAACAACCCATTTCTCATCCAATTGGTTATTGACCCTCACCTACACCCCGATTCGTAGGTCAAACCAAGACCGTCATGCGTATATGTGGATGGTTGTCACAGAACCCAATAAAACATTGGTGCCCCAATGAAAACCCCGATGCCACCGCAGACGTTGTTGTCAAATCCACGATACCATCGGTGGCATTCCGCGGTTCTGTCAATAGATCTAGGGGAAAACGCTACATTTTTTTTATTTTTCAATTAAGTTGCTCCTCAAATTGAAGTCTAAAACAAGTCATTTATAGATGGAAATGGATTGCCCCCCTTTTTTTTTCTTTCTTGTTTTAATTTACCCTCACTAATACTCGACACTAATATTAGTGAAAAGTCACAAGAACATCCAACAAGAGGCCACGGCACAGCATCTAATCCATGAAGACATACATCCGATGCTGTATCTCTTTTGTTTCACGCTGTTTGGATGGGGTTAGAATGAGTTTTTTTCTGACGAGATTTTTTTTGATGATTTAGGATGAGGAACTTATTCACCTGAAGTTCGTGCAAATTCCCCTTTTGTTGTATTTGTTTTAATAGGTGTATTTTAGTTGGTGTTTTGTTAAGGAACTTATAATGCATGATGCATGCTACCTGGCCATCAGTGTTGCGTTATGTTACACAAACTAAGCTTACCTACGGATGACTCCCAACAAAACCTCCCACCCCCCCCAGCCCCTTGTTTTGTTCAGTTTGTGATAGTGTGATAAGCTTCCGTATTTCTTCACCCCCGATTCTTAAGACCGTATAAGATTTTAAACCCGAAATTCTTCATAGGTCAGCCTGTCAGTTTTTTTACATAGCTACCACCCTCTCTAATGGCTAAACATCCGATTCTGGATAACCAAGCAACTGTCTTAAAAGGGAAATGTGAAAGATTGGATAAAACTGCTTTGAGATCAAGGGTGCGTATGTCCATCATCAATTAGTAAGTAAGTACAGTTGTGACTTATCATCCTGTTTTCCCCCCCCCCTTCCTTGTGTTTCAGTTTGCTTCATGGTTTGACTTGGACCTCACTAACTGTGTACGTTCATGCACACCAGGGGCCTACTTTGAGCTTTCCCCCTTCTATTTTTGGAGTATCATCACCCCTTTTCATTACATTCAGCGGATTTGATTCGTTTCACGCTTTTTGTTGTTTCCACCTATAAAATACCAAAGTAATGGCCACTTTTGGTGTGATAATTTTCCCCCTTTCCCCCCCCCCCCGCTTGTTTTTTTTCTCCACCCCCCCTTAAGAATCAAAGACAATAAACCCAGAGTTTTGAACTAAAAATATATTCCATGTTTTGCCCCACCACGCCACTACCTTATTAAGTATCCGGGACATTCTACCACCCCACACCATCTTTCATTTGAGTTATTACACATTCATAACTTTTTACTTTCATTTACCTAAAACTTTATATGAACACCTTCTATCATTTGCGTAAAGATTGTCGAACTTTGTACATGAGAAGGACCGCCCAGTAGTTAGTAGCCATTTTTAATAAACCCCTTCGGCCCACTATGTAGTAAATATAAGCAGAAATACCCCACAAGATGCTTCCTTTTTTTTACAGATATATAAATACACAGGTTGGTTGTATACATTGTATCCAATAAAGACAAAAATCGAGACTATAATAAATACCCCCCCCACACCATAAAAAGAAAAAATTTAAAAAATAAGAAAATGAATATTAGTTTTATATTAAATGTTATCCTTCTCCCCGCCCCCCCCCTTGAACACCTGCCGACCCCAAATGAGACCCCCCCCCCCCGGATACTTAACTAATCCCATCCCTCGACACAAACTTCCCCCCTTCCCCGCGCCTCCAGTGTTTTGGTTATTTTTTTCAACGACCCCGACAGTGGTTCCGGAACCAGTTTTGTCTAAGTTGTATCCCCCTGCCCCCACACCCGCAGGATTTCTGTATGACCCGACCCGCCCCCGTTTGTTTTTTAAGAGTATGGGACCCCACGTAGCCCCCTCCTCCACCAGTTTTTTACCTTGATTTTTTTTTTTCAAGCCGGATGTCTTATTCCCCCCCACCACCCGTCACTTTTTCCCCAGTGAAGGTCACAAAGACTTCACGTTCGATGGTAGTCATTCTTTGTTATGATAGCGTATGTTGGGAGAATCCGTGGGAGCTTGGCAGTTGACCCCTAATTATCCTCCAGGCCCTCTTAGCCACATGTCTATTGAAGGACCACGGTATGAATTCACCACCCCAAGGTCAGTGGTCAGCTCCTCACCAGCTGGCCGTTGGTTGAGGAGGCCTACAGGTTTTGATCACTTAGAGTCACCATTCCGTCTAAGTATAAGATCCGACCAACTCAGTTCCAGTTGGTTCTTTAGCTGCATGCTTGTGATGGTGTGATTAGTCAGTTGTAGATTAAGTAAGGGGTGCTTTGGTTCTTTCTTTCTCGGCCTAGACTTTTGAAACATCGTCATTTAACCGGAAATTTTTGGTTCTGGTTATTTTAGCCTAGAATACCCGATACTACCACTAATGTTCACACATGATATTCATTTCAATATTAAGTATGTAGCTAGTGTATATCATAGAACGCCCCAAAACTAGAGAACCTTCCCACCCAGGCTCAACCCACCCAGGAAATAAGACCTTTCATTCACCTCCCAGCAGAGCTCTATAGAACCCACTGAAACTAACCCCATTGTTGTCCCCCACTCCGTGATCTTTCAGGCCCATTGTCTCTTTGGGATCCCACTAACACTGGGTTTCTTTTTAACACCTAGTGTCTTAGTTTTCCGTCAGATTCTTGATTCCTTTATCAGTTAAACCAGGATTTTCCTAATTAACCTTGAGATATCAAAATTGTATTCCCCACGTTAAATTTATCACCCTAAAGTTATGATTTTAGTTAGTATTATCATCCCGTTCTCGGCCATTAATTCAGAACGCTAGCTTTTTTATTCGTTAGGTCCCCAAGTACGTCCTGCCCTACACCCCCTATCCGATGGTCATACCATTTTGTATTGCATCTCCCACCGCCCCCCACCTCCATTTGCCGACCCCCTATCATACAGCCCCGCGCCCGAACAATACCACTTTGTGTCATTAGTCGGTCGTCTGTATGCCGAATTCCTTTTCAACGTCGGCATGGTCAGTTGATGGTTTATTATCAGTTTATTTTTACAATAGAAAAATAATTTTATTCGAATTTTCAGTAATCATGACCTAATCCTACTGGGCAGTAGTCGCTAATACCAACGGTGTGTATGTAGGGTCAACCGTTTTGTATATACCACAATAGTACACACAAACGTAGTCTAGCCACGTAGGTTCTTTTCTTACACAACCCACATCCCTACCCTCCCTTTTCGGGCCGACTTCAACATTCTATTTGTGTTTTGTAACACATCGTCCTGTCCTAATTGCTCAATAACTTTGGTTTGGCATATTGGGTCCTCTGTGGTGAGCGCGTTATTACATCGCACTCCACAGTTAGTCTGTGGTTTTATTGGTTTCTCGTTATTTGCAGCTCGACCACACACAGTTGTCCTAGTCCAGCCCCCCACTTATGTGGAGCCCACATTTTCACGTACCTCCCCTCTTGTAGTTTTCCTACTCCACCGCCTCATGTGAGACTATATTCCTCGGTGTGTTCACTTGCCATGAATGATTAGTCTGTCAGTATTATCAACGCCCATATTTTCTTAGATCTACGTTTCTATTCGAACCTTTATTTTGTGCCCATTGCTTGACTTGTTGTTTGTTCTATGTGTGTATCATGTTCTTTGATTTTTGTTAGTGTTTGTTATTATAAGCCCTCTGATGCTTATTTTTCCCACCACTTTCACCCCAAATTTATTGACTTCCTGTCATCCCACCCCCATGTGGGTATATGGCTTCTATTTATGCGTTGTTGTATTTGTATCGGCCGAACGAAATTGTGCCTAGCATTTCAGTATCATTATCCAGTGTAGTAATAGTTCCGATCTCCAATTCAATAGCATTCAGTGGTGAGTCCTCCCCCCATTCTTGTCGCCTGAGAAGTTTGCTGACATTGACCCACCCTTTTTTTCCCTCGATGTCAATGTATTAGTGCTCACAAACCCCCCTTTTTTGCTGTTCGACGTTAGTTAGACAATTGTCCTAAAGTCTTAGCGATATGATGATATACGCGCTTATGTAGGTCCATGCACGAGCGTGTGGTAGTATTTGTTACATTGCCTCATCAATTAGTCCCCCCATTTAAAGGACCGTTTACAACACATTCTACAGGATCATATAGATCTTAGGCCAATGTAGTTGAGTTCACACCATATACTCCCTCTGATAGTCCCACTGTCTATGCGCCGGGGATTGGTGTTACTTCATCCCACGTCCAATGATCTCAGTCACGAAATTATTAGCCATATAGTCTACCGGACCACGACAGTTTTTTGGCGCACATGAACTCCCCCCCCCATTTTTTTTGTACCCTAAGAACAAGAATCTACATCCGAGGAATCGTGATCAGCGTAGTTTGATTGCCTTTGCCGCAGATTTCGTATCTTTGCATGATCCGGCAATATTTCTTCCCCTGTAGACTGCGAGATGATCTCAAAAGGGTCCATCCTCTACAAATAAGCTTTGGTGGTTAGGATCAATTCTCTTCAAAGTCCAATTCTTGAGGTCAGTTCCTATGGGATTAGTTAATAAGTTTCCAAAAAGTATTTCGAGAATGATATTAATTTGAGTGTCCCCTTTTCGTCTTCAAAAGGAACCTAAAACGATTTCGTTTGGAACGATCTCTGTCCTTTCCGGATAACTAGCTATATACCTCCCACACCTACTCCATGAATGGCCCGCCGAGCTTAAGCAATTTAAAGAGCAGTTGAAGATGACCTTCTAGATCAGGGCTTCTATGCCAGCCAAAGGCTCATACTTTCTCTTGTTTTCCATGGGGACAGCGTCCATTCCCCTTCAGGTCGTTTTGTTCTCCGTGACCGAGAACCTATTGGTCCTTTTTTCCTCGTGAGCTACTTATTTATCAAGTCCTGCTTGAAAACGCGATACACCACACTCCAATACGACTAAGCAACCCACATCATCAACGGATCCTTACCGACCTCATCCAGCCGTCAAACATAGTAGGGGATAGTTGTCCCTCTGACGGATAACCTTAACCGCGGTGCTTGTACTCTAAACGTTTCCCTAAGATCACCGGTGACACCCCTATCATCTTACACATACCCCGCGTCGAGTCCGTCCCCCCCGAACACCCTCCCAAGCCCCATCCAAACCTCATTGCACCACCATCCCGCATCCCGCAGATATACATACTACTTATCCCCCCGAAACAACCATACCGCTCTCGTTTACACCATTTCTGTGCGCCACTCAACCTGTATTATATGACCCACCCAAACGCCACCCACACCACTAACAGCCCCCCCTGGTGGCCGACTCTTCGCAGAGACTCACCCTTGGACCAGAGTTTCCCCGAGACCTATCATCCATATAAGGCCCCCCGTCCCCAAGGACCGTCTGACTGTCCTTTATGCGTCTCAGATTACCCTACCAACCCCCGAAGCCCTCCCCAATTCTTCAGTCCAAGACAGCAGTCATCTGAGACACGAAGCAGAACGTACGAGTCCATCTTGATAGGCTTGTCCGTGCAAACAGCGATATGCACTAGATGCCAATTATTTAGATACTACCAGCTAGTAATAGAACAGCCCGGAAACGTTTTGGTTTGCGCCGCTGCAGTTGTCCCATTCACTTCGTCTCTTGAGATCTTACAAACTTTGTCATCCAGCGAAGGGCATGCTCCACGCACTGACACCGAGAGTTCCCAAAACCTAGAAGAAGTCACTGAAAAACAATCTACCGCGCCAGTACACACTTCTTTCTACAGGAACATTAAGGGAAGTGTCTGGAGCGACATGTGGACTAAAATAATGTGAAGGAGTACCTCCCTCGATTTTTTATTGGATTGTTTTTTTTTATCTGCTTCTTTCATGAGAATTTTGTCTTCTTAATTCTGTGTTCGTGTTATCATTCTTATTTCGTTTCAGTATCGTGTGTATTATTCTTTTGTGCGTTGTCGTTTATCTTTTTCCTCCTTTTCACACAATCTTTTCATCTGGTGGGCTTGTTCCCCATCCACTTTGTGCTTTTCTGAATTTTCTGTGCACCTGTCTTCTCCCACTTTCGTTGGACGTGTTCGAGTTTTTTTGCTGGTGACTCTAGAGTTGGAGGTTCTTGGGGGGTAGTGGTTCGTTTGTGGGGTGTGGGTGGGGGGGGTTCTGGTGGGTGGGGGTTGTGTGTTGGTTGGCGGGTGGGTGTGGTTGTGGGGGGACGACACTGGGGAAAGAGAGGAGGATGCGAGTGGGGTTGGGGGGGTGGGTGGTGGTGGCGGGGGAGATAGAAGGAGGGATAATGGTTCAACTCTTTAATTTTTCTGTGGAGATTGTTAATGCATCTATATTTGCCACACCTCACAGAGTTTTGTGGGGAGCGACAGAACGATGGATGGAAGGGACCGGACTAGATTTAGTTTAAATAAAAGCTTATTCTTCCATCCAGCTTAAGGTGCATGAGAAAAAACTATCTGACTCCGTGACCTCGACTAGCAGTAGTGGTGTGTTTTGCACTCAAGACATGAAAGATACTAATTGGTTGGTGATTCATGTTATGATGTAGTTCGGACAGTACGCATACAGAAGGATCCCTTTCAATATGGGTTCACCTACAGAGAGATTAATATTCTCCAGAGAAGGTGGCTTCAGTTCCTCAAGGATTATGACGTGAGTGTGCATTATCATCCCGGTAAGGCAAATGTAGAAGCGGATGCCCTTAGAAGACTATTTATAGGCATAACACATGTGAAGGAAGAAAGAAAAGAGCTAACAAAGGATGTTCACAGGCTTTCTCTTTTAAGAGTCTATCTCATGAGCATATCAAATTATGGTGTGAATTTTCAAAATTGATAAGAATATTCATTGGTGGTGAAGTTTAAGGAAAAGCAATATAGCAATTTGATATTGCTCGAACTCATAGGTCCAGTCCATTAAAAGAGAGTTGAGGTTTTCTCCTAGGGAGATATTGTGATCGGCTACAGGGGAAGATTAGTGCTTTCCTAAGTGGGGTGAGTTCGAGCACAGATCCGTGTCATGAGTCTCAAACTCCAGATATTCTATTCATCTATGTGCGACTTAGATGTACCGTGATATGCGGGAAGTCTAATGGTGGAATGGTATGAAAAGAGATGTAGCAGACTTTGTGGCTAGTTGGCCCCAAACTGCAAATAGTCAAGGTAAGAACCACAGAAACCTAAGGTATGCTCAGATGTTTGACATTTTCCTACTTGGATTTGTGAGGAGAAGTGATTGAAATTCACTTCATCATTGTTTTACCTCGTACTCATAGACAACATGAATCTGTTTGAGTGATTGTTGCGGTAGTTACTAAGTCTTTGCGCTTTTTCGTGGTAAAGACTACAAATTAAGTGGAGGAATATGCCAAGATTTTCATTAATTAGGTAGTTAGGTTGCATGGGGTTCATTTGTCTATCATCTAAGATAGAGGTCCACAATTTATATCCTTTGTAGAAGTCATTTCAGAAAGATTTTAGTTCTTTGGTCAATCAGAGCACAACATTCCATCCGAACCATTCATACTTTAGAGGACATGTTGACAGATTTTGTGATCAAATTCAAGGGTAGTTGGGATGATTTCTTCCTCTTATAGAGTTAGCCTATAACAATATTAACCATTCCAGCATTCAGATGACCACTTATGAGGAATTATGTGAGCGTAAATGTAGATCTCATGTTTGTTGGTTCAAAGTGGGTGAAACAGACTTGATAGGTCCAGATCCAGTTCTTGAAGCTATGTATAAAGTGCAACTAAGTAGACATATACTTAAGATATCCCAGAGTATCCAGAAATCCCATACAGTGGTAACCATAAAGGAACTAAAGTTTCAAGTTGATGATTTGTTTTTTCTCAACGTGTCACTTGTAAGGGATGATGCTATTGGACAAAAAAGGTAAGCTCACTCCTAGATTTGTAGGGCGCAAGATAGTGACAAGTGAGATGTGGTGGCTGGCGAGTCGGGACAGAATAAGGAGATATATTGGAGGAAAGTAGGGCTGATGAATGAAAAGGTTGCGAGCATATATTGAAGAAACAGGATTACTAACAAGCGGGTAGATCATGGCGCTTTGAGTTGGACTTGCCAGCATGAATTATTGCAGCAGATACAGTCAAGTTATTTCACAAGCGGTGCGAGGTGTCGGTGAATTGTATATGATTCCAACATTTGTAGTGTCAGTGTGGTTGTAAAAGATTGCTTTTCTTATGAGAATGTACTAGTTGAGATTCTTGATCATCAGATTAGAAGGTTAAGAAACAAAGAATTTGCTTCAGTCAAAGTTTGGTGGAGGAGTCAATCCGTAAAGGGAGTTGCTTGAGAAGCAGAAGCAGCAATGAAATCCATGTATCCTCACCTCCTTCCTTCCGATTCCACTCTAGCTTAATGTAATAGTTCCTCTATAATTTTTCCGTCATTCATGCATAAATTCGATCTTAATATCATGTTCCTTTTGCATTTTTAGCGTATTTGGATGTTTTGGAACTCAGTTCAATCAGAAATTCAGCCTTTAGTGTTTAGTAGTAAGATTTGCCTCTCTTTTCCTCCAATTCATGCGAGGACAAATATTCCCAAGGGGAATATCTTGTAACACCTCCAAAATCATACCTAGAAAAAAATGCAAAAAATCACCTAGTGTAGTGGACCACAGCAGGATTCACGGACCGCGAAAGGGTCCACGATCCGTAGACCTAAACCCATGAGCAGTCCGGTGAGGAAGTCTTTTTCCCCCTTCTCCGCTCGCGCCGCGCTCCGCCGAGCCCCCTCTCGTGCTTTAGATAACGTGTCTCCCGCTAGAAGGATTAGGTATTGACATGCGTGAGCTAATCGCCGCCGGCATTCGCCCTAGGGAGCATTTCGGGGAGTGAATGTAACATACGACTTTCAATTGGTCCTGTTGTCCTTCACACAGGTCGTGGGTGAGTACGTGGGAGCCTATGCAGTAGACCCTAAATCTAGACGCTCTAGACTACATGCCCAAGTGAAGGCCAGTGACGAGTTCATGGTCCGTGGTACTTTACACAGACCATGGTAGTTCCTACGAGGTTAGATCCCCAGCATTTTATTCTATGTGTAAGATCACCACCGACTTCCCAGTCTATGGTCCCACACGATCTTTCAAGAAAGTTGTTATTAGTCTGCTATTTTAAGTAAGGAGTATTTTTGTCTTCTCCTTCTTAATCAGGATTTTAAACATCATTTTTTAACCCTAAATTATATGGTTTAAACATTTTTAGATTTGACACATAACTAGAACTCTCTACGTCAAATCATTAGTAAAAACATAGAAAATTAGAAGTAAGAGAGGAAAAATTCGACCTAACCCTATATTTCCAAAAACAAACATCACCTTAAATATTCATGCATTTTTCCATTCCTCTCACCTCGTAATTAAAAAATTCTCTTTTTTTATTAAGTACAGAATGGTGGATTTCATTTCACTGGTGGGTCCCTTTCACCCGTTGGGTCCCCAATTTTCAATAAGATCTGTGATTTCCTTTTCATGATTAGATCTAAGGTTTTCTAGAACTGCAAATGATTATTATAAATTAGTTATTTAAGTTACCCAAATCAAATATATGTTATTACTTACTCTATCGTATGAATTTCAAAATTCTAGCTATGTATTTCTTTAGATCTTAAATTACATATGTTAGGTCCGACATTTTCAGTTAATTCAACTATTTCATAATACATGCCTCAGTATATAAATGTGTCACAATCAATTTATTTATGCATATTCTCAGTTTGCTTGTCAGTTTGAGCTATCCAATATATTACAGAAATTCAAACATAATCAGTTAATCACTTAATATATTGGGAGTAATATAGTACCGAGTTGGAATGGGATTAAGCATTCTCAAATAGTCCCAAAATTATGCATCTATAACTTTACCCAGGTATATTGGGGTCTTTCGATGAAGTGTATACATCAAATTCCACAATTAGCTCATGTGATTTTATTATCGATTATTAGTTGTTCCTACAACTCAGTTAGATCCAATTGCATTGACCACATTTCAGTATTCACTCTCAACATGTTATAACTTGATCATTGTATTTAGATTAGTCATGTTTAGGTCATCAACATCTATATCAGGTTTAGATTATTTTATTGATTTTTTTCTTTGTTCAATTATATGTTTGTTTCAGTTTTACTCTATACCTCATGCTCACTATCTTTTAAGTATTGATGCATATATTGCTACATATTCTCGTGATGTAGTGTCAAGCCCTCGGCATTCAGATCATGCATAGATTGGTTCCCGATATCTAGTTCAGCAGCATTAGTGGTGAGTCCTCATTCTTCAAGTACAATAGTGACATGCTTATCCTATGAGTATTTTAGTCTGTAGTTTCAGTTTTGCTGGATCTAGTTGGGGAATATCCCAACATTTATAGTTTTATATCTCTCTTGTAATAAACTCTCATATTATATATTTATTTTTTTATCTTTAGTATGCTTATGATTATGCTAGTAGGGTTACCTAGGGGTAACTTGTGATCCTAGGTCATGTGTCCGCGTCTCGGATGTAGCTTCAGGGTGAACATTCCAAAAATAATGAGACCTTTTATTGGGAATTCTAAGCCCAAAAGTGAACCCATCTCAGCCTTTTCAAAGCAAAAAAAAAGAAGATTGAAACCTGTTGCACTAAACGAGAATCAAACTTGAAATATACAGTTTAGCAATGAACCCCCTTGCAAGTGAGACACACACCTCTTTTGGTTATTGAGGGGGTTCATTTGACTATCTATATGCTTAAAATCAGAAGTCTACCTTATATACATATTGGTCCACCCCTTATTAGGTATATGTATGTGAATATATACATATTCGAGTACTGATTATTTATTTTTTTTGCAGTAAATTTTATATGTAGAGATATAGAATATACAGATTTTTTTTTAGAAGAAATAATTATTTGTCAAAAACTCAAACGATACTAAGGCTGATCGATATGAGAAAAACGTACTTTTTATTTGTGATGTAAGTTTGGTTTAATTTTTTTTTCTTCTCCTAATGTTTTGGGTTTTGTATATAATTATTGGTATATAGTCTATTTATGTGTATTATCAAACAATGTCAAGATTAACAATAAAGGAACGTTTTGGATCCCCATGACTTATACTTTGAGAATTTAATTATCTTTTAATATCCTTAATTTCATAATTCATAGTATAAGATTATTTTCTTATTTGATTTATTTTTGGTATTCTTTAAAAGGCAAGTAGTTTCAACATACTACTTGTTGTCTAAAATTACTCATAAACGGTTAAGATCCCAACTTACATTTTTTGATGAGTTTTCTCAGTAAAAAGTTAGATTTCCTTATTTTAATCTATTCCGACAGAGTTAGGGAGTGTTGAGCCGGAGGGGAGTGTGAGGGTGGGGTGGAAAACGAGGGGGAATTGGAAGAGGGTAAAGGTCCGTGTGTGTATGGAGGCTTTAAAAACAATCACAGTTTTGGGAATTCGTGAAATGTTTCTTTGGATTTCTATATCTTTATTTCCATCTTTCAGATTCTTTTCTATTTTTAATCCGCACTTCATAATAAATATTTAATATTTAGATCTCTCTTACCTCGTTGTTATAATTATGTAATACAATAAAAACATAACAATGAGATGATCACAACGAAGTTATATAATTATAAAAACAAGTTTATATATAATTGTAATCTTTCTTTGATCGTATTATATGTCATTACAACGAGTAAAGGAGATCCTAAATATAAAAATTGAAAATATAGAAGTGCGGAAGCCAAATGAAAAAAAAATACGGAAACTAGAAATAAATTTATTAGAAAATCTATGAACTTATAAGAACGTTATTTTAAAGCTTTGAGAAGGTCCAAGTAATAACATATACATCTGCGAGCAAGGCGGACCCACGTGGTCTCCGGTGGTTCACGGAACCCCCTTGGCAAAAAATTACAATGTGTAAATAAAGTGAATTTTCTGTGTATCTGTACAAGTATATGTTTTGTGAACCTCTTTAATAACAAAGAGACGCTAATGGTGCAGTGGCAGGTCCCCACCGAGAATAGTTGTGCATCACGTCCCAGTGAAAGCGTTTTAGTTTTTTGTGTTTTAGTTATGTTTTAAAAAATCAGTTCTGTTTTTCATTATTTTAAGTGTTTTTTTTTTTACTTTAAAAACCAGCTAAAAGTGGGTTTTAAACCCAAAAAATTTCAAGGTCCCATTTCTAAAGGTTTATTTACATGTTTTTTATTTTTATTTTTCGAACCCTCTGAATGAAAATTTTGAGTTTGCCACTGTGACTACGTGAAGAAATTGACGCCTTTACTTCAGAAGATGAATTAACATAATAAATTCCGATCTTAACCCTTTATTAGTAATTTAAGACAACAATAAATATGTAAAAACTAATCACAATAGATAAATAACAAAAAGAAATAATAATATCATATGAAAAATATTTAAGACAATAGCTAATATGTAGAAACTAATCACAATAGATAAATAACAAAAATAAATAAAAATATCATTTTAAAATTACCTTATACCCTAACTTTGAAACTAGAAAATGTTGAAAGATAACTTCTCAAAGTACAAACCACAAAGATTCAAAGAACTATTAATATTATTATCAAAGTTTCAATGTAAATATAATTATCAATAATTTTAGGAAAAATTCACAAGTACCCCCTCAACCTATGTTCAAAATCCCAGAGACACACTTATGCTATACTAAGGTCCTATTGCCCGACTAAACTTATTTTATAAGTAATTTTGACCCCTTTTCAACCTACGTGACACTAGCTTGACAAAAAAAGTCAACCAACGTTGGGCTCACAAGATAGTTTCATGTAGGCCAAAAAAGGATAAAAAATTATTAATAAAATAAGTTCAGAGGGTAATAAGACCTTAGTATAGTATAATTGTTTATCTGAGATTTCGGGCATAGGTTGAGGGGCTACTTGTGCATTATCCCATAATTTTTATATATTGTGTTCTTACTGGAAAAAAAAAAGCACTTCTATTTATAGGAGGAAAAAGGTTGTTGTTAGAACTAATAAACTCTACAAGAATCATCTAGAACGTAGCAAAATACAACCCGAGGTTAGTATTCAGGCTAGAAACTAAATCCCACATATTTGGGGTTGGATTAAGGCCATTTGTGGGTCTTCTGATTGTGTCTTTTGAGCCTCATTTGGTCTTGATTCAGCTGTAGATTTTAGCTTAATTTTATTTATTAAATTTCAACTAGAATCCTTAGAATTCTTTAGTTATTTATGTGGCTAGCTTCGCTTAAGGATTAAATTGTTGGACACTACTTTGTATCTCTTTTGCGCTGAAATTCAGACCCCATTAACTTGTACAACCAAATAGTTTTAGTAGCTGGACAATTCGTATCCCTTAGACTTGGACGCAACATATCTAACAAGACACTTTTGAATCAACAATTGAACCTTATTGAGCTTGTAAACAGACTCCTTGCTTTCATATCTCGTCATGGCTCTTCTTGACTCTAACGTTTCATCCTTGTCCTTTAATGGAGTATACGTCCATGAATACTATCATATAACTCTTACTTTATAGGAAAATGTATGAGATTGGACTTCTATGTTATTGTAAATTAATATAAATTATGACAGATTTTCTTTGAAATGTTATGTTACTATATCAAAATAAATTTATTATTACTTAATTAGTATTAGATTTTTTTGAGGTAAAAAAACAAAAGTTCAATAGATAAATTTATAAGAATACAAGGTTGTGACATTATTTTTGGAAAACAAAAAAAATGTGTTGAAGGAGCATGTCCTTAATGATATCAAATTGAATTCATACTCCAAATTGTCCTTTCGATGTCATATACACAATCCCATGCAACTTCTAGAGTTTATGCTAAAGAGTAGAAGTTCCCTATCTACAAATTTATAGTTAGGCATGAATAAATAAATTCATGTATTTTGTACAATAAACAGTTCACTCTGAAATTCTTAGACATCATAATCATTTATTAACTATATAACTTAATTTAAAGTGCTTATTTCCTTATAGAAATGGAGTTGAAGATAGTCTTCCTTCTCATACGTAAATATCAATGTTTTTGTATATCGATGAAACTAGTGCAGGTGAGTACATGATAAATCGTACTAGAAAATTATTTATACTCAAGAAAATATTTGACAAGTGAACAACTTTGAAGAAGTGAATGCAACATAATTTACAATATTATTGGCATATTTTAATTGATTATATTATATTAGATTACTTAATCTTCTTAGATATCTTATAACATTTCATTGTAAAATATATATGAAATTATTTAGCAAGTGTTTGTTACTCCTTGTAGTCCATGACTCATACAAGACTACACTAAAAAAACATTTAATCAAGTCTCACTCTTCGTTTCTAAAACTAGAACAAGATAAAGTCGAAAAACTTACTTATTCTAAATAATACCTCAAAACCTGATTGTCATGTGTACTATCCACAAACTAAAATGCGAATTAGAAATCAATTACAAATACGGCCCTCACCTCCTTAGTTTACTAAATAGAACAAAGTATAAGAAATGGAAAAAAGATATTTATATCAAATTGGCGGAAGATCAAGGAATAAAGTAAATTAACACGTCGAAGAAATTACACATATCGACTTACCTTCCACGAAGAGCATGGAGAAAGGATATAACTGGGAATGGAAGAGGAAAAAAAATCTACAAGTTTACAAGCACCAGCCCTGGGGGTCAATATAAACACACCAATCTTCTAAGTTCAAACAAAGTCATTATTAAACTGTCTAATATTTTTTATATCCAATAACTTCAAGTTAGGGTTAGTGACATTGGGACCAAGTCAATTTTGTGTGTGCGGGTTTATGTTTGTATGTGTGTGTGTGCGTGTTTTATATTATGTAATAATGATGTAACATAAATTAAAAATATAACTCAAGTAAATCAAAATAACTTATGGAAATTTACTAGGTGAAGCCAAGCAGTGGTAAAAGTGCGTGCTTTAGTGGCTGGAGCTGGTTTCAGATGTGTGGACGATATGATCAAAGGGAGAACTCTAGAGAAGATCCGCAAAACATTAACATAGAGAGGGACTTCAAGCCTACGGCACGAAAGGAGGTTAAAATGGAGAATGCCTAAGCATTTGGTAAGCTGTTGTTTTTTCATATTATGGGGGGCCAAAATTAGGGTTTGGTGTATATTGATTACCCCATGGGGGGGAAGGGTATGAAGATGTGGCTTTTCACAGGACATCCTTACGTTATGGTTTACGGGTTATTCTTAATTTAATTAAAAATCGTCCGGGGGGGGGGAGTTCCGGTTTTGATGTATTTAGGGGGGATATTTGATTATATGTCACAGTTGTTGGTACAAATCAAATAGTAGGCTCTTCTGCACATGTGTTTACTACATAATCTAACTAATCAAAAGAATTAAATATAGAAAATGTTTTATATGCTTCAATTTACCTAATAAATTATCGTAACTAATTCATTTTCCTTCACATGATGCCTTTTTCTTTTTTTCTTCTTCAAGTACTTCTTTTATTCATATTTTTAAAGCAATTAACTAATACTTTTACACAAAACAATGATTATGTTATTAGGTATAAGGATAATCATTTTTTAGCCACTATTAGCTGACAACTTCTAGAGAAAATCACCTTTTAGACTAGTACAAACTATCACTTTTAAAATGTCACATATTTTATAAACTTCCTAGAATTAACTAATATATTTCCATTTTTTTGAAAGAAAAAGATATACGAACGTTGATCAATATATAAGATTTAAATGTTTGAATTAAGTGATTAATTATTCTAGAAAACGAAAACCTTAAAAAATGCAAAAACGTTAAGAGTGGGTGGAAAATAAAATCACCGATAATATATATAATATCTCTCCTCTCTCCTAATACAATCAATATACAATCTCTCTCTCAATCTCTCTCTCAAAATAATATCATCACCCTTACTATAAACAACTCCCAATACAAAGGGGTGCGACGGAATATACTTAGCCCGAGGCCCCACCGAAAACGGATGAACGCACCAAACCGTCTTGTTTAAATATAAACCAAAATTTTCTGAGAGACATTGTATATCAAATCAGCGCAAGAACAAACAAATAAGGAAATTATCATGTAGAAAAACAAGTAACAACAAATTGACTTACCTTCTATGAAGATCTTGGAGAGAAGATAGAACTAGAATGGAAGAGTAAAATCTATGAAGTTACAAAGCTACCAGCCCGGGTATAAATAAAGAAACAACAAATATTCTTGAATTCAACAAAGCAAGTTACTAATATGAATATTTCTATATTACAATAAATGCAAAGCTAGGGTTACTAACTCTGGGACCAAGTAAATTTTATGTGTGCGTATTTGTGTTTGTATGTGTGTTCGCGCGCTTTATCTTATGTAATAATGATATAACATAAGAAAAAAATAACTCAAGTATACCAAAATATAGAAATTTACTAGGTGAAGCCAAGAATTTAAAAGTGTTCTTGATATCACTTTTCACACTATGGCAGATATGATCAAAGAAAAGACTCTAGAAGAGATCCGCCAAACACTAAACTTTGAGAAAATTTTCAAGCCTAAGGAAAAAAAGGAGGTTAGAAAGGAGAATGCCTAAGCATTTAAGTGAAGCTGGTGCTTTTCATATTATGGGCCAAAATTATTTGTTTATATACGACTACAAAGAATATGAAAATGCTAGCTTCCCTCAAATCCTTAGGTATCTCCCTTTCTAAACTCTTCCCCTTCCGCATGGTTAAAAGTTATTCTAATATTAAAGATCTCTCGGATTCCCTTTGGCTTCTTTTATTTTGATCTATATCCACTTTTGACAAGTGATCAGTAAAGGATCTTTTATCGCTCATGTATTAGCAAACCTAATCAAATCAAAGAATTAAATATGACAAATGGTTTTATAATGCTTGGACTTTAACCTAATAAATAACCGTAAGTTATCATTCTTCAAGGTATTTGTTTTTTCCTTCCATTAACACTACTTTATATATAATTAACCATTATAAATCTTTAAAATTGTTATCTATTAGGTTATTATATCATTTTTTTTTGCGTTAATTAGCTTGAAACTCCCCTAGAGAAAATAACATTTTAAAGTACAAACTATCACTTGATAAATATAAATCAATTTTTTTGCGAGACATTGTATATCAAATTAGCCCAATACCAAGTAAACAATGAAATTAACTCGTAGAAGAACAAGTAACTAAAACGACTTACCTTCTACGAAGAGATTGGAGAGAAGATAGACCTAGAATTGAATAGGAAAATCTACAAAGTTACAAAACTATCAGCACGGGTATGCACAAAGAAACAACAAGTCTTCCTCAGTTCCACAACGCAACTTATTAGGAATGTATATTTTTATTTTACAATATATGTAAAGTTAGGGTTAGTAACTTTGGGACCATGTCAATTTTGTGTGTGTGGGTTTGTGTTTGTATGTGTGTGTACGCTCTTTATATTATGTAATAACGATGTAACATAAGATAAAAATATCACTCAAGTACATCAAAATAACTTATGGAATTTACTAGGTAAAGCCAAACATTTAAGAGTCTGCTTGATCTCACTTGTCAAACTGTGGCAGATATGATCAAAGAGAAGACTCTAGAGGAGATCCACCAAACATTAAAAATCGATAATGACCTCAAGCCTAAGGAAGAAAAGGAGGTTAGAAAGGAGAATGTCTAGGCATTTGAGTGAAGCTGATGTTTTTCATATGATGAGCCAAAATTATTTGTTTATATACGATTACTCAGAACATGAAAGTATTAGCTTCACTCAAATCCTCAGGTATTCTCCCTTTCTAAACTCTTCCCTTCCGTAGGGGTTAAATTATTCTTAATGTGAAAGATTTTGCAGATTTCCTTTGGATTCTTTTCTTTGACCTTATATGTCATTGTTTGACAAGTTAGATCAAGTAGGCTCTATATGCTCATATAGTTAGCAACATAATTAAATCAAAGAATTAAATAAGAAAAAAATGTTTTGTACTGCTTGAACTTTCACCTAATAAATTACCGTAAGTTAATTCATTCCTTCACGTGATTTTTTTCTTCTATTACTTATTTATCATATAATTTAAAGCAATTACAAAAAATATAAAATTGGTTATCTAATTAGTTATTATATCATTTTTTGCTTAATTAACTTGAAAACTTCTTAGAGAAAATAACCTTTTAAACTAGAAACTATCACTTTACAAAGAATCTTCCATATTTTATAAACTTGCTAGAATTTAACTAATATATTTTTTTTTTTAAAGACAAGATGATATCAATGTTGATCTATATGAAAATAATATAAATGTTGAAATTAGTTATGAATTATTCAGAGAAAACTAAACTTTTCGAAAAAATGCAAGCACACTAGGATGGCTGGAAAACAGAACATCAACAACATATATAGATAATTAACACAATACAAAGGGGCAGTAGGAACATACTTAGCAAGAGGAACGACAGAAAATGGATGGACGGACCTAAACACGTACTTGATAAATATAAATCAAATTTTTTTTAGAAGCATTGTATATCTATTAAGTGCAAGACCAAGGAAACAAGGAAATTAACGCGTAGAAAAACAAGTAACAACAAATCGACTTACGTTCTACGAAGAACTTGGATAGAAGATAGACCTAGAATGGAAGAGAAAAATCTACGAAGTTACAAAGCTACAAGCCTGGATATACACAAAGAAACAACAAATCTTCATCAGTTCAACAAAGCAACTTATTGTAAATGTATATTTTTATATTACAGTAAATGCAAAGTTAGGATTAGTAAATTTGGGACCAAGTCAATTTTTTATATAAATAAAAGAATTTTATTTTATTGTATTTTATTGTTCAAGAGAAATATTTCTCTTCTCACTTGTTAACCCCTTAAAGGTACAATTAAAGTGGATTCATGAACTCATTAATTTCCATTTGAAAATTCGTACTCAAATTCAATGCAAATCAGTATTATAAAATGGGCATGCCATGCACAATCAGGGAAGAAACTATTCATAGTAAAATTTCATTTCCAAATTTGTCTTTCTACCATTCACATCATCAAAATATCAATCATTATTAAATATATATAATATATATTATATATATATATATCTATAAATATATATATATATATTCAATAATAGATATAATAAAATATTGGTGATTTAATGTCAAGTAATCTAAAGTAAATAAATTTTACCTGTTTACATAAATGAATGCAACAAAAATGTACTGAAACAAAAATTGAAAAAAAAAAGAAGATGAATCTTGGTGCTTAAACAAAAATTTAAAAAAATGATAATTATTATTCTTTAATACAACACAAGTATTGTTCGTTAATTCACCTTTTAGATAAGAAAAAAGTGAGAACAAATTATTCAACAAAAGCAATAATAATAATTGAGATTCAGAAAAAAAAATTATAAAAGAAATGGACCTTTAATGGAAGAAAGTTCCTGATTCTGGACAGTGCAACAATAATATAATTTCCTTTAGAGGCTCAGATCGAAATCTTCAACGAAAAATCTTATTGAATAAAATTATTTTTATTTAGATCGCAATTCTCAACGAAAAACCTTACTGAATAAAATTATTTTTGTTCAGATCGGAACTATCAGACCTCACACTCGATGATTGTCTAGTGATGAAAATTGTCGATTTTGTAGTTTTCAATAGCTAAGAAAATAAACTATTGAGTGTTGTACAAGAAGATCAAAATGATAGTGTTGCGGCTGATTTTATAGCACTATGCTCCTAGGTTTTAGGGAAAGAAAATGGTTATGGCGGCTGTCTTTCTCTTCTTCTTCTTTTTTTGATGATTAATTTTTCCTTTGTTATTATAGGCTAAGGTTTTTTCCAATTTGTTTAGATTTTGCCCTTTTCACAATAGTCCCCTATGGTCCATTTTTAGGTGTCATGATTTTATTTTTTTAGTCAAACTAGTATACGTGTCCGCGCGATGCACGATTATTTTACTTAAAATTATATTTAAAATAACTCATTTAAAGAAGATAATGATAAAAAAATTAATATGCTTTTTTTGAAGTGGTTTTAGTACAAATAATATTTATGTTCTACGATCTTTAATGAAAAATTATTAATAATTTTCTTTTATGTATTTTTATGATGTTACTTTAACAATAAAGGAACGCTATGGATCCCCATGACTTATACTTTGAGAATTTAATTATCTTTCAATATTCATGGTATAAGATTATTTTCTTATTTGATTTATTTTTGATGTTCTTTAAAAGGCAAGTAGTTTCAACATACTACTTGTTGTCTAAAATTACTCATAAATGGCTAAGATCCCAACTTATCATTTTGATTAGTTCTCTCAAGTAAAAGAGTTAGATTTCTTATTGAATTTTGTCAAGGCTTTAAACATCACATTCTTGGGAATTGGTGAAATGCTTCTTTGAATTTCTATATCTTTATTTCCAGCTTTCAAATTTTTTTTTTATTTTTCATCCGCATTTCATTATAATATTCTATATTTAGGATCTCTCTTACCTCGTTGTTATAATTATGTAATACTATCAAAATATAATAATGATATGATCACAATGAGGTTATATAATTATAAAAACAAGGTTATATACATAATTGTAATCTTTCTTTGATTGTATTATATGTCATTACAACGAGTAAAGGAGATCCTAAATATAAAAATTGAAAATATAGAAGTGCGGAAGCAAAATGGAAAAAAAATACGGAAACTAGAAATAAATATATGAGAAAATCTATGAATATATAGGAACGTTATTTTAAAGCTTTGACAATGTCAAAGTAATAACATATACATCTGTTAGCAAGGCAGACCCACGTGGTCTCCGGGGGTTCACCAAACCCCCTTAGCAAAAAATTACAATGTGGATATAAAGTAAATTTTCTGTGTATATGTATACATATATGTTTTTTGAACCTCTTTAATAACAAAGAGAAGCTAATGGTGAAGTGGCAGGCCCCCACCGAAAATAGTTGTGCATCACGTCCAAGTTAAAGCGTTTTATTTTTTTATTTTTTAGTTATTTTTAAAAAAATCAATTCTGTTTTTTATTTTTTTTAGTGTTTTTCACTTTAAAACCTGGTAAATGTGGGTTTTAAACCCAAAATATTTCAAGGTCCGATTTCTAATGTTTTATTCACATGTTTTTTACTTCTATTTTTCGAACCCCCTGAACGAAAATTCTGAGTCTACCAATGTGACTACGTGGAGAAATCGAAGCCTTTATTTGAGAAGACGAATTAAAATAATAAATTCATATCTTAACCCTTTATTAGCAATTTAAGACAACAATTAATATGTAGAAACTAATTACAATAGATAAATAACAAAAGAAATAATAATATCATATGAAAATTATTTAAGACAATAGTTAATATGTAGAAACTAATCACAATAGATAATTAACAAAAATAAATAAAAATATCATTTGAAAATTACCTTATACCCTAACTATGAAACTAGAAAATTTTGAAAGATAACTTCTCAAAGTACAAACCACAAAGATTCAAAGAACTCTTAATATTATTATCAAAGTTCCAATGTAAATATAATTATCAATAATTTTAGGGAAAATGCACAAGTACCCTGTCAACCTATGTTCGAAATCCCAGAGACACACTTATACTATATTAAGGTCTTATTACCCGCCTAAACTTTTTTTATAAATAATTTTCTACCCCTTTTTGGCCTACGTGCCACCAGCTTTTAAAAAAAGTCACCCAACATTGGGGTCCACAGATAGTGTCATTTAGCCAAAAAAGGTATAAATTATAAATAAAATAAGTCAGGGGGGTAATAAGACGTAGATATTATAAGTATGTCCTCTGAGATTTCGGACATATGTTGAGGGGCTACTTGTGCATTATCTCATAATTTTAATATATTGTGTTCTTAATGAACAAAAAAGCACTTCTATTTATAGGAGGAAAAAGGTTGTTGTTCCACTAATAACCCTAAAGATCTCTAGAACGTCGGACAATACAACCCGAGTTAATATCAAGCTAACACTAATCCCAAATATGTCTGTTGTCTAAGGCCTTTTGTGGCTCTTCTGATTGCATCTTTTAAGCCTCATTTGGACTTGATTTATCTGTTAATTTTAGCTTCACTTTTTTTTAATTAAAATAGAAGCCTTAGATTTCATTAGTTATTTATGTGGCTAGCTTCACTTAAGGATTAAATTGTTGGACACTACTTTGTATCTCTTCTACGCTGAACTTCAAACCCCAATATTGCTCCTTGTACATTAACTTGTACAACCAATTAGTTATAGTAGTTGGACAATTCATATCCCTTAGACTTGGATTCTACATATCCAACAAGACACTTTTGAATCAACAATTGAAGCTCATTGGGCTTGTAAACAGACTCCTTGCTTTCATATCTCGTCATGGGCCTTCTTGACTCTTTTAATGTTTCATCGTTGTCCTTTAATGGAGTATACGTCCTTGAATGCTATCATATAACTCTTACTTTATAAGAAAATGTATGAGAATGGACTTCTATGTTATTGTAAATTAATATAAATTATGATAGATTTTCTTTACAATGTAATGTTACTATATCAAATTAAATTTATTATAACTTAATTAGTATTAGCTTTTTTTGAGGTTAAAAAACAAAAGTTCAATAGATAAATTTATAAGAATACAAGGTTGTAACATTATTTTTGGAAAACAAAAAATATGTGTTGAACGAGCATAACCTAAATGATATCAAATTGAATTCATACTCCAAATGGTCCTTTCGATGTCATATACACAATCCCACGCAACTTCTAGAGTTTATGCTAAGGAGTAGCACTTCCCTATCTACAAATTTATATTTAGGTATGACTAAATAAATTCATCTATTTTTTACAATAAAGAGTTTACTTCTAAATTCTTAGACATCATAATCATTTATTAACTATATAACTTAATTTAAAGTTCTTATTTCCGTATCGAAGTAGAGTGAAGACAGTCTTCCTTCTCATACTTAAATATCAAACTTTTTGTACATCGATGAAACTAGTGTAGGTGAGTGCATGATAAATCATACTAGAAAATTATTTATACTCAAGAAAATATTTGACAAGTGAACAACTTTGAAGAAGTGAATGCAACATAATTTACAATATTATTGGTATATTTTAATCGATTATATTATATTAGATTACTTAATTATCTTAGATCTCTTATAACATTTCATTGTAAAATATATATGAAATTATTTTGCAAGTGTTTGTTCCTACTTGTAGTCCATGACTCATACAAGACTACACTATACAAAAATTTAAACAAGAAACTATTACGTAGTTCAATCATGAAACAATCACGGTCAAGATGGATTAGGAAAATATGGAAGGCACATGTTATGTATTTTCCAATATTAATACATTATTATTGGTAATGCCTAATCTATCACAATCCAAAAATGAACATGATGACACTTGCCTATTTCCACCAAGACTAGTCAACCTCAACCCAACGAAAATGAAAGAAATATGAAAAATATAAAACTAGAACAAGATAAAGTCGAAAAACTTACTCATTCTAAATAATACCCCAAAACCTGATTGTCATGTGTACAAGCAACTAAATACATAAAATGTGAGTTGTAGAAATAAGTACAAGCCTCAATCTTTGTTTCTAAAATAGAACAAAGTATAAAGAAATGGAAAAAAGAGGGCCAAAGAAGTGACAAGAAGTTATCTCTTCAATTCCTCAACAAACCTCAAACAGAATAATTAGAAAGAAATCATGTGATTCCGAGCTAAAAACCTACACAAGTGTCAATGCAAGGGTGAGTACCAACAACATGTGTAACGACCCGAACCGTCGTTATTTAAATAAAAAATTTGGGAGATTATTGGGGCGCCAGAGTGGGATATGTGAGACAAAATATAAACAACACAAAATCTTATTTTCTCCTTCTTCCTAAAATACATTTAGGCGTAAACCACCCTAGAAATCCCCCAAAAGCTTCTCTAATACCTTGAAGGAAGGAGAAGGATAATCTAGCGTAAGGAGCGCGGGTGATGGAAGATATCCGATCAAGATCTTGTCCACTATGGTGAGGTAGAAAAGTAGAGGGGATCGAAAGGTCAAAACTGGGGGCTTTGCACTTCTTGTGCGGCCAGGTAGGCTAGGTTTTATTAGTTGATTAAAAATAAATATGTGCTTACTGTGTAATATAATGTAAATCAATGGTGGGATTTATATTTGTTCTTTGTACACCGAACAAAAGATAATAAAATCATAGGAAGAAGCCTTAGATGATGAACTAGGGCTAAGAATGGTCGAGTTATTGTTAAAAGTGATATACGTCGATAAATACTCCAATGTGATGGTTGGTATTTCATGTTGTTTGATGCATGTTCGTTCTTGGTTTGTTATAATGTATGTATGTATGCAAATGTTGTGCTGTAATTGTGATTGTGGCTTATTGAATGGATTGAGGCTTATTAAATGAGGTATGACATAAATCATGACTTGGTTTTATGATTTTTAGAACATATATACTTGTAATTGTGATTGTGGCTTATTGAATGGATTGAGGGTTGTGTTTCCGCATACTAACTTGGATCGATTGCCACGTTTATCCATAAGTATGGTATCGATTTCCATGTTTTATCATAATCATTGGATTGGGTACCATGTTCCGATTACTAACAATTTGGATTTGGGTTCCGTGAGAGAACCAATGACTTTATGTAATTGTGCATCTTGAGAATTGTGAAGTTGTGTGCTGTTCATAAGTGATAAATGATGTTGTGTTATTCCTTAAGGGTTAACTATTATGAAAACCTATATATTTTCTTTTACTTTGTTGATTTAACTCGCTATACGTCTCTTATTAAATGAACTGGGAAGGGATTCACGATAAATAGTTAGAAGGCTTGATATAATGCACCATATGGCAAAGGCTAGGTAATATGAAGAGAAAGTAGGGGTCTATCGTGAGTGGTTAATCGGAATGCTAGTAATTAAAATGGTGGACTCTTTTATGCATTAGAATGGTTAGGCTATGATCAAGAACCTAGTAAGTAGGTTAACTGAGACGGTGATTAGTAATAAAAGTACTACTATAATTCAGAGGTATTCGAGAGAGAGTAAAGGTGGAGGATCAAGTTTTATTACATGATCTTGCTAGTTGAATTCTTATATTATGTGGTGGTCGTCAGGTTGACGTGAATGATCTACCACCCTATACATGTGGGTTGCACAATACCACTCTTTTAAGCCTTTTTAAAACCTTTTGGATGAGGGTCGGGTGATGTTTCATTACATGAAGACGAAGGTATACTCCAATAGTTTCTACCTTTCCTTCCGCATGGTGGGGGTTGAGCCTTTTTTTTTAATCATGTCTTGTTCAACTCTTAGTAGCTCTTGTACTTGCTTAAACTAGATATTAAGGGGTGTTTATTACTTTATAAGTGTTAACCAAAATTGTGTTAAAATTTATTATTTATAAAAATCATGTTAGTATATTTATTTCCATTTTATTTAATCTTATGCATGTTCTAACTATTGGAATAAGAGGACTCTCCTACTTAGGTGGACCCGCATGGCCCGATGGTTTGGTTGTGACAACATGGTACCCAACAAGCAAGCGAAAGGTGTACTTATTTCTTAATTCCGCATTTCATGTATTTGGGGATTTTAATAGAATAAGTAAGTATTCTACTTTATTTCGTTCTTGTTTTATAGTTTTTCCACATTTCTTTGGTTTTCGTTAGGTTAAGACTGACTTGTCTTGGTAGAAATATACAAGTATCACCACGTTAATTTTGGATCATGACAATTTATTTTAATTTTAAATGCCATGATTTTTAGTATGGGTCATGGGTGGGTAAATTATGAAAACCGGGTGGGTAAAATTTTCAGATAAAAAATAATTAAAATCTGATAAATTATTAAGATGGTGACACATGGCAAACGATTAGTTTTAAGGATATACATGATCAAAAAGATTGACGGTAAAAGTATATACAACCTTAAAGTATAATGAAGGATATTAACATACCTTTATGATAGTTCGAAATAATATTTGTCCATTTTCCCTAAGGAAATAAATGATATTCTTAATGATAAATAATGAAATTAATAAGGCGTATTTAATTTTTGAACAGATTTTCTAGAAAACATACAAGGTAAAAAAAAGTCAAAAAATGAGTAAAAAGATGCAAACTAAGAGGAGGGTTTTGCCCGAACTATCCAAGGTCATCTGGGAACCAAGCATGGAACAGGGCGTGTGATGAAGGTTGGATAGACCATGATAGAAAATGGCATGATTGTGGTATAAATTGGAGAGATCAGAACAGTGACAAAGATATATATATATATATATATATGTACCTCCCTATGAGCGTGAAAAGATAAAAAGCAAAGGATTGATCCTGAAAATTTTCGCACCCAAGATATGCTTGCATCCATTCTCAACAAAGTAGAAGGATCAGAAAAAGTGCTAAAGGAAATGAAAGAGGACGTCTCATCTCAAAAACAAAATAGTTACTTCATATTCGGTAACGATTAAGCAACTGAAAACACAAATGGGCAAAATTTCAACTCATTTAAATCCAAGGCCAAAAGGAGGTCTACCGAGTAATACAATGCTCAACCCAAAGAATGAAGTTTGAAAGCATGTATTAGGCATCCCATGATGTTAAATAAGGCGTTTCTTATGAAGCAACCCAAGTTTTAAAATTTTATTTGTTTGAATAACGTGTGTTTGATGTGTAGGTTGAAAATTTCAAGTTTTGGGAAAAAAGAGGCACTTATGCGAGCTTAAGTACCAGTCTACAACTTGTCGAACAGGTCGCTGAGCCCCATTCAGATCGCCATTTTTACCTACCAAAGGGCTAGATATCTACAAAATTTTGTGGGCGAAAGCACAATTTGACGCATCACCAAATGTTCTGAGACATAAGTTGGTGTAGCCAACTGACCCACAAATTGAATGGTTAAAAGGGAACCTTAATCGTTTTTTAATGCAAAATTTTCTTGAATTTCATATTTTCCAATCTTTTCATTTTCGCAACCCATTTTTAAATCTTTTTTCTTGTTAATTTTGTGTGGGGATCAATTAATCTGGGAATCTTTGAGTCTATCATTCATATTTGCTTGCATAGCACTACTTCTTGTTTTAAGGTTCGAAATTTGAACACACTTTTACTTTTGTAATTGTGAAATGCATGCTTGGATCCTTGCTGAATTATCCACGTAATATTGATTTTTTGAATGATTTTTTCCAATGTATGCCCTTGTCGTACCTTGTTTATGCGGTTTTTAGCCTATAATTGTTGAATATTATGTGTTAACTATTTTTCAGTTGTAGGTATGTATTAATTTTATTATTAGGTTTGGTGTGGCTGAAGCCTGAGTAACCCCAATTGCACCAATCGGTTGATTTTGCCCAATGATAGAGTGGGTGACGTCATTCTTAAGGGCAGAAGACGTCGATTGGTCAATTCTGTACAAATCGGGGAAAGTCTAAGTACCCATAAGTAATTATTGGTATGGATCTTGGCTAAATTGCATAGAATATGAGTCTAATTTTATCATCATTGGCTCCGGGTTGGAAATTGGAGGTCAGAGTCAAAATATGGCAGAAGGACCTTTCGGCGAGCTTAGTTGAGCTCGCCGAATGACTTGTTCGTTTGCCCAATGACACTTGGATCACCTTTTTATTCTTCAAAATTGATAAAATATTTTTGTAACATTAGGGGATACACCTGAACTCGCTCAGCGACTTGCCAAATGTCTGTTGAGTCGCCCTTTATCATACCTCAAATTTTAGAAATATATTGAAAAATTTCGGCGAGCTAACTTGTCGTTTTGTTGAATTGTGCTGCGAATCGCCGAAAGGCTGACACCCAAAGAGAAACAAACTTTAACTGATTCTAGGAAATTTTAGTCTAGAACAATCTGCTCGCGGAACTACTTAATAAGTTTCCCCGTACATTTTTAAGCTTTGATAATTTTTCAAACTATTTATAGCATAGTGATTTATTCGATGTTACTTTGCACGTACGTCTAGACCTAAGGTACGAACCAACCACCCCGCAAGAGAGCACTGGGAATAGTGATCAACGAGGGTGTTATCCCCTCTCAAACCACACAAGCAAAGATTCCTCCAAGTCCGGCTGTGGAAAGATCATATAGTACGGGCATCGATGCCACCCATCTCACTACATCAGAGTTAGATAGTGAGGGAAACTCGTGGGTTAGATCGCTAGTCTTTGTATTTGAGCCGGAGGACGACAAAACATTATAGAGGAGGAGAGTAGAGTTGCAATCCAATTCACTCCATGACCCGGCCAAGATCATGGTACCTCCTAAACCTCCTCCACCTCCAAAACATACGGCCGAACAGTTACCTCCAGTGCCACAAGTTCAGGCACCTCCTCCCCAGAAAATACTGAAGGTTGCGTGATTGAAAACCATTCTTGAGTAGAAGAAATTTTATATAAATGGAGTAGTAGAGATATATCCAGATGTAGGGAATACTATCATGTTTCGGAAATTTAATATCTTCACCAAGACGTGAGGCTCCTACTTTTAATCTTGGGTCTAAGAGTTCTATACCAAGTATGGGATGTTAGTGCCAAACAGAAAGAAAAAGGCTAGCTCTTTACACCTGTGGATCTTGTAGGGTGTGGGGCAGAAGAGTGAAATGCAACAGCACTGACATTAATGAGGTACTAGGGTGTATGATGAACATAGTCCACTTCTTGGTGGATTAGATACTAAGAAGACCCTGGATGATCTGAAGTGTTGGTTCGCTCCTCCGGTCTCATATGTCACACCGCCTTATATTGAGGCATGAGTTTCGATGAAGAAGAAGGATTTAAATGTGGATGTCACGTTATAGTTCGCTTTTACCCTCAACACTTTGATGCCCTCACAAAATGAGTCTATACTTAGGCATCTAAACGCTGCATTGTTGGGCTGCATCATTGATCGGGATTGACTAAATCTTGACCTGACTATTGAGTAGGAGATAGCCATGAGATCCAAATAGAGTCAGACTTCCTTTTCATTCCCGGTGTTGATTACGAAGTTGTGTCGGCGTGCTTGAGTGCCACTGATAGAGAATACAAATATGGTTACTCCCACTTCCTCTACTAACATCTGAAAGATCAAGGCTGAGTACACTAGGGATGAGGCCAAGATGAGGAGAGCTACACTAGTGGATACCTCCACGTTAGTTGATGTGGAGATGTTACACACTGACACAGCCCCTTCCTACTCAGGTTGATGAGCCATCAGGTACCCCTAGCCTTTCCACTTCTGTTCCTTCTAGTACTGTTATAGTTGCTTCTTCTTCCATTGTTGTTGTTGTTGCTTCTTCTTCCTGGCCCTCGTTTACCCAGTCTATGTTGTTTAGATGGGTCATTTGGCTCAGTTTGCTGATGTACATGTCTCCTAGGTAGAGGCTATTATACAAAGAATGATTAAGAGAGCCACTGTTGTTGTCTTATCTCCTATTCAAGCTGAGTTGAGAGAGCACTGAGAGTTGATTTATGTACATGGCTTGGATTTGGATGCCCTCACAGTGCGAGTGGAGGCATGCGAGTAAGGTAGGAGCTTGTCTAAGGATATGACAGCCTTGAAGGTCGATATTAATGGTTTGAGGCGTGATGTAGATGAGGTGAAATATGCAGATATTTCTATGTTATTAGAGATGTTGGACCTTCCCAATGTCCATAGTACAAAGTTGCCATCCCTTTTTGAGATCTATCCGGCCACTACAATCAGAGATGTTGTTGTGGCTGATAAGGATGTCGATTCAGATTCTCCCAGGACCGATGAAGAGGGGCTTGGAGCATAAAATATTGTAGTATATGATGACCTAGAGGACCTCAAAGGTGCGATGGTGTAGACAGTTATGGAGGCATATCTTAGGGATACATCGATGTTGGGATCCAGTGCAGGAAACGATGGATCTGAGTCGAGCATTAATGCCCCGATTGAGGGAGTCACGAATGTGTAGAGTTCACCTTAGGCTTAGACTTACAGGGGGATATTGACTTGTTTTACCTATATTTTAAGTCTTTTTATTTCATTTACATTTGAGGACAATTTCTAGTTTTATTTGACGGAATGATGTATATTTATATCTATTTTTTTGGGCTATTTTATGGATAATTTTCTTGTCGTGAATGGTTATTGGGAATACTTGATTTCGTTAGTAAAAAATGGTTTTTGATCCATTTTTTTTTTAAAATAATGTGCATGGTTTATTTTTACCCCAATAAAAATTTTTGTCACCTCATTGAATTTTTTGTGCATAGAATAATCTCTTGCAAATTTGAAGTGTCAATTGCTATTAATAACGATGACTGAAATAGTGCTCTTGATTGAACAATATGTTTGTGGGATTACCATGAGGCAAATTTGATTCGCATATGTCATATATGGACTCTTAGCATATCATTGTTATTTACGGGTTGTCGAAATGAATCTTGTGATGATCATTGCACTCACAAGCTAAAATTGCAGAGTCTTTGTTTGATGATTGTGTTGAATGTCGTGTATGGTGAGATTGCCTTAAAATATGCTTGGTAATAGCTCGAACTTACCCATTCATCCAGTTGACAGTAGCGGAATGAGAGAGATTATCTTAGGCAAAACTGTGGAGAGTTAGCCAAAATTATTATTATTCCTCTCTATAACCACTTTGTGAGGGTGTAAACCTTTTTTGGCACCGTTTGATCCTACCATCCTTGGATGAAACTTGATCACATTTGAACTCTTTCATTTTAACCAAAAACCTTCATGAAACATTGATCCTTTTGAGAAATTCATTCTTGAAGAGTCGTGTTGAAAAATATGGAACCTCTCTATCTAAAAGGAAGAAGAAAAGTGAAAAAAATAAAAAGATTGAGAAAGAAAAGAATTGTTGAAATAAAGATTTTACAATGGATAAAAGAAATGGGGTGTCCAATGAGTCAGCTTAAAAGATCATAGGGCGAATTGTGAAAATCAAAAAGAGTGAAAGAAAAGGAGAAAAATCGAAATGCATGTCATGCTTCATGAAGATAGAAGTCACTAAAACAAAATTACAAGACCTTAGCCCTCAGCCTCGTTAGAAGCCTTGAAAGACCTTTGTGATCTTGATTGAGCTTAATTTCATGTTAATTGGAAATACATACAAGCCTATGAGTAGAATATATGCATGTATTTATCTTTGAGAGTGTGAGAGTTGTTTTTGATTCGTTAATGCTAAAATTTTGATGAGTCTTGTATGAGCATGGAATCATTCTTGGTGTGAGGGCATTTGGATATTTTTGTTGAGCTTGAACTTGCATTTTTACAGTTTGAAACGTGTAGTGAACAATTGAACATTGCATGGATAGTTCGAATCTCGTGTACATTCATGTTGAGTCTTGACTAGCACTATGTGCAGACATCTTTGTTGAACTGATTGATCTTGTGTTTTACTTGAGGAAACAAGAAAAAGTTTAAGTTGGGTTATTGATGAGTCAGGAATTTCAACTCATTTAGGGCTTAATATAGAGAGTTTTAGCATCCTCAATGCCTACTTTATGCTCTAAACTGATGTTTAAATGATAATTTGCAGCAATGAAGACTAAAAAGCAAGGCAAGGACATTACCAGAATATGGGGTGAAAAAGTTGAAGACAAAAAAGGTTGATGATCGCCAAGACCACTCGGTTAGTTGTTGACTGGCTCTTCAGCTCGCCAAACGTTACAACACCAGCCCTAGGAAAAATCCAACCCAACTATGGAAAATGGAATTTTGATGAGGCGCCAATTGGATCGGCAATGGAGATCCTGATCACCTAAAGTCACAGAAGAGAAATGGTGAGAGTCAATTCAAGAAGGCGATGGAAGGGTAACTTTGACGCATTGCCGAGTTGGTCGGCAATACTCCACTTATTTCGCCGAATTAATCCGAAGCCAAAAATTTGGGAACGTATAAATGAAATTCTGAAAAGAGGAAAAGAAGTTCCCACACATTCTAACTCTGAGTTTTTTTTATCTTAAAGAACTCCAAATATTGTTTTTAGTATTTTTAAGTAGGAATTTAGGGTTTTTTTTTTATTTGGAACTAATCTTGAGAATTGTGAAGACCTACAATCTGTTACCCGAACTGATGAGAACATAGTTGGTAACAATTTCTTGTTATTATGATGTTTTGTTAAAAAACCATTTTTGGGGGTGTGATTATGTGATTAATTGTTTAATTTATCTTATGTGTGATAGTATTTACTATTTCTATTGTTGATTTGAAGTGGGTTCAGTTGGTAATTGAGTTTTCATTGATGAATTGTAGTTGCAAATATAGTTGTACCTTTGTATTCTAGACTTGCTTGAGAAGATGTTTTAGAATTAAGGTTATAAATTGATCATTGTAGTGATTGATTTAATGTAGATTTAGCTTGAGCAAGTGGGTCTGAATTTGATCCTACCAATCTAGCGAGAGAGAGTAGATTAATTGAGGTTTTGGGTTGTTAATATTTGTTGTGCTTGTCGAGGTTTGAGAGAACTTGATTCGTAATAGTTGATTGAAAAATATCTATTACACCTAAGCCAAGTCTATCCACTAAGATTCAATTGATTTTAGTAAATAATAATCACTCGTACATCAAAATTGGCATTTAATCGATCACATCCCCAAGGTTCCATCTCTACTTGATTACTCTCGTATTTTCATAGTTAATATTTGCTCACTCTAACCCCCCCCCCCAATTGACACTACTTGTCAAACCCTGACGTTTACTTTAATTATTTCAAAAATGTCGAATCCTATAATATATTAGGACACTTCATAATTGAATTCGCCTTTATATCACTCATTGTAGGATTGACCCCAACTCTTTGTTGGGTTTAAACTTTGTTATGACCGCACACACTTAAAATTGGATGAAGTGTAGTGGAGCATTACCATAGTTCTGGTGATTTTCTCACCATGAGAGGTGGGGTGAGCTTTCTACCTTGCGAGTGGATGTAGACCAACTGAGGTCTACTAATAGATTGATGTTATGGGGCAATATTTCCCTACTAGATGTTCCAGTATCCAAATCACCGATGATGCCCAGGAGTGAGCCATATCTAAGTGTGCAGCAGAGCGGGATAGATGGAAGAAATGATACTGATGAAGAAAAGATGGTTGACGATGTGTTGTCCAACGAGACGAATGAGGACGAGATAAGGAAAGATGAGGATGAGAATGGTATTGTGCAAACACTCACAGAGTTATAGTATATTGAGGATATGATTGTTCAAGCTACCCTGGTGAGATCCCTCTAGGAGACCTCCGCAATCGGCACTAGTGGAGTCTCTTCAGACTCTACCATTCCTCCCAGTGATGTGCAGCCATTGATGCCACAAGTGATAATATTTTTGGGAATTGATGCCTCGGATGATGTTACTCCTCCATAGATTCCTCCAGTTGATAGCACTCACATGCTTGGCATGTCAAGGGGACATTTTTACTCGTCCTCGCGTACTTATTATTTTTAAATTTTAGACGCTACATTTTTATATTTTGTGGAGTGAGGGTCTTTGTGCCAATATTCCTTATCTACTTTGTATTTGGTCATTTTAAGTTTTAAATGATTGTGTTTACTCTTATTTTTGTTTTATATTTGGTTGTTTGTTTTTTTCCTTTCCTTATTCCCCTTCCTTCCTTTTTTTCCCTGTTTCCGGTTTTTCCTTTCCCCCCTTTCCCTTTTTTTTCTCCCCATTTCCTTGTTTTCCCCTTGTTGGTGTAGCTCTTGTTGGCTATTTTGTTTAATCTCAAATATGTAACTACTCTATGAGTTTTTAAAATCATGATATGATTGAGTTTCATTAATGAAAATTCAAGGATCGACTGTATTCAATATTGATGTCTCGAATAGTACTCATGATGAGAATGATTTATAGTGTTGGTATTTCAATAAAGAAATCAGTGTGGTTGCACTTTTTAGCGATCTCTTTGAATCATTTGTCCACTACCTGTGCATTGATGTGAGCCTTGCAATAAACATCACGCACACGCTTTTGATTTTTTCTGGATGTGCTAAATTAGTGTATTTCAAAGTTTCATGTATGGTGAGGTCTGACTTGAAAGCATGTGAGTGGTCCTAGAATTTTTCTTGTTAGTATAATCGTCTAAACCTTGGTAAATATAAGGTGTCATCTTGGGCAACAATTCTATGTGGAGCTCAAATTCTCTTATTTTTGTGACTACCTTGTGATGGTGTGCATCCATTTTGACACCATTTGAGCTTAAACCATTTGTTGACAAAACCAAATTAAAACCTCTTGAGAATAGTTGCCCCTACTTTCTCACCCAAAATATGTTTTGAAGCATTGGTTTGTTTATATATCTAACTGAGGCCAAAATACTAAGTTAGGGGTATGGAAAAGAAGGAGGAGTGCAATCCAAGTGAAGGACAAACAAAGATGAAACGAGTCTCAAATTTGAAGTTTGTTACAAAAAGAAGAACCCTTCCTTATTTCAAAAAAATAAATAATCATTGTGATGAAAAACTCTGAAAAGTTGAAATGGAAAAGATAGGTTGATTAAATAAAGGGGATCCCTAATAAAGTAAGTGAAAAGACAAAGTTTGAGTTCTCAAATGAAAACAACTTAGAGAGGTAAAGATGATTGCAAAAATTCTTTGAAAATATGAAGTCACTAAGCCAAATTTATCATATCTTAACCCTCAGCCAAATTAAAATCCTATAAGATCCCTGAGATCTTGGGGTTTTGGTTTGTTGGTTGATGATTGGAAAAATATGGCACGGCCGAATGGGATGAAGCCTGCCCTGTATTTTCTCTTTTCCGTTTCGGAGAGTGAGATTTACATTGATATCTTATTTCTATGTTTATTTGTATTGTGAGAGCATGGAATCATTCTTGATGTGAGGGAACTTGAAAGTATTTGTTGAAATATGGTCTTGCATAAGAAAGATCATTAGTGTAACTTGATTTGTTTGAAACGCATCTAGTCCCATCATTTTTAACTTTTTTATTTGACTAATTTGTAAGCATGTTGTTCGATCCTATCTTTTGAGGATGCGCCTTTATACCACTAGAATCAGGATCATACCACTTGCACAGAAAGATTACTATCTATTTTTTTGGCCAACCAACAAGGTACTCGAGTTCTATAGTCTCTTGAAGCACACCATAATAATCAATATTCCACTCACCTTTTACCCACACCCCACTATTATTAATTTTCTTGCCTTTGGACCACTCTTCTGTATGGATTTTTTACCCGTTGATGAAATACTTCGACATTATTCTAACTCTATAATCATGTTCTCACAAAAGAATATCATGTAAAATTGGACATTCCACGAGCATAACTCATTATGAACCTATATTGAGTAACGAACATTTATATTCTAAAAATACTAAATTGATACAGGAAATTTTCTTAATAGTATTAGGTAACACTTACATATTTTCTAAACCAGTCTGAAAACCTAGGATAAACAACATCATTCACATATGAACTAACAAAATAACAACTTTAATTAGTTAAAGGGATGACCAATAAAGTTTAGAAGTATGTAATGTATATATATCTACCTATGAAAAGGTTGGAGCACAGGAAAATTCAATATTACATGCATTGTAGCTGACTTTAGCACCATCTCAGTTAACTTTCGCTTTCGAGTATGTTTTGGACCTCCTTTTCCTGGATGATTAAATATTGAAAAGGGTGGTGCCAAAGGATCGTCAATTCCTCCATCATCATTTTGATTGGGTCTACTTCTCAAACACGGAACATAATTTTCAAAATAATATGAATAAAAATTAGAAATTTCCCTTGCCAGATATGCTTCACGCATCGATCCCTCAATTCTCCATCTATTTTTTATGGTCCGTTTACTTTTTCCGATAATCATGTAAAGTATGACCCTTAAGATGAAATTTTTTAAAATTCATACACAAAATAAAAATGATTAAAATTCCTCACCTCTCAAGTGGATACATCCATCTACCTTGTACTGGACCTCCAAGTCGTGTCTCTTGCACAAGATGAATTGGGAGATGTTCCATTACATTGAAAAAACTAGGAGGAATATTTTTGTCAGTTTGTTTAAAGCTATGCAAATGTTACTTTCCATGTAATTTAGATTCTCCACCCTCAATATACTAGAACAGAACTCTTTGGAAAAAAGGTATTTTTGTGATGGGTTTCCATATTCTATAATGCAAGGACCTGAATGCAATAGACATCAAAGATTCCATGAAAACGTGACAATTATGGATTTTCATAGACATCAATTTTCCTTCTTTCATAACAACACATCTAGATAAGTTTGAAGCACATCCATCAAGCATCTTCAAATTTCTTATCCATTCACAAATCTCTCTCTTTTCATTCAAAGTGAATGTGTAACTAGCCTTGGGCTTGAATCTTGTTGTTAAGGTATATCAAGGTACACTCATGCGCCTCAATATTCTTTTAAGAACGTCCACCTCGCCTTCACCTTACTCTTTTTGTCTTGTTTATTGATTAATCCTACAGGTGTTAAATATATTGTAAAAAAATTTCTTTTTAATATGCATGACATCCAAATTATGGTGAAGAAGTCTATGCTTCCAATAAGGTAACTCCCAAAATATGCTTTGTTTTGTCCAATTATGTGTAACACCAACCATGTATCTTAGATTGTGGAGAATTTGTTACCTTAGGTAAATCCCTAACCCTATGCCATATTTCTTCAGGCGATAAAGTTGAAGGTGGCTCTTCAAAATCAATTTGCTCTTCCCAAAATACACCTTAGTTCTCCAAAGTTTCAAGGATATATTGGTCCAAAAATTACTAGTAACAAGCGAACTCGGATGTCTAGTATCCGATATTTTGGATATGAATGCTTTGTTAATTTTCATGACACATGGTCAGCTAATGACCAGCAGTTGCCATCCGACACATTCCATAAGCAAGAAATAATATCATAGTCCCCCATATCAAAACAGACACTCATATGAAGTTTTGTTTAGGGATCCTCATATGTTTTCCCATACCTATTCCACATAATTTTAACCATCGATCAAAGGTTGTATTCTAAATATACGCCGATCACCATGTTTAGATTGTTTGGACCGGAATAAATGCACGTTAGGACCAAATATGGTACTTGTCATACACATCGCGCCTCCGGGGAAGTTAAGGGTGTACAATTATTACCTCCTTCGGGCCATCTCTTTATGACACATCTGCGGGCCTTGGGTATCGTCCGAGAGGAACTTTTCAGACAAACGACAGTGATGACAATCAAACATACGCCTAATCTCCCGTGATTCCATTCTTGTCGTCTCTGGTCCCAGCGAATCAGGAAACACTCTATCAGAATGCTTCCATGATTCTCTATCTGATGGATGACATAAAACACCAGGTGGTCTTTTATGTTCATAATTCCATCTCATATGAGGCGCGGAGCTCATTGATGCATACAATTTCTTATAACCTAGGTATAAGGGGTAAGTAATGCATTGCCTTCACGTGGGACCCTTTATTTTAGACATATTTGGGACTTCCTTTATACGACTTGAAATTACAATTTTTAATTACGAATTTTCTAAAGTTTTTGAATCAATCTTTATAAAATAGAACCACTTTCACAACAGTCAATCCTTTCTGATGAAAGTCCTAACATAAACCATGTTCTTTGTCGTGTAGAAAACTTTATGTAAGTCAACTTTATTAGTATTAAGCTCATTCATAATCCCAATGATAGAATCCATCCCCGCTTGAGAAATTGAATAATCAGATTCCATATTTAGAAATCTAACGGCAACAAACAACTTAGAATGCATTGAACCTTCATACAGTGATTGATTAGCTTCATTTAATTGTTCATAGAAGCTCTTAGCCTTATTGCATCCCTCAACATTTTATCAAATCGAGAATTTTCAATGTTATTATTCTCTATAGAATTATCCACACCATCAAATGCATTATGAAAAGTCAACATTAGCTACATTGACGTCATTCTCTCCCTGAATTGTCCACACATAAAATTATCCATAAATCCATTATTCAGAATATGAAATTCAACTTTATATGGTTTCAATAACTTGATACCTTTGAATTTGGCACAAGGACACCAAATTGTGCATTCTATAAGAAAACCATTTCTAGTTTTCGGCTTTGCAATAAATTCTCTAACCCTATTTTTAAATTACACCCTCAATCCCATACTATGACGATGAGTTCTATCATTTATCCATTTACGATGTGCAAATTCCATCTACACAAATAAAATATTTTAAAATTTAAGTAAACAAACTAGAAACAATTCAATGAAGAACACATCTATAAATGAAATCTTATAAATGAAGATTTTTCAACTACATAATATAAGGAATTGTTCATATTTGGCAAACTTGTTTAAGAAGATAAGAAAACACCATATAGCACTTTTCAAGACATAATCTTGATAGTAGTTAGAAAGAGACGACAATATATATATACTCTATATAAACATAATCATTACTTCATAAATTGAATTAGAAAATCTTAAAGTTTTAACTCACCGATTGTGAAAAGAGAGATATAATCGAGAGTATAGAGGAGACGCATGCATGCAAAGTGTTCGAGAAAATTAAGTTACAATCCAATTCTTCTTAGAAAATTAAGCATATATTAACTCTAATTTGTTGATAGAATAAAAAAGAAGTAGAAGGAGAAAATGGAAAAAGTGGAAAAAGGAAATGGGGCATGCTAAAGTTCAATCCAGTTATTTACTGGTTTGATTAGGAAAGGCATGATTTAGCAATTTCATGAGAATTTAGTTTCCAGCAACTATTTCTAGAAGTTGATGAATTTTATTTCCAAAGCTCAATCGACTAACCGAATCAGATATATTATAGTAAAAAAGTTATACTTCACTAAAGAATGTTTTTCACACGTCAACATTCTATATATACTATCTCTATATTGATATATATATATCTACAATGTGTGTATAACAGACGTCCTAACTAAGAAGTGGTGGAGATGATCCATACAATAAATTAACCAACCACTATATCCATCTCTTGCTTCTGTCCGTGCATATTTTGTCAACATTATATCCTCTACTACTGCTCTCTTCCTATACTTACTCTCTCCTATATAATAACCCCTCTGCATCACTTTAATGCTTGGTACCTAAACCCGTACCTACTTCCTCGTTGCCCTTGATAAATATCATAGTAGCTACTTAAGCCCTCTTTCTGATAATGGTTTCCACAAATGGGATCCCTACTGCCTCTATCCATCTTATTTCCTCTAACCATTTACAAGAATTCTCATCTTCTTTGTTGAGATGTTTACACTTGTGATATTTTTCATATTTGTTGGATCTGCTTAAAGTTGTGATTATTTAAAAAAAAAATTGATCTATTGAGGTGTTAATGCAAGAGGGTTGAAAGGAAAAAGGTAAATCTGTTGCAGGCAATAAATTCCACAATAAGACTTCAAATTCCCGATTAGTAGCAAGGGTGAATCCAAATGATACTGGATTTGACCATAAATCAAAAGCTACTTTTCATAATATAGTTAATAAAGCAAAAACACAATGAAGTTCTACACTTGAAAGTTGTATGTATACATATAGTACGTGTAACCTAACTAAGGAGTGATGGAGTTGGATACATCGGACAGTGAATTGTGGAAGAGTGTACTTGAAATGAGGTGGCGGTACTAAAGAAGCTAGTGGATTTATTAAGCATAAGGGTGCGCCGGTGGGCGAAGGAAGTTGGGTATTAGGTGTAGTGATGAGAGACTAGGAGGTTGGGTGGCGATGAAAAAAAGGGACACAGGAAGAAGAAGAGACTTTGTTTGTTAAGGGAGGGGAGCGTGACATATCAATTTAACTCGATACTCTCCCTCTCTCACTTCAACTTTGCCAAAACTTGTCCAATTATGATCCCTCCGGTACTTCAGGTTAGCTTCTCTCCTCTCACCACTTTTCACGCTCCTCCTATAGAACCACTCTTATAACAACCTAATACATACTTCTCTGCTTCTAGAGTGTTCTCTTACCTCCATTGTTCTTACAAGTTTTGTGCACTATTAATCTCAAATCCACTAAAATGTTGAAAAAACAAATATGACAAATCCATTTTCTCCACTTTGATACTTCATGAACTACTGCATTTTCTTCAAAGCAGTACAAAACAAAGAAACAAGTTTCAAAATCTGAGAAAATTAGGTCAAACATGCCATTAAATGGAAGAAGCAAAATATAAGTAATGAGGTGTGCCCACACGAGACAATAGTAATGAAAGCAGGAACACTATTAGAAAACAAATAGTATAACAACCACTACATCTTCTTGGTTCCATCTATATTCGTCCAACTTGTGGTTATATTTCATAACTCCTAACGTGATATAGTATACGTACGAGCTTTTCACATAATCAACAAATCTATATTTATTGTTCCAATATTATTATTCCTAACAACTTTAATTTTCACATGAGTTGTCATGCCTTATGTTTTCTTATACTTCTGTCCCTCTAGTCAAAATTTCAGAAGCTCCTCCTACCTTCTATTTGTAAAGTACCACGACACTTTTGGAGGGTATAGAATCAAATAGACACTAATGTTCAGATTGTCCAAATTCAAAAACTCTCATATTACTTCCATCAACTATTGAATTATTCTGTCTTCTCACCTTTCTAAATAAAGTATTTGAACACCAAATTTACATATTCATCATATATATTCAAAGCTTTCTAAATATTTCTAGCTATTTTTTGTCACTTTCCACAGAATGCATAAGGCATTCGAGCGAGTAATTCAACTATTTTCACACTAATAAAAGAAATCTTACAAAGAAAATATACAGGGATTTAAAATTTCCATGATAAAATCTAACTACAAAGAAAATATACAGGGATTTAAAATTTCCATGATAAAATACTAACTCCTTAAAGATAATCAAATAAAAATAGATGAGGAAGAGCCAAGATGCTAATAACAATCATCATGATTACACAACATGAACAGTAATATATAGAACAAAAAATGAATGCTTTAAAAATAATACGAAAGGGGAGAAGTTAAGAAGAGAAATTCCAAAACTCCCAGAGATCCGTATTTGTAGAGATGACGAAGAGAATCTAGGGTTTTTTTCATCCCACTAGTAATGCTAAGAAGGATTTCTTTTAATCATAGAGAAACTAATCATGTTCAATCAAGGGAGGAATAATCAGCCCCATGTACCATTAGAGTGATTTTGTAACATAAATAAGTCCACTAACGCCCTGATTTGAGGTTTAACACAAGCAGAAAATGAGAGATTACTATTTTCTCTAGCAAGCAGGTATCCTATAGTTGTTTTCTCAATATTGCCAGCTCCCACTGCATTAACAAATGTTTATTGTCTTAACGAATAAAAACTTAATTCCAAGCCAAGCTTCATCGTCAAATAATGGAAGAACATACTGTTGGGTTTTATTTGACCTAAATTTCTTCCCATCAAATATGTTGTCCTTCCTTTTTCCTTGTAGGAAAAGGTTTTTTTGATGACTAATCCTTTTCTTGTAAAAGTTTAGGACTCTATATCGAGGTTTGTTCCTTCTAATCTTTAATCAGCATTCCCATTAGTCTTAAGGGCTTTGAGAGTTTTGGTTGCGGGAGAGAATTTAAGGGTCCAAGTTTGAATAGGTTATCACTTGTGGTGGACCTCCCCATGTATTCGATATGAATTGGTTTGAGGTGTTTCTCTCTGTATTTTTAAAATATACTCTCATATTTATATTGGATTTGCTCTCTCCTTTTTGGACGTAGTCATTTGACCGCACCACGTTAATCTTTGTGGTCTTTGGTATATTTCTCGTTGTCTTCTTACTCGTGGTCTTTCGAGGTTTGGCTTTTGCAGCTTCCCCACACTGAAACCCGCTTATTTGCGGTCCTAACAGTGGTATCAATCCGCGATTCAATGTGGAGTCAGGATTATGGTTCGGAAATACTATGCAATCAGCGCATAAGTCGATAATTGAACCAGGTTAGAAGAGGTTTTCCATCTGTACGGTTGTAGTTCTAGTCCCGCAACTTTTGAACAGTTAATTGAAGATTTTTTGTTAGAAATTTATTTCTCGAGGTTCTCTTGTTGAGACATAGATTTTGGCAAAGGAGATTATGGGAGGAGAAGCAAGTTGTTGAAAGATTAGTCAGAGGTGGACAAATTTATTGTGTCAGAATTCCAGGTCCAAAGGGAGATTTTTTGGGTTTTATTTTGCCCTAAATTTTCTTACCAAACTAGGTTTTCCTTGTAGGAAAAGTTTTGAATGACTAATCCTTTTCTGTAGGCAAAGGTTGAGGACTCTAAAAAGAGTCTTGTTCCTTCTAACTTAATCAGCTTCACAATGTATTCTGAAGGTCTTTGAGAGTTTTTGGGTTGTATGGAGAGAATTGTTATGGTCACACAGTTTTATAGGTTATCACTTATGTGAACCTCCCATGTAGTCTGAGTGAATTGGTTGAGTTGTTCTCTCTGTATTGTACTCGCATATTTATCAGTGATTGCTCATCTCCTTTGTGGACGTGTTCGAATTGACCGAACCCCCCGTTAAATCTTTGTGTCTTTTGGTATATGTCTCGTGTCTTCTACTCGTGGTCTTTCGAGGTGCTTTGTTCTAGCTTTCCGCCCTTTCAACCCGCTTATTTTCGGTCCCTAACACATAACAGCTATTTGTGTTTTTCTAAGATGGACCTAATCACTTGTCAAAATTCATCATCTACATTCTTAAGTTGGTCCAGAAGTATATATTCAGAAGGGATTATACTCTTCGGTAACCACATGACAGAAATTAACGATCCGGCTTACAACGAAGGATATGTACTACATTGGACAAGCTCTGTAACTAAAATTCATTAAACATTGACTTATCACAATTGCCTGTCCATGCTATATGGAACTGCATAACTCTCTCAAATCACAAAATCAACTCATTTTTCCTAGTCTACACCAATTCAATTTGTGGCCACGAACGAGTATAGCAAACTTTGTCCCATCATATTCATGAACTGCCTCTGTTCTAAAAAAAGCCATCAAATTGCATTCATCTAATCTTAATAACTCGCCTCTATAGCAAACATATTGTGCTTCGAATTCATGTTCCATACATTGACTTTGTCACGCCCCGGCTACCCCAGACGCGGACACGAACTTTTAGGCCCACAAGTGATCCCAAGCCTAAACTGCGTCAATGATCATTAGCACACTAAAGATAATAAACTATTGTGGAAGCTAAATCATACTTAAAATGAAAATATGTGGGATACTCATAGTCTATAACTGAGATATTTTGAAAAAAAAGATTTTTTCATATAAAATATATTAACTAATACTAATACTAAAGCTTAAACTAACTATGTCTGAAAAGAGTCCCTCTAAACTAGAACTAGAAATACTGGCACAAGCCCCACCTACATCTAGCAACACTGAAACTAATGACTAAAGACTGAATGATGAAACTCATGATGGTGTCCTTGGAGAAAATGAGGCCTCACCAACGATCCTACTGAACTGGAGATCGGGAAATCGATCTATGCATGATCTGTATTGCTGATACATGAACCTACTCAGAAAGATGTATACTTATATGTAGGAGAGAGTAGGTGAAATAACATAACTGAACAAGCATAAAAACAAGTATACTATCGGAATGTATGTGTCTTTTTCTGAGCTAAATGGTTCAGTGCAATGACCAATTTTATAACAGTTGAATTGAATACTGAATATACTGATAAATGGGCAATGCCGACGAGTCGACTGCCTGTGGGAGCTACTACTAATCAACCGATAATAAAACCACATGAGCTAATGTTGAGTCCAATGTATAAACCCATCGCGAGGACCCAATATACTCCTGCACCTAAGGTATAAAGGCAGGTTGGCCGTTATCCTCTAAAGTGATTGCCACACAAGGGAACTTACAACCTACTTGGCTATAGTTTTGGACTTTGCGTACGCTAAACCTACGCCAACTCGTATTATGCTACGCCCAATAAATTATGTAATTAAACCTAATTATATCTGAATTTTGTAATACTGATAGCTTGAAACTGAACATGCAAATGAGAATGCAATAATTAATATGGTAGTATGCATTTATAACTGAGGCTGTATATCTGAACGTGTCTAAAATAAGATAACCTAGCATGTGTAATTCAAGAACTAAAGAAATAAACAAGGCTAGGGTTTGAAATCATGCATAATCTTAGTAATAACATACAATCTGATTGGTAACATATATTTAATAAATTCATAAAGTTATTCAAGTTCTAGAACCCTAGTTATCATGACATGGAATCAAGAACCTGACTGAAAACTAGGGACCCATGGGTGAAAGGAACCCACTAGTGAAATCCCACATACTTGGTGATGAAATCCACAAAAATACTAAAGTTTTGGGGCTGGAACTGCTGGATCTTCTGGATTTCTTGAACTAGGGTTCTTGATCTTTATTCTCCTCTCTTGGTTCTAGTTTTCTAAGTTTTAATTTAATGATTTGACTTGGATATGTTTTAATTATGTTTCTAGGCTTAAGCTGACTAAAATATGATTATTTAGCAAAACAACGTAACTTAGGATTTAAACGGAGTGGGAAAGGTCAAAAAGACCCCTGGGAAGGTTGCTGTCGGGCCTCACGACGGCCCAGACTGACGGTCCGTCGTGCGCCCGACGCCTCGTCATTGGGTCCGTCGTGACGGCCTGTTCGAAAGGCCTTTACTAAAATGGGCATAACTTTTTACACGGCGGTCTGATTTTAGAAAGGTCGGTAGCTATGGAAAGATAATTCAATTATCTATTTGTGGGTAGGTCATGGAGACGTAATTCATTTTGTGCAAAGATTTATGATCATTTTAAGTTGACCCAACTGCATTTCCCCTTAACTGGCTGCAAATTTTCAACCTACGGACTCGTAGGTCCACCTAAGAACCAGCTGGTCATCCATAGCTCTGCAGAGAGTGGTTGAAGTGAGTCCTTGATCGACCGGTCACTATGACTAAGACCGTAGTTGGGACCTACAAAAAACCGTAAGTCCTCTATCATCCAATATTCACCCGATGTTTCTAGGCGAATTTTGGGGAGTTTCTGATCCCATCGCCGTTTGTGCAGGACGTACCGTGGTTCAGGCTATGGTCTGGTCAATGCCCAACCGTTGGATCTAACGTGCAGATTTTTCTAAAAACTATTTTTGTTATGTTTTAGATACACGAGGTGTTAGATTATCTCCCCCTTGGGAACAATTCATCCTCGATGAAGACTAAACTATAATTAAATAGAGGGAGAGAGATGCAAAACCCACTACTACTAAACACTAATTTTGAGTTCTGACTTGAATTGAGGTCCTGAGTACAATGCAATTACGCTAAATAAAAGTACAAACTGACTGGAACATGATTTGAAAACTGAATTTAATGAACGCATGATGACTCTAAAACTGAGAAGGAGCTATCCTCAGCAGGAGTGGTGAGCTAAGACAAAAAGTAGGATACTTGGCTTTCATGGCTACTTCTCTCCCAATAGCCTCCCTCTACGGACTGACTCCTCCACAAAACCTTGACTACAGCGACTTCTTTGTTTTCTCAACCTTCTCTAACCTGACTGTCAAGGACTCTCCTGGTAGCAAGATCCTCAAAAAAGAAAAAGACTATCTTTTCAACCACCACACCTCTAATGTCACTAGCGAGGGCCTGGGTCACCACCCACCACTGTTGTTCTTCAAGAGTGAGATGTGGGAAGACCATAATGCACTGCTTCTGATTTTCTGGCACTCTAACTCATATGCCCCATCTTACCAGCATCTTTTCAAGGTCTTGTAAGTGCCTACATATCTGTAACTTATCTTCCTTTCTTTCCAAACTATCATCACCTGAAACTTTCAGAAAATCCCAATCATCAACATGAACTCTAGTTCCCGTGTTCCCTTACCTCCTCATACATTTCTGACGACTTTAGGTGTCTAAGTCTAGTCTCTAATGAGTTGCACTTCCCTCCCTAGCATAAAGGCTGATCCTGTCCCTATCAAAGCTGTATTCACATCACCTACTTCAAACCAACAAAACCGGGAGATCATATCTACGCCCATATAATCCTCAAAGGGCCATCTGATGCTGAATGGTAGCTATATTGTAGGCAAACTCAATAAGAGGAGGTGATTCCCAACTACCCTTGAAATCGATCACAACAAGCTCTCAACATATCCTTTAAGTTCTGAATGTAGCGATCGCCTGCCCATGACCGTCTGTGCAGGAAAATGTTGTATTAAGGGTTACTTGATAACAAAACCTTTTTTTTTGAATGACTTCCATAAATGAGAGTAAACTCCGGACCTCTATTTGAGATGATAGACAAAAGAACCCCATGCAACACCTCACAATTCCAGTACGGTAAAGCTTGGCATAGTCCTCTGCCAAATATGTAGTGTTGACCGCCAAAGCGAGAAACTAGTCACCCTATCAACTATCACCCAAAATTGAGTCCTGTTGTCTGCGAGTAAACTAGTAACCCTATGATAATCCATATTGATCACTCCCACTTCCAAGTAGGAATTCGAATCTCTTGATTCTACCTCCTGTTTGCAGATGTTTACCCTTGATTTGCGCAATTGGGGCACTTACTCACAAAGTCTGCTATATCCCCCTTCATTGTCTTAACACCAATAGACCTCCCTAATCGATGGTACATCTAGTGGCACCTGGGTGAATAGAATACCTGGTAGTTATGAGCTTTTCCCAAGAATAAGCTGCCCTCAACTCTCCCCATCACGAACACACATCTACCTTTGGTATCCCGAAGTACACCATCTCCCCCTGAGAAAACTCCACTCTCTGATTTTTTTTACTGCACCTTCAGTTCAGCAAGATCGGATCACTTCTTGCTTTTTTCTTCTTAACCTCCACTACCAAAGCATTCTGCCCCATTCTGAACTATTAACAAACAAACAAACTCCTATCTGATATGCTCATAAGGCAGAACTCCAAGTGACAAGCGTTAACATCCTTCACAGCTCTTTTTTCTTTTCCTCAACATGGCTAACACGACCATCGATATTTACTAAGAGCATCGCCCCACTACTTCCGTCCGATAATGAACCTCATATCATAATCCTTAGGAACTCAAGCGCCATCTCCTCTGGCGGACTAAGATTCACTCTTTCCTTTGTGACACATATTGAGCGGCTCTTATGATTAGTGACACATCTACCATGACCATCATACAGTAGTGTCTCCATATCTTGAGTGCAAACACTAACCACTGGTCTGCAAGCTCGAGTCATGAGTTAGATAGTCTTCTCATGCACTTACTTCTTAGAGGCATCAGATATATACCTTAGTCTATTTGGCATCACACACAACCAAGGTCAACTCGGAATGCACGCAATTAGATCACATAACCATCTGAACCCCTCTGGTAAGTCAGACATCGATGTAGTCAATAGTTTTTCCAATTTTTGCGAAGCTTTTCTGACAATCATCTGACCATTGGAACTTGACCACTTCTAGTCAACTAGTCCACGTAGTGAGGCTATGGAGAAAAATCCTTCCCACCTTAGTAATAACTGCTAGCCGTAATAAACTTCTGATATCTGTAGCAAGGTAGTCTGGTCATTGTTTCACTACTTTTTAATGTTTTGTGAATCTACGTGGATCGCCCTTCACTAGATAAAAGTGACCAAGGAAAGCACGATTTGCAACCAAAAGTTCACATTAACTAACTTAGCGATAACTCTGCGATCTTTGAGAGTCCTGCATAACACTCTAAATGACTTGGCATGTTCTTCCCTTCCTCACTCCTCGAGTAATAGGATATCATCAATGAAGGACGATCACGAACAAGTCAAGTACTGTTTGAACACTCTTTTCAATCAAATCATAAATTTGCAGGAGCATGGTTAGTCCAAACCACCAACGACACTACTACACAATTCATAATGTACCATTATCGATTTTTGAAGGATGCTTTTGTGAAATGTCACTATCTCTGACACTTAACTGATGATAACCCGATCTGATGTCTATCTTTGAAAAACGTTAAAAAAAAAAACTAGCACCCTTGAAGTTGGTCGAAAAAGTCATCATTCCTAGGGACGGGATACTTATTCTTGATTGTGGAACCTTGGTTCAACTGTCTATAGTCAAGTCCACATTCTGAGAGACCCTCTGTCTTCTTTACGTACCGAACAATACTGTGTGGCACCCCATGGTGAAATACTATTTCATGATTAAACCATTATCCGAAGGTCCTTCAACTCTCTTTCACTCCTTAAGCTCTGCTGGAGCCATTTGTAAGAGAATGAAATAGGTGAGTATCGGGAAGGTAATCAATTCCAAATTCGATTTCCCTTTCGGTAGGGACTCTGGAATGAATCTTTTGGAAACACTTCTTTGAAATTCACAGACTACTGGTACTGACTCCAAAGTTTTTGGGTTTCATGTCTAGAATCCTTAACCGACTAGATGATAGTAGATAACCCCTGGAGATCATCTTTTGGCCTTAAGGTAAGAAATAATCAACCCATAGGCGCTAAGCTACTAACCTATCCACTCCTTTCGTCTGAAACTGAAAATGACATTCTATTCTCACAATCGACTGTGGTATAGACATGAGTGTCCCAATACATTCCTAGACAATGACATGAAGTCTACCATTTCTAAATCTATCTATGATCTGCAAGGTACTTTTTGAGGAGACTGTGACCATGCCCATTTCTGTTATACCCGTCTAGATATAACTGGGTCAGCCACTAGAGTAAGAGATTGAGAAGGTTCTGAATAGAGTTTCGGGACTTACATGAATTGACTCTATCTTAATAACTGAGTACAACATACACAAGTCATTCTGTTGTCTTTCCACAAAGTGACCATATTGAGTAAATTCCTTGGTTGGGTATGGATGTCAATCTCACCTCCTACCAGTTACTTACATCACACAAAAAAAAGCGTGACGATCAAATGACTTTTGTGGTATTTTAACAACTTGCCGCCTTAAAAACTTTGACAGAATCTAACTAACAAAATCACAATCGGCTGCCACAATTCGCCATTTCTTCAACTGAACAAGAACCTGCGGTGTGTTCTGGTGTCATACTTTAGCCAAAATCTGAATGGCATTCTGTACTCTACCATAACTTTTTTATCAGGTCCTAGAGGAACTGTGTTAGCATGCGTCCATTAGCATTCCATTTCCTAATCTCTAACGGAAGGCTGATTCTTAGTGCTCAACAGCGACTTAAATGGAATTATATCCTACCTTACTTACGATGAAACCAGAAGTTCTTTTTTCCTACGACACGTTGTAGCATCCCTTTCATTAGATATTGTGCAACTTCACACCCCTGAAAACGGACTCTACTTAAGTGCGCTTTTCAGACATCTTAACCCTCTAACTAGTGCTCTGATTACCAAGTTTTGTCACGCCCCGAGGCTACCTCCGGATTCGGAAAGCGAACCTAGACCATAAGTGATCCCAAGATAACCTGATGGCATGGATCATAGCATACAAAAATAATACTGTTGCGGAAGCTAAATCAGACTCAAATGAAATATTGGGGATTACCCATATAACTGAGATAATTTGAAAAACAATATTTAATACAAAAGAAATATTACCCTCAATACTAAGTGTGAATCTAACTATGTCCTGAAAATAGCCTCTAAACTAACCGAGAATCTGGCACAAGCCCCACTAAATCTAGCAAACTGAACTAAATGACTAAAGACTGAAATTAAACTCTACTGTTGTCCTCGGAGAATGAGGACCAGCCACTGATCTTTTGAATTGGAGAGCGGGAATTCGATCTAATGCGGATCGGGATGCGGGCATCATGAACCTACATCACGATACGACGTAACGCAGTTCGTCAGTACTTGAAGGTACTGATCTAGTAAGGATAGAGTAAAGCTGATAAAACCACACACCTGAAGAAGCACCAAAACAAGTCTAATTAAATCTGAACGTGATGTGCTGAATTTCTGAGCTAAAACTGGATACAATGACCAATTTATAACATGCTGAAACTGACTAATACTGAATATCTAATAAATTGTCAATGTAGATAGTCGACTCTAACTGTGGGAGCTACTAATAACCGATAATAAACCACACAATGAGCTAATGTGGAGTCCGATGTATAAACCCCATCAATAGGACCCAATCTACCCTGCCTAAGGTATAATGGCATGTTTGCGTGATGACTAAACTGATTGCCCACAGAGTAAACTTACAACTACTTGGCTAGTAGTTTTCTGGGACTATTGGGTACGCTAAACCCTAGTCCAACTCGTATAATCTACTCCCAATTGAGTAGTAAATAACTGATTATCTCGGAATTTTTTATAAATACTGAAATTAAAGCTTGAAACTGAACATGCCAACTTAGAAATAGCAATAATTATATGGTAATTAGGCCCATTTACTACCTGAGGCATGTCTATATCTTAAGTGTCTGAATATTGACCTAGTCATGTGTAATTTAAGATTAAAGAAGATATCTAACTAGGGTTCTGAAATTCATGCGATACTCCGTAGTAAATAACTTACTCTGATTTGACATATATTTATAAATTCATGCAGTATAATCCACATTCTAGAAACCCCTAGTTTAATCATGACATGGGAATCAAGAATCTGACTGAAAACTAGGGACCATGTGGTGAAAGGAACCCACTGTGAAATCTCACATACTTGGTGATGAATCCACCCAGAAAAATACTTAAGTTTTAAGGATGTGACGGCTGTAGCTTGTGCTTTCTTGAACTAGGGTTCTTGAGCTTTATTCTCCTCTCTTTCTTCTACTTTGCTAAGTTTTGATTTAATGATTTGACTGGAGGATGTTTATTTAGTTTCTAGGCTTAAACTCACTATATATGAGATTTTGCAAAAGACGTAACTTAGGGTTTTAAAACAGAGTTAAAAGGTCCAAAAATAAGAACCCCTAGAAGGTTCCTGTAGGGCTCAACGATGGGCCAGGAGTTACAACATACCGTCGTGCGCCCGACGCCCCCACATTTGGGTCCATTCATTATGAGGGCCCTGTTCGATAGGCCTTTCTAGAAAATGGGCATACCTTTTTACTTACTACTCAGAGGTCTTATTTTAGCAAGTTGGGCTAGGTGGGAAGATAAACCAATTATCTATCTTTGGGTAGGTCATGGAGACCTATTCATTTTGTGCTAATAGTTTATGATCACTTTAGTTGAACCACTGCATGTTTCCTTGAACTGGCTGCATTTTCCACCTACGGACCGTAGGTCCACCTAAGAACCATGTTGGTCATCCATAGGTCTTGTCAGAGAGTGGTTGAAGGGAGTCTTGATCGACGATCACGGACTACGGACCGTAGTTTGACCTATGGATAGTAAGTCCCTCTGTCGTCCAAGACTTAACTAATTTTTCTAGGCTGAAATTTTTGGAAGTTTATGATCCCATCGACAGTTGTGCAGGATGGACCGTGGTTTAGGATACGGTCCGTCGATGCCACCATTAGTAGCACCTGCAGATTTTTCTGAAAAACTAACTTTTGTTTTGTTTTAGCTACAGGGTGTTACAAACTTAGTAAAAAATATAGACTCACCCATAACAAAAAAGTTAAGCTCTTTCTAATGATAATATCAAAGGAAAACCTTACCCACTAAAAAGGAAAGGAAAACTTCCATAGTACTCCAATGAAATTGAAAATAAAACCCTACCCACTCAAAAGGAAAGGAGAAATGTCACAGTAGTTCAATGGAATCGAAATTAAAACCCTAACCACTCAAAAGGAAAGGAACGTCCCCACTACTTCAATGGAATTGAAATTAAAACCTTTGTCAAATTAAAATTCCAAAGGAGAAAGTTTACATACCTTTTCCAAATCTCTTTGAGAGAAACACACAAATAAACTCAGCCGGTGAGCTCTCAGAGAGAAATGCTAACCTCCTGTAGTGAGCTCTTTAACAAAAACATGACTTTTCTTTTCCTATTAAAGAGAGACTATTGTTCCTATTTGCTAGACAAATAAAAGAGAGGCTAAATATTTTTATATGCTAGACGAAAATATAAAATTATAAGAATTATGCTAGACCAAAAATAAAATTAACTTTAAACAAAAAATCACCATAACATGGCCGACTGCAGTAGTCGGCCATATGATAATATTTTTGAAATAATTTGAATAATTTTTCGACTACCGCAATCGATAACCAATCAATTATTTTATTGACTATATTTCGCAAAACATTATGATTTGAATAGTCAAAATAATAAAAAAATATATATTATAAATCCTAATTTTCCGATTACAGTAGTTAGAAAAATATCTAGAATACCGACTGTATATTTGTAGTCGGTAATTGTTGTTAGAAAATAGCTTATTTCTAGTAGTGCACCCTTTCTAAGCTAATTGTGTTCTTAATTTACTTGTGGACGATGAAAAGTTTAAGTTGGGTGTTGATGAGTGGTATATTGCACTCATTTGAGGTATATTTAGTTCAACAATTACTGTCCTCAATGCTTAATTATGTCTTGTTCTAATGATATTTTTGATGATTTGCAGTTATGAAGGCTAAAAATGTAAAAGAGTGCAAACTTTATACAGATGATCGCCAAACAATAAAGATAGAACGCTTAGTGAGCATGACCTCGTCCAAAGTGATAGTTCACAAAACTTCTATTTATTGAGGTAGGTCGGCGAACTCCAAACAGAAAGGCAAATCACCAAATGAAAAAGGGTGAACATGTTGACCCTATCCGAAGGCGACAATACAAGGAGAAAAATTAAAGGCTTGGAAATCAAACTAAGGTGGTAATCCTCAATACGCCAATTTTGAAAGAAAAATTCAATTGATCTTGCCACCCGATGTTGAAACACCTGAAGCCTAGAAGAAGAAAATGTGAGCTAGAGAGTAAATGGTGATTCGCTCATAGTGATCGGCGAGCCCGACTAATGTCACCTAATGGGTATCATATTGAGTTTTGCAAATTTTGGAAAATTATAAATAGCCCAAAGAAGATAGTATGATGATAACACATGTGTGTTGCACTACAGTTTGGCGTATGAACAAGTGAAGGGAGAAAAACACTTTACCTTGTGAAGAACAATCTAGTTTATGGGGGTTTTCAACTTTGTTGTTGAAATCGAAAAATTGAAGTTAAATTGAAAGTGGTTTTTCTTCTAATTGCTTAATTTCATGCTACCCATGATTGCTTTAGTTAAAGGTATAATTTCTTTGTCGTTTGTGATGGGTAGCTAAAACTCCAAGATCTAGGGGTGCAATTATAGGGTTGGGTGTTGATTTAATGTAATGGGTACTGTGTTATCCTATATCAAATTGTTGTTCATACATCAATTTTGACTAATTAGCATGAGGTTAATTTGTGGGTTAAGGTTGCAAACTTAATTTCTACTTTTGATCTTCGATCAATGCTCGAAAGAGATTGATTGGAGTGGATAATTAGTCTGATACTAGCAATTCAGGTTTGATGTTTGTAACTTGCTTGAGATAGAGATTATGGGTAGGACTATTTCAGCTATTTTTTTAATCCAAAGAGAAAACAAAGTAATTCAATAGGGTGTCGAGTATAGTACCCGGTCTATTCATAAACATTCATCACTATAGAGCAACACAATTACTCCTGTGTGACATTGATTTCCAATACCCGCACCCCTATATTGCTTGTTACATCTTGAATTTCCTGAATTTTTAGTTCAATTGTGATTATTGATTACCAACTTCATTTATTAAATTGGTGGAATCGTCCACCCACTTTTTTTACTACTACAAATGAATGATTTTACAATTCAAATTTCTTGATAGAATTTTCTATGATATACTCTTCTTTGTGGCATTCGATCCCAACATGTAATGACCCGAAAGGTAATTTTTCAAAATTTGATTATTTATTTAACGTGACTTAATCAATTGTTGGGTGATTGGAGATAAATAACTTAATTGATAGTTAATGGGCTAAAGTGATCAATTATTTAAGACCTTATACCATTAGGGACATGTATTAAATAAAAGTTAGTGAATTTTGTGGGTTCTAGTAAACAGTTTTTTTATAATAAAAAAATAAGAGTCAAAAAACATAAATGAAAAAGGGAGAGAAATAACATAACCTAGCGCAGCATCGATCAAAGAGGAAAAAATTTACAGATACTCGTCGGCCATCTTCAGTTCTTGGTAGGCATGCATTAATTACTTTATATAAAAAAGATTTACTTAGTATAAGATAGCGCTATGGTTATTATTATTAATTGTTACCTAATTTGTAGTTATTAAGATGTGATGATTGGCAATGATTGCCATTGGAAAACAATAGCGGATGGACAATACTAGAATATAGAGAATGTTTAACTGTTGGTTAATATTGTTAATTTATTAAGAGTTGGATGAGAATTACAGTGTATTGTTGTATGTTTGCTAAGGGAATCGTGATTGTATTCTGCCATGAGGCCATATTGGGGTCAATGTATATTGCTAAATTGTGGCCAATGATTGGTTCATAATGAGCCAATCATTGGTGGGTAGGAAAGGAGTTGAAAAGAAGAAAAAATCAAAACACAATTCTGCAATTTTAGTGTGAATCCAGTCGGGTCTAATTTTCATAAATTTTTGATATTATGGTTTAAATTTTGCTATATTGGTATGGTTATTAAAATATTATAGAAATATTATTTTGTCAATATCATTCAAATTATGGTATTGTAAAGGAAATAATTGGAATTGAATCCTAGGCTTGAAACTTGGAAAACTATGGTAGTTGAAATGTTAATTAACATCAAGAATTACAAACTTGATTATAAATTTGGTGAACTTTTAGGTCAAGGTTAAACACATAAAATATGGGTGTTGTTAGTTTTGAAACCTTATTGTGAATATATATACTTGGATATATTGTATCGATTTGGAAACTCAACGAAAAGGGAAGGCTCAAGTCCCAGAGTGATTGTTTGAGTGGCTAAGGCAAGTGAATTTCTAAACCTTGTTAAGCGTATGAAATTTGTGTATTTCCTTTTGTGATTTTGAGAATGATTTGGAGGCTTATTTCTTATTTGTTGGTGTTGTATTACGTCTCTAGTTATCAAAATAGTTATCTCCTCATTTTTATTTGAGCATATCATTTGCATTGATCTAAGACTTGGCTGTGATAAATGTTATATGATAAGAGTACGTACCATTTTGAGGGACGTATAGTGCACCGCGATGGATATTTCATTTCGAGAGACGTATCGTGCGCCGTGATGGTTATTATCGAGGATCGTATCGCATGCCGTGATGGATGCATGAACAGATATGTCCTTCATGGGTCCTAGACTGAGATAAAGCGGGTGTGTATCATTAGGAAAGACATGCATCACTATATTTGACATTGCATCTCATGGAATTACACATTTTTATTATTAATAAACTTAAACTCGTGTTTTGCTGATCTTGTGAGTTTTTTTCTATGAAACTGGTGACTGTTGAATATTGAGTTGTTATTGAGAATATGTAATCTGATAGAGTGTTGTTGTTATAGTAAACTGTGAATTATTAGGTTGTAGTGTGGAAATTCAGATATGGTAGAGCGTAATCCGTATTTTGTTCCCTTACTTGTGTTAGAGTTTGCTTGTTGGGGTACCGTGTGGTTTGATACTCCCCCGTTTCTTTTATATATTTGTTCGGTTTCCGAGCCCGGGATGTTCGTGATACCTTCCATTCTCTTCATTTTACTTAGGCATCTTGTGAAGACTTGTGAGGTAGTTTTTTGTCACCCATCACAAACCTTTCTACTCTCTCCAGTTTATTGACTTTTGTTTTTACTTGAAAGAACCTTATTTTAGACTGCGATGTTTTTTATTTCAATTCTAGTATTTACATTAGAGGCTTGTGTACGTGACAACCTGGTTTCGGGGATTGTATTAAGTTGAATTTTTTTCATAATAGAAACTTTTATTGGACTTTTGTGTATTCTGCACTTTGTTAGATGTTGGATTTAGGATGACTTGTCTTGGAGTGATACGACGAGTGTCATCACACCCATTTTTGGGTCGTGACATCTTTGTTGGATATTCTTTTATTGACGACGATTGAAGTATATTGTAACTGGTTTTGAAGATTACATTTGAGCATTATCAAGGTCCCACTGATGAATTCAAGCATACATCAATGGTATCATGACAACATATAGATATAGTGTGATATACAGTATCATGGATGCCTCACTAAAGGACTAAAGGATCGATGCATATAGATATTGAGGGTGTGTGTCTTATTTAACTTTTATTTGGGATACTAGTGTTAAACCACCTCCCATGGACTCTATTCCCGTAGTTCATGAGTTTCCCGATGTATATCCTTCTGATCTTCGAAGTGTTCCTCTCGATAGGGATATAAATTTTGTTGTTGATTTGGAGCAAAGCACCAAGCCAATTTCAATCCCTCCTTACCGTATTGCTCCAGCAGAGTTGAAAGAGTTGAAGGATCAGTTGCAGGATTTATTGAGGAAGTGTTTTATTCGCCCTAGTGTATCAACTTGGGGTGTCCTTGTATTATTTGTGAAGAAGAAGGATAGGGCTATGAGGATGTGTATTGATTATAGATATTTGAACAAGGTAACAGTGAAGAATAAGTATCCTCTTCCCCGTATTGATGACTTATTTGATCAGCTACAAAGAGAACTATTGTTCTCTAATATTGATTTGAGGTCCAGGGTATCATCAGTTGAAGATTAGGGCATCAGATATCCCTAAGACCGCTTTTCAGACCCGGTATGGGCATTATGAGTTCCTAGTGATGTCCTTCGAAATACTACTGCCCCTTGGCAATATTCTGTGGATTATGAATGGGGTGTTTTTTGACCAACTTGATTCTTTTTGTGAGTTTTTTGCTCGATGACATTCTTGGTACTCCAAACTGAGAAGGACCATGTCCGACACTTGAGGGTTGTCTTCAGAGGTGTGAAAAAGACAGTTGTACTCCAAGTTCTCAAAGTGTGAGTTCTGGCTTAGTTGTGTGGCATTCTTAGGATTATGGGCCCAGGAGGGTATTGGTAGTATATCGTCCAAGATTGATCAGCTGAGGAGAACGCGACCCACTTCTCCGTACGCGGTTCATAGTTTGGAGGATTGCAGGTTATTACCGATCATTTGTTAAGAGTTTTCTACTATTTTCAGCTCCATTGACTAGATTTTGACTCGTCAGGGTGTGGTGTTTTCAGTGGTCTGCATGAGTGTTAGGAGAGCTTTCAAAAGCTCAACTTTGTGACCTTCGAGTCCGATGTTGACTCTACCTGAGGATGGTGTAGACTTTATTGTGTATTGTGATGCTTCAGGAGTTGTTAAAAGTGGCGTATTGATGCAGAAGGGGAAGGTGATTGCTTATGCTTCTAGGCAGTTGAAGTCTCATGAGAAGAAATACCCTACTCATGATTTGGAGTTGGCGGTTGTGGTATTTGTACTTAAGTTATGGCGACATTATTTGTATGGGGTGCACTGTGAGATTTTCACTGATCATCGGAGTCTTCAGTATATCTTTAGTCAGAGGGATTTGAACTTGAGGTGGCGGAGGTGGCTTGAGATGCTGAAGGACTATGATGTGACCATTCTGTATCATCTGGAGAAGGCCAATGTTGTGGAATATTCTTTGAGTATGAAGACTCATAGCATGGGGAGTCTTTCAACTCTTAGTATAGTATATAAGAGAGACCATTGGCTAGAGATATTCAGAAGTTAGCTAACATTCTTGTCTGATTGCAGATTTCAGAGGAAAATGACGACATGATTGCTTTTATTGAGGCTCGATCTTCTTTAGTCGAGCAGATCTGTGCGCACCAATTTGATGATGAGAATTTATGTCTCATTGAACAAAGATTGAGAGGGGATCCAAGGAGGTTGTCCACCCTTGATTCTGATGTGTCTTGAGGATCAACGCAAAGGATTGTGTGCCCAAGATGTGGAGTTGAGAAAAGATTGCCTCTTGAGGAGAAATTGTTCTCGATATTCCATCCATCAGGAGCGGCAAAGATGTATTCATGATCGAGTCCACTGCGTCAGCATTACGGTGGTGTGGGATAAAGAGAGATTATTTCCTACTTGTTTCGAGGTGTTTTTGACTTGTCATCAGGTGAAGTGTGAAGCACCAGCAGCGTGGGTGTAATCATCAGAGGTCCCTAATTACTACTTTTGGATGTGGGAATGGATTACTATGGACTTTGTTGTAGGTTTGCCTCCCACAGTAGGTGGTTATGAATCTATTTGGATTATTTTTGATAGGTTGACCAAGTATGTCCACTTCATTCCGGTTTGGGTCAAGTATACGGCACAGAAGTTATTCGAGCTATATATCAGTTAGATTATGCGACTTCGTCAGGTTCCTATTTCTATTATATCATATCGAGGTTCACTATTCACTTCCCACTTTTGGAAGGCATTACAGCATGGTCTGGGTACGTAGTTGGATATGAGTACAACTTTTCACCCTTAGACAAATGGTCAGTCCGAGCGGACGATTCAAGTTTTGGAGAACATGATTCGGGCATGTGTGATCGATTTCGGTGCTAGATGGGATCGACATTTATCCTAAGCAGAGTTTACCTAGAATAACAGTTATCACTCTAGTATTCATATGGTTCCATTTTGAGTCGTTGTATGGTAGACGATGTAGGTCTCCGATAGGTTGGTTTGATTCGACAGAGATGGACTCATTGGATACAGACTTTCTTAGAGATATTATGGAGAAAGCTCGTATGATTCAGTATAGACTATTGACAGCCCAGAGTCGACAGAAGAGTTATGCCGACCGAACAGTTAGAGCCTTAGTATTTATGGAGGGTGATCATGTTTGGCTGTGAGTATCACCCATGAAGGTTATGATGATGTTCGGAAAGTAGGGCAAACTAAGCCCTAGATTCATTTGACCTTTTGATATTTCAAGCGGAGTGGGAGATGTGGCTTATAAGTTGGCCTTGCCATCTAGTTTGTCGACAGTTCTTCCTGTTTTACATGTTTTGATGCTTTGAAAGTATATCCTGGATGAATCCCATATGATTTCACTTAATTATGTGGAGTTGGGTCCAAACTTGACAGTTGAGGAGGAGCCCATAGCTATACTATATAGGGAGTTCGATGTCTTAGAAACCAAGTAGATTACTTTTAGTGAAAGGTGCATAGAACACCGATTACTAGGGAGAGCACACTTGGATAGGCAGAGTCTGATATGCGTGCCAAATATCCGCGACTTTAGAAGCTTTCAGGTACTTTCCTTCCTTCAAATGTCGACGGGACAACAATTTTTAAGTGTGGATAATGTTATTGACCCGAAACAATCATTTACATGAAGTAATAATTGTTGGGTCTTGAGATGATGCCTAGTCGAAGTTTAGTGGGCTCAAGATCAATTATTTTAAATACCTTATACCATTAAGGACAGGTATTAAATCTAAGTTAGTGGGATTTTGTGGGTTTTAATAGCCATTGATTTTTTTATATAAAAAATAAAGAGTCCAGGAACATAAATGAAAAAGAGTGGAGAGGGACTCATATTAACCTAGTGTAACTCGATCAATAGGAAAAAAATTTGCAAATACTCGTCGGCCATCTTCACTTCTTTGTAGGTATGCATTAATTACTTTATATAAAAATGATTTAGTTGGTATAAGATAGCACTGTGGTTATTATTATTAATTGTTACCTAATTTGTAGTTACTAAGATGTGATGATTGGCAATGATTGACATTGGAAACAATAATGGATGGATAATACTAGAATATAGAGAATGTTTAACTGTTGGTTAATATTGTTAATTTATTAAGAGTTGAATGAGAATTAAAGTGTATTGTTGTATGTTTGCTAAGGGAATCGTGATTGTATTTTTGGCATCAAAAAAAACAAAAATACAAAAAAAAAAAAAAAAAAAAAACAGAAAAAAAAAAAAAAAAAACCAAAAAAAAAACAAGGCCCCCTTGGGGGTCAATGTATATTTCTAAATTGTGGGCTAATGATTGGTCCGTAATGAGCCAACCATTGGTGGGCCAATGATTGGCTTATCATTGGTGGGTAGGAAAGGAGTTGAAAAGAAGAAAAAATCAAAATACAATTCTGCAATGTTAGTGTGAATCGAGTTGGGTGTAATTTTCATAAATTTTGGGTTATTATATTATGGTTCAAGTATTGATATATTGGTATGTATATGTAAATATTAGATAAATATTATTTTGTGAATATCATTCGAATTATGATATTGTAAAGGAAATAATTGGAATTCATTCCTAGGCTTGAAACTTGGAAAAGTATGATAGTTGAAATGTTAATTGACATCAAGAATTACAAACTTAATTATAAATTTGGGTGAATTTTTAGGTCAAGGTTAAACACATAAAATGTGGGTGTTGTTAGTTTCGAAAACTTATTGTGAATATATATACTTGTATAGATTGCCTCTATTGGAACCACACGAAAAGGGGAGACTCAAGTTCCAGGTGTTATTCTGATGCTATAGGAAAAGTGAAATTTCTAACCCTTGTAAGCGATGAAAATTTCGTGTATTCCCTTGTGTATGTCCCCTGAGAAGATTTGGAGGCCTTTATGCTGTTTGGTGGTTGTCTTACGTGTCCTTTGTTATCAAATGGTTATCCTCATTTTTATTTGAGCATGTCATTTGCATGATCTTAAATATGGTTGATAAGTTTATGTGAAAGAGATGTACCATTTCGGGATCGTATCGCCGCATCGTGATGGATATTTTATTTATGTACGGATCATGCGTCCGCGCATAATTTACTATTATCGTGGATCAATCGCACGACGCTGATGATGGATGGTGCCAGATATGTCCCCCGTGAGTCCTGACGGAAGAAAGAGAGTTTTATCATTAGGAACAGCTGCATCACTTATAACTTGACATTGCATCTTCATACTTACACATTTTTGGTTCTTGCTGAACATAAACTCTGTGTTTTGCTGCTCTGTGAGGGTTTTTTCTTGAAACTGTTGACTGTTGATATTGAGTTGTTATTGAAGAAATATGTAATCTGATAGGTGTTGTTGTTGAGTTGTTTGGTGTCTGGAAACCGTGAACTGTTAAGTTGGTAGTGTGGAGTTCAATAGGGTGTAAGGAGTCCCGTAGTTGTGTTCCCGTAAGAACGTGTTTAGAGGCTTGCTTGTTTTGGGTACCACCGGGCAAAAAAAATAGATTTGGTTACATCACCCTTTGCTTTTGACAACTTTTGTAGTTACGGTTCGATCTTCGGAGACTACCTCATTCTCTTCATTCCGAGGCATCTTGTGGAGAATTGTGAGGTAGTTGTTTGTCACCTCAGTGAACCTTCCTACTCCAATTTATGACTTTGTTTTTACTTGAAAGACAACTTCATTTTAGACTTGCGTGTTTTATTTCAATTCCAATGTTTATATTAGAGGCTTGTGTACGTGACAACCTAGTTTTGGGAATTGTATTAAGTTGACTTTTTTTCGTAATAAAAATTTTTGTTGGACTTTTGATTATTTCCGCACTTTGTTAGATGTTGGATTTAGGCTGACTTGTCTTGGTGGGATAAGACGAGTACCATCACACCCATTTTTGGGTTGTGACGTCTTTGTTGGATATTTTTTTATTGACGACGATTGATGTATCTTTTAATTGGTTTTGAAGATTACATTTGAGCGTTATCAAGGTTCCACCGAAGAATTCAAGCATACACCAATGTTATCATGACTGCATAGAGATATAGTGTGATATATAGTATCATGAAAGCCTCACTAAAGGACTAAAGGATCGAAGCATGCATAGTAATACCATGACACCACGTAGATATATTTTGATGGAATTATGAAGGTCACACTTAGATGTGTACATGACCGGGTTGGTTCAAATTTTTCAAATATCAAACGAAACCATTTGTGTCGGATTCTTAAACTTCGGATTTTTTGGGTTTTTTGGGTTTTTTAAAATTTTTTAGTTTTTCGATAATTTTTTCATACAAACATATAATTTACTTGTACTTCAAATATTTGTTTAGCTCTATCAAAATGCAACTATCAAAGTTATTTCTCAAGAAAATAACAAAAAATATGATATGATTAATGACACTAAAATATCTAACAAAAAAAAGGAAAAATGCACAAGTACCCCCTCAACCTATGCCCGAAACCTCAGAGACACACTTATACTATACTAAGGTCCTATTACCCCCTAAACTTATTTTATAAGTAATTTCCACCCTTTTTCGGCCTACATGTCCCTAGCTTGACACGAAAAAGGCAACCATCGTTGGTGACCCCAAGATAGTGCCACGTAGGCCAAAAATTGGTAGAACAGATTAAGTAATAAGTTCACGGGCATAATAGGACTTAGTACAGTATAAGTTGTCTCTGAGATGTCAGACATAGTGAGGTACTTGTGCATTATCCCAAAAAAAGACTAATAATCCTGTAGCAAAATTACACATTAATAGTCCGTAACGAAATTGATCATAGTTTAAAAATACAATCATGCTAGAATAATTTTAAAGTATTAGTTACCTGACTAAATATTAAATAGACAATAAAATAGTCATGTTGTTTAATTGTCTACCTCTATGTAAAACGAAAAATCAATATTCAATATTATTGTCATGCCTTATGTTGACTTGACTTTTCTTTTTGCCTTGATATTAATTTGATTTTTGTTAAAACTTTATTATAATTCACCACTGTTGACTATAATCTTATTATATCATTAAGAACTCTACTTCCAAACATGAAATAAATATATTAAAAAAATAACAAAATTATGAAAAAGTATCAAGATATTCAAATTATATCAAAATAAATTTTTCTGTATAAAAATAAAATTTTAAATATAATTATATAATTCGGGTTTATTTGGGTCTCGGTTGTTTTTTTTTAGTTGAAACCAAACCAACCCAAAAATAGTCAGATTTTTTTTCCAACACGAAACCAAGTCAAACCAAACCACTAGTCGAATTTTTTTTCGATTTAATTCGGTTTGGAGTTTGGTTTGATTTTTTATTCGATTTTGTAGATCCCTAATCACACTAAAGGATTGAAGTAACGTTAAATGAATAAATAAGATATATCATGATTTGAGAGAAAAATAGTGAAATAGGAAGGAAAAAAATAAAAAATAAAAAGAAGAGAAAAAAAAGAGAGAAAGAGAACATGAAATAAGTAATCATATATTATTATAAGAGGAAATCAAAAAAGTTAAAAGTTGAATTACGATTTTTACCCTTATGAAAATTAAATGTTTTACGCAAATAATTTAAACTATTTAATTTAAATATTAAATTACATTTTTATAAAATGTTATGAATTTGCACTTCTTTAGAATTTCTTAAGTAAATCTCAAATATTAATTTAGTTTCTTAAAATTATTTAGCCCTTTAAGTAGATCCATGTATCTAGATTAGCTCAAATTAATTTATGTTCTTAAATTATTGTTTGTCTTTAATTTGTTGTAACTCCTTGACTATCAATTTTTAAGTGAAGCTTCATATCCAACGCTAATATATTTTTTTCCTATAATTACAAATATTTTAACATTTTTGCCTAGAAAAGTTATATGTGGAGCCCATTTTGTGTGTGAAGACTAGAAAGTTTTATTTCAAGTTAAGAAGAATTTCAAGGCAAGAGATTTGTGTCAATATACCATGAATAATGGATTTATAGTGAATGAATAACACTTAATTCCTAGAATATCGAAGCTGAGTATTTGTTTTTAAAACTTATTTTGAGATCAGCAAGAGAACTATGATAAGACCCCTCCATTTTTATGTGTAATAGCCACTTAGACCATTAACTGTCTTCCAAAGATTATTATAACTTTTTATGGTCAAAAAAAAAAAAACGAATGGTTTATACTATAGCACCTTTGTGTGTCAACTTTGCATTATCAATATAAAAAAGAAAAGATTGGGTCTTAAGAATTTTGTTTATTTTTTCGTTGGCACTTATGTAGAAACTTGCCCCTATAAGATATTATACTTTTTTTTTTTGTATTTGTACTTGTTTAAGGGTATTTTTTGTTTTAGAAAATGAGACAAATACAATCATAACTAGTGTATATGCCATGTAACCATTAATGACTACAAGAATATTCTACTTAAATTTATAATAATTACATGCTTGCATCTTACATGTTAAAATATTTGTAAAAAATATCTTGCTTTGCTTGTGGGATACACATCTATAGTTTATTATACATTTTCCATTCATGAGATCCAAATGCCAAAGCCAAAAAATGCTACACCAAAATTCGTAAGAGTTAGAAGATTTTTTATCCTTTGACCAAACTATGCTCCTATCATTTTTTAACAAAAAATGTAAAATACAAATTTCATTCTAAGAACTAATATTTTCAATTTTTGACTCTCGATTAAATTAAATTTGTAGTTTATTTATTAACCTAATATTTATTGTACAATTACATAGTTTTAAATCCATCATTGCACTTAGAAGATCTGTGGTTTTTCCCTTCTAATAGTTTCTTATTTAATTTTGATACTTAATTGTATTTCCTACGTTAATGGAGAAGACGAATTTCATCTTTTACTAATTATTAATGTCAAACATTTTATCTTCTTGAAATTATAGCTGTGTGTATCTTATTAATTTACATTGAAACAGTTTTACTCTATTCTACGAAACCAAAGACAGTTACAGGAAGAATTTCCATATACTTTACTCTATTCTAATTAGACAAAAAGATATTCTTAAGGAAGTTAATCATAAGAATAGGTTCCTCTATGGTTGTTTTTTGGGCTACTTTTATTTATCTTTTTAAACAAAATATAAATGTTCTATGTCAATTATCATAAATGGAAGACTACATGCAAAAAAAGTTCTTCAAGTTACCTATAAACTAACAATATTTTTTAAAATTAAATCGTTTATCATTTATTCATCGTTTGAAGTCAACGTCCACGCACGTGCTCACATATATTAGTGTACAACAGGCAACAATCGAGGAGAAAAAAGTTGAACATAAAAAAAATGGGGGAGAGAAATAACAAAAATATAATCAAGAAATAAATCAGAACCTTTGAAATATGGGATAGATTGTCAAATGAATGTCGCACAATATGGTGTCTTCTACCTTTTGGTTTGACTTGAAAAAGAAGAAGAAAGCTTTGAATATTGATAGGCCTTTTGAGTGGATAGGACACTCTTTAGACAATTAGGTGGTTGTGATTGTTTTCCTTTATTTTAAATTTTTAGGATTAGCCAGAATGATTAGTCTATTGAATTATGTGTTTTTTTCTTCTTTCAATTTTTATTTTTTGTGTATCTTTATGATGCTCTTAAGTACAACTTTTATACAAACTTAAAGTTTAATTTGAACTTCGAGTAATTGAATTCTTTTATTCATATTTAAATTTTCATAGCTTTTTTTTATATCGAAATATCGATATTATAATATTTTAGTTCTTTATTCTCGTTATAATATTTTTATTATATATAATTATGAAATTACAACTTTTACCATAACATAATTATGTGTCTTAATTATGAGGAGGAGATTAGTTTTTATTGAGTAATAAACATCAATACTTTACATTTAAATCAATACATAACGGATTTGTTTCATTTCTTTCATTGTTAAAAAAGTAATTATTAACAAACTTCAATTTAATGAAGTTGAATTACTACTACTTTGTAGTTTGTATAGTACAATTCTTTGTGTGTGCGCACGCATGTGTGCGTATGTGTATTTTGAATTATATTTTTTCTAGTATATATAATTCAATGGTTTTAGTTAAAATTATATTTAAAATGTATTAAATTTAAACGATATCTTTAAAAAAAAAAGTTGAATTCAATATTATATATTGTTATGAATATAGGTTGCTATTCCTGAACAAATGTAATACATCTAAATAGTACTAGAATATTTATGAATTCGATGGATTGTTATTCCTGGACAAATGCAATACATTTGAATAGTACTACAATATACGAAGTTAGCATATAATAATTAAAATATATTTGTATTAAAAAATATTTTAATTATATACCCACCACATGCATTAAAAGATACCTATAATATATTGAATTCAAATTTTGTTATAATTGTTTAACTTTTTTTCTTCTTATTAACAATGTTAAAAATATATTATACATGAATTTCAAATTTTCAAATTAATTTATTTGTTACTATACTAAAACTGTGTTAGAAATGTATTATATATGCAATATACTATTTTTGATAAGAAAAGTAAGATTAATTGATCTGTATAAGATTAAAAGATGTGGTATGATATGGGGGGATTCTTTCGCACTAAAATAAAATGACAGCCAATACGATTTTCTTTCTCTTCCCATATTTGTCTTGTCTTTGTAGTATAAAAAGAACACACAAATCTACTAATTCGAACAAATGAACTTCCATCAGCACAACAAGAAGGCAAATAATACAAGAATAAACAAAATAATCAGCCACCAACAGCACACTGGACAACTACAACAATCAGAGTTTTAAAAAATATAAGAATGCCAAGAGCAGCGTATGTATCACATTCTATATAGCTTGTTGGAAGTATAATTTACATTCAGGCAAGGCTTCCAAGAAACTCGAAAACAGTTCTGGTGGCAACTGTAGCCGTAAAAGCACTTGGTGATATCTTTGAATTACCAAAAGCACAGTGTTCTCCAGATCCACATCTTCCAAACAACCTGGAGTAATTCAATAAATATGAGGGGGAAAAGCAAACAAATACTTAGAAAATGAACATCAATATTGAAGATGTTTAAGAAAACACATACACAGTGCATAAAAGAAGATCAAAATCAGTAACTCAATTAGGATGTATTTATCCTAATTTAATTGTGATATCTGAGCTGAATGGATATAAACGATGCATGTGGCCATAAGCCAACTCCAACATGAGATTTAGGTATACTTTATTGATTGAAACTTAAGAGAAAAGACATCAGTGCTGAAGTAGAACTTGTTGTTTAAATGTAACAACCCACAGAAGATAGTGTCAACTTGACATCTTAGTCTGTTTGCTGTATTTAGGCAATTTAAGATTCCAAACGTTGACAAGCAGATCATCTCATCCCAAGATAAAATCATTATGATTCCAAAGCAAGAAAAATCATGTTTTTGATTTTAATAAGTTAAAGAAATGAAAAGGTTTGAGTAATTTCTCCTTCAAAACAGCTAGAAGAGATTAATATTCCAATGAACAGTTCAAGTAGGTAATATTAATATTCCAATGAACAGTTCAAGTAGGTAATATTTTTCCACCCTGCACATCAAATGTTCAAACGTCTGGAATTTTGAAAAATGAGAGCATTGGCAGGCTTACCCAATTCAATTTCTAGCTCTTGATCTTCCGTGTCTCCTTCTTCCACAATTGTTCCATTTTCCATTTCTGCGGCTGTCTTGGCATACCTCTCCAAGAACTCTAGTTCAGTTTCTTCTAGTTCATCATCTTCAGAGTCCTGGCATTGAATTAAAAACAATAACAGTCGGCATTCATTATTCCAAAGGTATTATAAAATGTACATTACATGATGAATGTAGTCACTTTGCACGCAGGAGATTCGGGGTATGTGTTCCACATCTCCATTTTTTATTTTTATTTTTTCGATGACAAGGGAAACCCGCAGCTGCTACCCTTTGGGTGCGCACAGGGTAAAACCCCCGCTACTATGCAATAGCTCGCAAACCACATAGGAGAGGTAACCCGCACTAGGCAAGCTTGGAATATATGATGAATGTATAGCATATGCACTCTTCCCCTACCTTCCACCACAAGCATTTAATGAATGTATGACAGAGCCAACAAACAGAAACCATGAATAATGATGCAAAAGACAACAATATGGCAGGCGTCATCGACAATTTCCTGTGATATTATATTTTTTCTTTTGAGAAAATTCCTGTAATTTTTATATATAAACATTGACTATTTTAACTAGAGAAGGTGGTTATGAAAAAAGAAACAGGCTCTGATAATTATTGTTTCAAGTTGCAAGGTCGTTTATGAAAAGAACATCTGTTACCCAAAAGCTGGGCAAAAATTCACTCTTACATGAAGGGACCACAATTAATTTTCGAGCATAATTTGCTAATGAGACAAAGCTCATGTCAGAAGGCTAAGGAATTATTGTGAACGCAAAGACTCATTAGTCACTATTATTTCAATAACCCAAAAATGGGGTATAATGTATGTTCTACAAATAGAACACACTTTGACCATGACGAAAAGTAGGTCGTACGAACATGATTAACATGTAAACAATGTCTACCTGACAGCAAAGAAAATATATGGGTGGGGGAGGGGTAGCTAAAGATAATTAAACAAGACAGAATTAGTTTAGTGACCTAACCTCATCATCATCATCATCTTCAGTTTCCTCATCACCAGAAATCTATCTCACTTTCTTCATCTTGCAAATCTTTCCATCTTCTTCCATTCTTTAACTTCAATGCCATCCACAGTGATGCGCAACGAACTGTAGCAAAGAAACTCCCGTCATTTGCCGTCCTATCAGCTTGTCAATAGATTGTGCCAGTGCCATCACTGGTAAAATTATAATAGAAAAAAATAGACATAAGGAGACAGTGCTGATGAGATTCTTAGGAGAGTTTTCTACACCCAAGAAGAGAAGAAAAACTGAATACTTAAAAGGCAAAGCAAGGAAAAAAACATAAAAGTTAACCACAAGGTATAATCAAAACTAGTGTTAACTTGCAACCTATTAACAAGCATCGTAGTTGTGGACAGATAAACAGATCTAGATAGACACAACGCATTCTCTCAGAACAAACAAAAAAGACAACGCGAGAGCACCTCACAAAATATCTTGCCTCCTATGAGAGAAGTCATGGAGAAGTTCCTAATTGCGCTAAAAAACTTTAGTAGGGGAAAAAGAAATAGAATACTAACCTACCAACTTGATCTCAGCCACTGATGACAAACTATGGTCAAATCTGCTTGTTGAAATAATTGCCAAAGCGGATAGAAAGCTTGTAAAGCCTTCATGTTCAATGCCCTCTATAATCTTCTCTACAATATCAGGGAAACACAAATAACACGACGCTATTGCAAGCAACAAAGGATTCCATAGTGGGACAGACTGGTTTCGTATCTCTCTAAAACGAGAAAATGCTGCCTGACACAAGGAAATCACCAAAGATTGCTTGACACCTTCTCCTTCAGGTAAGTAACTGGGACTATGTAAAAGAATGTGGACACAAGAGGATGCCCTCCATACTGCAGATGGATATTGTGAGAAAGCTTCGGTAATGAATGCACCAATTCCTTCAAGGATGGATTTTTGGGGAACAGGTGGAGCAGGAGGCAACGGCAGCTTCCCCACAAGAAAGTTTTTCACAGCAAATTTCTTGTCAAGGCTAACTGCTTTCTTGATACAGTTAAAAGTTGATAAATCCTCCATCTCCTCCCATGCATGCCAGTCAGCTATGAGATATGACCAGACCAGCATCAGCTCTGAGACTTTTAGCTTCAAAAGATCGTCAGCTTGGGTAAGTCCTTGCAAAATGAAACCAAGCAATGTGGAGCAGTCATCAACACATGATGAAGGGGGCACTGAGAAGGCAACCTCGTGTTCCTGATAATTGGAAAATATATTTGAGAAGATAACAAGAGATTTGAGAATATCAAAAACAAAAGATATATTAAAATCCTCTTATCACTCTGTTATCTCAAGTTGAATCTATGAAACGAACACCTCTATCTTCTTGTTCTTTAGAGTAGATATTATATATAGGATGATCTGTACTCTGGGATCCAATACAAAGGCAATACAAATAGAAATGTTGACGGCGACCAGTTAAGTATCAGTTGAATTTAACTGGGGTTCTTGTTGGTGGATGAATCTGATCAAAAGAGAGACTCAGCTGTAAATAGAAAAAAAAACAAAAAAAAAAAACAATATTGAACCATTGCCAAAATGGACATCTTATTCAAAGAGATAGATCTAAAGTATCTGGATTACTTTGTGTATATGATCGAAGATCCAGTAGGTAGTCACTCCCTTCTCAGAGAACCGTACGTGAGTCTTCCGCCTCATACAGCTCTGTCTGAGCTTCCATCAATATATGAACAGCTTTGCCTTATGCATGAGAAGCTAAAAGACTTGATCTAGTTAAGTTTGGTATGGAATTCATAACACAAAACAAACATCTATTGCAGTATAAACACTAGAGTTAAGCAGCATCCACTACTAAGGTGGTTGCATTTTCAATATAGAAAAATGAGCTTGAACAGGCTTCAAGCTTGATGTTACAGGCATAAAAAGGAAATATTTTACTGAAGTGCTACATATATTCATTGACACAAAAAGTAAATAATGGAATATATGCATACACACTTGTGTTGTGACCTATCCATTTACTCTAAAATTAACTTTGATACATGGCTCAAGACTAACCATCAGTGGAGCAGATCTTAGCCACGCATGCTGTAGGAGATCTGAAAATGCTCTCATCATGGTGGTCTGACCAGAAAGCCACAATTGACTAGAATCATCCTGCTCATTTTCTTCCGATGCCGAGTTTTCCCAACACTCAGCTATCACTGCTAGTGTTGCAAAGCACTGTTCCACCATCTATCAGACGAAAGTCAGTAAGTTCAGATCTCAATATGCCTTCAATTAGACATGTGGATGAGTTCATTTTTTAAAATTTTATATTTAGGTGAAGAGCGAGGTTGATTCTACTCATCTAGAACATAAAAGGTGATTTAAGAATTTGTCTCAAGGGACCTCAGTTACAAGAAGGAATCGCATAGTTTAGACTTATTCCTATCGGAGTAATGACTCTTGAATCACTGACCATGTGACATTGATTCACAGACTGTAGAGATACGACTGTTTCAATTGAACTAAGGGTGACACCACTTATACCTCCATTTTAACTATAAACAATGAATAGTGAACAATATATCTCCATGAAATGTGCACAAAAGATGTTCTGATTTTCATGTCAGTTACCAAAATGATAATTAGAATCATCAAACGATTTGCTAAAGAATAAAATACTAGTATGTCAGATACATAAGAAAATACCTGAGGCCATGGCTCCAGATCTAAAGGCAAGTTCTTTGAAGTTTCTTTAACCAACAGACAAACAATATCTGGAATATGCAGTGAAAGTTTTTCAGTTGCAACCTCGACCATAGTACTTAGAAGCTGAAAGTAAATGGAGCTATCTTCTTCCTCATCACTAATCCTATGACAAACCACTTGAAGAAGTGGTAACCACTCAGGTGGCATGAACTCATTCTGCAGTACCAAAAGGCCAAGCATTATTTAAACTATCATGCTTCAGGTCCATAATATAGGTTAGCCATACCCACTTACTTCAACGAGTTGGGCGATGGCAGCAGCAGCTGTCACTCGCACGGGATAACAAGAAACATCCCCCATATCTGACATTTGTAATGCTTTCACTAATGAAGAATAAATATCAGCACTCATACCCTGTTGTGGAAAGAGAAAAAAAGGAACTTACTCCTAAAAAAATGCCTAATAGCAAACAAGATGTTAAAAAGTATCATCAACACAATTATCTCACTTCAGAAAGACATGAAGCAAGCTCTCCTAGGACCCAATTTGCAGTGGCAATTAAATATGGTTGAGGACTTGGTGTTTCATACAGTGGTAGCACCCGATTCCTAACTAGAGTATCCGTAAATCCAGGACTCTGTTCTGTTAGAAACTGAGAATACAATGCCACATAAGTAATATAAGTACAGAATTTTTTAATTAAGAAAAAAAATATTCGAAATAATGATCTATTCTTACATCTAAAAGGCTGCTATAGGCCATCAGAACTCCGTAATATCTGTCAAAGTTTAGACAAGGAAATGAAAGTAAATCACGTACACAGGATGCAAGCATGATAAAGGAAGGTCAGAAAAAAGAAAAAAAAGGTCTGGATAAATGGACAAATAAAGTAGGATAATTTAGTTAATGGCATGACATTAGAATGAGCACTCTATGTCTTATGCAAACTTAGAGTTCAAGAAATTATAGAGTAATATAATGAATCTTAGAACTTTAAAAGAACAAGTTTAGTGTAGGTTCATTGCACGTGTGTCCCACATCAATTGGTAAAACTAGATAGAACAAAATTATTTAAAATAGCAATTGACATTAAAGTAAACATTATGTTTTTCTAAACGATAAGAATTTCATATAGGAAGGCTAAAAAGTTATTTAACTAAACATGAACCTCTTTCTTTAATTTTTTTTTATTTATTTATTTATTTTTTTACCATAATTTAAGTAAATATTTATATAAGGTAACAGCATTGATTTTAAAGTCTTAAACTATAGGACATTAATATAGTTTCAAATTAGAGATTTAAGAAGCAAAACTTTGGTCAATTTTAAAATATTAATTATTTAGTAGTTCTTACCTATTACAAATAAGTAAAGATTTAATAGTTTTTCTTTTAATCAATTTCAAAGTCCTAAATATTGGATGATAATTAATCGACAATTATTTGAGAAAAATAGTAAATGAAAATTTTGTCTATTGGGAGAGATGATTAGACTCCCACAACACTACTTCATATTATCGAGGACATGACTCTAGATAGGAAGGAGGGGAGGTCGCATATTAGGGTAGAAGGTTAATAGGGGTGGAGTGTTGTCGTAATGTGCGTAGGTTTAGGCTTGTTTAGTATCTTCCGTAAAACTAGTCTTTCCCTTGTAATTCTTGTCATATGTTGTTTAATGTGTTTTGATTATCACATTATTTTGTTGTTTTTGTTGTTTCTTTCATGTAGACTTTATACTGATCTTATTATTAAACCGTTGTGCTTTCTTCATTGTTTTCTTCTTTTTACTTGTGCTGGATGCACTAGAGCCGAGGGTCTTTTGGAAACAACTTTTCTACCTCCACGAGGTAGTTGTAAAGCCTGCGTATACTCTACCCTTCCTAGACTCCACTTACTTACTGGGATTGCACTGGTATGTTGTTGTTATAGAGTCTTTTAATGAAGTGTAAGTTCGATCAAACCTTCATGCTTTTAAAGTAATACAAATAAATAGCACCAACCATAATCCGATTGAATTTTAGATAGTGGAGAACTTTCTGTCAAGTACAGTGATATATGACCATAAATTACAAAGTTAAAGGAGTTGATATCATAATTTTGTTTTTAACTCACTCATTTACTGTGTTTTCGCCATTATCAGTGGGAACAGGAAACTTTGACAAGAATGGAAGCACCAACAACTCCCCCATCGAGCTGTAACCTTTTCTTTTGTTCTTTTCTCCTTTCTTACGCTTTGATGAAGCTGTAGAAGTCTTGACTGGCAGTCCCTAGAAGCCCAAGAATAAATCACAGATAACTATATGAATTTTAATAGAAGAAGCTAGAGCAATATAATTTTTTTTTTGAAAAATGAAGCTAGAGCAATATAAATTATAGAAAACTAACCTTAGATATTGAAATAACACCAAGCAAGTTTAAAGCACTTTTCCTTGCTGTAAACAAGTCATCTCTCAATCCAGAAATTTCTTCCTGCAGTATCATAAAGATCAGACAATATCCTGCGAATATTTAGAGTATACAACTTGTAAGGAGGATCAAAGATTCGAACATACAAGGTCAGACGGAAGATTTTTCCTTATGTATTCATCCGGATCTTCTTCCCACTCTATTGTGTCCTACTTAGCAGGCATTTAAGCCTTTAATCAGAACTTCACAAGGGTATGTCACAACAAAAGTTCACAAGAGCTGGGAAGATTGCAGAATTAAGCAAGGAAGAAAAGTGAGGTGAAACCAGTCGCCATCCCTGTTTCAGATGATGATGATAATATACTTTAGCTTGGAGACTTGAACAGTAGCAGGCACTAACAATAAAAGTCCTTCCCGATAGAGGAGAAACCAAGGAATTAGCAGAAATGCCTAAAAAGAGAAAGAAGCTAGGAAGGCGAAAGAACAATCATGAAAATATATAAAACACTGCCTGCTCAAGCTACAAAAAAATAGTCAAGCAAAAGAGAAACTTTTGACCATGAAGACAACTGAACAAACTTACCGGACCTGTCTCTAAAACACGAGAAATAACATCAAAGGCTAACGACACAGTCCTTTCTGACAGCGGATCTAGTTTCTGCAAAGAAAGAGTAAGTAGATGAAGAGAGAAGATAAAAATAAAAACGATCACAGGAAGAAAGACAAGTATAGTGTGTGGGAAAAGCACTTATGAGAAACAACATAAAAGTTCATGAGACATTCTTGACAGAGCAGATGTTGAGACAAAAGAATAGTGGATGAAGAGAGAAGATAAAAATAAAATTATCATAGGAAGAAAGACGAGTATAGTGTGTGGGAAAAGCACTGATGAGAAACAACATAAAAGTTCACGAGACATTCTTGACAGAACAGATATTTAGACAAAGCATAGATTCTTACTTATACAACAGAACTTTAGTGTAGTTAAAGAAAGGAGAATCTGACGGCAGCATGCTGAACAAAAGTGTCTATTTACTAGGCATTCTAGTGAAATAAGGTTATGGAACACCTGATATGAAAGTTCACATTTATAGAACTACCAAGTAATACTCCTAAGACTTACATTTATGATTGTGCTATGCTTGGCAATTTCTGAAACGCATTTCACCATGTCAGGCATCAGTCTGTCATTGTAAGATGAGAAGAAATTTGAGGAAAAACCAGGATATCTGTATTTTCATTGTGGAGCAAAAAATGCATTTTGACAGCATACTTGTCAGCGAACTTCCGGTGCCGGGACACTAAAGCACAGAAAATCAGCAGACTTCGCTTTGCAGTCTTCATCCGCAGAGAATACCCATCTTTGCAAGTCAAGCCACCATCAAAACTTAAAGAATTCAGGATTCGTATCAGATCTTGACAAATAGAAGGAAGCAGAGGAGCCAAGGCAGACGACATGTGAGATTTCACCTATAAAATTGATAGACATTAGATTGTAGTACTGCTCAAAGAAGGTTCAAAACAGAAACCTAATAAGAGGAAGAAAGATGCTTCCGGATAAATATTTCTAGGACACATAAAAGGACACATTAGTGTAAGAATTCCTTCTAGTAATTTGAATAGTCTTGAAAAGAAGAAAATAGTGCACTGATAGCTGATCTGACAATCAGATCACTTTAATGGTGTATGTTCTAAACTGTTGCTTCCTTTTTCAAGAAAAGGTCAAATAAAGGAAATGAGACTGATCCTTGGTAAACCAAGTAACCAATGTTTCGAATGAAAGAAGATCTATTGTCCTGGCATAGATTAACATCCATGCTCATCCTTCACCTTTTTGGACTAGCAAAAGATCTTGTGTGCATAGAGCTATATCAAAATACACTAAGTTACAAGGCTTCAAGATCACATATAAAAAAATAGTAAACAAATTACTTTAACTCGTTTACTGGTGCCTCATTCCCATTTTCAGCGGAACTGCTTTTACACGTATAACCAGCTTCTGCTCCTCGATATGCTTGATAACTGTATCAAGCAATTTCCTCCTATCATTTTTGTTATTTTCTATATCCCGAAAGTTTTTAGGATCTGATACATCCAATATGCTGTCTGCTAACTTCTTAACAGAAAAAAATTGAAACAGAACCTAGAGCTCAAATGATAGTTGACCTTTCACGGATCAAACATCTGTGTTGTAAATTTATCCTCACCGCAAAATAGATGCACTTGCATATCATGAGAAGGATAGTTTCTGTCTGCACTTCTGATGTATGTTGGGTATCTGAAACCTGTTTCACAACGATGAATTAGCACTTCCATATACTCTAAAGTAACATGTTTTATATGGAAATACCTAGGAGGAAAAGGAATGTAGAAACTTATGTGGACCTTTTCGGTGCAGAGGTGAAATACAGCAAGTAAGGGTACAAGGATCTCTCTTGAAATAAGTTCTAGCTGTGGTGGAACTGGCTCCTTCACAAGTTTTGGATTCAAAAAGTACTGCCACAAATACATAAGATGAGATCAATACAAGAACCTAAGCAGGTAGATTTTTACAACAGATTTGAAATAAATGAGGAATTTGGTTTAGTTAATTATTCTGTCAAAAGTAATTTTGGTTTTAACCAAATTATAGAATGCTGTTGGTCTATCTTCATATGGATCAACCCGAAGCCTTTTTGATCACCCCCCAAGTGCTTAAGCTTATTTTCAAACAATTAGCAAGCTAGGGGTGGCATTTTTCAGGACACCATGACAGTCAGCAAGGTTCTAACATACAAAATACAATTCAACAAAATAAGAAACATAAGTGCATGAGATTGAAGTCATTTGAGTAAATAGATATCAACATAGGGAAAGTCATCTATATAGGTGGAATCAGAATATAGCTGACACATATTTAAATACCTGGAAGGGTCTAATCAGTGAGTGAAGAATGGTTAAAGCGTTGATGGTTTTCCATTCAGAATTCGGATTCTTATCAATCAGATCACTGCGCTGAATGGCCGACCTTAGCTCAGGCACAAGCTCAGGCCAAGCATCCTTTTTCACAAACTCAACTGCAATAATTGAGCGAAACTGAAAACAAATAGGAGAAAAGAAAATTAAAAAAGACAACCTCATTAATTACACACGCTAACGAAGAAAAAGTTATGCCCAAAACGCTTACAGCTTCAACTAATATCTTAAGAGTCATAGGTTCTGCTTGAAGCAAAGCGCGCACAAATGCATCTCTAAACTCTTTGGTGATTCCTGAGTTTGTATCAATAGAATCAACATTTCTTCTAGTGAAGTTCTTGAGATATGTGGCTGCAGCTACTTTCTGACCTCCGTTCTCACCTCCTATGGAAATGAAGATCCAATATAAAGTGTAGCACATAAATTAATTTTACAGAATGCAAAAGCATAATCAGGTAAATACTCCTTCAATTCGACAGTTGAATCATCATAATGAATATAAAATACTCGAAAACAGCGAAATCTGAACTGCAGAATACCTATGGCGATAGAGAGCAGAGTGAAGGGAAATTCTGGGAGAGTAGAGAGATGATCCAGATCATCAGTGGCGGCATTGATGACGGCATCGTTGGGGCTCAGAGTTTGATTGAGGAGCTGAGCAATTTGATGAATTTCCATAACGTGTAAGTGGTGGCGCTGCGGCAGAACCCTAGCAAAGACTGCAGCTACAAACACACAACAAGTTGGCAAAGAGTTGTAAAAAGAAACAAATAATTGGCTAAAACAGTTAAAAGCGCGGGAAAATTGATATTCGCGCCGTCCATTTTTTGTCATCGCCATATAAATGGCATTATTTTTTCTGTTTATTAACTTTGAAAATATTGAATTGAATAATTTATTTATGTTCATTGGTTAATATAATTAATTAAATTAAATTATTAATTATATTCATTTATTGAAGACTTATTTTAAAAATACTTTTTCGATTCCTTTTCATATGATAATTTTTTTTAAATTTCACTTGAAATAAAAAACTAAGTAAATTTACAATTATATTATTATTTAATATTTTTTAAGTCAACTTTCAATTAACGATAAATTAAGGGGAGGAATTTATTTTTTAATTTATTTGTTGAGATTTCTTTTCAAAATCTATAAATAATAAAACGGAAAAAGGGTCTCAAAAATCCCTCCAAAAAGTATTAGGAAATGGTTACAAACTTACCATCCATCCCCTTATTGGCTCCAATACCTCTCACCCCCCATTGGGTCAAAATTACCGGTCATCCACCTTTGGTCACAAATTGACAACTTATTTAATTGTTTTAGATGTTAAAACTATTTAATTTTTTTAACTACGTAGCACGCAAATATTGTTATAATTTAACTTTATTAGTATAATTGATGAATCAATCCACTACCCATCTATTAGCTAATTAAACCCAAATTAATGGAATCCACTCACATTATTAATGCAACAATTAGAAAACTATCTGCCATTGCGTGTTTTAAAAAAATTTAAGACAAAAATATCTAGAGAAGTAAATTTATCAACATTTAGTGTCTAAATAAAAATACCGATAACTTAGAAGTCTGGCCTATGTTCATCATAATTGTTCTTACGTCTCCAATATGTGATGTTACTCATAGGTAACTCGTTTGTCAAAAAGAATATATTAAAAATTTTAAAACAAATCATAAAATGTATAAAAAAAATATTAATATTTTTTAAAAAAGTGCATGAATTAATTAGGGATGTATTACTTCTTTTACCTTTAATCATGAAATTCTAAATAAAATCTTGAAAGAAGAATCAAATTGAAAGTGTCCTCCTAATAACGGCTCAAACATAAATTTATTGGGGCTTGATTAGGGACGTCGAATTAATTTTGGATGTCATTTTCATTAATTCAATAATTGTCATCGGGTGTAGTAGTAATTAGTGTTTATGACGATTTTGATAATTATAGTTGGATATAATTTGGTGAGTTTATAGTAAGGGTAGGTAGTTGGTTGGTTTATAATAATACAAATAAAGTAAATTATAACAAATAGTTCAAAAATCAAGTATTTAAAAATTTAAATAATTAAATTTAAAATCATTAAATAAGTGGTCAATTTGAACTCAAAGGTGGATGACAAGGGTAGTTTGGAGCCAATAGGTGGATGAAAAGGGCATTTTGGAGCCAATAGGTGGATGAATGGTAATTTTGTACCATTGTCAATACTTCAAGGGTATTTTAGACCCTTTTCCGATTAATGAAATGGTGAAAGTGACTAATCAATGTATCAAATAATTATAATGACCAATAATTACTTATTTAGGTTGGTCAAATATTTATTTGAGACCAATTAATCATCGAGGTTATAATAAGAAAAATATTGTAATTTATATATTAATTTTATAAAATGACAACTATTATGAACCAACTATTTATAGTAAATTACTAAAGATAACCATAAAACGGGAACCGAGGCAACAATAATCATAAACTTACATAATTTTTTAAGGGATATAAAATCTAAAATAGTGATATATAGATAGAAATGTAAGCAGTAATAAATAATTTCAAATATATGTTTTGCAAGAGGATGAGTGATCCTAATTATGGAGGTAATGTAATACCTGCGTCTATATCAACACGCCATAAATTGGTGTGAAATTGGGAGATTAAGGATATAAAAGACTAATTATGCTAAGTAATATTATTTATATATAGTCCTTCTATACATTCGTTGCACGTATATTCCGAGTAACATCATATCTATTTTTATAAAATAATAACAAAATTTTGAGTAAAAAATTATGCATGAAAGTTGTTTCAGCCCTTATCAGTAAACATTAAATTGATCAATTGCTAATTAACAAATATATGATCTCTTATAATATTCCTTATTTTTCTCATGTTTTTCAATAATTGGTGATATGTTTCTTCCCATATTTTCTTTCATTAAGTTGTGCTTGATTTCTTCTTCATCATCATCAATAATGAGCAAATGATAAAGCAAAAATATATCTTCCGTCCCATCGTAAATGTTACTATAAATTTTAGCCAATTCCTTTGTTTTTTTTTTCTCCACGAGAATATTAAGGGTCTGTTTAAAAAAGCATTTGATAATTGAAAATAGTGTTATTATTAAGATAGAAATTATCAATATAGTAATTTTGGAAAAGGGTCTTAAATATCAATTAAAATATAAAAAATCGTACAAACTTATCCTTCATCAATCTATTGGCTCCAAAATGCCTTTTTCATCCACCTATTGACTCCAAAATACCATTGACCACTTTTTTAATTGTTTTAAAAATTAACGTTTAAATATTTTGTAAAATAACTTGGCATTCAACTATTATTATAATTTAAGTTATCAATATAATTTATAAATCAACCCACTTACCCACTCATTACTAACTAAACCTAACCCAAGACAATATCTAATATAATATCAAAAATCGTTAATAAAACACTACTAAAACACGATGAAATTAAGATTCTTGAAAATGAAATCCAAATCATTCGAGTCTGAATCGAAGCCCCAATTAAATTTAGGTAGAGCTGCTTTATTTAGGAGGACAACTTTCTTCAAAATTGAATTAGAAAATTATGATTAAGGTAATAAGGAAGTAAGTAAATTACATCCCGAATTGTTCATGCATTTTTTTAATTTATAAATATTTCATGATTTGTTTTAAAACCTTTTAGATATTATTTGAAAAAAGTTCCCTCTGAGATAACATCACATATTGAGAGTAACGAATAATTAAGATGAACATAGTAAAACTTTAGTTACGGTGTGATTTTTCGTTAGCCACTGAACGTATGATAATTAGTTCTATAATTTTTAAAAACACTCAATTGGACGGAGCTTGCATTAATAATGTGACGGGTTTATTAATGTGAGGGAGTTTAATTTAAAATGGGGGGTAGTGGATTGATTTATAAATTATACTATAAGTTAAAATAGAAACAAATAGTTGAGCGCCAGTATTCTAAAAAATATTTAAACAGAGTTTTTAAATATAACCGTTTAAATGTGGGTCAATTTGAAACCCAAAAGGTGGATGCCAAGGGTATTCTGGACCCCATAGGTGAGTGGAAGGGTATTATTATCTTATTTTTGGACCCAAATAGGGTGAATGAAGAATAATTTTGTACCATTTCTTAATACTTAAAGATTTTTAGGCCCTTCTCATGTAATTATATGTTAGGTTGTTGTAACAAGTAATCAAGTGTAATTACAAAGTGTGTTTGATTACACAAAAGCAATCATAAGATCATGTTATAATATAACAATAAAAGATAATTATTTAAAACTAAAAAAATACTAACAAATAAGGGCCTTTATAATGATTCATATTAAATATTTAGGATACATATTGTCATTTGAAAATATATTAATATTATAAAAAAATACTTGATTTATACTTTTCAAATAAGTATATTTTTATCAAACTAATCATATAACCTAAAAGACAAAATGGTCTGATGGAATCTTATACTTGTATGAGATTGTATTCTAAATCCTTTCATTTAACTCTTTATCAATTGAACTTTTAAACTCAATTAAAATGAGACTTTTAAATATAGACGCGCTAAGAAGAGCGGTGTCAATCGAATTCAAGGGTAGCCAGTTCGTTCGGGCTCAGGAGTTAAATAAAAGAATATTGATTGTATTGAAGTGTTAACCTAATAAGGGAACTACATGTGAGGATTATATATAGGGTTACTAGGAAGGAGTCTAATCCTAATAGGACTAGGAATTAAGGAGTACTAATCCTAATAGGACTAGGATTAGTACACAGTTAAATACTAATATTATTTAATACTATCTATTTAATACTATCTGTTATTATATCCACATCTTCGGACTTAGACTAGTACTTTAGATTTTGAGATAATGGTTTAAACCCCCCCCCTCCCTAATCTATACTCGAATCCCAACTATACACTCCAATTCACGGATGTTCTATTACCCCCGAACTTCATATTTCTCTATTTTCTACACACTTAAACGTTGACCTGTCATATGAGGTGAGAACACCTCCTCTAGGTGCGTGAGAAGGTGAGAACACTGTAAATGTTGACGAAAAGTTTCTCTTTCTCCAAAAATCATCTTCCCCGCCATCAAACAAACCATTGCTTCTTCTTTCCTACCATTAACCCTTGCTCCTTTTATTTAAAAAAATCACGATTTACGCTAAAAAAATAAGTAGAGTTTAGTTGTTATGTTCATTTCTATATCAAATCTTGAAGTTAGGGTTTGTAATATGCTATAATTTCTTACTTAGGTCTCTAATTTGAATTTTGAATTTCTCAAAATTCATCAAAAATGACAAATGAAAACTTGAATAAGCTTTGTATGGATGAATCAGACTCAATGTTACTCTTAATTTCACGAATCAACAAGAACCTAAGGGATAAAACAAAAACTCAAAATAAGTGATAAATAATTAACCTTTTACTAAACTAGTTGATAAACTATGAAATCAAGTTGAAATTACACAACAAATTCCTTTGATTATCAACAGATATACATATGCAAATGGAGAAAGAGATGAAAAAGAGAAAATATTTTTATGGGTCTTTTATGTTTTAGGAGGGAAATTGGGGAAAAATTGGAATTGGGAGTTGATAAGTGGGGGACCCGGCGCATGCAATCACGCTGAAATATTTGTTTGATTTATGTGTTGTGGTCAGTGTTTAAGTGTGTACAAAATAGAGAAATATGAAGTTCAAAGGGGTAATAGGACACCCGTGAATTTGGAGTGTGTAGTTGGGATTTGGGGTATAAATTAGAGGGGTTTTAGACCATTTTCTCTTAGATTTTCATATGTTTAATTGGATTGTACACATTTCCTTATACTTATGATCCTTGTTAGAGTTTTGGTATATTGACTTTCGATTTTAGACATTATTGGAAATATTCCACAATTGTTTTGATTAGACTTTTGGAGTTTATGAGAACTTTATTTTTCTCTTAGCATTTAAACATGCTTATGTATCTTTAAAATCTTTGTTTTGTTGAGTTTATTAGTTTGAGTTTTAGTAATGATTCTCCCACCGAAGGGTTAGTGTAAGTGTCAATCATGACGGTTTGGATCGTAATAACCACAATATTCAAAAAAAATCTTTACTTTTACAATTACATTCCTTTTAGCTTTGATACTTTTGTTGAAACTTATCTCAACAAAACATTGTTGGCATTACTACATAAAATTAAATTTTACGTACTATCATTAGATTTTTTAAAAAAATATTCATAACTTGTATTAAGTTACAGTTACATAAAAGAAGAATTTCAAATAATGTGTTTCCTCAAGTGTAAGAATTTATATAATTCAATCAAGACCAAAATCAATGAATTGATCATGTTATAATAAAATTTTGAGTCAAAGGAATTTAAATATCAAAATATTACAAGGTAAGAGATGTTAATACGGAGATAACAAAGTACGAGAAGTTAATATGGATAACCAATTAAGAGAAGTTAACATGGATAATCAATTATGCGCAAACAAAATGATGCTAAGATTTTATTTTTGGTAGGTTTGATTTAACTTTGACTTGTGAACAAATATAAAGCAAATCAATATTTATTAAATGTTATTTACAAGATATCCATAGACTACAAATTAAATACATATAAAAATAAAATTAATTATTTTAAACAAAAAAGTTAAATAGTCAATAAAAATATAATTAAGAAACAATGACTTATTTATTAAATCTAATTAAAAAACACATATACTTATTTATTGTAAATTTTCATTTCTCTTCAAACAACTAAAACAATACCCCACCAAAAACATAATTATTTTTATTGGTATTTTTGAATCTTTTAGTATGAAGTTAATAAAAGAAGGTAAAAGTCAAAATATTAATTTTGATTATTTAAAAATATCTAAGCTCTAAAAATGATGTAAAAGTTAAGTTCGGTTAAGAACTATGTGTCTACAGTTTGCCCCGCTTTGACTGAAAACACGAAGAGTTTTCAAACAAAGCAGTAGACAACGAGACAAGTTTGATCGGACTCTTATTTGAAAGGGAAAAATGTGACGGAGTACTTCTTTTGGACAACCTAGCTACATATCCCTGGTTATAAGGGAAGCAAGTCATGTGTAGTTCAAGAAGATGAAGTGATGAGTTGGAAGTAGGGATGTCAAATGAGCGAGTTGGGTTGAAATTGAGAATATTAAAATGGGTTGGAATAGAAGTCCGGTTGGGTCTTGACCCGCCCAAGTTTACTTTGGGCTCAAATGAGCTAAAAGATGGGTTGAATCTTGACCCATCCAATTTGACCAAGTATCTCAAAATGTAACAATTGATATTTAATTTTAAATTACAATTTTGAATTCAACTCAAGATTTTTTTTGTTAAAAATAAAAAGTAACAAAATAGATAAAACCTAAAAAGATGTTAAATGATAATTAATTCATACCGAAGTAGGAAAAAACATATCTTAATTAAAAAGTTCTAAAACGGGTTGAAATTGGAGATTGGATTGGGCTCAACAGAGGATTCTCTTCAAATGGGTTATGCTTGAATGGGTTGAGATTGAACCCAATTCAAATTATCTTAAGCTCAATTCTTAAAATTCTGGATGGATTGGGCGGGTTACCTATGTTTGGGTTCAATTTTGACACCCCTAGTTGGAATTAAATGAGGTTCCTTCTAAGCTCCAGTTCGTGACTCCAATCCTTACATAAAAATTGATAGTTAATTAACACAAAGAAAATAAAAGTACAAGATCCGATTTATGCATCTTCTCTTGAGTCTTCAGTTGAGTCTGAACTTTCATATTTTACCTTAATTTTTTATGAGTATCTTGATCCTTGTATACCGTGGTGTCACGTAATTATTTATAATTAAGCTTTTTTCCTTAAGTTAGTGGTCCAAAAGCCATTTTTGTGCTAATTGTTATACAAGTTTTCTTTGTTTTGCAAGGGAATCTGTCCAACGCCAAATGCGGAGATTTTGATGAGAGAAATCGAAGAGGACCACCTACGGAGTTTATGAACGGTCCGTCATGCCTGTGTATGTGACGGTCCCGTAGGTATGTGGCAGCTAGAGAAGATGTGACAGGAAGATGGAAGTTGACAAGGTGTGGATTACGAAGCTTGTGACGGTCGTCATGGCTAGGCTATGACAGTCCGTTCATGCAGGTTCGGGCGTGAAGATCAGAGAAGTGATTCCCAGTTACCCAAATTCCAAAGAAGTCGAAGTGAAGTCTTTTTGAAACGAAAACCCACTCTGACGGACCGTATTTATGCCTATGACGGTCCGTCACACTTTGCCGTTGAGGGGTAATGAAAGAAAAGCAACAGAAGAAAAATTGCACAAAGTATGGGACGACGGAGTCCAGACGGTCCGTAAGAACACGACGGTCCGTCGCGTTGGTCCGTCTCGGGACCAGCCAGTAGTTTTGGCAGATTTCCATGAAGTAGAACCCTTGGTTTAATTAGAGTTTTATTTTTCATATAATAGTTCGAAAAAAACCTCTTTTGAGGTTAGGAACCCCAGATAGTTAGACTCTACAGATTAGAAACTCTATTATTAGATGTGTTGATAGTGTTGATTCTTGGAGATTCTTACAAGGAAATTTGTGGTGATTAATTCAAGACCATTTTTTCGGACTTTATTCTTCTCATGAAGTAGGTAGTACATGAATCCTTATTTAATATATTTGAATATTGTGTTTATGGCTATGAGTAATTAACTCCATAAATAGGTGTTGTGGGAATCATAGGCAAATAATGAGATAAACCCTAGCTAAAAAAAAATTCTAGAAAAGTGTCTTGCAGGTATTAATAATTCTTTCGCTTAGAAGTCTTTTTAAGGGTATGATCACGTTAGAAACTCGCCTTAATGCTAATTGCCGGACCAAAGAGGGAGAGTAATAGGGAAAAAGAATTATTAACATAGATTTAGTGTCTACTATCTAATAGGCTAGTATTGATTGGTACGAGGTAGTATAGTCAAATATCGAATACGATGCTTAATATGAGGTAACGATAAGGGTTAGGAAAGCAAACACAGTAGGCCGGACCAAGGTGCGGAGTGAGATTTCACGATGTGCAGGGGACCAAGGATTGAGAAATTACATAACTATCACTGTGCATGCAAGATACTAGGAAAGAATTGGTATAGTTTATAGTTAGAAATTATACAAGTATGAAACCTGTGGGGAACACGTAAACCCTTAGTTACTTTGATTAATTGATTTAAACCAAACTTTCAAAACTGTTTAAGGTCTCTTTCAATTTAGTTAGTTCTTTTTAGTTTATTAGGAAATACAAACCTCCTTTTTACATTGTTTGTTTTTATCTAAGGAAGTTATCAAAACGAACATAGTAATAACAAGTTTAAAGTTAAGTCTAGACTATTTTCCTCGTGGGAACGATCCCAACCTCACTAGTTGGGTTATTTACTTGACGCGACCACTTTACTTCTTATTTGAGAAGTAAGTTTGAGCGTATCAAATTTGGGGCGCCGCGCCGGGGAACTTAGCTTTTAGAGTAACTTGAACTTATTACTATAGTTTAGTTGATATTTTCTTGATTTACTTGTTTTATTGTTTTTGATTCTTTTCAAGAAACTATCCTCATTGTATGCCCAAAATACACGGATCGGAGGAAGAGAACCGTTGTTCCCCTATGACACGAATTAGACGTACACTGCCCGGAACATGACTCGTAATTTGGGAATCAATGATGAGGATCCAAACCACTACAGAACATTCCAGCTCCGGTTGATGTTCATGTCAGATGTTACCCGATGCTCCGGTGTTGAAATCCAGCTCGGTTGAGCTAACACGCAGATGGTTTGTTTTCAGGGCTACCTCTGAGGATCCACATGCCCATATAGCTAAGGGTAAGGGCAGTGTGTTAAAAGTTGTGTGGGGAGGCATTGATTGGTATCTAGATGTAATAGGGCTCAGAGTGTTCCTCTCTCACTGGAACGGGGAGAGGCAGAGGCTGCTAGTGGTTCCACTGAGCTCCCATTACAACTCCAATCTTTACTTGCAATCAAACTAGGGATGTCTCTTAGCACGCTACGATCCGATTCTCCAAGAAAAACAAACAACAAAGACAGGGTGATATAACTTTGTGGCCTACCAGGAGAGTCAGTAGTAGTTCTTGGATAGATTCACCTCATTCTGAGAAGTGTTCCCCAAATCACCGATAGAGGATGAGCACTGAAAGAAAAGAATACTCTATAGGGGACAAGATGATAAAAACAAAGCGGTATTGTACACTATAGCAGGTGGATCGTATGGAGAATGTCCCTTATGCGGAGATCGCCCTTGTGAATGAAAAATTAGAAAAAAAATCTCCGGAATAACAAAGTGGGAGATACTAAGAAAATCTTGTTACAGGGAGAAACACACGTTGCCAGTGCAGTCCACTCACAACCCAGCCACAGATGATATCGTGAAGTTCTTTTTTTGAGAAATGGCTACAAATGAGAACTGAGTTGGGTTGGTACTAAAAACATGTCACTGGGGTGCAGAAAAGAAAAATTAATGCAATCAACTACTTGGCCTAAACCACCACCTCCAAACGATGAGTGTTTTATGGGAGGATTCCTATGCAGTAAGTAGACAGAGGGGGTTTCCAGACCAACGCGCCCAAGGCTCAAATCAGGATTTAATTGGCGCCAAGGTCAAGGGAACCAAGGTCGGAAACTATGGTAATACAATCGGTTGAGGGTCAAATTTGTCAGAGATGGAACTACATCGCGACAACAAATTCACAGGGGTAACTAGGTAATAGCAAGAAATGACAGGAATGGACCCTATGTCCTCTTCAAATCGGGAAGTTACTCCTAGGATGGGTGGAGGTAGTATGTGCGAGTTGCGGAGAGGATATTGTTGCACAACATGATGAGGGGTTCGATGCTAGTGATGAGCACAATAAGAGTTGAGAAAGAAATGGATTTAGCGGGTTATTGAGGAAAAAAGTTGATAACTATGCAATATCAATTAAGCAACTTGAGTTACAATTGGGACAATATCTGCAATGGGAACACACGGCAAACGGGCACTTTCCTAGCAACAATGTCCAAAAAATATGAAAAATGATGGACATTGTTCTGGCCAATTACTACTCGCTGGGTGGTAAGAAAACCATGACCCCCCTATGCCATCTGATGGAATAAGGGACAACAGAATCTGATAAAGTGGAGAAGTTGATGATGAACAGGATAACACTCAAAAGATGCTGATTGAAGTGCCTAAAAAAGGTAACTCCTATGCCTAGGCCACCACCCCCATTTCCTCAGAGATTAGTGAAAAAAAGAACGACGGATGGTAAATACCGGCGTTTATAAACAATGTTGAAGCAAACTTTCTATCAATGTCCCTTTGAGAAGCTTTAGAACAAATGCACGTTACGCCAAAGTTATGAAAGATCTGGTCACAAAGAAAAGATCAGGTCACTTTTGGGATGATTGACGGATGAATCAGCATTGTGTGCTATTACGCACAAGATCTCTGGTCCAAAAGAAAGAAGATCGGTGCGTTTTACTATTCCGTACAATAGGGCTAGTACATTTGCGAAAACTTATGTGATCTGGAGGCAAGTAATAAATCTCATGCCCCTCTCGATACAAGAAGTTGGGTGTGGGTGACCCAAAAGCCCACTGCGATGCGGCTACTGATGGCTGATCGAACAGTTTTAAACGACCTATTAGGGATACTCCACGATGTGCTAGTAAAAGGGGAAGTATTCATATTCCAGCAGATTTTGTTATTCTCCACGAGGTCGATTTTGAAGTGCAATATCTTGGGAGGCCATTCCTTGCTACGGGAAGAGCCCTAGTAGACATGGAAACGGGGGCAAAATGAAATTTCGATTGAACAATGAGGAAGTGACTTTAATGTGTTGTAGGGTCCATGAGGAGAGTGGTGAGCTCCCAATCGGCATCGCTATATCCTCACAACCTGGGGTGAGAATCTAAGACCAATAGAGGAACGTCTAGGTGTGGTAGAAGCAGTAGCGGAAAGTTAATATGACTTTGATAGGATGGTATGAAGAGTATGAGTCATAGTCGCGGCTCTTGACCGAGGAGGAGAGTTCGTTTACAACCGAAGAAATGAGAAATTGAGCTTGTAATATGAAAAATCGCGAGTCCACACCCGCCAACCATCGATAGAGAGGCTCCAAAAAGTTGAATTAAAAATCTCTCCCACCTCATCTTGGTATGAATCTAGGAAATGGTGACAACTTTTTTAACCGGGTACTCATTGCATCAGACTTGGTGAACAACGGTTCAGGAGTTTGGTGAAGGTACTAAAAAAAGGTTCAAAAGAGCCATGGGTGGACCATTGCGGACATATTGGGATCCTCCTGGTATTTGCTCTCATAAAATCCAACTCATGCCTGATCATAAGACGAGTATGGCACCGAGACGCTTGATCCTCCTATGCAAGAGGTTGTGAAGAAGGAAAGTATCAGTGGTTGGATGGATGCTGGATGTTTATCTATCCAATCGCGATAGTAGTGGGTTGCCCAGTTCAGTGTGTACCTAAGAAAGGGGGAATGACTGTGGTCCCCAACGAAAAGAAATGAACTTGTTCCAATGAGACCGCGTTACTGGATGGGGGGTGTGTATGGATTACCGTAAAACTGAACTCATGACTGAAAAGACCATTTCCTATGCCCTTCAGGATAGATGTTGGATAAGACTTGCGGATTTACCGTGGGGAACAGAAAAGGGTTGGTTTGGGTATGGTTTTATTGAGGGTATCGGTGGTAAAATCGATTTTTTTGTTTTTTAATGCACCGAAATCAAGAGGAAAACCACTTTCACTGGTCCATATGGGACTTTTGCTTTAGAAGCATGACGTTTGGGTGGTTGCAATGCCCCGCAAACTTTCAGAGATGTATGATGTCCAATATTTTCTGACTGGTGGAGGATATATAGAGGTTTGATGGATGATTTTTCAGTGGTTGGTGATTCATTAGAGCGGTGCTTCTTAACCATATTTAGTTGAGGTTCTTAAGAGATGGGAAGACTGCAATTGGTACTAAACTGGGACCAACAGTGTCATTTCATGGTGGAAAGAGGGGTATGTGTTGGGTCATAGCATTTCAGAAAGGGACATTCGAGGTGATCGAGCTAAAGTCGAGGGCCGGGGTAATAGAGAGACTGACCACAAATCTCTGTGAAAGGTGTTGTTGGTGAGACGCTTTCTTGGGCATGCAGGTTTGTACCAAGATTCATCAAGACGTTTCGAAAGATTGCACACCATGGTGCAAAACTGTGGGAGAAAGACTGTAATTTTGTTTTGATGAATCTTGTCTTAAGGCATTTCGGTGAACTAAAAGAAAAATGTGGGTGATCTGGCCTATCATGATTCCCCGGATTGGAGCAAGTCCATTTGGAACGAGATAATGTGCATGCTAGTGGGTAGCTCTTGGTGTCAGTACTGGGACAGAGAGAAAAAAAACAAAAATTCCTCACCCAATCTACTATGCTTAGTAAAGCCCTAAATGAAGATCAGAAGAATACACCAGTGACTGAGGCAAGAACTCTAGCAGTAGTTGTTTGCTTTTGAGAAATTTCGCGCTATTGCTAGGTACTACGATTATAGGGGAATACTGACCATTAAGCCTTGAGATATTGAGGCGGAAAAAGGACGACGAAACCAAGGATGATTTGTGATTCGTTGGGATTACTGCTGAAGAATTTGACTCGAAGTGTGGATAGAAAAGGTGAATGATGAAAAATCAAGTGGATGATCATTTGTCTCGTTAGAGGATGAGCTAGAGAGAGTAGGGGATAAGACTGACATTGATGACAACTTTCCCCGATCAACATGTATTGGCTGCTTCACAAGATTGATTCCATGGGTCGCCAGATTTTGCGAACTTTTTTTAAATCTGGATAGTGATTATGGTCAATCAGGACTTTGTCCTTTCATCAAGGAAAAAGTTCATGTTACGATTATGAAGAAGGTATGTTGGATGAACCATACTGTATGGAGTTGTGCCGACGGGCTTATTCGGCGTGTGTGACAGATGTGAAAGTTGAGTGTGTTGGAGGCATGCCCATTATTACCTCGTGGGCGGACATCACAGTGGTCATCCGAACCGCTCACAAGATATTGCACTGTGTTACTATTGGCTAAACTCTTCATTAAGATGCTTCATGGGTTTGCTAAAGCATTTGTGACAAATGTCAAACGTGATGGGGTTATTTCAGAAAGCAAGAGCTCCTATAAACCCCCATTCTTGTGATTGAGTTATGTGTTGTGTGGGGGTAGGTATTGACTTAGGGCCCTTTCGTGAGTTCTCATGGGATGAAGTACAGTCTAGTAGCAGGTGATTATGATCTAAATGGGTCGAACCATTAGCACTCGCAAACAATGAAGGAAGAGTGTCACTGCATTTTTGAAAAAAGCATATATCTCTCGTTTTGGCACCCCAAGGGCTATATTTAGTGGAGGTGGGGCTCCCCCTTCTGGCAAACAGATTATTCAAAGGGTTATTGGAGAAATATGGGGGTCGCCATCATAATGTAGCCACTCCTTACACCACTCAACTAGGGCAAGTTGAAAGTGTCGAATCGAGAGATCAAACAAGATATTGCCAAAACAGTGAACGCTAGGAGAAACGGATTGGTAAAGGAGATTGATGATGCTATTGGGCCTACCGGACAGCATATTAGGACTTCCCGATGGTATGTATCCATACCATTGTATATTGGAAACTTGTAATAACCGGTGAGTTAGAGCATAAAGCCATTTGGCTCTGAAGAAGTAAAAAATGGAGTGGGGAGCAGCGCAGAGCAACGGTTTAAATGGGTTGAATGAACTTGATGAATTTCGCCTGAAAAGCCTATGAAAGCTCAGCCTTATACAAGGAAAGATGAAGAAGTACCATGACAACAAAATTGAAAAACGGAGAGTTTATGTTGGGGATTTGTTGCTTTTATTCAATTCCAGGATTGCGCGTGTTTCCAGGCAAACTCAAGTCCAATTGGAATGCGTCCTACACGGTTACTCAAATTCCCTCATGGGAGCAGTTGAGTTGGAAAAAACCAAGGAGGGTGTGTGTTTCAGGTGATGGACAGCGCATATAAAAAATCATCTCGGGGCATGCTGAATCGGTGAATTGAAGTGATCGAGGCGGACCATCTTCTGACCGTTGAGTAAGTAATCAAGTGTCCCCAGTCGTGCCCGAAATTAAATCGGCGCTTGTTGGGACGGCAACCCAATACTTATCGCTTTTTAAATAATGGTAGCATTTTTTATATTAATGGGTTTTAAAATTGTAGGCACATCCACCAGGAAATTCTGCCAGAACACTACTTAACAGTAGCCACTGATTGAGATACAACGACGCGACGTTGCCAATGCAAACGGACCGTTAGGCATCCGTCACACCAGGTACTAGTTCGTCATTTTGAATATAGTAGGGCCAAACGACGGAACCTACGACGGCACGTCCATATGCGATGGTGGACCGTCGTCGAGAACCGTCGCGTTGATATGAAAATCTACCCCAAAACCCGACCTCGGCTGGACCCTTTTTGCAAAATCTGACCGTTGATAATCCCCACCCCTCCATATTTCACCCCATTACTTCCACATTCCTCTCATCTCCCTCTCTTTTCAACTTCCACACTCCCCCACTGCTCATACTCCAACAAATCTCCCCAAAACATTATCATTATTATTTACTAGGGGTGCTGCTGCATTGGATTACCTTGCCACATGACTCATCTCCACTTGTGTTTCTCCATTTCCAAGGTTGTGTCTTTAAATTATTAACTCATTTATATTGCATTTGGTTTAATTAGTAGTTTTAGCTTAGTTCTTAGTGGTATACTGTTACTTGATGTGCTTAGGTCTAAACTAGTCTAAACATGGTCGAATTTGCCATGTCGATAACCAGGCATAGGTGATTTTGCATTGGTAGTTTTCGAGGGTTAGTAGGGATAGGACAAATATAGGTCCACAAGGACTACAAGAGCATGTGGGTTCATCGGGGTTGTTAGGGTAACTGTGTAGTTAGTCTCTGCCAGTCACTTCAGAACGGCCCCGATGACGGACCGTCGTACACACGACGGACAGTCGTAGGGTCCATTCACAGAAAGCCCCTAGCACCCTGGGTCCCAACATTTCAAAAGGTCCTAAGACGGACCTCTTACGTCGGACCGTCATACCCAACGACGGGTTCCGTCCCTGCTTTGACCGTCATGATGGTCAGAGCACCCGCTGATAAGGGCCCAAATTTTCCAAGGTTCCTACGAGGACTCTTACGACGGACCGTCATACCCACGACGGTCCGTCCTGCGTGACCGTCATGATGGTCAGAGGACCCTCACTGATAAGGGTCTCCCAAACCATTTTTTTCAAGGGTCGAGACGGACCCTTACGACGGACCATCGTACTCACGACGGTACGTCCTGCTCGACCGGTCCATGATAGTGCAGCGACACCTCCTTCAGGAGGTCTTATATATACATAGACCAAGTAACAAACACCACGGACCTCATGACGGTACGTCATAGCCAGCGAGCCGTCATCTGTCTCGTCGTGTGATAAGTTTCAATAGTACTACCCACTTTTCAAAGTTTAATGTCATATGAGCTTGCATGTCTTGCTTGTTACTAAGCATAATAATATTGCTCCTTTACAGGTACTATCGGGACTATGCACTCCAAGCAAGACCGCACCTATGCACGCGGGCAATCTAAGCACTGTAGATCCCGTCTGCCCGACTGGTCATCGGCTCTGAGGATGAGCGGGGACCCTGAGTACATGCCCCCAGGCACTCCGCCCTTCCCTGCTACACGTGCCCAGAGCAACCCAAGAAGGTGGCGTCCGGCGTAGTCAATGCCTCCCAGTCTATGAGAGCGCACATTCCCGGCACACCCTCCTGGGTCAGCCAACAAATGAGGAAGGAGCGTCTGGCTCCTTAGGCGTTATCCTGGTCCGAGGAGAAGCTTCGGCTCTTGCCTGCACCAGGTCTACACACGCACTGCTTGTTGCAGCGGCGGCTCGTTGATGAGCTGACAGTTCAGACTTACATCGGCCCACCAGGTAGGTCCAACCCCAGCTCTGACCAGCCAAAACCGGTGGTGCATTGAAGGCCAGTTAGTTTCAAGTTACTCCGACGCAAAGTTCTTGACCGATAAAGGAGTAGGTAATGACTTGAACACTTACCCCTGGAGCGGAGGGGGGTGGGTACTTACAGGGCGTTCTCCCATAGATGACGGAGTCCACCACCATTCCCAGGCATCGCTTAGAGTGGACAGCCCATCCGTGGGAGCTGATACAGGAGGAGAGGTAGAGAGTTCTACGAGGTCCTACGTAGAGCTCTCAGATCACAAATCGACAGGCGGGCTGCTCCCGCATAAACAGGCTCCCATTGGAGCAGGTTCAGTCCGGGGGAGTGCAGCAAGTTGTGACATTCCCTGCCCGCATCCGCCCGGTTCCATACGGCGAGAGTGAGAGCTACTCGGAACCCCCATCCTGCCGAGTTTGGACTACCGCGGGCAGATAGTGTGAAGGGATGGACAGTTCCTGTCGAGGACCAGCACATGAGGGAGACCACCAAGGAGGCTGGATGGCTCTGGCACCTATCAGTCGACGGAGAGGGTACGATTGGGTCACCGACCGAAGGGGGGGCCTTATCACGAAGGCCAACCTCACGTTCCTCGCCAAAGTTCGTGTTGGCTGCTCGTTCGTCACTGCTTTCCCCAACAGCTGCTGATAAAACAAAAGTCACCTGGGATCGAGCAGTGCTGATGGTGGCGATGATAGCCCGGATCGAGGTGCGACTATGCTGGCCTTCTCCAGGCACTCATGCACGAGAGGTCATTCAAGGGTCCACTACCACCTACCCCTTTAGGTGCATGATCTTTGCCATTTGCAAGGTCTGCAGGTTGTGCCCATATGGCAACATTAGATCAGTTGAGGACCAGCCGGGTTTACCGTTGAAGTCCCTCCTCGGCCTAATCAGAGAAGAGGCCAATGAGTTGGCCCACAAGCGCAGGGCCCCGTCCAGAGCTTGCCACCCCACTACTGATGATCTTGCGGATACGGGGCACCAGGCCCGCACCGCTACACAGGCGTCCACTCAGGACACTACCCGGTCGAGGTCTATCCCGGAGGTTAGAGTAGCCCAGGGGCCCCGAGCTTTCGCGCAACGCCCCTCTACCATTACCGGCCAGATTGCAAGAGTCCAAAACTGGGTAAGTCACCACTGGGTCCACTCTTCTGCATCATATCCAGCCATGGATGACAGAAGTCTATTCTGAGTCTGAAGAGCGTATGGAGAGGAAGAAGGCAGCGGAAGAGTGCTGAGGTTAACCAGCGGACTAGATGCAGTCGAGTTGAGAGTGTTAGCAACCGCCAGCACCTTGGTAGACGGTGTCGACCCTCTCAGGCTGCCCAAGATCGGACAGTCTTCGGGCAGACATCGACACGACCTAGAGGCGGGAGAGTGACGGAGCCTGTCGAGCATGTGGGACACTGTATTGGAGGCCCCTGTTGCCACCTCCAAAATTCACCCACCTTCCCTCGAGAGAGTGAAAGAGGCGTAGGGGTCGATCGAAGCTGAGGCGCGAAAGCAAGGAAGAAAGAAGGCAGCGCCGAAGAGATGGAGGTCCGAGGAGAGCCTCACTTGCTGAGGCGGAGGAGGCCCAACCAAATCAGAGCATCGCACATAGCGGATGGGGCGTCTAGCTCACCGCACGGTAGAGACAGAGGAGCACTACTGATGGTGCGGTTTTTGCTGAGGACACAGAGGGTTGTCTCTTAGAGATTGCTGAGGACACCATGAGGTGTCCAGCATTGCAGAGGATGTGGGTTCTGGGAAATCGGATACAACAAGCTTCTTGATCGACGGCGTATGCCGCCACAGGTTGCTTCACCTACCCTCTATCTTTAGATTTTTATGCATTGGGGACCAATTGCATGGCTTTTTGTGGGGGTGGGGTAAAATGAAAGTGAGGGTTAGGGTGTGAAGTCTGAGTAAGCCCAACTCACTATCCTCTTTGGGGTTTTTTGCCTGAAGTTTTTTCCCCAAAAGACTGAGTTAAATTTGTTCTGTTGAACAGCATTGGTTTATGTCTTTTGTACATAGTTTAATTCTAGAGAATGATGGCCTAAAAGATATCCGGATAAAATATAAACGGAAAATAACGGCAGGACTAGGCATAGTAAATGACAATTGTGTGGCTCTAAGGTGATGAAATATGAGTTTACACCATTGCATTACCCTAGTCTTTAATTCGAATTAGGTCGTCTAATAATCTGGTTAAGTGAATGACATGTTAGTGAAAGTGCGGGAAATTTGCATAGTTCACTATCGGTAAGGAGCTAGAATGCTGGTTAGTCCTGTAAAAGTAAGCTGTAACAAACCATTAGGAAAGGATCATTAGGCCCTTAACAAGAAAGCCCATTTCCTAACCCCAAATAAAAAGAAAACGAATGAAAGTTTTTCCTTCTTGATCCAAATAATCTGGCTGTAAATTCGACCTTTCCGTTTTCACCCTAACTGATCTTTTCGAGGAACAATGTGTTGGCCTGGTCCATCCTTGGACATGTGTTACCTCCGCTTATGACAAAAGCATAAGTTGAGGGTGGCTAAATACAGTAAACAACCCTTCGTTTTGGCCCGACCCAACTTGGGTATTGGTACCTGACTCATGGCAAAGCCATGAGTTGAGGGTGGATATTATGAAGGAATGCTATGGAAAGTGGGTTTTGAAAGAACAAAAGAGAGAGGAACGAACAAAAAGTAAGTGACTCAGAATTAGTTGAAAGAAAAGTAAAGAAAAAGAAAAATCAATTACACAACATGAAGAAAGAAGAAGAGAAAATTTGAAGGGAAAGAGTATGAGAAACTGGGGAGCTAAGATGATAAAAAGGGAGGTTTAGCCGATATGTCAAGGAGGGGCAAAAAGTCACTAACGTATCCTAAAAAGGTACCCTACCTAACCCTGGCCTATGTTAAAGCTAAAAAAGTCCGATCGTGATCCTAAAGGGTTGTATAGCGAACTTAAGCCAGTGAAATAAGGGCAAGCTTATGGCAAAATAGGTCTGAATGAGTGTGACTTTGTTCTGGAGAGGAGTGTTGAAATGTAAATCCTTATCTCAACTGAAATCATGCTGTGAAATGAGGGTTTGTTCTAAAAGTGAGGACATTAGTTGCCAATACCAGAATTGTTGCACACTCGGTGAAGAAATTGAAAGAGGATAGGGGTAGTGCATGTGGTGAGTCGTGTCATGTTCGAATCCACAAAATTCAAGGCCTATAGTTATAGATGCATTAGATTGATGAGATTAATCGGATTGATAGCCAAATGATTGCAAAGGATTCAAACATGAAATCCGAGTGTACAAAGATTGTGTAGTGAGTTCATTAGTGCGTTTCGCTGAGGAAAAAAACGAATTTAAGTCGAGGGTGGTTGTGTTGAGATACCGTGGTTCACGGTTTATAATTAATGCTTTTTCCTTAAGTTTAGTGTGTCAAAGCCCTTTTGTTGCTAATTTTATACAAGTTTTCTTTGTTTGGCCGGGAAAATCTGTCCAACGCCCACATGAGGAGATTGAGAGAGAAATGCACGATAGAGACCACCTACGAGTTTATGACGGTCCCGTCATGCCTGTGACGGTCCGTAGGGTGGCAGCGTTAGAGAAGCTGCTTGAAGGAAAGATGGGAAGTTGCAAGTGTGGGATTCGAAGCTTGGACGGTCGTCATGGTATGAAGTCGTCCTGCAGGTTCGTGTGAAGCTCAGCTAAGGATCCAAGTACCCAAATTCAGAAGTGAAGTCTTTTGAACACGAAACCGCGACGGACGTTGTTGCCTTATTGACGCGTGTCATGTCACACTTACAGTTGAGGGGAGAATGAAGATATTTTTTTTTTTTAGAAAACCCATTTCAGCAACAAAAGAAATTGCACCCCCAAGTCCAGGGACGACGGAGCTCCACGACGGTTACGCTCATGACCACCGGACGTCCACGCGGTGGTCAGTCGACACAGCCCCGCGTTTTGGTTCAGCCATTCCATTAACTTAGATTAAACCTTCTTTGTTTAACTAGGGTTCTTCTATTTTTTTTCATATTAACTAGTTGAAAACACCTCGTTTTTGAGGTTAGGGACACACAGATATGTTCAGAATCTGCAAGATTAGACATCATATTATTGTAGACGGTAGTTGATTCGTGTTTGATGTCTTTTCCTTGGGATCTCTACAGTAACGCCCAACGTTTCCGGTGCCACCGTCGTCTCGACGAAGAGCCCAGGCCCGAACTTCCTCCTGTCACCGCAATCCAAGTACAGGCCGAATTTTTTCGGACTTTATTCTGTCTCAGTGAAGTATTGTACTTATGATCCTTATTTAATAATTTGTTGAAAAGATTGGTTTAGGCTCACGTATGTAACTAAGCCATAACGAGGGTGTCGACGCGGAACCTAGGCAAATAAGGATAACCCTAGCTACAATAAAAATCAGACTTAAGTAGAATAAAGGGTCTCTCCTGCGCACGACTCTTCCGCTAACACCTTCCCTCTCCCCCGCTCGTTTCTCCCGCTTCATTCTCACACAGTGTACAGCCAGCTTTCCCTAAGCCCCTTTCTTTCCCCCCTCCATTTTCTATCCCCCATCCCCCCCCCCTTTACCCCTTTTCCCCCCGCTTCCTTTATCCTTCTTTTGCCCCCCGTTGCCCCTTTTCTTCCCCCCCCCCTTCCTCCCCACCCTATTCCCCACCCTTTCCCTCAGTCATAGCCCCCTCTTCTATTACTCACATCTGCCATTGTTATTAATAATAGCTTTCACTTAACGTCTTTTTAAAAGGCCTTTTCCATGATCAACGTGTAGGAATGCTCCTTAATGTATCACCTACCAGAGGCCCGGAACAAAGATTCGGAGGTAATCGGAAAAGACATTATGAACAATAGATGGTCGTCGATTCATACTATCTGATGGATTTGTTTTTTCTAGGACTTGATTGGTATGCGGTAGCTAACCGGTCAAACCCGTAGTCCAATACTCCGATATTTCATCACACGCCCCGACATGATTGAAAATCTTCGGATATTTTACAACATATGCACAGTAACCATATCTTGCACCCACCCCTCTCAATGTACCTACCCCATCACTCCCGTTTTTTGCCAACCACCCTATTAAAATACAAACCTAGCGCCCCTCCTGGGATCCTAACACAACATAAGGTTAGGTACCACCCAGCCAAACCCGTCAGACCAGGACACAGGCTGTCAGGAGGATGATTGTTAGATGACGGACCAAGGATTTAGAAATTAAATACACTATCACTTTGCATGCAAGATACTCGGAAAGAAGTGTTATAGTTAGATATCAATTTATGAACCTGGGGGGGGGAACAAGTAAAACCCTAGTACTTGATAAATGATTTAAAACCCACTTTCAAAACTGTTGAGTGTCTCTTCAATTCTAGTTAGTGATTTTTACTTTTAGGAAATTACAAACCCCCCCTTTTTACATGTTTATATTTTACTGTTAAGGAAGTTTATCAAAACGAAACAATTAGTCAGAACCAAGTTTAAATTTAAGTCTAGACTATTTTCCTCGTGGGATCGATCCAAACCTCACTTAGGTTGGTTATTTTCTTGAACCAGCGACCGCTCAATTCTTATTTGATGAATGTCATTAGTTGGAGGCGTATCAATCATGAAGTTTAATTGAGCGTTTACCATTAGAATGAGCTTTTTGATATTTCATAAAAATGACAATTTTAAAATTTTCTGATATGAATGCATTGTGCCATGATTAATAAATGAATGACAGCTAGATGTCAGTTTGCGAAGGTCGTAACCCTGAGGGTGTTCTTCCACCATCGTCTTTGTCGGGCGTGCGTTACACCCGTCCCGGACCGCGCTAGACTCGGAATTGGACTGCAATTTATTATTTACGAGACGATTCGACGGGTGAGAACCTAGCGAGTAGTTATTGCTGTTCTCACTAGTTGTGTTTTTATATTATACGGTGGACGTCGGATAGACCGATGATGATTATCAATAGATGTGGTTTTGTACTAATACTACTCTTGTTATGCCCTTTGGCATAGTCTGGATCTAGGATCAGTGATGTTTAATTAGATGAAGATGAAGAAATCTCCAAGAACTTCTATTTTTCCTTCTGCATGGTAGGAGTTGTGTCATTTATTATTATTAGAACTGTCCAAATGTGCTAACCCAAACCTAATGGGCTACAAAGTTAAATGGGTTGGAACGGACTGACACTTTTAATCAAAGGGCCTATAAAATAACAACCCAACTCAGCCCTAAGCCGGCAATGAGTTGGGAGTTGGGACGAGTTGTCCCTTCAACCAAAAAACAAACAACATTTTCCTCTTTGAAATAATACGAAAGTTGATGAATTAGACATACTTCAGTGAATATTACAAAACATATACATGATATCCACGATATAACATTCATAAGTTTCAGCCGCGCAAATAACATTACATGATCACAACTTTCATTAACAATACAATAAAGGAGAAGCGAAAATTAGGCATAAAAATAAAAGTAAAAGAGATCAAAGATTCATAGTTATAAACTTATAATGAAGTGATGAATTTGGGCTAATAAGAAAGTTTAGTGAGTTAATGACCCTAAAATGTAAAAGATATGTAAAAATATATAATATTAATTTTATATTGATATTTTAAAAATATTTATTGACAAAATCTTCATAATTACATTAGTTAAAATATATATAATAAATATTTTTAAAATTCTTAGCCCGGGACTGGCCTCCCAGGCTTACGAGTTGGTCCTACGAGGCGACCGGGCCAAATAAGGTTGGGATAAAAAGCCTCATTTCTAGATGGGCTGAAAAATTGAGCCCAATCCCATTAATTCAAGGGTTGGATTGGGCCAGCCTAGCGGTCCAAGCCCATTTTGACAACTCTAATTATTATGTCCAGTTTGTATTCTTAGTAGCTCTTATACCAGCTTAGACCAGATCCTTGAGGGTGTTAAATTACTTCAAAGTCTTAACTTGAAATTGTTTTTAATATATTATTTACAAAATTTTGTTATTATATTTATCCTGTTTCCTCTAGTTTTCCTTATGTTTTGACTATTGAGATATGAAGGTTCTTCTAGTAAGCTTGTAGTATGTAGGTGTCCACATGATCCGGTCGGTTAAGTCATGATAAACTTACCGCTAAGGGTCTTGGTGATAATATAATTTAAGGGAATAATCCATCAGGTCAGGATAAAGCGAAGATTGTGATTTTCCTTCTAAATCATCATGATGAAAGCCTGGAGGTTAAATACTTGACGGTAAATGATCCACTTGAATTGTTGATAGGTTTGAAAGGGAGGTATGACCACCTCAAGACAATGTTGTCAAGGGCACGTTATGAGTGGATGCACTTACCGTTTCAATATTATAAGATCGTAATTGAGTATAACCCTATTGTATTTAGAATTAGTTCCCAATTGAAATATGTGGAAATTTATAAAAGATGAAGACATGTTGGAAAAGACATTACTACTTTTCTTGCCTCTAATGTGATATTACAACAACATTATCATGAAAAGGGTTAACAAAAATACTCTAAATTGACTCATATCTTCTAGTGGTTGAGCAACATAACTTTTTAATGAGAAATCATGAAGCTCGTTCCACTGGAAGTGCTTCATTATCCGAAGCACACGGGGTAGAAGCCTGAAATAAGACAACCGGGGGAAAAAATTATTTATTTCTTTTGTTTGTGATGATTTGCAGGCTTTTTCAAGTGAAAGATGGATTTGAAATTCGAGAATAAAGTTTGGACTCTTTTTAGAATGTTCATCCCCCATGATCGCTATAATTCAAATTCTTCAATGCATCTAGCGGTCTGACCTCCTGACATCTGCTTCATTCAGTTATTAATCAAGGAAACATGCATGCATTCAAGAAAATTTTAAATTGTCATTTTTATGAATATCAAAAGCTCATTCTAAATGGTAAACCTCAAATTAAATTCAGGATTGATACGCTCAAACTTACTTCTCAAATAAGAAGTAAAGCGGTCGCGTCAAGTAAATAACCCAACTAGTGAGGTTGGGATCGTTCCCACGAGGAAAATAGTTAGACTTAACTTTAACTGTTATTACTATTGTTCGGTTGATAACTTCCTTAGAAAGTAAAAATTAAAAATGTAAAAAGGGGGGTTGTATTTCCTAATAAGTAAAAATAACTAACTAATTGAAAGAGACACTTAACAGTTTTTGAAAGTTGGGTTTTAATCAATTAATCAAAGTAACTAGGGTTTACGGTTCCCCGCAGGTTCATAACTTGATAATTCTAACTATAACATTCTTTCCTAGTATCTTGCATGCAAGTGATAAGTTATGTATTTCTAAATCCTTGGTCCGGCATCTAGAAAATCTACTCCGCACCTTGGTCCGGCTTACGTGTGTTGTTTCCTAACCTTTATTGTTACCTCATATTAAGCATGATTCGATATTTGACTAAGTTACTACCTCATACCAATCAATACTAGCCTATTAGATAGTATATACAAAATCTATGTTAATAATTCTTTTTCTATTTCTACCTCTTTGGTCCGCAAGTGAGTACATTAAGGCGAGTTCTAACGTTGATCATCCGGTAAAAGACTTCTAAGTGAAAGAATTATTAATACATGCAAGACACTTTTCTAGAATTTTTATTTAGCTAGGGTTTATCTCATTATTGCCTATGGTTCCCACAAACCCTAGTTATGGAGTTAGTTACTCATAGCCCTAAACAAATATTCAAATATATAAATAAGGATTCAGTACTTACTTCAATGAGAAAGAATAAAGTCCGAAAAAATTGCTGATTAATCACCAAAAATTACTTGTAAGATCTCCAAGAATCAAACACTAATCAACACAGTTAATAATATGATTTACTCTTGCAGAGTCTAACATCTGGTGTCTAACCTCAAAAACGAGTTTTTCAAAATTTATATGAAAAATAAAAACCTAGTTAAACAAGGGTTCTAATTTATGGAAATCTGCCAAAACGCGCTGGGTCGACGGACACGCGATGGACCGTCGTGGTCATGACGGACCGTCGTGGACTCCGTCGTCCTAACTTGGTGCAATTTCTTTTGTTGCTTTCTTCATTCCCTCAACGGCAAGTGTGACAGACCGTCATAGGCACAACGGTCCGTCGAGGGTTTCGTTTCAAAAGACTTCACTTCTTGGAATTTGGGTATAGGGGATCACTTATCTGATCTTCACGACGAACCTGCAGGACGGACTGTCATAGCCATGACGGACCGTCACAAGCTTCGTAATCCCACACTTGTCAGACTTCCCCATCTTCCTTCAGCAGCTTCTCTACGCCCACCTACGGACCGTCACAGGCATGAGGACCGTCATAAACTCGTAGGTGGTCTCTTCTGCATTTCTCTCTCAAAATCTCCGCATGTGGCGTTGGACAGATTTCCTGCAAAACAAAAAAACTTGTATAAAATTAGCACAAAAAGGGCTTTTGGACACACTAAACTTAAGGAAAAAGCATTAATTATACCGTGAAAACCACGGTATATCAACAACCCTCGACTTAAATTCGTTGTTTTTCCTCAAGCGACGCACTATGACTCACTAACAATCTTTGTACAATAGGATTCATGTTTTATCCTTTGCAATCATTTGGCTATCAATCCCGATTAATCTCATCAAATCTTGCATGCTATCACTATTAGGCTTGAATTTTTGTGGATTCGAACATGACACAGACTCACCATGCACTAACACCTATCCTTTCAATTTCTCACCGAGGTGCTAACAATTCTGGTATGGCAACTAATGTCCTCACTTTAGAACAAAAAATCCTCATTTTTCACACAATGATTTCAGTTTGAGTATAAGGATTACATTTAACACTCGCTCTCAGAACAAAGTCACACTCATTCATACCTATTGCCATAAGCTTGCCTATTTTCACTGCTTTAAGTTCGCTATACAACCCTTAGGATCACGATAGGACTTTTTAGCTGTAACATAGGCTCAGGGTTAGGTAGGGGACATTTTTAGGTATACGTTAGTGACTTTTTGCCCTCCTTGACATATCGGCTAAACCTTCCTCTTTTATTTCATCTTATCTCGCCCAGTTTCTCATACTCTTTCCCTTTGCTAAATTTTCTCTTCTTTCTTCATTGTGTAAGTGATTTTTCTTTTTCTTTACTTTTCTTTCACTAATTCTGAGTCACTTTACTTTTGTTCTTTCTCTCTTTGTTCTTTCAACCCCACTTTCCGAAGCATCTCATAATAGCACCCTCAACTCATGGCTTGCCATGAGTTCAGGTACACAATACCAAAGTTGGGTCAGGGCCAAAACGAAGGTTGTTTACTGTATTAGCCACCCTCAACTTATGCTTTTGGCATAAGCTGAGGACACATGTCCAAGGAGGGACCAGGGCAACACATTGTTCCTCGAAAAGATCAGTTAGGGTGAAAAAGAAGGTCTAATTTAAGCTCAGATTATTGGATCAAAAGAAGAAAAATTTCAGGTTTCTTTCTTTATTTGGGTTAGAAATGGGCTTTCTTGAATAAGGGCCTATGATCCTTTCCTAATTGTTTGTTACAGCTTACTTTTAGCAGGACTAACCAGGCAAGTTCTAGCTCAGTACCGTAGTGGACTATTCAAATTTCCTCACTTTCACTAACATGTCATCACCTATACAGATTATTAGACACCTAATTCGAATTAAAGCTAGGGTAATGCAAGGGGTAACTCTATTTCACGCTTAGAGCCACACAATTGTCAGTTACTATGCTAGTCATGCGATTATTTCCGTTTATCAGGATATCATTTTAGCCATCATTCTCTAGAATTAAACTATGTACAAAAGACATAAACATGCCGGTTCAAAGAAACAAATTAATCAGTCTTTTGGGGAAAAAGAACTCAGGCAAGAAAACCCCAAAAGAGGATAGTGAGTTGGGCTACTCAGACTTCACCCTAACACTCACTTTCCATTTACCCCACCCCCAACAAAAAGCATGCAATTGCCCCAATGCATAAAAAATCTAAAGATTAGAGGGGTAGGTGAAGCAAAACTGTGGCGCATAGCGCCGTTCGATCAACAAGCTGGTGGGTCGATTTCCCAGAACCACCATCCTCTGCAATCTGGACACCCTCAGTGGTGTCCTCAGCAATCTAGACACCCTCAGTGTGATGTCCTCAGCAACACCGCACCATCAGTAGGCTCCTACTGTCTCTACCGTGCGGGAGCTAGACGCCCAGCCGCTATGTGCGATGCTCTGATTGGTGTGCCTCGCCTCAGCAAGTGAGGCTCTCCTCGCGACCTCCATTCTCGGCGCTCCTTCTCCTTGCTGCGCCTCATCTTCTGATCGACCCCTACGGCCTCTTGGCACTCTCTGAGGGGAAGGTGGGTGAATGTTTGAGGTGGCAAACAGGGCCGCCAATACAGTGTCCTCAACAGCTCGACAGGCTCCGGCACTCTCGCCTCTAGGATGTGTCGATGTCTGCCCGAAGACTGTCGACTGCAAGAGGTCGACACATCTTACCAGAGGTGCTGGGCGGGCTAACACTCTCAACTCGAATGCATCTAGTCGCTGGTGAAACCTCAGCAATCTTCCGCTGCATCTTCCTCTCATACGCGCTTCAGACTCAGTAATAGACTTCTGCACTCCATGGCTGGATATGATGCAGAAGAGTGGCATTTGTGACTCCAGTTTTTGGACTCTTGCAAGCGGGGCCGGTTAATGGTAGAGGGGCTGTGCGAGAAGAGCTCGGGGCTGGGCTACTACCCGGGATAGACTCGACCGGGTAGTGGTAGTGTCAGGGACGCCGTGTGTAGCGGTGCGGGCCTGGGCCACCGTATCCGCAAGATCATCAGTAAAGTGGGGCAGCTCTGGACGGGGCCCTCGACGTGGGGCCAACTCATTGGCCTTCTTGATGAGGCCGACGTCAACGGTACCCGGCGGGGTCCTCAACTGATCTATGTGCCATATGGGCACACCTGCAGACCTGCAAATGGCAAAGATCAGCACCTAAAGGGGTAGGTGGTAGTGACCTTGAATGACCTCTGTGCATGATTGCCTGGAGAAGCCATGCATAGTACCCGAAGCCGGCTATCATCGCCACCATCAGCACTGCTCGATCCCAGGTGACATGTTATCAGCAGCTGTGGGGGAAAGGCAGTGGAGAACGAGCAGCCACAAGAACTTGTGCGATGAACGTGAGGTTGGCCTTCTTGATGGCCCCCTTCGGCTCGGTGACCCAATCGGTACCCTCTCCGTGACTGATAGGTGCAGGACATCCACCTCTTGGTGGTCTCCTCAGTGTGGCTTCTCACAGGACAATGTCCATCCTTCACTATCTGCCAGCGGTAGTCAAACTCGGCAGTGATGGGGGTGAGTAGCATCTGCACTCTCGCCGTATAGGAACCGGCGGATGGCGGGCAGGGAAATGTCAACTTGCACGCCCCGGACTAGAACCTGCTCCAATGGGGCCTGTTTAGCGGGAGCAGCCCGCCTGTCGATTTGTGATCGGAGAGTCGCTACGTAGGACGCGTGCGTAGAACTCTCGGACCATCTCCTCGCTGCTTGTATCGTCCCAACGGATGGGTGTCCACTCTAAGCGATGCCTGGTGAATAGGTGGTGGATCTCCCCCTGGACGATGGGAGACTACCCTGTAAGTCCCGCCGCTCAGGGTATAGTTGTTCAAGTCATTACTCCTTTATCGGTCAAGAACTTTGCGTCGGAGTAAATTGAAACTTGGCTTCAATGCACCACGGTGGCTGGTCAAGGAGCATGGGTGGGGACCTATGGTGCGGATGTAGAGTCTGGAGTAACGCTATCGAACAGGCAGCTTTGTTAGTCTGACTTCATGTAAGACTGAGACAGCGGCCAGACAGGACGGGTTGTAGGGGAACCTCAGAAGAGTGTGAAGCGTCCATCGGACCAGGATACGCCTAAGGAGCCAGCGCTCCTTCATCATTGTGGCGACCCAGAGGGTGGCCCGGTCAGGTGTTGCGCAGTCCTCATCAGACTGGGAGGCAGTGACTACGCAGGACGCCACATTCGTGGGGGGGGAGACAGGAGGGAAGAGGTGGCAGCAACCAGGGAAGTGGGAGTGGCTCGGAGGAGGGCCAAGCTCGTATCTTTGCGCGTGTACGGAAGGGACCCTNTCTCCACCTTTACCCTCTCTCGAATACCTCAAATTACACTAGTAACCTTACTACGAACCACCTCCTTATTCAACCTAGTTACTAGGTTCTTGATCATATCCCAACCATTCTAACACATAAAAGAGACCACAAATGCAACTAGAAGATCCTTACTTCTTCCTTTATATTATCCAACCCTTTCCATATGGTACATTATATCAAACTTTCTAACTACTAACCACGAAACCCCTTTTCTCCAAGGTGAAATCCACCTAAGTATTTACATCACGTACACTAGCTCCACTTCTCACCCTTGTAACATACATACAACTCTTGTCTCTCAACATTAACATTCTTGAGCCCTTGGCCCTTCCCGATCCATTCAATAACGAGATACATAACAAGTTTACTCAACATAGTAGAACAATCAGATATTGGTCATCACTACCATTCACCAATTTTGGGGAATACAATATAAGTTTCACACATGAGTGTGGTGTAGTTTCACGGTTCTCAATTATACAATAATTACAAGTCATTAGTCCTCTCATGGAACCCAAACTCAAATTGTTAATATAGCGAAACATAGTATCCGATCCAATAATGCATGGACTACCTCATTCAATTATTCTCATATACAATTAGTATGATCCATAATGCAACGTTTTGCATGCATACATGTATTACTAACATACATCACACTAATACAAAATCACCACCATCACAACGAAGTATTCATCACCAGGTATCACTAAAACAATAACTCGACCATACTTAGCCCTAGTTCATCATCTCTAGTTTCTTACTATGATTTTAATCATCCTTTCTTCGGTGTACGATTGCCTACGCATGAATCCTACCATTGATTATTATTATACTACACAGTGTACACATTTATAACTACTCAATTAATAAACCTAGCCTACTTGGGAGCCAAGCTGTTGCATAGAGTTTTTGGCTGCGATTCTTGAATCTGGACTTCATGGCAGTGAACTTGAATGGAAATCCACAATTAATTGATATACTTATGCTAGAAATCTCTTTCTCCTTCCTCCCCAATCTTAGACTAGTTTTTGGGGGGTTCCTACAGTGGTTTACGTCTAAATTAGGTATTTTAGGAAGAATGAGAAAATAGGATTTTGTGTTATTCACATTCTGTCTCGCCTATACTGTTTTGGCACCACCTTGCCCTGTCATGGCGCCGCCACCCTAGTGCCATTTGGCCTGCCCTGGTGGGACAGTGCCCAATCTTTCGAAGTTTTTGCTTTTCCAAAATAACGATGGTTTGGGTCGTTAGAATAAATAACAAATCATCCCTCGTTCGTCCCGAAACAACTAGTGCATGGGACATCACACACTTGATTTTGGAGTACATCTTACTACAGAATTGGTCCATTACAAACACCACGATGGATAGATATTTCTCTAATTTAGAACACAAAAGGTTTTATGATTAAGGGGCCAGTTTGGAATTTTTTGAGGCAACACATGAAGAAACGAACACGCTCAACTTACACAACCTAACCCACTAGGGCAGAAGCCCTTCCGCTAAAGCAGGGCTATTGTGGCGAGGTACCTCCCACTGCAGCGGGAGATCGGAACCAATAAAAATGGAAATGGTGAATGGTTTCCTCATTTCTCAGTTTCCATACTACAACTCTCTCATAATCATCTTGATTTGTTCACTCTGAACGTCAAAATTAAGGTAATACTCACACTCTTTATTGTCTTACTTCATTACTTACTTAACTACGATTACGTGACGATAAATGATTGATTTGATTAGACTTAGGGTAGTTTTCAATATTGTGAAAAATAGGTTGCTTTATTTGCTTGAAAAACGTAGCATGGATACTTTCCTTTTGTCCCCGACGTCTCCATAATGTCTTGGGCATAAGGATTTCATAGAATTGCAGTGAATCAGTACCAAAATGGATGGGGAAGTTGATCAGACTCTTGGTGTAAAAATCAAATTTGAACACCATTTAGGGGTATATTTGCAAAATTAATTATACATTTAGGTTTTGGGTAGTTAATATACTCTGAAAACGAGGATTTTGGGACAAACAGGCGCCATGATTATGCCTGCTGTTAGTTCTAGATGAAGGCCACTCTGGAAACCTTCATCTCGCAGTGGCAACCTACATTATTCCGTTTTAGCTGGATTTTGGGCGGTGTGGTGGGATGTGTCAAACAAGTGGCTTACATCCGCTAAGGCTAGAAAATTCTTTTCTCATCAAACCAACTCGATCCCCCAATGTTCTAACGTTCTTATAAATCTTTCTATGCTTATCTAAATGGCTGACATCAATGATGAAAATCTTCCTATTCTCCGGTTCTCCGTTGTTGCTAGTCGGGAACGATACCAAGACCACTGAAACATTAAATTCTGTTGTGAGCAGGTTTTTCACTTGCTGAATTTGCAAATGAAGGTGTTTGCATTTCACACTCGGCTTTTGGAGTTTCGCTGGGCTCTATTGACAGAGGTTCCCCTCTGCTACTTGCTATACCTAAGTGAGGAACTTCTACGTTTCCCTTCTTACTGTTCCATAGGATGAATCTCACCCTGTCATCCGCATCCGGGGAGTTGACATCCTCTCAACGCCACTGCCCTCAATGAGGTGCTAGAGTTACTTGAGGTCTCGGACGCAGAGTATGAGGCCAAGATGAAAGAGATGAACTTGGATTGGTTGAGAGATATTGTGATCAAGCCTGCGAGACGGGATCAGGTCTACTGGGCTACAATAGAGGGCAAAATTAGCAAAAATTTGTCACTTATGACTAAGGTGGCTCACTTGGTTTACCGGAGATCCTTCCAGTCGCGAACCAGATTGAGGTGGACATTTCCCGGTCGTTTGTGTTTGATGTGAGCGAACATAGTATGAGCACAAATATGGGGGCAAGAAAAGAAAGGAATTCTTTTAGATGCAGATTTTCTACGAGGCAATGAAAAGGTGTTCTTCCTGCTTGGACTAGTGACTGCGATGTATAAGTGGGCGGGAGTGCCACTTATAGACACCAACTAGGTACTTCCCATGGATCCCTTATTTTACCCTTTTTTTGATTAGGCTGGGTTCCACATATAGAAGCAAGAGGAAGAGTATGGGCAGGGTCAGCAAAAGTCAGATGACTGCGGAGTCAGACGATGACAACCATCCATCCGTGTCCCAGCCCTCACTCTCAAGTGCACATGTAGAGGAGGACTTGGCAGTTGTATGGAGGAGATTGGGGTGCCCTAATGTTATCAGAATCTGAATCCCCCAGTAACTCCCTAAAGCTTGAGATGCTCCGTCGCTAGCTGCACTAGGATAGAATAAAGGGTCTACATAGGGACCGTCTGCTGGTCCGAATATGGAAGGCGATGAAGATCACGCTCTCTCGCGTTGCCCCAGAACAGGAGATTCTGTAGTCGAGAAAGGAAATTTCCAGCATTTCTTTTGCTTAGGTGAGGTAGGCCTGGTTCCCTAGAGGAGTTAGACTCTGATGATGACACTTCTCAATCCCAAATAAGTACTTGGATTTTTCTCGTTTCTTTTGGGGCTTGTAATTTAGTACAAAACTTTAACTTTGTATTTTTCGTATTTCATTATGTTTTTGTAGCACATGGATGTTCTGCTGTTTCCTTAGTAAATGGTTAATTTCTACAAAGGTTAAACTATATTCTAGTTCACACGATGAATTGTGGGTTTAACCCGAATACTATTTGGGGTTTTAATTGGGTAACTTGTGAAAACAAGAGAGGCAGGTTGAGGTTTTGCCTCGCTCCATCCTGCTATGTCAATCTCACCCTAATGGGAATAATCCCGCCCCAGTGGTCAGACGGGACCAAAATCTCAGCCAATTTTTTTTTGGGTTTTCTCCTTTCTGATTTTACAAAGGTTCCCAACTTTACCAAACAAATTTTAGGATAATTCTCTGAGCTAGGAAAAAATCATTGTCTACCCCCAAGTCAATTCCATGATACACGAACCAATTATTCTCATTATTGTAGAACCACAACCCACACATCCCAAAGATACACAGACACTCACACAATTATTACCCAAATGCAAGACATGTTCAGATTTTCTTTACAAATCACCTCGTAGTTTTATCTAAACCCTTGCATCGAACTTACTCAGGATCTTCTTTTCACCACGATTTTCATGATACTCAAGCATTTTCAACGAACATAACTTCAACAACTAGGCCAACATATTGCACATATCGAAGTTAAAATACACACATTTATTGTGCACATAATCACCTCATCACATTCAAGCAATTACAACTTCATATTATCAGTTATTTCCGACAATAGAAGCATACATTTATAGTTTTCAAGATATAATGCATAGAAAAGTCCAAATTATTAGTTAGTTCGCATCCATGGATGACCATTTCCCTTCATTCATGCAAGTACGCAACCCTTAAGGCTATATACCAATTGGAACCTTCTTACTTCCAATTTGCTTTGCTTGTGGACCCTTTGTCGTGACCACGACGTCCGATTTACTTTGTTGAGATACTAATTAGATTGGAGATACCAATTGGATCCAACTCATACCACAAGCAACATGTGCACGAAGGAGAAAACAAGCGAAACAACTTCCTAGAATGCTTCCTACCCTCATGTAGATTAGATGTGGATGTAACGATACCAGTCAACAAGAGTCTAGTCCACATTTTGCTTTTGTACTGGGACACCGATAACATGGGCTCTAATACTAATTTGTCATGACCTAATCCACCGGCCATGCGGGCACCTACATACTACCACCTAAGTAGGAGAAACCTCATATCTCAATAGTCAAAATATGTAGAAAATTAAAGGAAACAGAGATAAATATAATAACGGGATTTTATAAATAATACTTTTTATACAATTTTAGGTTAAGACTTGTAAAGTAATTAACACCCCAAGGATCTGTTCTAAGCATGTTGAAGATCTACTAAGAGTACAAACTAGACATAATAATAAATGGAACAACTCCCACCATGCAGAAGGAAAAATAGAAGTTGCTGGAGATTTCTTCATCTTCACCTAATGCAACATCATCAATCCTGCATCCAAACTATGCCAAAGGGCATAAAATAGTAGTATTAGTGCAAAACCACTGTATTGGTAGGTCCTATCGTTCAATCTAATATCCGCCACATAATATAAGAACTCCACTAGTGAGAAGATGCAATAAACCACTCGTTTTATTGTTACCCTCTCTCGAACACCTCAATTATACAAGTACCTTTACTACTAACCACCTCCTCATAAACCTACTTACGAGGTTATTGATCATAGTATAATCATTATAACACATAAAATATACCACTAATACAACTACAAACATTCCGACTAACACCCACGACAAACCCTTACTTCCTCATTTATTTTACCCAACCCTTGCCACATGGTACATTACATCAAGCTTTCTAACTACTAACCACAAACCTCATTTCTCCAAGGTGAATTCCACCTAAGTATTTACATCACATACACTACCTCTACTTCTAACCCTTGCAACATACGGACAACCCTTGTCTCTCAACATTAACACTCTTGAGACCTTGGCCCTTCCTGATTCATTCAACAGCGAGATACATAAAAAGTTAAGTCAACATAGTAGAATAATCAGATATTGGTCATCACAATCATTCAACAATTTCGGGGAATACAACATAAGTTATCACACATGAATGTGTTGCAGTTTCACAATTCTCAATATACACTTATCACAAGTCATTGGTCCTCTCATGAAATTCAAACTCAAAATATTAGCATACTAGAACGTGGTACCCTATCCAATGTTAATGCCGAAACATGGCAACCAGTTTCATATTTATAATGAAACGTGGCAACCTGTCCAAGTTGGTGTGTCCGAATACCCGATTCATTCAACAAGCCACAATCACAATCACAAATTACGTTATCATAATCATACAATCAAGTCATGATTCATGGCATACTTCATTCAATTATTCTCATATACGATTGGTGTGATTTATAACACAACATTTTACATACATACATGCATTATAACTAAATAATTACTAACAACTCACATTAAGATGAACCTCCTCACCTGCACCTTTTCTCCTATCCCTCTCCCCATCCCACATAGCATTCTCATCTCCTTACTCTCCGACCTTTCCCTATCCCCACCATCACAATGAAGTATTCATCACCATATATCACTAAAACAATTACTCGGTAATACTTAGCCCTAGTTACTCATCTAAGTCTTTTTTTTATGGCTTTAATTGTCCTTTTTTCGGTACACGAAGGCCTAAGCATGAATCCTACCATTGATTATCATTATACTACGCAGTGGGAACAAATTTATAACTACTCTATTAATCAACCTAGCCTACCTGAATGCCAAAGAGCTACACGAAGTTGTTGGCTTCGATTTTTTTTACAGACTTTGTGGCGGTGATCTTGATCGGAAATCTGCAATCCATCGATTTCTTTACACTAGAAATTTCTTTCCTTCTTTCCCAGGCTTAGAGAAGATTTTTTGGGGTTCCTAGCGTGGTTTACGTCATATTTAATATAATCATATTCTTCTTTATCACACACCGATATACTTATCATAATGTATGAAAACACTTACGAGTTATTTTAACTAGCATGCTATAATATTACTTAGTAACTAATTTAGAGTTATAGGTTAGTAGCATATATATAACATAATAATATAAATATGAAACATATTGATTATTATGCCTAATAAAGTATCATAATTATACCTAAAACAAGTTATATATGTAGTAATTCAATTATAGATAAAAAGTTAATGCAATTCATATTAGAGATGTTATAAACACATTAATGTATTACTTACTCTAAAAGAAAATAGTTTAACTTTTAGGAGAAAAAGATAATCTCAAATTAAGTGGTCTGAATTGGTTAGAGACTTGTGATTATAATGTGTTGTAAAATGAGAGCAAAATACAAGAAAATCTAAACAAGGAGGTAAGACAAATGATGATGGAAAGTATACAGTTGGGAGCTTTATTTATTCTCTTCAAGTGTGTATTTCTTAAGGGTGAAGAAGACCCTTTCATAAGAGGTAAAAATCATCCGTTTACTACCTTAAACAAAAATATGTTAGTAATCATTAAGGCTTTACATTAAATTAATACATTAAGTTAGGTTGTTGGTAAAAAGAAACGTTCATAGTTAAATGGATTTGTAACATACTGTGCCTTTTAACGTTAATTATTTCACTTCAACTTTGTCATTAATAGCTGATGCACCCCTTGTTATAAAAGTTGCTCATAAACTTTTACTCTTATACAAATGGTTTACATGTACCTATTTTTCTCTGAATGGAAGTAAACAAAAATTGAAAAAAATTATAAATATTATTTTTGTGGTATATTTGATCCTTCTCAGAAGTACTATTATTTTTGTTAAGTTGTTTGATTCAATTGATAGTTTGGATTTAATATTTTGTTGATCAAATGTATTTTTCACCAATTTTTTTTATAAAAAAATTATCATATATACCTCAATATTTAAAATAGGTACAAAATATAAATTACAATATATTCCAAAAAAAATATTTTTTCTTACTATACTCTTTTCCCTTCACACTTTTTTTCTCTCCGTATTTTTACAATAAAGAATGAAAAAAAAGAGAGTCAAACAACGATAATGAAAGAAGTTAAAAAATCATGTGTGAAAAATGAGCACATATACCCTTATATAAATTGTTTTAAAATAAAAAATTATAAAAAAGAAACACAATCACTAGATAAAAGGGTATATGTGAGCCGCTTTATTAATAGTGGGGAAAATGCATAAGTATCCCTAATCTATGACCGAAATTTCAGAAACACACTTATACTATACTAAAGTCCTATCAACCCCTCCAATCAAACTTATTTTATAAATAGTTTACTACCTGTTTTCGGCCTACGTGACACTATCAACCAGGTAATTTAAAAAGTTTGTCAGCACGCACCAACCTAAAAGATAGTGCCACGTAGACCGAAAAAAGGTAAAAAACTATTTATAAAATAAGTTTAGAGGGTAATATGACATTAGTATAGTATGAGTGTTTCTCTGAAGTTTTGGACATATATTGGAAGGGGATACTTATACATTACGTAAACAAAATTGTGTACGATCATTATATTCTCTCGTAACTTCAATTAATTTACTGTTACATAGAAGGACAATCTCAAATAATGTATTTTTCCTAAGAAAAAAAGATATTGTATAAAGACAAATCAATGAAATGAGTAGGTTATGATCAATTAAATTGTGAGTCAAAATAATTCAGACAATCAAGATTAATATTATATAATGTACTATAAGGTATGAAATTAATTCATTAACATATTAATGTATAGAGAAACGACAAAATCACTTTAAAATATTTTAATATTGACCAAGAAAAAATTTATTTATCAATAATAATTAAAAATATTTTTTCAATGATCTCATTTATTTTCATTAAGATTAACGTTTGAATTAATTGACTGAAATATTATTTCAAGATTTAAATACTAAACAATTTAGATTGTTGTGTTATAAGCATCTAAATATGTATGAGTTATTTAAATGGAAAAAAGGGTATATATCTCGTTATATATATACCTTGGAATCAGAAAAGAATTGAAGTGTTGTAGAAGAGGGCTTGTACTACTCATTCACGAACCGTGAAGGGATGTATGATTTAACTCAGTATCTAAAATTTTTGGAGGTAAGTTTCATGAATGAGATTACGGACGGTGAAAGCTTTCACAGGTCATGTACTGGTCAGTGAACCAGACCGAAGGACTAATGAATCTTCTTTTTCACGGGCACTTGTATGGGCCATGGAAACTTGTATGATTCATAGAAGCTTCCGTGAAAATTTAAACTCAGGATTAAGAAGCTCAAAAACATTCTACACACCTTTATGGTCCATATTGTACAACCTGACCTAATAAGGAAATCGATCCGATTAAGCTAATCCATCTAGAACTTCTATCTAAAACCCTAAGTGTGTTTTTGAATGTGAATAATGATCTCAATCAATTTTGACTCCTAAAATATTACTAAAAATGAATTAGGCTAGTGGGATAAAGAAAAGACAAAAACACCCTCCTTAATTTGGATGGATTTCCTTATTCAGGCTGAACGGAAATGGGCGTATCTATCTTATATGAACTCAGAATTCAGTAAACTCTCTGGAATTGGAAAGAGGACTCAAAGATCTTTCATTTGATATCTCATGAGCCACTTAATTCATCATGTACCGAAAGTTATGGACGTTTAAAGTTGACCCTAAACTCACAATTTAAAACTAACTTGCAAAATTCTCGATTTAGCTCTTTCCAAATGGTTCTTGCTACTTTTAGACCGAGGCATTACAGTAAATCAGTATTTATGGAATTTTACTTACAAGATTTTCATAGACTACAAGGTATGAAATCGAAATATTAATATATTTATCACGCTCCGAGTCTATACTCTGAGCGGGACTACCACTTGAGAATCATTGTTGACCCAAACAAATCCTTGACCTAACTTACTACTCAATGGAACAATTGGTGAAATTTGTTGAAGAAGTGTTTTTCTCTAACTTTGTTAGCAATAATAATATATGCAATTACTAGTTTGATTGTTATACTTTTCAACTCGAATATACCCATAATGAATTTCAGTTCATTGTAAAGAAATTCGACATGTATTTTGGTTGTGTTTCACAATGGAGAAAATATTTTCCCAGAAAAAATGAAATAAATAATAAATCATTAAAAAATGAAAAAGATAACAAATCATTCTTACATTTGCTAAAAATACGTTTTCCTATTAAAACAATTAAAATGTTTTAAAAGGAGTATATGGTTGAGCAAAAGTGCTTATCACCAACAGGGTGCAAAATAGACAAATTGAAAAGGGGTTTGATATCAAGATAAAGCTAACCGATTTGTAGCTAAAATTTGGGAACGCTAGAATATACAATTACTATTTGCCAAGGAATATAACATTCAAAGCACTTAGCTTCAAAAATTCAATCAGTAAAATGTAGCCACAAAGAGATATTTTTCATCATTTACAGTTGCCCATCTGCAATCTACTCTCTATTTATTCAACAGTTCCAAGTGTATCAGCATTTAATTCGGTGATGCTGTCGTGTGCCTCCATTTAGAACCCAGCTAGTCTTGCAGCATGGACCAATATACCCGGTAAACGGAAGAAGATGGAGAGTGTGCGATTGACAAAGTTAATTTCTCCAAAGTGAGCATCATACAATATCTCTTGGCTATATACCACAACGTATCCCATGAACAATGCAAACACAATGTATACCTATCACACAAGCAGTATTCATCATTAAATCAGTCATACTATTCATTCATTAGATAGAACTAATGATTTATAGGATGTGTGTGAGCACACTGTATGCATACAATTGCTTACCTTTAACATCCGATGAGCTGTATGGCTGTCAATGTATTCTGAATTACTAGCATTAAAGGTGGAGAAAATTAGAAGAGAAGAATGGAACAGGCTGCCCATGTAAAGTGCACTCTTTTCCCTCGTAAACATGGATCCAAACCAGATAATTCCAATGCCAAGTGTTGGAGGTGCCAAAAGGTGGAAAACAAGCCTGTAGAGAAAGCAAGGAATGCTTTTTCAAATTATCAAAATATTCTTCAAAGAAGGAACACAGAACAACAAGAGATATCAACTAATGTCTGTGTCATACTAGAAATGACTTGAGGAAATCAGTGGAAAATTTTTTAAGTGCACTCTTCATAATTTGGTCATGTTTCTTAGTTTCACTTACTTATGAGCACTCTTCAGAACTCCTTCACATATACTGCTAGCTAAGAATACACATAATGGTGAGATAGAATTTTCTAACTGTAACATCCCCTAAACCCATGGAAGGTATAAGTAATTACAAGTCATCAGTTTACAAATCTCAACAACCTAAAAACAGACCAACATCCCAACACCCATATTGCTCAATATTTCTCGTTCACATGCTAAGTATAGTCCAATTCTGAACTGTGAAGACCTAGGTGATCAATCATGCCATTCCAGGTTCTCCAAAACCTATGTGATCCATTTAGCTAACTGCATGCAAGAATGATACAAAATGTCAAATTCATCTACTCCAGTGCCATTCTAATTAAAGATGAGAAACATCGCAACGACCCAATTGCAAGAGCGGAGCGAAACAATACTAGTTTCTACCATGATACCATTTTTCCAGTAAGGATCTAATTATTAAGGATAAAGTAATTACTAGTATATCTACCAATCAGCATTAAGCCTTTCTCTGTATACAATTGAAGACTACAAAAAACAGGTTTCTGATAATATGATATGAATGAAAGCAGTAAAAGCAATCATATAGAACATCAACAACAGAAATATGCCGTCTTTCTAGTCTTACTCTTGATCCATTTCAAAGAAATATTTGGTAAAAATGCCTATAGAAGCACCGATGGAAAAGGCAGCAATCATCAAGAGTAAGACCCTCGTCCTCTGCATTGACAGAAAATTTACGACTTCAATAATAAATCATCAACTTGGAAGAAAATTTATTTGACACAGATCACCTACCACTCTCAATGGTGATATAAAGTAGAGACAGAGTATACTTGCTACAGAAGAAAGGATTGTGGAATGCCCTCCCACTTCCCAAATCCAGTGCGAGAAGGATCCAGAAGTAAAGCTCCACATGGCAAAAAAGAGAGTAAGATATACCTATATTTCAGCAAACAAATCAATTACAGGAAATATGGGGAATTAAATACTTGGAAGCAGAACTGAAAATGCATCTTCTCCAGCTAACTAGGTTTTGCAAAGAAGAAAACATCAAACACAAGATGATGAAACCAGAAATTGCATGAAACAAATTAATCCCTCCATCAGAAATTATACGAAACAAATTTATTTTGGGAAGCTTGAATGCATTTTCATCCAACACAACTTACAAGACTGCAATACCTAACTTTACTCCAAATGCTAGAGGAAGTCACAAGTTATGCCAATCGTTTTGTGTTATTATCATTAACAGCATAAGCAAGTACAAAAGAAGAAAAAAAATTACGGTAATACATGTAGAATATTCAGAAAAATCGAAATTCATCATGAATCCTGAAGAATTAAGTAAAGCAAGTACAAAAGATGAGAAAGAATTACGGTAATATTCAGAAAAATCAAAATTCATTATGAATCGATTCCAAGTAGATCTCTCGATTACAAGATAGAAATCTCTGGATTACAATATTTTCTATATTCAACTGTAAGAATGAATGTACCCTCTTCAAGCTTTCATAAGCGTGCTCGGTCATTTCACCAGTATTCATCAGGTCTTCTCTTGTCCAATTCCTTACGAAGTAAGCTCTCACAGCATTCATATCTGAAAACTTGATGTTTTTTGCTTCAGAGGGAAAACGAAATCGGAAATTTGATGAAGAAGAATGAGGAACGTGAGCTATATTTATAGTTCCTTATACACACAAGAGTTTGTTACCAAAGACTGCCCCTCGCCGTTAGTTAGTTATTAGCTCAGTTTTGGGGATACCGCAGGGGTAATTTCATCACAAAAGAAAAGGAGAAGAATCTTCTGACTTCTCTGCTCAGTTGTTGGCGGGAAAGGGGAGAGGTCTGGGGATATAAATTGTAGGAATTTTTGTTTCCCTGTCCCCTTTTTTATTGTTAAAAAATTAATCTTTACTCAAAAAAATTGTTTGCCGGCTATTTTTGTTTTTTTGATCCAATGTATATTTTTTGCTTTTACATCCCTAAAAATATCAAAGAACACATAAGAATATTAATAATTCTTAAATTTCAAATTTATTTAATTCTTAATGAATTGCCTCAAATTTCAAGAATAGTTTCGCTCCGAGCTAAATATCAAAATTCAATTTCTGTTGAGCTCAAATTCAACCTACCGTCCACAAGCCAAATTGAAATGTCTCAAAGTTTCTGAACTTCACATTCTTTGAAATGGTAAATTCTCCACAACTTCAAATCATTCGAAATTTTGAACATAAATCAAAAAAACACTAGGTCACAAAGATCTAATTAAAAATTACAAAAAAAACAAGAATCAAATAAAATTTTGAAATTTTTGGGGGACTGCTTTTCTTTTTTCGGAATATAATTTTTAGATACGGATGATGTTAGAATTTTAGTTTTTTAAAATAAGAAATTAATGATGTAGCCGAAATTTGAGATGATTTCGTGAAGAATTTTGAAGATGTTGAAAATTTGGGAGTTGTTGATATTCTTCATGTGTTCTGGTGTTATTAAAGAAAAATAAGCAAAAAATATACGTCTGATACAAAAACACCAATTGAAAAGGGTCAATACCTTGTTTGGTGTGTAAAAAATGGTTTTGCAAAATTAGAGTTTAAAAAATGGCATGGATGGGTCTTTTCTTTAATAAAAATGGCATAAATTAATTAAACTTTTAACGGATAACATAAATAAGGCCTTTCTAAAAGCACGACGGCATATTTGAGCCTTTTTCCTAAAATTAATCTCACAGTTTACTAAAAAATAATGTTTGCCGTGTATTTATAAAATGCAAAATTTATACGGTACTTTCTCCATTCATATTTGCATGTCATCCTTACTACAAATAGATCATATATATTATTTATACAAAAGAGAATCCTAGGCACGCCTACGTGGCGCCACCACAAGCAAGAATTTCCTTTTAAATTTATTTATTTTCAAAACTAGCCTTCCTTTTTCATTAAAAGGTGCGACTTTTATGAAAAATTGCAACTTTAATAAAGAGCTGCGACTTTTTTCAAAAGTTGTGACTTTTATCAAAAGTGTGACTTTAATAAAAAATTGCAACCTTTAATAAAAGTTGTAACTTTAAGAAGAGTTGAAACTTCATAAAAAATTGTGAATTTTATGAAAGGTTTTGAACTCTCCAAAAGGTTGCAACTTTTCAAATAGTTGTAACCTTTATAATAAGACACAATAACCATTTGTTCACACTACCCATTGAAGTCTATAAATAGAGAGATTTCCTCTCATTTTTAAACTACAGAAATACTGATCATCATCATCATCTTCTTCTTCTTCTTCCTCTTCTTCTTCTTCTACTTTCACAAAATTACATATTCGTGTACTTTACTCCTGTTGAGTGACTTTCTAACGTCACTGTTTTTGTATCAATAAGTTGATGAATAAAATTGTTCCATACTGAGAGGATGTAATTCTTTAAACCTATGGTATTAGCGGGGAATAGTTTTCTTAAGGGGACATTGTGCATTCAATGTACTCGTTTTTTTTTCTGTTCTATTTCATTCTATTATTACATATCTTGGTATTTTTTTACACTCATTAATTTACCCTTATAATATTAAATTTTTGTTTTTGAGTACATGTTTTAAAGTTTTTTATTTATGTTTCTACAAATTTATTGTCTCTGGTTATATTAAAAATATACACATGTAGTACGTATATTCATTGTGCAGAAAATAATTATCATATTTAGTTCCAATAATTCATGTTTTGATATACTATATTAACTTCTATAACTTAAAAGTACTATACGAATAGCTTTATATTAATTCTATTGGTACCATAGATATGGAAATTTCTCACTTATCAATTGAAGAAATTCCATTATGCAAATTTCAAAGTTATAATTTGCTTTCATGTTCAAAGCGAATTTCTTTTCTGATTGTTAAAAATTTTGATTTTCTCATATAAGACATATCTCACAATTGTATAATCTATGCACCTGAAATGTTTCTTTTTATTTCGAAATGCCTTGCTAATATAATATATAATATAGATTCTTATTTTCTTTTCTTTTTTTTTTTTCGTTTTAATGTTGATAGAGAACTAATGATTTTATCATTTCGTGAATAATTCATTCATTAGAGGTTCTTGAGTTATGTGATAATGACAATCAAATTCAAGTTGGAATATTGCTAATATTTTTGAAGAACCTATTTTCCGATTATTTTTAATGTATGTATATTAGTAAAAATTCATTTGCAAGTTTAATGTAATTATTATTTGTGAGCTCGCGAAGCGCGAATAAATTACCTAGTGTTTCTATAAGAGTACAACTTTTCCTGCCAAGCTATAAAAAATGAATAGTCATGTCAAATGTATTTTTTCTATATTTCTAAATAAAGATAATAAAAAAAAGGTGTACTTTTTCTTTAGCATTATTAATATCTAATGAGGAATTTATGCATGTTTTGTATTTTATGTTTAGTAATCCCAAAAGAAAAAATATTTAAACTATTGTTTAACTGAAAGTAAACTCAGAAACTGTGACAAGACTTTCTCCTTTAAGTAATTTTATTGTATAACTCAAACATATTATTTAACTTAATAATAATAAATGTTAATGTTTTCCCAAAAAAATATAGTTTTTTACGGTGTTCTCGTGCGAAGCACGTGTCCCAAAACTAGTGTGTATATGTATGTCAATTGACTTGTCTAGGGTCTCTTATGGTTTTATAAGTGTACTTTTTGTTGTGATATTAACAGATTGTTAATAAAGAAATAATATAAGAAATTGGACATCAATGCAAGTAGCTATAATAAAACATACCATTAAAATCGGGTACATTATATATAAAACACAAAACATAAATCTCAGAGGAACAGAAGCAAATGAAGAGATAAAAAGAATCTGAAGTTCTAGGAGAATAAGGGGTTATTTCTAGGAGAATGAGCTTATTTCGGTTTTAAATTTCTCTATGTGATTCGAGGTCCAGGCTACACAGTCTTTGCATGTGAGTGACTCTTATCATTTACTAGCTAGGGAGGCTATCGACTGTCGGCTCTAGAGTGACCACGATCTATTCTTAGTAGTTATAGCTATTATTCGTACCCATTGAGCGTATGAGGGTTTGTTCAGGTTTTTACTTAAATTTGTGCATAAGTGCTCTTTCAAGGCTTATGTGTCCAGGTAGGTTCAATTAGTCATACTTACTACTATTATGTTCTCAGTACGGACGTGTGCATCTCATTCAAATTCCATTGTTTTGACCTTTGTTTGTGTTTATTCTTACATTTCTTATTGCTTTTACTTTTATTTTTTGGCTAAATAGGCCTATGAACTTAGAATGAATAGACCCATTAACTGGCCAAAATGACACTCAATTCTCAACCATCAAAACATGAATGGAAAGACTCAAGAACTAACATCAACAATTGTCTATTAAAGCCTCTAACAATTGAGATGGACATCAGGACAAGATCTACGACATGCTAATGAACTGACTAATAAAGCAATAAAAAAGGAATCATCTGGAAGCAAGGATGCTCACCAACTGACTTTGAGTGCTCAACTGGATCAATGAGGCATTAGATTCTGATCATGGTTACCCATATCTGCATCATAAAACGACGCAGGCCAGATTGCATTAGTAGTACATTGAATGTAAGAGTGAAGTTGTAAACAATGCATAAGCTACTGGAAGCTGAAAGAAATACTTACCCAAACTTTACTCAAACTCATGGATACTCAACTCAAGTGCAGAATTAAGCCGCATTGAAGATGAAGTTTAATTTGTATGAATCATTAAAAAAAGTAAGAAACAACTCAATATACATATATAATAAAGTAATATAACTTTGTGGGAGTTTGTCTAACCAACAACCATCGCTATGAGTTGTGTGATAATACAACGTCACGCCCACATGACTAGAATTGTCCTATAACATGCCAAAATATAGAATTCCTCAACTAAGTGGATCTACTAGTGTATGGTAAAAATCACCAAGGAATCATCTAAAAAGTACGACCCTTTCTAGTCACGATGGCCATATAGTTTATGAAGACATTGATTTGTCATTAAATTGTCCCTACATCAATGCTCATTACTAGTGTAACAACCGGAGAGCACTCCCAGTCCTTACTGGCGTATTAAGCCTTGATGAGATCTTATACAAGCCCTTACCATAATCGTCACTACATAATGAACTCGAAACAATGCAGAATTTAAAACCTTTTACAATAGAAGTTCAAACTTCATTTTTAAAAACAAAATAGTAGGAATCTAATATCATTGTCACACATACACCATCTACTAATACGAATACAAGATAAATCTTCGAATATGGTCCTTAGGCCCTATATACACGACAATCTTATAGAAAGAAAGTACATAGGAAAGACCAATAAGTCTATTTCATCAATAGAGAGACCATACGGTGACATCAAAAAGCATTAGTCCTCGGATCTTTGAGGACCTACCACAAGTCTTGGAGATAAGAAGTCCAAGCTTTCTTTAAGAATATAGAAGCCAACCTCTTGAACAAAACGTACACTCATAATAGAAAAGGAGAAAGGAGTTAGTATAATTAATGCACTAAGTATGGAGAAATGCATAAAAACCCTAAAGAATGAGAAAAGGACAATTATATGAAAAGTTTGCATTTATGAGGTTTTTGAAAGCCATTTATATCACCAACACAATACATAAGGAAATACCCTCAACAATGTCCAAACTACAACGAGTCATGACTTTAGAACTTCCTAAGGTCCACTTAATACCAAGCATACCTTAGAAACCACCTTGGCCACACACATTACCTTTATATTCCACCACATCCATAATCATAAGTGAAACATATGCATCATCGATCACATTTCAATATAAGGATATATTCATCACAACCATTATCCATTCAACATACATATTATCATAGAATTTCATAACTACAAAGAACCAGCCAGAATACCCTTCTAAGCCTACTAGTGCAATTTACAAGTCTAGTCCCATACCCCCACGTCTACTTAGTAAACCTATTAGATATTGTAGACTAGTTCATATTTCATTCATTACTTCATTATTTAGGAAATATAAACCATAACTGACAAAGATCATGAAAGATTGGATGGATTCCGGTGTCATAGAGCCCCACACTGAAAAAAGGGTGTTCCACTTGCCAAGGTAGAACTTACATACTAGCTACTATGTGGATCCACTAACTAGGTAGTCCTATGGGGTCACGTAGTTATGGATAAGGATATTGCTTCTAGGGACTCTACCAATTGCATTAACGGAAGTGTTCCATCTCATTAGTATCTCTAGGATGACTCCACTTCTTGCATTAACGGAAGGGTCTTTTCCTCATTGTCCATATCCTCTCGGTGCTTAGTATACTTTCCCAACTTACTTCCATTAGTCTTTTTAATTGTATCTACACGTTTGAAGAATTATTCCCGCTTCATTCAATATAATTCAACATAAAGCTCGTAGATTCATTAGGTGAGAATACACTTTTATCCTAGAATCAACATACATATGTGAGTACAACTTTCACAATATCATAGTGTTTTCATGAGGACTATACTTTCAATTAACACAAGATATTAGCCTCATTATACATAATTCATGCAAACATAAAGTAGGTTAAAGGAGTGGATACCCACCCAATAATACCGTTACTGGCACCCGTTCATAGCCATGTAACTTGTTGTCAAGCAACTCAAAGTTCATATAAACAACATTCTCTACTAGTATACAACTCTATAATTTACCCCCTTTTCAATTCAAGAAGCAGTATCAACAATTACAAAAACAACAACCCATAGCTCAATAGGCACAAAAACAAGATTTTATAACTAAATAATCATCAATCACAATTCACCATGTTCATATCTACTCAATTCATTTAACAACATTCATGAAATGAGGTCATAGGGTGCACATGGATTCTTGGGAGATTTTCACAATAGAAATCATCAATTAATCCCAATATATTCACAATATAGGTCACATAACATAACAAAAATGATTTTCGAGTGAACCCATAGCTAGATCACAAGCCCTAGTTTTTAGTCACAATATAAATTCCAAATTAGAAGTTTTGAAGGGCTTCGTGGAGAAACCAATCCATTAATAAATATCCACATACCTTATTTGATGTTATTCCACGAGTTTTATATACAAAAAAGGTGAGTCTTGAGTGCCCTAGCTTGAGTTCTTGCTTTTTCTTCAATGGTGGGTTAGAGAGAGAATTTGTGAGAGAGGGAAAATGGTTTTGATTTTATGATTAGAGTTATATGGTGGAAGACTTGTTTTATTGTTTTAATACTATTTAATATACCTAACTAACTAATTCTAGTTGTAATTAAGTGTTACTTAAATAATTAACTAATTACCTAACTAACCCCCTGTGTGTAGACATTGAAGACAATGCCCATTGATGAGTTCCCATTGACGGGGCTTCAATGCATTGACGAACCATACTGGTCACTCGTCAATTAGGACTGATACTGGTTTTGGGGGGCCAATTTGGAGGAGAAAAATTATGGACTCATGAATCCCATTGAACCCAAGCGATTCTGACAGCATTTTGGACTCTTTCTTGGGTCCTCTCATGGGTCCTTGGGAGGGTCCTAGGGTTGTCGTGCCTTGACGTTTTAGTATTAGAAACTTTTTTTGCATTTATTAAGATTAGTTTAGGACCTTAACCTAACATTTAGACCACATTAGCACATTAGGCTACGACTTAGGCTTTAGTAGTCATTAGACATATGGGGTGTTACATTATCCCCCCCTGGGAACATTCGTCCCCAAATGTCGACCAATGCACCAAACTAAGTTTAAAGCTTCATACCAACAACCCACACAACTTATGAAATTAAAAATGTGCACAACTAAATTTTGTACTATTCACCACTTAAACATTGTTATGGGATAAAATTCCCATCAAACCACAACATGGCCATATAACTTAAGTAGGTCGGAACTACTTCTACCAACTCAATATGCAAGCACTCACTAACACACATAAGTATGGGAGGAAGTAACTTCTCCAACATCATTTATGCTCTTCACAAAAATTTAGAGAAACAATGTGATCTCTTCACACTTCTACAACATACTCACCTCATGAATCAAAATGCAACTTTTATACTACAAGCAATTTCAACATTAGAAACATAAGTATTATGAAAAATCAACATATATTATAAAACATGAATTTCGCTAGAACATGCAACATATAGGGAAAATCATGAAAATCTACGCATAACACACATGACTCCAAAATCACTAAATTAAGGAAAAAGTTATTACTTCAACTTGGAATAGGAGTAGAAGGAAAAATATGAGTATAATGGGACATCATAGCGGCCTCAGCCTCCCAAGTAGCGCTTTCCACAGGATGGTTCCTCCGTAGAACCTTAACGGAAGCTACTTCCTTATTTTTTAACCTCTTCACTTGCGATCTAAATCTCGACCGGGACCTCTTCATACGAAAGGTTATTAGCATCAATCCCAAAACCTACTGGAGGAAGGATAGATACTGCATCGACTATGAACTTTTTGAGCATTGACACATGGAACATCGGGTGCACCGGAGCCAATTCAATAGGTAATTTGAATTCATAGGCAACATTTCCATGGCGTTGCAAAATTTCATAGGTTCCCACATACCGGGGACTAAGTAATCCTTTCTTCCCAAACCTCATCACCATTTCATGGGTGATGTCTTTAAATAGACCAAGTCATCTACCATAAATTCAAGGTCCCTCATTCAATTGTCGGCATAGGATTTTTGCCGACTTTTGGCCGTCTTTAATCTATCCCTTATGAGTTGCACTTTCTACATGGCCTTATAAACCACTTAGGGACCTATTAGAGCAAACTCACCAACCACAAACCACCCAACCAGAGATCTACATATTTTCCCATAAATACCTCAAATGGTCCATGTCAATACTTGAGTGATAGCTATTATTGTAGTCAAATTCAATCAATTGTAGATGGTCATCCTAGTTATCCTTGAAGTCAGTGACACATTCCCTCAACACATCTTCTAGGGTTTGGATGGTTCGTTCCACCAAACCATCTGCTTGTGGGTGAAATGTTGTACTAAGCTTCATTGGTACAAAGTCCACTTTGTAATGCCCTCCAAAAGTGAGAAGTCAATTGAGTACCCCTTATAGGAGAAGATAGACAAGGAACCCCATGCAATCTCACAATATCCTTAAGGTAAAATTTAGCATATTCTTCTGCCGAATATGTAGACTTGACAGGAATAAAGTGTGCCGACTTGGTCATCCTATAAAAAATGACCTAAATCGAATCATTCTACCTTCGAGTACAAGGCAAGCCCACAACAAAAGTCCCATATTGAATATCTTTCTTCCCCACTTCCATAGTGGGTAATTTTTGCAATTGAGTGGAGGTCTGTCAAGCCTTCTGACCCTTATGTTCGGCCTTAACTTTTGTACAATTTATACATTTAGCCGTAAATTTTGTTATGTCCCTTTTCAAATCATTCCAATAATAGACCTCCCACAAGTCGCGATACATCTTGGTGGCACTCGATGAATGAAATATCACGAAGCATGGGATTCTCCCAAAATTTTCCTTTTTAAGTTGTACACATCAGGTATAAACAACTTGCCTTGATACCTAAGTATCTCATGTCCCCCTTGGGAGAAAGCTTCAATGGATTTCCCATATAGGGAGTCTTTCAGCTTTATCAATATAGGATCACAGTGTTGCTTGGCTTTAACATAAACCACTAAAGAAGACTTGGAGTTAGGTTGGACCATAATACCTCCCTTAAGAGAATCTACCAGGTGGACTCGCAACCAGGCCAACCTATGTGCGTCACGGGCTAACTCATTTTTCTCATGTTTTACATGAGCAACACTACCCATGGACATGCGACTAAAAGTATTATGACCCTAAAATTAAATAAGGATAACTAGAGCCTCTCATGTGTTTTAAGAGTCAATAGCTCATGTGTAATATGTGTCAAAGCTTGTAGAAGTTAGTTTGAAGAGGCTTGAGTTAAACGTTAATGGATGACCAAGACGTTCGTAAGTTAGCCTTTGTGTGTGCAGTGCGCCTTAGTATGTTTCATGGGATTTTTAGTGTTGATTAGAGTCTAAAATGATATGGGAGTAGCTTAACATGTATATGGTCGTGTTTAGGGTCGAAGCTACAAGGTAACAATTCCAAAGGAACACCTTAAGGTTCCTTGAGGAGGACCCAAGAGCAAGCAAAAACACTGCCTAGGCAGTGTTAATTGACGCCCACAATCGACACCCCATTGTTTGATCGACGCCCTGTAGATTGGGGGCATAACTCCACACTTAGTGGTGGGAGCTTATCCCCTAAGAATTGAGCCCTGATCTAAACAAAAGCCTGCAGGACGACTTGTTGTCCAAACAATTCCCCTTAGATGCTATCCGTTGATTGATACATGCAACTTTCTGTAGATTTCTCGGCCTAGGATAGGGCATTTTGGGAAATTCACCTAGGGTTCTAATTAAGTCATGACGGTTTTATGTTAGTTTTTTTGAGGTATTTAATTATTAATTATGCAATCAAATACCATTTAGACCCTAGACAGACTCCAAACAAAAATCCTTTCCCTCATCAAAACTCTCCTCAGATCACCATTGAAGAAGAAGAGGAAAAGGAGGCCACTTCTAGGAAGACATTTCACCAAGGTTTTCAATCTTAGATTAACGAGCTTTGATTAAAGTAGGTTGAAGCTTTTCATTGATGATTCTTCTCTCCATGAAGTGCCCCTATTTCAACTTAAATTGTGATCCAAAAATAACCCAATCTAGTAGGGAGGCTGTGGATTGCATGGTGTGTTAGGCTTGTTTGTGATTCTAATCTAGTGTATCCTGATACGCTCAAGCCTTATCCTCAAATAATGAGTAAAGGCGTCGTGTCAAGTAATAACCCAACTAGTGAGGTTGGGATCGTTCCACGAGGAAAATAGTTTATGCTTAACTTTCAATCTTTATGTACTATTGTTCAGTCAATACTTCTTGGAAGAAAATGAGAAAGAGGGGTTTTTCTATTTCTAACAAATGAAAATAACTAACGAAATTGAAGGAGACAATTAACAACTTCAATTGTTGGGTTTTAAATCAATATAAAATACTAGGGTTTACGTGTTCCCCACAGTTCATAACTTGATATTATAACTATAACAACTCTTTCTAGTACTTGCTTGCAAGTGTAAGTTATGTATTTCGCAATCCTTGTCCGACATCTAAAAATTTCACTCCGCACCTTGGGTTCGGCTACGTGTGGTTACTATACTAACCCTTATCTTTACTCAAATTAAGCCATCGTCGTTCGAATTTGACTAGTTATTACCTACGCTCGTACCATCAATACTAGCCATTAGATAGTATACACTTAATCTATTTGATAATTATGTTTCCTATTATCCTACCTCCTTGGGTCTGCCAAGTCTCATTAATGCGAGTTCTACGCTCGCATCTGTTAAAAAGATTTGTAAATGAAAGAATTATCAATACATGCAAGACAAACAACTGATTCTAAATTGCTTTTTAGTTTAGTTTTACCTCATTTTCGCCTATGGTTCCCACAACCCTAGTTATGGAGTTAGTTACGCCAAGTCATAATCCAATCTTCAAACATATGATATAAGAATTCAATGCCCTTACGGTTCAATGATAAGAGTAAATCCAAAAGTCGCTTGATTAATAAAAAAAAAAAAAAACACCTACAATCAATTACAAACTTCTCAAAATAATCAAGATCTCACAAAGACTTCTAAAAAAGTAACTCAAGAGTCTAACCTCAAAAACGAGGTTTTTCAAACTATTTTTAAAAAAAAAAACCTAATTAAATAGGCCTCTATTTGGCTGGCAATCTGTCAAAAAAACGTGGCTGGATCGACGACCATCCTCCGGAGTCGTCGTGGTCACGACACGGTCTGACTCCGGCGTCCCATCTTGTGCAATTTCTTCTTCTGCTCCTCTCATTACCCTCGACGACGGTATGACAGATCGTTCACAGGCACAACACCCGTCGAGGGTCTCCTTCCCAAAACACTGAACTCTTAGACTTTGGGTCACTGGGACTACTTCCTTGATCTTCATGATGAACCATCAGATGGACTTCATGGCTACTACCGGTCCCCGTCACGCCTTCTTAACCCCACACCTGGTCAACTTCCCGATCTTACTCAGCAGGCTGTCACTAATGATGCCACCTACTGACGTCACTGGCACGATGACCATCACAATCTCCCGTAGGTGTTCTTTCTGTATTTCTCTTCTCGCCTAAAACCCTCCGTATTCATGTTTTAGACAATTTCCTCCTGCAAAATAAAGAGAAACTTACTAAAATTAGTACAAAAAGGCTTTTGGACCCACTACTTAAGGAAAAAGCATTAAAAATACCGTGAAACCATGGTATATCAGTAGCATTAAAATATATTCATATTATGATTTTATGATACTTTTCATGATATTTCCTTGATGTTTTTAGTATTTTATGATGAAGGTGACCCTGGTGATTTAGTCCATTAAGAATAAGATTTAGGATTCTATATTGATCTTCTTATTCAATTCTCTTGAATACTAATTCATCATAGTAGGATCATGGAGATAGGAAAAAAAATTTACTTAACTATTGATTAGTATTGATGTTTTACACATTGAGGTGTTGTGCATATCACCTTAAATGAATTATGGCTAGAATCACCTAAATAATGAAAACGGTGGAGAAAAGCCTACTACTTGATAGTCCACTATAACATATATGAAAGAAGATAGAATGAATAAGAATGAATGAATCTAGGAGGTTTTTGTGTTGGATGTAGATTGAAATATTCATGAATGAAGTGTAAATCACTTTATTATGGAGGGATGGTCTAGGAAATCCCTCCATGAGATAAAAGTGTTGAGCAAGGCTGGACAAGGAAATCTTGGAGTATATGCTTGACTCCAAGTGGATATGTCAATGAGAAGTATGTCACACACGGGCCCGGACTCCAAGTATAAAGGAGAGCCACACCTAGTTATTGTGATGACTATCCAATTTTAAGGGGGAACTCTTATGTAGTAGAGTGTGGGTTTCCCCAAAGTTAGGTCTCATGAGGCGGGAGTCCTTCACATAGTGGAGTAAAGATTTCCTAGTAGAGATATCCTTATCCTATGAACTAATAAGTGCTTGAGAAGCATATCATAGTGTTCAAAGCACAATAAAATAAGATTTACTTAATGAAGTAGCTCGCAGTGTTCAAAAATGCGTGTATGAACTTAGACATACCCAAGAGGGTATCTCGTAGTGTTCATGATTGTAAAACTAACATAGACATACTTAAAGAAGTATTTCATAGGGTTAGAACTAATAATGAACTAAGACATGCTTGAGATAAAGTACTTCATAGTGTTAAAAATATAAAGAGAGGAACTAGGTTCCAAAGTATGAAGAAATAGAAAGAGGACTTAAAAGTAATACTTTGCATGAAAAGTATTATAGGGTGCTATGACTGCATTGCACAAAGAATAACCTAGGGTCACTAAAGAAGAGACATGTGATAGGATTGGACTAGAGTTGCCTTTTTTCCAAGTTATATATGACTAGACATGAGAGATTCTTAGAAAAGAGAGTTAAGTTAATGATGAGAGTAAGGAGGGTGAAAATGTTAAGCCTGAGTTCAAGACATGCTTAGTGTGTGAGGTAGAATAGGATGCCTCATACGCATTGCACAAGTGTGGTTTGAGGTGATAAAAAAAAGCTATAGTACTTTATGTATGAAGAACTTAGGTCTTAGTTATGAGAGTGGACTATGATCAAGAATGGACAAAGAGGTACTTATGCTAGGTAAGTTCGAATAGGAGTGCTACCAAAAATGTCCCTTTTGCAGAAGATATTTTGGAGATAGCTGTGAGGTAGTTTCAACTTGATGTAAGGAGGACAAGGGTAAAGTATGTAACTGTAAGTATTCTTTAATGAATGAGTTACTAGCTTATGGATATTCAGTTATGTTTATATGCTATTAGCTCTTAGGATTATGTCAGTTTAACCCTTGCATATCGTATTTGTTTGTATGTTAGTTTCATACTTTGTACATTTTTTTTACAACACATAATTTTGCCTACATTCTAATCGCAAATGTCGGGTGTTGAAGGATATTGGTTGCTTTGGAAGGGTAAGTTTTCAAGGCTTTCAAAAGGTGAAGATTGGTGACTCCTCATAGCATTCGAGTTAAATATTCTTATACTCTGTTTGTTTCTTTTACTATGTTTAGACTTGTTTTATGGTTTGTGTCCCAAGACATTGTTATTCATATATTACATAGATGGTTTGCAACATATGTTAGAAAGACTTCCGTTGCTATGAAATTTTTTTCGTATTAAGATGAATGAAAATTTTAATTTCCGTACTACTTCTCATATATATGCAATGAATGATGTCTAAGGGCTTGTATAAGACATCCGATAGGTCAAGTACGCCACATCACAAATGGGGGGGTGATCTCCGGTCGTGATATAAAGCATCCACAAAAATATTGGCTTTGCTGGGATGGTAGAGGACACTCATATCATAGGCATTCAAAAGCTCTAACCATCTTCAGTGCCAGAGGTTTATATCCTTTTGGGTGAAAAATATTGAAGACTTTTGTGATCAATGAACACGTCTACACACTCATATAGATAGTATCTCTATATTCTCAAAGCAAATACCACGACCGCTAGTTCAAGATCATGAGTCAGGTAGTTCTTCTCATGTACCTTGAGTTGCCTTGAGGCATAAGCTATAACCTAACTATGTTGCATGAGGACACAACCCGAACCAACTCAAAAAGCGTCAAAATATATCACAAACCCTTCGGTGACCTCTGGAAAGGTGAATATCGAAGCGGAGGTAAGTTTGTCTTTCAACAATGGAAAATTCTTCTCACATGCCTCCGACCATTCAAACTTAGCCTTTTTTTTTTTATAGTCAAGGCCTTTAATGGATGAAAGTCTTTCAACAAACCTCCTATAATACCCGTCCAAAACCAAAAAGTTTTGGATGTTGGTTGGACACAAAGGTCTAGTCCAACTTTTGACCACTTCCGTTTTTCTCGGATCGACCTTTACCCCTTCACTAGAGACAACGTGACCAAGAAAAGCAACCGATCTCAACTAAAATTCGCACTTACTATATTTGGCATAGAGTTGGTTATCCTTGAGGACTTGCAAAACTATCCTCAAATGATGCATATGATCACTCTCACTCTTAGAGTATATCAAGATGTCATCAATAAATACAAGCACAAACACATCAAGATAACTTCTAAAAACTCATGTTTAATTCCCATGAAGCCGCCGGGGCGATTTGTTAAACCAACGACTTGACTGAATTCAAAATGACCATCATCCTTGTTCAAATGCCATTTTTAGGAATATCCATCCTGTTCACTCTAAATTGTGATAACCCGCCTTAGTGAATTTTGGAAAAGTAACTCGGCTCTTGGAGTTGGTCAAAAACAAATCCTCATCTAAGAGTGGAAACTAGTCTTTTTGTACCTTGTTCAGTTGCCACGATGTCAATACACATAACGAAGAGACTCATATTTATTTTTCACAAATAACAACCGGGCGACCCCACGTAATATTCTTGGTTGAATAACCCCTTTCTAGAAATCCTTAAAAACCGAGCCGTTATTCCTTCAACTCGGCCGTATGGGTGTTTTATCCGGCAATAAATAATGCCGAAATCGATTTTTCCGTTCTGGAAACTCCCGACAAGTCACAAGAAAGACGTCTCGGGAAAGTTCCCTTATAAGGGGTAAAGGTGTGGGAGATAAAGGATATCTTTACTCTACTGGAAGAGTCTCGGACTCAAGATCCTTACCTAACATATGATATAGATATCCTTAGAAATCAATTTTATAAGCTTTAAGACATGAATATTCCACTTTTTAGAGTTTTTTCTAAGTTTACCTGATCATTTCTAAATGGGTTAATTAATAAAATTGAAATTTACCACCTGAGTTTACAATCGATGGAAGCAAAAGAACCATGTAACAATATATCCCCAAAATGACATCAAAGTCCACTATATCAAGTTCTACCAAATCAACCAATGTGACTGTATTGGGCAATGAAATGGGAAAACCCCTACAACTCTTCTAGTAAATATGGAATCACCCAACGGGTAGAAACCGAAAAAAGATTCATCTAAGACATTGAGAAGCATATCAAATTTCGTAGCTTTCCTTGATAGGTTCTTCCCCGTATTGATGAATTCTTTCATTTTCCTCTCCCTTTATTTCAAGGGGAAGAACCTATCAAGGAAATTCATTTTGAATGTCGCCAAAGTAACTAGACCTTCTCCAATAGTTCTCTTCCCTTATAATTGATCATACCAAACTTGAGCCACATATTTAAGTTGATAGGAGAATAATTACGTCTTTTCTTGAGAAGACACACCATAACATATAGCACCTTGAATACTTCATCAATGAAACCTTGCAAGACCTCCTCCACCTAGGAACCAAAGAAAGTAGGGGGATTTATCCTTGTGAAATCCCTTATACATGAAACCGTTTTGCTAGCATTAGTTCACATGTACGCTAGCATCCCTAGCAACTTGAGTAGCCAACACTTGAGTCATAATATGGATGGAAACCCTTATTTCAACATTGGACATATCACCCTCTTCAATAGGGACTCCAGAGTTTTGAGGATCTTAAGGGGGAATGCCTCATTCACATTCTCCTCCCCGATCCTTCTAGCATTAGTCCTTCTTGTATTTATGGACTATAAGCACAAGAAAAGGATTAGAATGAAATGATTAGATATAGTTAGCACTCCAGGCACATTCATAGAATAATGAAGAAAGGAAGGTTCCTAATCATCACATAGCCTCGTATTCATAGAGGTGACACACTTCACATTTATGAATAGAACTCTACTAGACGTGGTATGCGTGACATCAACCCTAATATTATCCTAAAAACCTTATGCCCTGATACCAAGGTTGTAACGACTGGAGAGAACCCTATAGTCGTTACCAACATATTTGACCTTGATGAGGTCTTATACAAGCCCTTAGAATAATCTTCACTACATATGAACTTGAAATAATGCAGAATTTAAAACCTTTTACAATAGAAGTTCAAACTTCATTTTCATAAATCAAAATAGTAGAAATCTAATACCATCATCAAACATACACCATCAACTTATATGAATACAACATTAAGTCTTTCAAGAAGGCCCTTAGCCCTTTTAGACACAATAGTCTTATAGAAATAAAGTACATTGAAAAGACGACTAAGTCTGTTTCATCAATAGAGAAGCCATAGGGTGACATCAAAAGCTTAATCCCGTATCTTGCGGACCTACCACATCTCTTTGGAGATTAAGAACATGAGAAGTTTTTAGTACAATTAATGCACTAAGTATGAAGAAATGCATAAAAACCTTTAAAACATGAGAAAGGGATAATTATATGAAAAGTATGCATTTATAAGGTGTTTAAAACTGATTTACACCACCAACACAGTAAATAAGGCAATACCCTCAACAATGTTCTAACTACAAAGAAGGCATGACTTTAACACTTTGTAAGGTCAACTTGTGCAATGTAAACATCCCATAATACCAACCCTACCAAGCATCCCTTAGAAACCACCTTGGCCACACACATTAATCATAAGTGAAGCTCATGCATCATGGACCACATTTCAATATCGGGATATGTTTATCACGAAACTATTAGACATTCGACATATTGTTCTCATACAATTTCATAAATACAAAAAAACCACCCAGAATACCCTTCTAAGCCTACTAGTACAATGTACAAGTGAAGTCCCATACCCACACTTCTACTTAGTAAACCTATTAGAATAGGGAAAACAATCAAATATGCTCCTAAACTATTCGAAAAGGTCTTGATATACCCCCTAAAGTTTGGCTAACTCATGCCCTCACCGTCCAACTTTTGTTCCAAATATGCCCATAAATACCAAATTCGACCCATAAATCAACCTTTTAAACAAACTACCCGACCCGTTTTAAACAATCTTGTTTAATTTTTTATTTTTTTGGGTAAATCCCAAAAATGAGTAATTGATTATAAAAGCAGGAAAAATATGAAAAAATATAAAATTAACGCCAAAAATTCACAAATAAATATAGTTACCTTACATCCAACAATTTTAATAATTATTTTAAACTTTTATTTTTTCGGTAAATCTCGAAAATGAGTAATTGATTGATAGAAAATATTAAAGTACGATAAAAATATAAAATTAACGCAAAGTTCACAAATAAATAAGTCAGCTTTAATTCTCAAACTACAATTTTTTAATTTTTTTTAAAACAATTCCAAAAAATTATTAATTTATTAATATACAAAAGAAATATGAATAAAAATGAAAATTACGCCAAACAATTCACATAAAAGTATGTAAACCTGAAATTCAATAATTCAATATTTTTTAAATATTTTTTTCAAGTAAAAATCTCAAAATTAAGAATTGATTAATAAAAATAAGAGAATATGAAAAAACCATAAAGGAATGCCCAAAACACAAATCAATATATCGTACCTGAGATCAATATTTTCAACAATTTTTTTATTTTATATTTTATTCAATTTGCCTTTGGCCTATTTTGTTTATTAATCAATTAATCAGTTTTGGATTTACAAAAAAAAAATAAAACTAAACAAATTTTTTGAAATTGTTGAATTTTGTTAACATTTTTAATTTGTGTATTTTGGGCATAATTATAATATATATTTTTCCTCATATTTTTTCCTATTTTTTTATTTAATACATTACTCATTTTTGGATTGCCGAATATAATAAAAAATTACAACAATGTTGAAGTTGTTGAGATTTAAGTTCGTATTATTCTTTTGAATTTTTCAGGCATTAAATTTTATATATTTTTTTCCACATTATTATTCGTCACTTCTCCTTTTCTTTCCTGATTTATATCGAACAAAAATAAAACACTTAACAAAAAACGTGCTAAAATTGTGAATTTTTGAAGTTAATATATTTTATTTTGTGAATTTTTTGGTGTTAATTATATATATGTTTTACGGCATTTTTTTCCCTATTTTTTTCATTAATTAATTACTCATGTTTAGAATTTAATAGCGAAAAAATAAAAATATACACAAAATTGGTTGAAACTGGGTCAGATATTTATTTTAAAGTTGTTGATTGTTATATTGGGTCAGAATTAGTGTTTATGTGTTTGTATTTTTTAGGGGCATAATTGATCTCTTTCCATTTTCGTAAAAATACCATGTGATAAGGTCAAAATGACATGACTATTCCATGTGGAATTTAATGAAATAAAAAATGAGTTGGATATGTTCACTATACCCACTAATGCCCATAAGGGCATATCTGGGCAAAAATTTGAACGGCGAGGGTATGAGTGAGACAAACTTTAGACGAAGGGTATGTCTAGACCTTTTTGAATAGTTTAGGGGCATATTTGACTCTCTTCCCATTAGAATATAATAGACCAGTTCATACTTCATTCATTACTTTATTATTTAGGAAAGATCGTCCATAACCGACATAGACCATGAGATCTTGGATGGAATCCGATGGCATAGAGACCCACACCGAAAAAGGGGTGTTCCAATTGCCAAGGTAGAGCCTACATACTAGCTACTCTGTGGATCTACTAGCTAAGTTCTACGGGGGAACGTAGTTAAGGGATAGGGAGATTGCTTCTAGAGACTCTACCTATTGCATTAATGGAGGATTCCCCATCTCATGAGTATCTCTAGGATGTCCACACCTCTTGCGTTAACGAAAGGGTCTTTTCCTCATAGGCCATATCCTCTCGGTGCTTAGTATATTTTCCAAACTTACGACCTGGTCTTTTTAATTGTATCTACATGTGTGAAGAATTATTCCCTATTCATTCAATAAAATTTAACATAAAGTTATTAGATTCATTAGGCGAGAATAAACTTTCATCATAGAATCAACATACATATGTGAGTAACACTTTCACACTATCAATCATAGTGTTTTCATGAGACTATACTTTCAATCAAAACAAGAGATTAGCCTCATTATACATAGTTCATTCAACATAATAAGGAAGGTTGAATAAAATGGAAACCACCAAACAACAACCTGACGTGGCATCCTTTCCCTATGGCCATGTACCTTTGCATGTAAAACTCAAGTTCAATATACACTTCCCACAAATCATACAAACCCTAGAATTTACTCCCTTTTCAAGGTCAAGAATCAAGTATCACAGTTATAGCCATAGAAATCACACTAGGCACGAAAATAAGATTCTATAACTAAGTAATCATCAATCACAATTCACTACATTCATATCTACTCAATTCATTCAACAACATTCATGAAATGAGGTCATAGGGCACACATGGGTTACTTTGTGATTTTCAAATTAGAAATAATCAATTAATCCTACTATATTCATAATATAGGTCACATAACATAAAGAAAATGATTTTTGAGTGAATCCATGGCTAGATCACAAGCCTTGTTTTTGGTCATAATATAAATTCCAAAAATAGAAGTTCCGAGGGCTTCATGGAGAAACTAATCCATAAATCAATATCCCCATTCCTTGTTTGATGTTATTCCATGAGTTTGATGTGCAAAAGGGTAAGTCTTGAGTTCCTTAACTTGAGTTCTTTCTTGTTCTTCATGGTGGGTTACACAGAGTATTTGTGAGAGAGGGAAAGCGGGTTTTGATTTTATGATTGGAGTTATAAGGTGTAAGACTTGTTTTTATTGTTTTAATACTCTTTAATATACCTAACTAACTAATTGAGTCATAATTAAGTGTTAATTAAAATGATCTCTAATTGTCTAACTAACCCCCACTAGGCCTTGTGAATGTGAAGACAATGCTTATAGACAAGTCTCCTTTGACGGGGTGTCAATGCATTGACGAACCGTACTGGTCACTATTCAATTAGGGCTGAGATTGGTTTTTGGGGGCCAAGTTGGAGGAGACCATGTTTGGACTCACGATTACTATTGACGGGGTGTGAGTCCATTGATGAGGCGTCAATGGCTCTCGTGAACCCAAAGCTCCTGTTTTTTGACAACTTTTTGACTCTTCCCCTTTGTCCTCGCATCCTTGTTCCTTAGGATGGTCGTAGGGTTTGTCGTGCCTTGCGTTTTAAGTAATATGACACCTTAGTTTAGAGTGAAATGGTAGTTAGGACGCTTAACCTTCAATTTACACCTCCTTTTAGGACAATTATGTCTACACTTAGGCTCTAGTATAGGTCATTCAACATATGGTGTGTTACAACTACTCCCAATATACTCATCTCATATGTATTAAGAACAAAAAATATTTTTATGTGGTTTGAGATAATTACTCAAAAACTAGCTCAAACAATATATTGAAAATCCAAATTAGTGTTCCTCTCTTGTTTAAATGTGAATACATATACTCTTTGAGAATACTTAGTTCCATATACTTTTTTTGAAAAAATGAAATTCATTTGTTATTCTTTCTTAACTCAAAACTGAAGTCTTAAAACAAGATTAAAACATTTGCCAAAGGCTTCTTGAAAAGACTCTATGAACTTTAATTTCTAGACTTTGCTCTTAACTTTTCTTGAATTTTAATTTATGGATTCAAGGTTATGGTTCATGGTTATGGATGATTTCCAGATGCTTATCATTTAGAGTAGTTAGAATCAATAGGAACTGTTAGTACCCTTTAGAAGGACTTAAACGAGATAAACAACAAAAAATAGGTTGGGGCGGACGGACTTGGCCCATTGCTGATGTGTCGCCCCACCCTCTTGGTGCAACAAAGGGAGCGGCACCATCATCCCCCAGGCGAGTCTGACAAATTTTCCTCTCGTTTTTAGACCTTAATTTGAATAATCTTGATGATTTTTTTCCATATCTCTTTAGATTCAGGTATACAATACATACACACAAGTATCTAAAATAAACATGTTTGACGTGTGTGTGAATGAATTCAAGGTTATGGAAGTCTCACATACCTTGAAAATTGAATCCTTGGCGAAATTAAAAACAAAAATTGCAAGAACTTGAAGAATCTTCCTTTCTCCTCTTGAGTTCTTTCTCCAAAAACCCTAGCGTTAATTTCTGATTGTCTAAACTAAACAAATTCATTTTAGGCCCCTATTAAAATTCTAAAAACAAATTAACTTAATTGGGAATAGAAAAGACCAAAGTACCCCTTAAAAATCTACTTTTGACTTTCTTTATGTAGGAAACTCGACTTCAAATGGCATATCTCCCTGATACGAACTGGAAAGTGTGTAAACTCGGTGGAGTTAATAAATACATTCCAAATATCTTTCCTACGATATATTGTACTAATAACTCATCCTGAGCGAGTTATGGGTTTTTGAGTTTTTGAACCCAAGTCAACTACATAAATTAAAACAAATTTGAGATTTTTTCATTCTTTTTCCAAAATGCTTTTCTTAGGGTCTAAAAAAGCTTCTTTCACCATTGGAGGTTTAAAAATTCCCCCTTGATAAATTTCTCTTCCTCGAATTAGAGCAACTCAAGTAGACTAAGGGTGTAATATCTAACAATTAGCTCTAACACCGAACAAGAAAAAATGTAAATACAACATGCCAACTATAAATAAATTCAAAAAAAGGATTATTACCTAATTTGGAACTTCTGCGGATGCGAAGAGATGTGGGTATCTCTTCTTCATTACTCCAAAACTAGCTTAAAAATTCTATTGAAAATCAGTTTTTCCTCTCTTGTTTAAATATAAAAAAATTTACTCTTTGGGAATACTTAGTTCCCATATATTCTTTTTTGAAGAAATGAACTTCATTTGTTTCTCTTACTTAACTCAAAACTCAAGTCTTAAAACAAGATCAAAACATCTGCAAAAGACTTCCTGAAAAGATTTTATAAACTTTCAAGATTTGGATCTTAACTTTCCTTGAATTTTAATTTACGTATTCAAGGTTATGATTCATATTTAAGGATGATTTCTTGGTGTTTAGAAGTCATTAAGAGTATTTAGAATCAATAGGAAGTTTTAGTACCCTTTAGAAGGACTTAGACGACTAAACGACAAAAGATGGGTTGGGGAAGACAGAACTGTCTCACTACTGGCGCGTCGCCCCAGTCCTTCTAGCGCAACAGGGTTGAACCACACTAGCATTCCCCTAGGTGAATCTGACAATTTTTTCCTCTCATTTTCATACGTCATTTCGATTAAATTCGATTCTTTTTCTCAATATCTCTTTGGATTCAGGTACCAGTACATATACACAAGTATCTAATTCAATATTTCTCTAATAATTGACATTAAACTCTCAAGAACTCCTCAATCTCAATTCAAATTTAAGAACGAAAGTAATTCATGAGCACCATCAAATTATTCAAACTTTCAACCTTTTAGGACGAATTCACGCTGAAATAAACATGTTTGGAATGTCAATGATCGAATCCAATGTTATGAAAGTCTCACATGCCTAGTAGGATTGAATCCTTGGCGAAATTCACAACCAAAATCGCAAGAACTTGATGAGTCTTGAACTTTTCTCGTCATTTCTCCTCTTGAGTTCTTTCTCCAAAAACCCTAGCGTTAATTTACTATTGTCTAAACTGAACCAATTCAGTTTCGTCCGTAGTTTAATTGCTACAAATGAATTGAGTTAATTGAACATGGAGAAGACTAAAATACCCCTTACTAATCCGGTTATGAGTTCCCTTATCTAGACATCCCGACTTCAAATGGGAATATATCCCTTATACGAATCCAAAAGGGAGCAAACTTGGTGGAGTTGGAAAGATAATCGAAAGATATTTTCTAAGATTTCTTGTAGCACACCTAACTCATCTCAATCTAGGAGTTATGGTCGTTTGAAGTTGACACAAAACTCAAGGTTAACCTAATTTAAACAAATTTCAGATTTTTCATTCTTTCCAAAAAATGACTCTTTCTAATCTATATCTTTCACTTAGTGAGGTGTTACAATATTAATGTATATAGAGATGAGAAAACAAAATAAAGGTATTTAAATGTTGACAAGGAAAAATCTTTAATTAATAATAATATATTTACCTATTTTATGGTAATGATTTGTTAACTATGATAATGTCTTTGTTAGGTTCGGTTCATTTTTGGCTTATGATCAAATCTTATGAAAATCAATATATATAGAACGCTACTTACAAGATTCTCAAATATTATAGACAACAATGTACGAAATTGAGTCGTTATCATATTAACGTACAAAGAGACATGAAAATTACTTAGGGTGTTTAAACGTTGACTGCACAAAAATTGAACTAACAATAAACTCTATTTACCAACTTTATGATAATGATTTTCTTACTAAAATTATATTTTTGGTATGTTCGTTTAAATTTTGGGTTATCATCAAATCTAAGACAATTCAATATATATGGAATGTTCTTTACAAAATTTCTAAATATTGTAGACAATTGAAATTGATTTGTTAACAATTAATGTAAATATACATGAAAATCACTCTAAGGTATTTAAATATTGACTAGAAAAAAAATTGAATTAACAATAATAAATTATTTTAATACTTTATGATAATGATTTTCTTACTAAAATTATGTTTTCTATAGGTTTGGTAAAACTTTGACTTCTTATAAAATCTTATATACATTAAAATATATGGAATGTTATTTACAAAATTTCAAGACATTATTTAAAATAAAACCACCTAATACCAACTATAAAACCTCTTCTTTCATTCCTTAATTTTACCATCCGCAGCAATATACATCGTATATATATATATATACCATATATCTATAGAATATATTATATATATATATATATATATATATATATATATCTATTATATATATTTTGCACACTATTTCTAATATTACTGTAAAAAACACCTTTCAACACACCACTATAAAACGTCTTGTTTTGTTCCTTAACTTTTCACCCCTCAATTGCATTCTCTATTTCTCTCTTTATGCATGTTCTCTACTTTGGATATTATGTTTCAACCCTTTTTTTATCCTCCAAAACCTTTTCCTAAACAGAGAAGGAGAAATAATTGATTGAGACACTTATGGATCACGGGGACTTCCCATTATTCGTGAAAAGGCAATGTTAATTGAACGTGAAAATTAATTAGACAATTGGTCGTTGTTGAAATTGCAATCAAACTAAAGAAAAAATTCATTTTCTAGTTTGATGGCAATTTCAAAAGTTTCTTGTTTTCTAATTCAATGTACAATTAAAAAACATATTTTTAAGAATAACAACTAGCTCTTGTAATCCACAACCATCTCAATTATTGGTTATTATGCACTATGTTTTCCCCATTAAAATAATCCACAATATATGTTATTGTTGTTGTGTCTGTAGAGATTGTTGTTAATGCATTGTTGTTGAAAAGGATTATTTTTAATTTACTGTTAAATGAAGATGCTTGATACTTTCTATCACTTGATACTCTGTTTAGCGGTATAAATTCAATTATATATTCTTATAGCTCTAATATGAAGAGGAATTATCCTGCCCATATGTCTATTATTCTTCCTCGAACCTGTCCTTAAATTGTGGCGACTTGTTTGTGTAATGGCTGGTTCTTGTCGTTATAAAAAGACAATGGGGAAATTTTGGGCGGGAAAACTTTCTCATACTAACTTGAATTTCCTAACCTAGTTTAGATTTGGACGAAATCGGAGTCTTTAAAGTCTAGGGAAATCTTGTAAAAATTGGGTGATCTAATTGTAAATTTGATCACATGAGTTAATAGCTAAGACATTGTGGAACCTTTATGAATTTATGAAATTGACTACGAGTGAGTAGATTTTCCGAAATTGATCTTAGTGTGAAAGGTGTTATACTTCATAAGTCTAAGACGTGTTCTAGAGCCTAACATATGTGTCGAAAGGTTTAGACACTGTTTTAAGGTCAATTTTAATTGTATATGTCATTTAGGAAGTCTAGGAATCAAAACGTCAAGGAACGTCGATGACGTCCGAAAACTAGTTTAATGAGGTACTAGCGTGCATTAACCTCTTTGACTAGCTTTTCAGAGTTGGAATTGATGAATTTTGATGGAAGGGTGTCTAACATGTAGTAGGGTTGATTCATAGTCGAAATGTCTGGGTGCTACTCCCCAAGGACCAACCAAGGGCCCTTGAGGAGGATCCTAGCATTTTGGGTCAAAGGCTGCCCAAGGCAGTGTCCACCAACGGTTGAAACCCACGATCCATTGCCCAATCGACGGGGCATGGAATGCTTCCATCGATGGAGACTTAGACAATTTTTTTGAAGCCTACAAATGGAATGTCTCTGAACTTATCGACGAGTGTGCAGCACGGAGGTGAATAGTGGCCGTCGATGGACAACTATCCATCAATAGTGTTTTGTCTGTGGAGCCACTGTATTGATGCACATTGTTATTTAATTCATTTGATTAGTTGGATTAGAAGGAGTTTAATTAGGGGTTAGTGGAGGTCTTACAAAGTTAATTAACAACCTATATAAAGACCCTAAGCTAATTAGGTTAACCTAATCTCTCATAATTCCCCAAACCCAAACTCTCTTCCTTCTCTCATCTTTCTCACTCCCAAGTTGAAGAAAACCATAGAAGACAAGATCAAGGTGGGTTTTAGGATTTAAATCACCAAGGTTTATCCATTAATACTCATCAAACAATAAGGTATGGGATTCTTTTCACCTTTGGGACTTCTTTCCCCAAAGAGTTCCATCAAATTAATTTCAAAAGTATAAAATTCAAATGGGTCTTTTCCGATCTCAAAATTGATCTTGTGAATTATTTGTTTATGATTTATTTTGGATATTATGGATAGACTAACTTATTATAACTCAATTATTTTATTTCTTGATGGATTATTCTAGTTTGTAGAAAATGATGACCTATTCCCCTTAACCATAGGTTGTGATCTTGATATGAATTGCCTAGTGTTGGTTCAATTAACTTGGTTATTGATTGAATTACTCTCCTATGATGTTATTGTATTAATTATGAATTGATTTAGATGATTTTTAGTGCTATCATGCTAGTTCTTGAGTAGTTGATCTAGATTGTGTCTTTGACCTAAGTCTATTAACTTAACCTATGAACTAGTGATGGATTGTGATTTAACTGGTTTTGTTGTCATATTGGATATTGATATGTGATGATATTACACCCATATTGAGTTGAGTTAGGGGTTGATCATAAGACCTTGATGATATTACACCCTTATTGGGTTGATTTAAGGGTTGATGGTAATACCTTGATGATGGATTACGAAGGAGACTTGGCAAGTCTTGTGATCTCAACTCTTTACTCTAATTGTGTTTAATTGTGATTTAAGTGATGATGTTGCATTGGGGTACACCTTGTATTAGGATTGATAGGATTGGTATGATGTTTAATTGGAATGTATTATTATGGTTGAGGTGTCATCTAAGATGTAAAGGTTATAAGGATGGTGATAACTATCAATGTACCTTATCATGATATGATTATGTAAATGTGCTAACCTCACTTATATGAATTGTAATAAAGGACTATGCTTATGCAATTCTTATTGAGCTATGATGATGATGATTATACAAGGAATATACCCTATGACCTACATTAAGCTATGATGAATAATGAAGAAATTAAAGACATTTCAAAAGGGACTCTAGCTTAGCACCGAGTGAACTAGAGTGAGGAGTGTCCCTTCCCACATACGGAAGGTAGGATCACTAATGTAATCTTGAGATTGGAGACTACAATTATGTAGAATAAAAAGGATCCCAACTATATCTCCTAGTTCCTTAACTATGTTTCCCCCATAGGAATACTAGCTAGTGGATCCACATAGTTGTTGTGTTCATGTTTTGGTACTACCTTGGCAAGTAGTACACCTTCCTTCGGTATAGGGTTCCATTACACCGAATTCCACATTAGCTCATGTGGTCTATGTCGGTTAAATCAATATGTTCCCAAAAGGTAAAATAAACTAAAGGAATGAACTCTAACTAGGATGACCTAAGGGGTTTAGGTTAGTCTAGGTAGGGGTATGGGACTCTACCTAAACATTGCACTAGTTAGCCTTAAGAGAAGTCTTAGGAGGATGTTCTTATATATGAATATTCTTATAATTGTACATGTTATGTATATGATGATATTTCACAGTGATGATACTACATGATGATTGTTTTCACTTATGAATGTGTTTGGTCTCTATTTCTAAAGTATGATGGTATGTACTCTTAAAATGATATTCTATGTGAAGTTGTATATTAGTCATGGTTCTTATTCAGTTTACTTGATTGAGTAAGGTTATGCGGCTTTGCTTGGTCATGGCACTTGTTGACTTAATGAAGGTTCATGGGTAACTGTCTTGGTTTAGTTATATTATAATGAGCTCTTATTCATGCTTGTGGCTATTATAACTTGATGATAGAGTTGTCTTGACTATGTGTTCAATTATATGATATGTATGTTGACTAGACTTAGTATTGTTTGTCTTGTGATGGACATGCTTATGACTTTAATATATATGTCTTAATGATTGGTATGGTCTTCTTGAATATGCATAAGGCTTTTCAAAGTAAATTACATACTTTATTTAAATGTCCCTTTATAACATGATTTCATGATATGTGTGCATATATTCTCATACTTAGTATAAGTGGTGTACTTAGTCCATTTTCTCCCCTTTTGCATAATATTTTAGGTTCCGATCATAGAAGGGCTCTGAGATGACTTTGAAGAACACTTGGTATTCTCAATCATCCAAGATGGGTAGGTCCTTACTTTTTGAGAATGCTCATATCAAGCTTATGAAGTTTTTCTAGTTTTAATACTCTTATGTTCTTTCCTTTTCAATTGAGTACTAAACATTGTATAGCCAATATGTGGCTTTATTGCATAGATGTATGGTCTAGGCCCAAATTGTTATACTCTTGTTAGATAGTTATGAGATGAGACATCCATTTTAGACTATGTTATATCTTATATATCTATCTTCAATAAAAGTAGAAATCTATGTAATCTTCATATACGAAGGGTCTATGTATACTTGATATAAATATTATGTGTATGTAGAGGTCTATGTAAACCTCAATGTAGAAGAAATGAAAAATTATAATTTTTTCGTATTTTTGGTTTATGAATGTAATGATGTAAGCTAAGAGGCTACTCATAGTCTTGAAAGAGGACAACGACACCGGTTACGTCTAGGGGGTGCTCCCCAGATGCGACAAAAAGGGTAGTTTATGAGTGTTATTGTTTAAAGGTGGAATTATTAATTTCTCATTGGTTCCGTGTAAGCCATTGAGGTGGGATTTTCCCTGCCAGGGCGATGCCATTGTAGCGGGGTGAGTTCCGCCATAGCGGGGCAGACACAACTTAAAGTCAGAAATAAACCCCAAAAATGTCTTATTTTGAAATTTTCAAACTTTAGAGATTAGGAACCTACTCAGGTGTTTTTTGACAGTTTTTCACATATCTTGATGCTAAAGGTAAGATTTAACTCCTTGATTCCATTCTTTGATCTGTATATTGTAATCCAGTGGGTAATTATCGATGAAGAGGGTTCTGATTTGGAAATTGTGTAGGGGAAAACCCTAATTTGGATAGTATGGTCATAAATTTGACCAAGGATTAATATAATTGTTGGTAATTAGTTATTGTTTATTAATTGATGTGTTGAATAAACTATTTGTAGATCAAGAATAAACGAAAAAAAAATCTAGAATAGGAAGAATCAAGTTTCATAGGGAATTCAAGCTTGTTTTGAGATACGTGATGGTTGTTACTTTATGATGTGTGGTATATATTCATTATTGCTTCATTATAATACGTGTATATATGTGAATGTTGCGTTATTGATTGCACCAGTTGTAAATGATATAGATGAATGCCATGAAACATGAATTGATTGTATAAATATGAGAATATACTTGTGATTGTGATTGTGGTTTGTTACTTAGATCGGGTATTGCGTTCCGACACACCAACATGGATTGGCTTCCACATTCTGGCATAAATATGTGATCGGTTGCCACATTCTGGGATAAACATTGGATTAGGTACTATGTTCATGTTAATAATTTGGGTTCGATTCCATGAGAAGACCATTGACTTGACATAACTACATATCTTGGGAAATGTGAAGTTGTACATTGTCTTGTAAATGATGATGACACTGTATATGATCGGTGTATGCATGTTATTATTATGTTGTAATGACTTAGGTATGTCTCACTTAGTGGGATAGTCACATCCTACTAGTTATGTACTGCTACTGGACTTTCTCTTTCTTTGTTGAGTACAAGGCATCTTCAAGAGGATATTTCCATATTTCACTTAAAAGATCAGTGAACATTTCAAATACAAGGCTGAGCCAGTTCTTCCGAGCTTCCATGAGTTCTTTTTCTGTTTATGTCCATAATTCGGACTTAGAATAGTTATTTAGTTAGTTTTATGTTAGTTTAGGGTTGTACCTTTTCTTGTTTAGACTTATGGTATTTTTTTTTGATGTTTTGGTACATTGACTTTCAGGTTCTAGCCATATTTTCTGCATTTTGTTTTAGTTATTAAATTGGTTTTTTAGTATTTTTTGGGTTGTACTTGCTTCCATAACTTGAATGTCTTAGCGTTTTAATTAAGTTGGTTAGCTATAGTATAAATTTTTCTACCACTGGAGGGTTACTGTGGGTGACATTCATAATGGTCGGGTTCATGAAAAATTTAGTACAGAGCCTGGGTTCATTTATCTCGATGTGCTAAAATGAGTGTTGTAGAGTCTTGCAAAATGGTATACAGACGTATGTACTTTCTTCGAGAGTCTATAGGACTTAATAAAATTTATTTATTTTATCTTGTCTCCTGTCGTGCTATAAATTGATTCAAATTGGTATCTATAAATTCGAACTGGTATCTAAACTTTTTCTCTCCTCTGTCCGCAGATGGTTAACATTAGGCTCAATGACGTCAAACACGTAGCTCCCATCAATTCTAGAGCTAAGGCATCTGAGGTGAGACGTCGCGATCAAGGCAAGGGTAGGGGAAGAGCTAGGGGTAGAGGACAAGGAAAGGCGGCACCAGTTAGTGATGAAGCACCGGGTGAAAATGCTCTTAAAATTGAGGCACTTCCAGCGCACCATGAAAAGGTAGAGGAGAATGTCGAGGTTGAGAATAAGGAAATATGAGACAAAAGTGTAACACTTCGAAAGTCTAAGATGTATTATAGATCCTACCATAGGTTTCAAAAGGCTTAGACACTGTTTTAAGATCTATCTTAATATATATATATGTCATTTAGGAAGTTTAGAAATCAAAATGTCAAGGAACGTCCATGACTTCTGGAAACTAGTTCAATGAGGTGCTAGTATGCCTTAGCATATTTGTTTTAGGAGTTGGAACATGATGAAAATTGATTGAAGGGTGTCTAACATGTGTTAAAGTTACTTCATAGTCGAAATTTCTGGGTATGACCCCCCAAGGACCAACCAAGGGTCCTTGCATTTGGGTCGAAGGCTGCCCAAGACAATGTATACCAAAGACATGTCATCAACGAAACGTGTTCTAATCGACTGGGCGTCGATTGAATTCATCAATGGACACTTAGAATATTTGGCCAAATCTTAGAATATACAAGTCTATTAACTTAACGATGGACTAGCAGAACAGTTAGTCCCTTGGTCTGTCGATTGACACACGGCAACGTCGACAGGGTCTCTTGGTGAGTGAACTGTTTTGCTGCTCATTTTAAGTTAGGTTGAGTTAATTAAATAGGTGGTTAATTAATTATTTCGGGTTTAAGGGAATCCTAATTAAGTTAATTAAAAACCTATATAAGGACCCTAACCTAATTAGACTAAGCTAACTCTCATAATTGACAAACCCAAACTCTCTTCCTTTTCTCTTCTTTTTCGAATCTCAAGTTGACAGAACTCATAGGACGGATCAAATCAAGGGTTTATATGAATTAATAACCAAATTGTATACATCAAACTTTATCAAAAAAACAAGGTATGAGCTTCTTTCACCTGTGGACTTCTTTCTCTAAAGGGTTTCCATGGACATTTCATGTCAAAGTATGGAAATTTCAAGTGATCTTTTCCATCTTGAAAATCTGATATTGTGACTTCTTTGTTTTATTAATTTCTTTTAGATATTAAGGACGGATCACCTGTATTATAATTCAAGTATGTTATAATACATAAATTGTGTAGTGTTGGTTCAATCTACTTGGTTATTGGTTGAATTACTATCGCATAATGTTATTGTATCAATTATGAATATATTAAGATTATTATAATCCTATCATGATAGTACTTGAGTAATTGATCTGGATTATGACTTTGACCTAAGTATTTTGTATGAAGCTATAATTCAAGTATGTTAACCCTAGGTTGTGATCTTAATGTAAATTGTGTAGTGTCGGTTCAATCTACTTGGTTATTGGTTGAATTACTATCCTATAATGTTATTGTATCAATTATGAATATATTAAGATTATTATAATCCTATCATGCTAGTTCTTGTGTAATTGATCTGGATTATGACTTTGACCTAAGTATTTTGTATGAAGCTATAAACTAATGATGGATTGTGATGTAGTGATTTAATTGACTTCATTATCATGATGATTAATATTAAGAGATGATATTACACACTTATTGGGTTGATTTAAGGGTTGATGGTAATACCTTGATGATGGATTACTGAAGGAGACTTGATAAGTCTTGTGATCTCAACTCTTTACTTCAACTGTGGTTAATTGTGATTTAGTGATGATGTTGTGTTGAAGTATGCCTTATATGGGGATTGATAGAATTGGTATGATGTTGAATTGAAATGTCTTGACTTTGGTTTTTGAGGTGTAGTCTAAGATGTAAATGTTATAAGGATGGAGATAACTTATCAATGTGCCTTATCGTGATGTTACTATGTAATCGTGATGTTACTATGTAATTGTGCTAATCTTACTTATATGAATTGTAATGAAAGGACTATACTCATGCAATTCTTATTGACTTATGATGATGATGATTATACAAAGGATAGACCCTATGACCTAATACATTAAAGACATTTCAAAAGGGGCTTAGATTAGCACCAAGTGAAACTGCAAGGGGAGGGTCTGGTATGACTTTTCCCAATAGATAAACATTCACCTATAGTTCCACATGAGGTGTTGACTCACATTATAGAGATACTTCATCCTATGGATTCCCATGAGATGTATCCAATGTCCAAGTGGATGTAGGGGAGGTCATACTATCTCTTAGTTCCAAGTTGCCCCCATAGGTAAAATAGCTAGTGATTCCACTACAAAACTACGTTTATATGTGGTTTTACTTGGCCGAGAGACCACCTTCCATCGGTGTGGTTGTATGTTTACAACATCGGATGTCAACACTTAGATCTTGTGTCTAGTCAGTAAGGCAGTGTTCCTTAAATAAAATGAAGTAATGAAGTACAAACAAACGAGGGTTAACTTAAGAGGTTTGACTTAGCTTAGGTACGGTTATGGGATTTACTCGGCTTGCCACTAGTTTCCATGAATTAAACTTTGAAGGTTGTACTTCTTTGTATATGTATTCTTATCATGATACATGATATTTAATGATGATCTTGCTTGCTATAAGACCCCGTAGCCCAAACAGACTAAAAATTAGTTTTTCAGAAAAATTGTGTAGGTGCTACCAACGGTTGGCATCGTGGGACCGTAGCATGAACACGGTTCGTCCCTGGCCACAAACTAGATGGGATCGGAAACTCCCAAAAATTTCAGCTAAAAAAATTCATTACGTCTTGGAGTACGTACGTTGAACTACGGTCGGTAGGTCAAACGACTGTCGTAGTCCATGTCCGCGATCAAGACCCCGTCAACCACTCTCTGACAAGAGCTTGGAGGACCCATCATGGTTCGTAGGTTGGACGCGTAGTAGAACCTTTGCAGCCCGTTTAAGGTCAAATGTAGTTGGGTAACCTAAAAATTATCATAACTTCTTAGAATAAACTGGATTAGGTCCCCACGACCTACCCCCAGATATCTTAATGCATTATCTTTTCCATAGACACTGATCTTGCTAAATCAGACCTTCCAGTCCCCTGTTCTTCCCCTTTTAGTCAAGGCCCGTCGCATGGCCCTCCGAGGGACCCCCGGACGGGCGGTGATGGAGCAGGGACGACAGCGACTGTCAGTCCTGGACCGTAGTGAGGAGGCCCACAAAAACTTCTAGGGTCTTTTGACCTTCCCCTCCGTTTAAACTCTTAAGTTACGTCGTTTTGACCCATTCATCATCAGATTTAGTCACTTTAACCTAGAAAAATAATTTAAAAGATATCCCAGTCACACATCATTAACTCAAAAAATAGAAAAGTGAAGCAAGAGGGGAGAAAAAAAGCTCAAAGACCCTAGTTCAATAAGCCACAAGCTCAAGCATTCAGCCCCAAAAACATAAGTGTTGTTTTCATGGATATTCTCCAGGTATTTCGGATTTCACAGTGGGTCATTTACCCCATGGGTCCTTAGTTTTAGTCAGTTTTCTTTGCTTCTCTTATATGATTTAAAACTAGGGTTTATAGAAATTGATATTGAACTTCAGAATTTAAAATATATGTTCCAAATTCAGATTATACATGGTATTACTCAGATTATCACCATGATGTCAGAACCCTAGCTTTTGTATTTCTTTAGTTCTTGATTTGAATTACACATGCTGGTCAGATAGTCAGACACTTTATATACACGCCTCAGTTATAAAATGTATAATTACCAAATTCATTGTGCATTATCAGTTGCCATGTCAGTTCGAGCTATCAAGTAGTATTTACAGAAATTCAGATTTAATAGTTAATTTACAGGACTTCATTCGGAAGAGCATATAATACCGATTGGACTATGTTTAGTGTACCCAATAAGTCCACAACTACTTCATGTAGTTGTAAGTACCTTATGTGGGCAATCAGTTTGTGATCGCAAAGCATGACCTTTATAACTTGCAAGGTGATTATGGGTCCTCTCGATAGGCGTATACATGGGATCAATTTAGCTCATGTGGTTATTATCCGGCTTATTAGTAGTTCCCCAGTTTAAGTCAGATCTCTGCATTTGACCATTATCATTTATTCAGTATTCAGTTTCAGCATGTATAAAATTGGCACATGATCCATAGCTTGGAAATCAGCCATTCAGTCAAAGATTATTATACTTGTTTTTGTGGTTGTTCAGTTATGTTTTATTTCAAGCTACTCATCATAAATGTAAGTATCTTTCTAAGTATGACGTATAAATGATCTACATCTTTTCGTGTTGTGGTTAAGGTTCTCAGCATCCAGATCAGCAAGATCGATTTTCCGATCTCCAGTCTCAGTAGATTCAGTGGTGAGCCCTCATTCAGGGACAACAGCATCGTTTCATTTCATCTTTTAGTCATTTAGTTTAAGTTTTTCTAGATTTAGCTGGTGCTCTGTCAGTATGTCTAGTCAGTTAGAGGCTATTTTAGGACATAGTTAGATTCAGTTAGATTGAGTTTAAATTTCTTGTATTAACTTCAATTGTTTTAAATATCGTTAGTTAATAATATGGGTTTCCAATATTTTAATTTTAAGATGATTTAGCTGTCCGCAACACTTTAGTATCTTTAGTTAATCAGATAGGCCAGTGGTTAGCTGGGATCAGTTGTTGTCCAAGGTTCTGTGTTTCCGCGACTTAGGAGGGGTTAGCTCGGGGCTGCCAAAACCTGGCATCGAGCATTAAGTCAAGGCGACTAGGCTAGGATGTTTAAAAAAGTCGCCACTAAGAGAGTCCTTTCATGGGCTGAAAGTGCACCAGACATTATTAATGATGAGGGAGGCTATGAAGTGTTTTTAGGAAACTTCGCTTTCGTATTATCTTATTATGCATAAGGTATGATCTTATTCCAATCAAACTTGACATTCTACGTTTCAGATCATGCCTTCTCATAAAGCTTAGGCATGAAATTCTAATACACGGAATGCTAACACAATTCCTCTAATACCAGATAAGGAAGTTTCAAATGGAGAGTTTCCAAATGCCAATTCAGCTTTTGTCTTTGAGTTTTAACAACAAGAACATTCAACAGGTTTGTGTTGCTACTAATACATATGATCGATTAGTGGCACCTAGAGTTTGTGATTTCGTTAGGATGAATCCGCCTAAGTTTTCAGGGTCACAAGTTGGTAAGGACCCACAGAAGTTCGTTGATGAGGTCAAGAAAATATATGATGTGATGTCAATAACTGGTAGTTATATGTGAGATTGGCATCCTACCAATTCAAGGATGTGACTCAAATATAATTCACTCATACAACAGACATGACTTTGTCTTTTATAACTCAGTATAGCAGTACGATTCAGTGTTAGTCCAGTAACTCTCTCAGAACCTTTCTTAGTCTCTACTCAGTCTGTGACCCAGTTATAGCTAGACGTGTATACAAAAATGCCTTGTACCGTTTTCTTTCTTTTTCAAGAAAGTCCCCTCAGCAGATATAGTAGAGTTAGAAATGGTATATAGATTCGGTGTTATTTTGTTTCATATGTAGTTACAAGCAAGAAATATAATGAGACAGCAAATTTACATTTTTTTTTGCATTTTCATTTTTATAGGGCATACAGACCGAACCGTCGCAAGGACTAGAATTGGTCACATATGTTATTCATATTTGATTTCACAATAGGATTGTTGCTTTCAGTTTCAGACGACACTAATCTTAGAATGGAAAGGTGAGGAGCTGAGCGGCCTTATGGGTCGATTTATTTCTTAACTTAAGGCAGAAAGATGACATCTAAAGGTTATCTCTATCATCTAGTTCGGGTTAAGGATTCTAGCCTTTTGAGACCCCACTCTTGAGTAAGTTCAATAGCTGAGTTTCCAGAAGTATTTCCAAAGATCTTCCCCATGGTTTCTCCCGAAAGGGAAATCGGGAGCTTTGGGAATGATCTCCTTCCTAGATACCCTGCCTATTTCTATTCGTCTTACAGAATGACTCAATGAGCTTTAAGAAATTGAAAAGGCAGTGAGAGACCTTCTAGGATAAGGTTTCATCAAAACTAGTGATTTACAATGAGGTGGCACCAGTATTGTTCGAAATATAAAGTGTTCTCCTCCGAATTGTTTCATTAAACTATAGAAGTTGAACAAGGTCACAATCAAGAATAAGTATCCCATTCAAGGATTAAAGACTTTTTGACCAACTTCAGGGTTCTAGTCATTTCTCCAAGATTACACTCAGTCGGGTTATCATCAGCGCGAGTCAGAGATTCGTGACCTTTTTTCCAAAAACATCCTCCAGAACTCGGTGCGGTTCCGGTATGGTCATTATGAATTTTTAGTACTTTGGTAACCAATTCTCTAAAAATTTATGGATTTAATGCAATAGAGTGTTGCACAACAGTACTTTGAATTAGTTCGTTATCATATTTCTTGATGTATCATCATTTTACTCTAGGAGTGAGGAGAAGAAAGAACTGCAAGTATTTTGAGAGTTGTCTGGCAACTGTAAAAAGATCGCCAGTTATTCGACTAAGTTTAGTAAAAGTGAGTTTGGTTGCAATCGTGCGTTTTTGTCAACATCGATATAGAAGGATCCGTTGTATGTAGACTTCAACAAAGATAGACAGCAGTGGATGAAACATGTGAAACAAGGGCCCAGACCTACCTCTATTACAGATATCAGAGTTTAATAGGTCTATCAGGTTATTATGAAGGTTTGTAGGAAGGTTTTCAGACTAGCCTCACCATTTGACTAGGTGACTAGGAAGAGGTCAAGTTCCACCAACTGGTCAGATGAGGATGAGAAAAATCTCTTATAGAATTGAAAAACTAAGATCTGAAGTACAACTCTAAAAATCTGACTCTACAGGGTTCAGGGGAATGGATTATTCGATGCATCTTAGAGTTGGCCTTGGGTTTGTTGTGTTGATTGCAAAGAGATACGGTTATCTCTTATGCCTTGAAAACTTAAGGTCATGAGAAAGAACTATCCAACCATGACCCGAGCTGGGAAAGCAGTTGGTGCTTTTCACTCAAGATAGGGAGACACTACTGTATGGTTTTAGTAGTGGTTATATGATCATACGACGCCTTCAATATGTGGTTCACCCAGAAAGAGAAAGAGCTGAATATTCGCCAGAGGAGGATGGCGTTGAGGTCCTTAAGGATCTATGATATGCGTGTGCATATCAGCCTGGAAGGGCGAATATAATGCGCCGAGCTCTTAGTAGATTATCTATGGGTTAGTACTAGCCCCATGTTGAGGAAAAAAAAGACAGGGCTAGTGACGGATGTTCATCTGGCTTGATCGTTTGGAAGAGTCGCCTTTGAGCATATCAGACAGCGGTTGTGTTTTGTGTGTAACAGTCATATGGGCTGATCGTCTTTGGTAGTGGAGGTTTAGGAAAACAGAGGAGGATCCGATACTGCTTGAAACAAAAGGGTTTGCAGTCAACAATCAGCGAGTGGCGGTTTTCTCCAAGGGGGAAATGGTTATGTACTTTGCTTACAAGGTGAGATTGTGGTTCTAATGCGGGAGAGTTGAGACAACACTTTTTGAAAGAATCTCATAACGCTAGGTTTCTATTCATCCCAGGTCGCCATTAAGATGTACCACGATCTGCGGGAAGGAAGTCTATTGGTGGAATGGCATGAAAGAAGGATATAGCATATTTTGAGTAGTGCTCCGATGCTAGCAAAGTCAAGTTAGAATATCGAGAGAAACCAGGAGTGACTCAAGAGATCGAATTCCTATTGAAAGTGGATGTATCAAATGGATTTCATCACCGGGTCTACCTATACACGCCAAACAACATGACTCAATTTGGTGATAGTTGATAGATGACTAAATTTTCTCGGTCTTTGGCAAGTCAAGACTACATAGTCGGCCGAGCCTGAGGACTATGCACGCTTACCTTACTGAAATTGGAGGTTGCATGGGTTTCCTTTGTATATCATCTCAGATAGAGGTCCGCAGTGGTTACACCTCATTTCTAGAAGTCATTTCTAAAAGGTCTGGGTATCAGTAACCTTAGTCAAACATTCATCCATAGACGAATGGGCAGACAGAGCGTACCATTCATTGCCTTAGAGGATTAATTTGATTTGTGTGATAGATTTCAAAGGTAGTTGGGAGATCATCTTCCTCTATTGAGTTTGCCTCAATAATAGCTACTATTCCAGAATTCATATGCGCCTTATGAGCTTTATATGCGGCGCCGGATGTAGCTCTCCTGTGAGTTGTTTTGTTTGATGAAGTAGGTGAAGACAACTTAGCTAGGTCAGATTCAGTCCTTTATGATAGGGAAAAGTGCAAGTCATAGAGATAGACTTAGAGTCCCAACAGTCGTCAGAAATCTTAGGCAGATGTAATAGACGGGAACTAGAGTTCAAAGTTGATGATTGGGTTTTTTGAAAATCAACCTAGAAAGGAGTGATGAAACATTTGGAAAGAAAGGGCAAGTCATTCCAGATATGAAGGCCCTTACAAAATCTTGAAAAAGGAGTGACATGGTGGCCTATGCGTTCGCGTTTGCAGCAAAATTAGAAGCCGTCATCGGTCTTCCACCTCTCCACCTATAAGAAATGCGTGGTGACCAGCCTCTATAATACCATTAGAGAGGTGGCGGTTGAAAATAGTTTTTTTATGAGGATTGTAACTAGTGAGATTCTTGACACGTCCGGTCTAAAAGGTTGAGAAACAAAAAACTCGCTTCAGTCAAGGTTTTGTTGATGCTGAGTCCGATTAGAGGAGCTATGGGAAGCGAAAACAGCAATGAAAGCAAGTCTCCTACCGTTATTCCTTCCGATTGCACTCCAGCTTGAGATAATAGTTCCTCTTAAGTTTTACAGTCATTCTATGCCGTGCATTTAGTTTTAAAATCATGTTCCCTCAGTTTTGTACTTTCATTTTTAGCGTAATTGCTGTACTCAGAATCAATTCAGTCAAAAACTCAGTTCTAATGTTTAGTCTAGTGGGGGTTTGAATCTCTCTCCCTCGATTTCAGCTAGTTTAGTCTTCATTCGACGGATGAATGTTCTCAAGGGGGAGATAATGTAACACCCGGTAGCCAAAACACACAAAAAAAATTAGTTTTCAGAAAATTTTGAGAAGGTGCTACCGACGTTGGCATCGACGGCCGTAGCTGAACCACGGTTGTCCTGCACAACACGATGGGGGATCAGAGAAACTCCTAAAAATATTTAGCCTAGAAAAATTAATTAAGTCTTGGACGACGTACGGACTTTATGGTACACGAGGTAACCGAAGGTCACGTAGTCGCTGACCGTAGATCAAGATTCTTCACCACTCCTGGACAAAAGTTCGTGTAGATATCAGATGAGTTCGTACGTGGATCTACGGTCCGTAGTTTGACCATAGGTGGAAATTGCAGCCTGTTAAGGGGATAAGCAGTTGGGTCAACTTAAAAATGATCATAGTCTAGCACAAGAATGAATAAGGTCCCCATGACCTTCAAAAATAGATAATTGAGGTATATTCCATAGCACCGCCTTGCTAAATTCATACCTTCGACAGTGTTAAAAAATTTAATCCCCATTTTAGGTAAAGGCCATGTCGAAGCGGCCCTTCACGACGGGACCCAACGGAAAAGGGGTCGGGCGCAAACGGACCTTCAGTCCATGGCCGTCGTGTAGGCACGACAACAAACCTTCCCAAGGGCTTTTTGACCCTTTCCCATCTGTTTTTTTAAACTCTAAGTACTGCCCTTTTGACCCTTAATCATCAGATTTTAGTCAGTTAAGACCTGAAAACATAATTAAAACCATATCCGAGTCAACTCAGTTTAAATACAAACATAAGAAAATTTAGAAGCAAGGAGAGCAGAAAAAAAAGTCAAGAACTAGTTACGCCACAAGCTCCAGTAGTTTGGCCCCCAAAACATTAAGTATTTTTACGTGGGATTTCATCACCAGGTATGTGGAATTTCAAGAGGGGTCCTTTACCCATGGGTCCTAGTTTTAGTCAGTTTCTGATTCTTTTATCATGATTTAACCAAAGGGTTTCTAGAACTTTGTGCATAACTTCATATTATAAATAGATGTTCAAATCAGATTATCCTTGTTATTACTTAGATTATCGCATGAATTTCAGAACCTCACCTTCAATTTTTTTAGTTTTGAATTACATAGCTAGGTCATATATTGCAGACATTAATATATAAACGCTCAGTATAAATGCAGAATACGAAATAATTGTTGCATTCTCAGTTTGCATGTTCGTTCGAGCTTCCAGTATTTACAGAACTTCAGATATAATCAGTTAAGTTACAGAATTCATTTGGAAGTAGCAAATACGGAGTTGAAACTAGGATTTAAGTACCCATTAGTCGAGAAATACTAGGCAAGGTAGTGGTAAGTTCATCGTGGGCAACACTTTTGTGATCAAGCCAGCATTGCTTAATACCTTTGGCCACGGGTCATATGGGTATTGATGGGGCATTAAAAATCGGCTCTCAATTTAGCTCGGTGATTTTCTTATCGATATTAGTAAGCTCCCACAGTTAGTCGAATCTCTTGCATTGACCATTTATTTATTTTCAGTGGTTCAGTTTCCACCTGTTTATATAAGTGTCATTGCATCAAGTTAGCTCAGCAATTAGCACATCCATTCAGATTATTATACTTGTTTTTGTTGGCTTTGTTCAGTTATGTTTATTTCAGCTTGACTGGATCCTACATGCTCAGTACTTTCAAGTAATGAGCATACTGTGCGCTAAATATCTCGTGATGTAGGTCAGGTTCTCAGCATCCTAGACAGCATAGCTAATTTACCGATATCCAGGTTGCACAGAGTCAATGGGAAATCCTTATTCTACGAGGACAACAATCATGAGTTTATTGTAGTCTTTAGTCATTGTATCAGTTTTTGTAGATTTAGTTGGGGCTTTCCCAGTGTATTTCTAGTGAGTCTAGAGGATATGTTCCAACATAGTTAGATCAGCTTAGTATGAGTTTAATATTTCTTTGTATTAAATCACTGTTTTTCAACTATCTTAGTTATAGAATATGGGTTTCTCAGATTTTATTTTGTAAGTAGGATTTGTTCCTGTCGGGTCTGGGGGTGTTAGCTCGGGGTGTGAAAATGATAGTATATGATGTTCGTTTCTCTTATGAACATGTGTTTACTCTCCATTGTAAAGTGTGCGATAGGTATCTTAAATGATCTGATATGCCAATTGGACATTGACATGGTTCTTGTTGTGTTTATGATTGCGTACGGTTATGGAGCCTTTGATTATTCATTGCATTGTGAATTCTTAATGAGGGTTCATGTGTAATATTATGGCTTTATTTATGTCTATAATGAACTTTAATTCATTCGTATTGGTATTATAACTTGATTGACTTGATAGAGTGTGTACCTTGACTATGTGTTCAATATGGATATGTATGTTTGACTTGACAATGTATTTTGGTCTTGTCGATGTAATTGGTTTCGACTTAAGTATATATCTTATTGAATGGCTTATGGTCTCGAGGAATGTGCATAAAGTTTTCAAAGAAAATTGAATTACTTGAATGAATGTCCCCCCTTGGTTAGCATGATTTTATGATATGCGTTTTGCATATGTCTACTTAGTACAGTGTTTACTAACCCCTTTTCTCCTTTTTCCCTAAATTTTAGTTTGGTTCTTGAAGGATCTTAAGGAAGAATTTAAAAAAAAAAGAAAGCATTGAATTACCAATGATCCAAGTTGGAGTAGGTCCTCACTTTAGGTGATGGCAATATCTAAGCTTATGAAGTGTCTGGGTTTTAAGAATTTTATGTTCTTATTTTGCTTTTGATTATTGAGTAATAAACATTGCTATCGCCTATAGTGGCTTATTTACTTGATATATGGGCTAGGCCAATTGTTATATTTGTAGATGGTTATGAGATGAACATCCATTTAAGGACAATGTTTAACTTCATATTCTATAGGCAAAAACAGTAGAAGACTATGTAATCTTCCTATCGAAGGGTTATGTATATTCGATACAAAATATTATGACGTTAATAGACGGTCTATGTAACCTCAATGTAGAAGTAATCGAAAGTTTAAATGTTCTGCATTTGGACCTATTGAATGTAATGAGTAAGATAAAGAGGGCTAGTTCTTAGTTTCTCAAAGAGACGATTTGACGCCCGTCGTCTCGTTATGTCTAGGGGGTGCGCAGCCCGAATGTGACAAAGAGGATTGAGAAGCAGGGGAGAGACAAAGTATTTATCCTGAACCTTTGTATTGAGCTGTAGATCATCCCTTCAGGATAAGGTTGGTTTTGGGTGCGATGTTCCTTCTGGTCAAGCAACTCAAGATCCTGCCTATCCTCCTAATGCTATCATTGTCCCCAAGGTGGGTTGAACTTGAGGTAATGATGCTTTCTTACGCCCTTTATTGGGTCCAATTATGATTATTAATGAGCATAACATGTTGGCCAAGTTTTGTAGTTGAAACTGCATGTGTTCCAAGGTTTCGAGAGTGAGGATGCATATCCGTTCATCCTAGATTGTTCTGATGCTTCATAAGTTTGGAATTATCCATCAACATAGGATTGAGTTCTTGACTTTTCAACTTCAAGGTAAGGCTAAGAAGTCGTGGAGATCTTATGTGGTGTGCAGATCTTCAGTTTTACCCCACTTATTATGACCCAATTTCATGCTATGTTTTGGAGAAATATTTTCCTCAGACTTTGAGAGATCGTAAGAAAGAGGAGTTCATGGCTTTGGAGAATGGTGGTATCTCTGTGGCTGCTTATGAGGACAAGTTCCATGCCTTGTCTAGATATGCTACACAGTTGGTGACTACAGAGGAAGAAATGATCCATTTATTTCTTAAGGGACTAAATTTTGAGTTGTAGGTATTATCTGTTCATATGACCTTTGCATGGGAAAACTTTAATGAGATAATATATTATGTGAATAAAGAGGAGAGGGTGAGGCAAGATGGTCAGATAAGACATTGGCAAAAAGGCCTAAAAACTCAAGTTTCAAGGTTCTTACTGTAAAGGTTTAGGGAATGCTTGAAGGTAGGATATTTCACTATTCCCGCTTCTACATGTAACTACTTGGGAACTTTACCTCATAATTTGATTTAGGATAACCTAGGAGTCGCGCCTTCGACATGCAGCAAGCCATCTTGCGATTTTACTTCCTATAATTGTAGAGAATCCGCATATAAGGAGAGATAGTCCGACCTATGTGTGATGGAACACGCAACAACAATCTAGAGTAGTGGTAGGCATGGGAAATTGTAATAATGGTTGAGAGCATACACAATGTGGGGAAAAAGAAATCAGCGAGGCAACAGAGGTAGGAGAAATGGGAAAGCATGCAGAGGTACAATGCATCCAGGCAGGGAAGTTTCCCATCAAGATAGGGCTTATTGTTACACCTTTCCATGCAAGATTAAGGCAGAGGCAACTGATATAGTAATCACAAGTACTATTCTTGTCTGTGATCGTATAACTAATGTGTTATTTGATCCACGTTCTACTTATTCTTTTGCGTTTGTGTGATTCTCCAAATCATTTGCTATAATTTGTGATATACTTGATGACCACATCCATGTTTTATAGTTGTTACAAGTCTATCATACGTACTATATACTATTGTGTAAATTTAGAATATTGCCTTGCCCCATCCTTGTTTCTACCCTGTTGGAAAGTCTGTCCTAGTTACCTATGTCTATTGTGCTTGTCCTATTTTGTTTTTGGGTTTTAATATTTGGGGTGACTTGGTGAGTTCGAATATTGCCGACTTTGGACATAAATCTAGGCCATTGATGGTATTCCATTCTTATTATGCTCTGCTACAGTGTAATACTACGTCGTAATCCTTTCTACGAAGTCTATAGAAGGCCGAAAAGTTAGAGTGGGAAAGGATGTATAATCCTAAGCAAGCTAAGATCATATTCGGGTTGAGTCTTTATCTATTGAGTCTATTCCTGTGGTGTCAAAATTAAGAGAAATGTTTCCTAATGATTTACCATGCTTCTTGATAGAGATATAAATTTGTGCATTGTTTTAGAACCTGGTACTCATACCATTTCTATCCCTCTATATCGCATGGCTCCTACGAAATTAAGAGAGATTAAGGTTCAAATTAAGAGCTTCTTAATAAAGGATTTATTCATTAGTTTACCCCACTAGGGTGCTACAATTTTGTTTGTTAAGGAGAAAACGGATGTATTAGTATGGAGGATTGTGAATAGATTATAGATAAATGGAGTAGGGTCACCATTCGAAATCAAGTACCCAATGCCTAGAAGAGATGAATTTTTGACCCAATCAAAGGTGCATCAATTTTGCTCAGATGGATTAAGGTCTATGGTCACCATCGTTAAATTAGGCCTTAAGGATGTAATTAACAACGTAATTTTTTTGTGAACGCCGCTATAAGCACAACGAGTTTCTAGTTATGTCGTTTGGGTTGACTAATGCACCTGCAACTTTAATTAATTTAATGAATGTTGTGTTCAATCCATTTCTTGATTCGTTCATCATAGTTCTTATTGATGAGTTTAAGTCTATTTAAAAAGTGAGAAGAAGCATGCCGACCATCTTCGTATTATTCTTGGTGTTCTTGGGAAACAAAGATTGTATGCAAAATTATCTAAGTGTGAATTTTTGTTGTCTTCGATTGCATTTTGGGTGCATGTAGTTTTAAAATAAGGGTTAATGGTAGATCCCAAAATATTGAGGCGGTTAATAATTGGGTTCGACCTAGCTCTGTGACGAAAGTTAGAAGTTATGTGGGGGCTCGCTAACTACTATTGTTGATTTATGAAAAACTTTGCTTCTATCAATGTTTGGAAGTTGAGGACCAAGGAGATTAAGTATGTGAAGGTTTAATGAAGCATCGTCTAGTTGAAAAAGCTACATGGGAAACCGAGAAGGACATGTGACACAAGTATCCCTGTTGTTCTTGGAGAAGGACATTAGATACAAGTATCCCTAGTTGTTCTTGGATTCAGGTACTACTCCATACCATGTTTAGCCTGTTTTCCTTTAAGTTTTTCACTTGGGACGAGTGCTGGTTAAGTTGGTATTCATTGTAACAACCGGTTCCCATCGTTATAGAAAAGCCAACGAAGAAAATTTTGGGCTGGAAAATGTTTTCGTAGTAACTTGAAATTTCCCAATCTAGTCCAAATTTGGATGAAATCATAGTATTTAAAGTCTAGAGAACTCCGGCACAATTGGGTGATCTAATTGTGAACTTGATTACATGAGCAGATAACTAAGACGTTCTGACACACTAACTTGGTCACTTGACACATTCTGACATAAATATGGGATAAGTTGCCACGTTTTGTCAAAAACATTTGCCATGTACCATGTTATGGTATGCTAGCAATATGGGTTTGGGTTTCATGAGAGGACCATTGAATTGTAATAACTGTATATCTTGAGAAATGTGAAGTTGTACGTTGTTTCATAAATTATGATGATATTGTATATGTTTAGTGTATTCATGTTATTATTATGTCGTATGACTTATATGTGTTGCACTTAGTAGGACAGCCGCGTGATTCTACACTTATACTACACCTTCTTCTTTTTTGTGGAGTACAAACAATCTTCAAGCGACTATTGACAGACCTCTATTAGAAGATCAGTGATCCTTTTGAATTGATAGGCGAGCCATTTGTTTTGGGTGCCATGTCTTCTCTTTTTGTTTATGTCCATGATTAAGACTTATACTAGTTCTTCATTTAGTTTTATGTTATTTTAGGGTGTTACCCTTTTTGTTAGGCTTATTGTATATCTTTAGATTTTTTGGTACATTGACTTATAGGTTCTTGGCGTATTTTACATGTTTTTTTGGTTGTTAGACTATTGGTTTGGAGTTTATGGGAACTCCTTATTTATTTCCTTATGTAACGATAGGGTCCATCGGTTTAGAAATGCCAATAAGGGAAAAATTAAGGCTAGAAAAACTTTTTCGTAGTAATTTGATTTTCCCAACCTTGCTCATATTTGGAGGATATCATAGCCATCAAAGTGTAGGGATATTCGGTAACAGTCTGTTGGACTAATTATGAATGTGATTAGAGAAGGTGTTGTATAACTTATTAAAAAATCTGTACGACTTTACAGAATTGAATTTGGGTAAGGAAATCTCGGGTAATTTGTCTTACCGTGAAGGGTATTTTCTGAGCTTAATGGGGTAAGAGTGTGTTGTAAAAAAGGGGAATCAAATTTCTACTTATAAGTATCTGTCTCTCTTTTGGCTGCTGTAGCAGGAGTTGTGCCATTGTAGCGGGATGGTGGCCGCTGTGGCGGACAAGATGAGAATTCAAATTATAAGTTCAAGAAGGGAGTTCACTAATCCACTTTGTGTCAGTATAGCGCCGCCGCTATAGTGGGATGAGTTCCCCATAGAGGGATAGGCGCGAATTATATCGTAAATAAAACCCCTAAATGACCTTATTTGGTAGTTTTCAACTATTAAAGCAAGGAAAATACCCCCAGGTGATTAACTCATTTTTCACCATTCTTGGGGCTAAAAGTAATCTTTTAACTCCTCAAATCCGTTATTTGACCCATATAATGCATTAGAATCGATTAATGGTTATTAGTAAAGGTTTCTTGATATATTCTTTGGTGGAAACAACCCTAAATTCGTTCGTTGAGATTATGAGTTTGATCCATGGTTCATACAATGGTTAGTAAGACGGGTAATTAGTGATTGTTTATTGATTACCGTAGTAATGATTTTTTTCCAGACCAAGCACAGGCACAACAAATATAGAAAGGGAAGGATAAAGTTTCTTAGGGTTACAAGCTTGTTTCGAGGTAGGTGGTGGTTGTGACTCTATGTTTGTCTGATTCATGCTTGTTCTTGCTGCATTATGATACATGTATATGTATGAATGTTTCAATGTTGAATCACACTTGATGTAAATAAGATATATGAACTATCATTGTTATGAAACCATGAATTAAATTTATGATCTTGATGATGTACTTGTGATTGTGATTGTGGATCGGGTTGCCACATTTCGACATAACTATTGCATTGGATTGCCATGTACTGCACAAATTAGATCGGGTTTCCATGATCGAACATAATTATGGGATCATATTTCCACGTTCTGGCAAGCTAATTGTTTGTGTTTGGGTTCCATGAGAGGACCAATGATGTGATATGAAATGTGAAGTTATTGTTGTTTGAATAAGTTAATAATGTTGTATATGTTGATATATATGCATGTGATTATAATATTATTTCACTTTTTTATGTTCCACTAGTGGATAACTACGTGATCCTACCAGTACACTGTGGTTGTGTACTATTCTGCACTTCCTATTATTTTAATTGAATATAGAGCATCTTCATGCCACTTTTGACAGACCTCTTTTAGAAGATCAATGATTGTCACTCCAAATTCAAGGGTGAGCCTCTTCGTGTGGGCTACCATGGGATTCTCTTTCGTCTACGTCTACAATTTTTGGACTTAGACAATAATTTTAGTTAGTGGAATAGTACATTAGTATTATTTTATTTATACTTTGATCAATTGTAGATGTTTTGGTAGATTGATTTTTAGGTTCTAGGTTTATCTTCCGCATTGTAGTTATTAGATCATTTGTTGAAGTTACAAGACTTTCATTTAGTATTTATTTTTGTTTTCCTTTGTTAAATGCCTTAGCTTTTTGTTTAGTTACGTGTTTTAGGCTGTAGTAGTGGTTCTCCTAGGAAAGTGTTACGGTTGCCAATAACGATGTTCTGGGTTGTGAAAAAGTTGTTATTAGAGCCTAGGCTCATTGATCTCGATGTACCAAAATGAGTGTAATAGAGTAGCGTGAAACGATACGAGGATTTTTAGGACCCTCAAAGTGAACTAAGGTATCTAGGTCCTCACATGTGCCTTAAAGAGTTAATAACTTTTTTATAAGGTATGTCACATCTTTTAATAGTTGGTTTGATGAGGCTTGAGGTCAAACATCAAAGGACGACCAAGACGTTCGAAATATGTCATTTGTGTTCTAGTGTGCCTTTGTAAGTTTGACTTGTTTTAAAGTGTCGTTTGGACTTTAAAATGATAGAGAGAGGTATCTTGTATGTTTATGTTCGTATTTATGGGCGAAATGCCCGGGTACGATTCCCCAAGGACCACCTAAAGCTGGTAAAAGACTGCCTAGGCAGTGTCAAACGACGCCCCATAGTTACATTGATGTGCCGTCGATTGGGGGCATGGCTCCATACATAGGCGTGGGAGCTCTTCCCATAAAAGTTGAGTCTCTATCACAAACTATGGAGTGCAGGATGACTCGTCAATGAGACGACGCTCCGATGACTGCATCCGTAGATTGGACCTGCAACTCTCTGTTAAGACAGGACCAAGTGAAGGGTGAATTGGAAAATTCATCCCACGTTCCAACTAAAGCATGGATGGTTATGTCACCTATTTTTGGGTATTATAATTTGGTTATAAACATAAAACCCCAATTTAGAATTCATTATTTAAATCAAACCATTCCCTTTCAAAATAAAATCTCACTAGAACCTCCATTGGAGACAAAACTTAAGATCAAGCTTGGGGATGGATTCTCTAAATTTTGATGGTCTTGTCTTCTGTTAAGGTGTGTTAACCCTTGATTCTTTGTTAACCTTTCATCAAAGGAGTTCTTTCAAAGGGTTTCCAATATGATTCTATGGTAAAAATTGCTATGTTTCAATCTAGCCTTGGGTTCATTATCAAATTGATCTCAAAGTCATTCTAATGATGAATTTATGATTAGTCAATGTTTTAAGATGAATTTCAAATAAATTCCATGAAGAATCCATGATCTCCTTAATCTCTCAGTTTATGATATAATATGAGTCTTGTGATCTTGATTAGATGATGATTCAATTGTGATTAGATTATAGTGTATTGTTTAACCCTAATTCTATCTATGTCAATTGATTATGAGTTTTTGAGAATTAATCAATGGTGATCATAGTTTGGAGAATTGGTAAGCTGACCTAAATTCCTTATTGTAGTCGTGGAGTTGACATTGTATGGTATGGTACACTTATGGTGGCGATGTTTACATTGTTGTTTATCTCTTTGTGTTGTGATCATGGCCTTAAAGGAAATATATTTAATGTGAATTTTTGTTATGATGATCACACGTATGAAGTTACGTGCATAGTCATCCATTGTAGTATTATGATCTAGATTTGTTGATGATGTTATGTATATGTGAATGATTATGTTAGGGTTAGGTATGGTGTACATGTTTGATGATGATGAATACCATTAAAGAATAATACCCTACCCATGTAACCTATATGAATGTGTGATCATTGCATGCAAGGAGTTTTTATCCTACAGTTGAATATGTTCTTGTCTCTTATGATGTAATGTGAATGGGTGATTTATAGTCCCTAATACTCTATATGTGGGTGGTCTATGACTTGAGGGATATGATATATGTGTTTTTATTCTATGAAGGGTAGTTTCCTAAGTAACTTGGGTATTACACACACATCTCAAGGATGATGATAAGTGTAATATGTTCATGATGTAAAATGAAAGAATAAAAGTATAAACATGCATCTTAACTAGGATGACTTGAGAGGTGTACTAGTGTAGGTAAGGGTATGAGACTTTACCTATACATTGCACATGTGGATCTTGAAAAAATAGTTTGAAGGGTGGTTTCATCATGTACATAAGTTATGAATGTATTATTAAGCTATGAAGATGATTTATATAAAATGATGATAAGTGTATGATATGACGGATTAGAAATGATCCTCTTATGCATCTTAATACTATGTTATGATGTAATGTATGTGACTAAACAAGTATGATCATGTAGTGTCTAAATTTGTTTATATGAAATGTCTGCTTACATGTACACCTACACACATGAATGTATGAATGAAGTATGTTAATGATGATCTAGTAATGAGAGTTTCTTAGATGTCTTTCTTATTTTTACTCTATGCTAGTTCATGTTATTATTATGTGAAAGGATATTCTCACATGAGTTAGGTTTTGATGAAAGGACATTCTCATTATTGACCTATGACCTATGTATATGTCTATGAGGGGTTAATCTTCTAAAGTCTGTTTTATGAACAAATGTTTAATAAAGACTTAAAGGCATTTAAAAAATGGAAAGTTAGATTAGCGCCGAGTGAACTTGACAATGAGAGGTGTCCCTTCACAAAAATGAAGGTAGGTTCACCAAATTTCTCATGAGCTAGAAATATAATGCTTGGTATCATGAAGAGGGTTTCAAGTAAAAGCCTTCTAGTTCCTTAACAATGTTTCCCCCATAGGAACCTTAGCAAGTGGATCCAGCTAGACGCTATATGAAGATTCATGTCTTACCTCGGCAAGTAAGGTGCCCTCCTTTCGGTGTGAGGGCATGAAACTAAATTCCATGCTTAGATCACATGGTCTAATGTCGGTTAAGGTAAAGTTTCCCTAATGTAAAATGAACAGTGGAAGTAATATGATAAAGGAATGTGACTTTACCTATGCATTTCACAAGTGGCTCTTGAAAGGAATTCTAGGAAGGAATTCTTTATGTATATGTATAGGTCTCTTATGAATGACATTGTAGTATTGACCTACTTGTATGATTATATGTATGTTGATCTTATTGACTATATAATGAATGTCTTACTTAATATGCATGCTATTGCTTATACCTGTTATGTCGATGAAATGAACTCTATGTATATGCAATGTTGTCTATTACTTCATTATGATGATATTGGTAATATTCACTTGCATATTTTCTTAAGATGTGCTTAGAGACTAAATGGACTATGACTATGATGTGATAAGTGAATGAGTCTTATAGGAGGTTTATGGGGTATGTTGGTTCTTATGTAAAGTATGTGTTTCATGATTTGTTATGACTTTATGAATGTATATGCTTAAAATGATGAAGGTTGTATGAATGTGCACCTTAGTGACCTTAACATGATACTTTGGTGTGAATGGTGGAATGAGACACTATCCATACATTGTACTAGGTATTGTTTAAGGGTTGTTTTGGGTGAAGAAGTAAGGTAAACGAAAGGTAATTCTATGAAGATGTTGGATGTGCCTTAAATGTGAAATATGGCTTTGTGTGCTATTGTGAATAATGTCCATATGTATATAATGTATGTGAACTATAATGTGCTTATAGTGTCAATGTTCATGAAGTTTTAATGTGCTTATTGTGTAAATGTTCATGATGTTTTACTAAAAGACATGATGCATGTTTTCTAACTAAATGTCCTCTCTAAATGTATGTTTTTGCATGATTATTATACTTAGTGCATTCTTGTACTAATACCATTCTTCATCATTTTTTACACAAAGTGTAGGTGGTGATGACTAGAGAATGTTTCTTAAAGCGAAGGGCTTGGATAGATGTTTCCCATGTTCAAAAAAGGATCCTTATTATTCAAGGATTTCCATGTAAAGATGTAATTTAAAGTTTATATAGTAGTCTAGATTATTCTTTTATTTTGTTAAGGGCCATGTCCCTATTCTATTATATTGATGTTCAGTTTAGAATGGAAAAAATGATTTATTGTCTAACAATTTACTTATAATATATTATAAATGACGTGATGTTCTAGCATCATGTTATGCTACAAAAAGTTCTATATTTTCACTAAATTTCTATGACAATGTGATGAATGATGTTTATGGGCTTGTATAAGACCTCCGAATGGTCAAACACGCCATGTTACTTCTAGGGGGTGCTCCGTGGTCATGACAAGGACACCTTTGATTTTCTTTGAGAGGCTATATGAATTTAGGAAATCACTATTTTTCTTTTATCTCCTTTCGTGCTATGACTTGATTCAAATTGGTATATGTCGATTCGGATGGTATCTAACCTCCTTCATTCTTCAATCCGCAAAGGGTTAATACTAGGTATAATGACGTTACACGTGTAACTCATGTCAATGCTCCAACTAAGGAATCCACAGTGGGAAGTCACGGTCGAGGCAGAGGTAAAAGAAGATCTAGGGGTAGAGGCCGCAGGAGAGTAACATATGTGCATGTGAATGAGAACCCACCTTTGCATAACGAGGAGGTAAAAGAAGATATTGAGGAAAATGAAGAAGAGGAAGAGGTGCAAGCTGAGACTATAAGTGTTCCTTGCATTGATCCGATGTTGGCTCAACAGATTATTTCATTCTTGAAAGGATTGTATGGTTGGGGAATAATTTCTTATGTAACAGAAACTCAAGCTCCCACTAATCCCCCTGTTGCTAGGATTACGCCAGAGACGGGTGAAGTAGGAGTAAAAAGTCTTTCTTCCGTCCTTTGTTGGGTTCTTTGATGACCGGTAATGAGCATGACGTGTTGACTAAGTTTCTGAAGCTTAAGCCTTTGGTATTTCTTAGTTCCAAGAGTGAAGATGCTTATGATTTTATCTTGGACTATTATGAGAGGCTGCTTAAATTTGGTATTGTTCACCGACATGGAATTGATTTTGTATCTTTTCAACTTCAAGGTGAGGCCAATCAATGAGGAGAGCTTATATGGAGTGCAAACCTTCTACATTACCTCCACTAGTTGGACCTAATTCTATGCCTTGTTTCTAGAAAAATATATGGAGATGACTCTGAGGAATTGCAATAAGGATGAGTTTATGGTATTATATCAAGGTGGTATGTATGTGCCTACTTATGAGGCCATGTTTCATGCGTTATCAAGATATGATACGCAATTGGTTGCTACAAATGAGGAGAGGCTCTGGTTATTTATTAAAAATTTGAATTTTGAGTTTCATGTATTATCTTTTCAGATGACTTCTGGAGGGAGTAATTTTAATAAGGTGATTGCCTATGTTAATAAAATGGACGGGTGTGGAGAGATGGTCAAGAAAATGCTTGGGAAAAGAGGGCAAAAAATGCAGGTAACTTTCAAGGCTCTTACTCTAAGGGGTCTGGAAGGCCAACACTTGCAGCCAAGCAAGCAGTCCACTATGCCCGCCTCTACAAGTAACTATTCGAAAACTACATCTCATAATTTTTCAGAATAGTTAGAGTGTCGTTCCTATTATGGCAGAAGACCATCTTGTGATCCTATTTGCTACAATTGTGGTGAACTTGGGCACGTAAGGAGAGATTGTCCCCATCCGCATGTGTTAGAGTCCATGCAAAATCCTTCTAGAGCAATTGTACCCATAAGAAATGGTAATAATGGTAAAGGACATCCACAAGGTGGGAAAGAATGTAATATGCAAGGTCGAGGAGGTAGAAGAAATAGTAACAAAGGTAGAAGTAACACGCAGCCAGGCAGAGAGGTTGCTCGTATTGATGATAGAGCTCGATTTTATGCTTTTTCTATCAGATGTACTATTCTTGGATTGTGACCAGATGGCGAATGTGTTATTTGTTTCGAGTTCCACTTATTCTTATGTGTCTGTGAGATTTACCTCTGATTTTGAGATAATGTGCAATGTTGTTGATGCCCCTATTCATGTTTGTATCCATGTTGGAGAGTAACTCATAGTCACCCATGTCTATTGTGCTTGCCATATTTTGTTTATGCGATTTCAGCCTTGGTTTTATTTGGTGATTTTGGATATGTTTGAATTTGAAAAAATCTTAGGCATGACTTGGTTGTCCCCCTATTATATTATGATTAATTGTTATGCTAAGTCTGTGAATCTATAAATTCTAGGAAGGGAAATTTATAGTGGGAAGGGATGTACAAGATTAAGCAAGCTAAGATTATGTTCTTCTTTCGGACTAGTAAATAGTAGAGCAGGGTTGTTTGGATTATTTGGCTTATGTTAGGGATGTTAAGATTGAGGCTCCATCTATTGGTTCTATTTCAGTTGGTGTCGGAGTTTACTGAAGTGTTTCTAAATGATTTTCCTAGTGTGCCTCTGAACGGAGATATATATTTTTGTATTTACTTAGAGCATGGTACTCGTTCCATTCCTATCCCTTTATGTCGCATGGCTCCAGCAGAATTGAGGGAGCTTCAGGATCAAATACAAGAACTTCTTGATAAGGGATTCATTTTTCTATGGTTCCGCCATGGGGTGGCTTCCGATTTTATTTTGTCAGAAAAATGGAGGTAGTTAGGGAAATGTGTATAGTTAACCCACAGTTAATATGGGTCCGCTGGTCGCTGTGCCTCTAATAGATTAAATCTCTTTGATCGCAATTCAAGGGGAAAAATTTCTTTCTAAGATTGAGTTAAGATCTGGGTATCATCAATTTGAAAATTAGAGTGATCCCTCTAATCATACCTCACTAGGTCCTCGCCTTTTCCCCCCCATCTTTGCATGTTGTTTCGTGATTCTTGGCTTTTTTTTTTGCTTGAGTCTTGGAGATGGGGTGGTTTTGTTTACTTCCCCTTCTCGGGGACCGCTAACATTCAAGAGTTTTGATGATGGGGTGTTCAAGATATTTCTCTTGACTCATTTTTGTATAGTATTTATTTGATGATATTTTGGGTTTATTATATATTTTCACAAAAAAGTGAAGAGAGCATGCCAACTATCTTCTTCGTATTATTTTTGTGTTTTGCTTTGGGAAGCAGAAATATCTATACTTGCTACAAAACTCTTCCTACTATTTTTATTTTTTTTTCAATTCTATTTTCATTTATAAGGGCATAAAGTTTCAAATGAAGGGTTAATGTTATATCGCTGCAAAAGGTTGAAAAGGCGGTTAAAGATTGGGTGCGTGTTGTCGTTATATGTTTACATCATCTATTTTTTCAAATATTATGGGACTCACTAGCTATTATCGTCAATTTTTTAAGAATTTTGCTTTCAATTGGCTTACGCTAAGTTGAGCTAATTTTAACTAAAAAGAGATACCATTTTGAATGACCTCTAAAAATTCAAAAACGCTTTCTCAAAGGCTTAAGACTCTTTTGACCACCACAAACCCCCCATCACCACCTATCATTCCCGTATTTACTTTCCTGTATATTCACCTTGTTTTATTTTTATTCTTACAATTCATCACATCTGGTTATGTTGTTCTTGTTAATGATGGAGGGGGGTAGGTGTCTGAGAATGGCTATAGGATTGATCTTTTTTCACGATAAGTTGAAGGATAAATAGATGATTATCCAACCCATGATTTGGAGTTGGCGGTGGTAGTATCTGATATGAAGTTTGGCGACCCCGGTTATATTTATGGGTGTTAACTGTGTGAGTTTTTTATTTTTTATCATTTTTTCCGGCCAAACTATCATCTTCATTTTATCACAACCTAAGATGGATGGATTTACTCAAGGATTATGATGTGACCATTCAATACCATCAAATGAAGGTTAATGTTGTGGTAGACGCATTAAGTCAAAAAACGATAATTATGGGTAGCTTAGCCTACTTGAGTTAACCAAGCGACCTTTGTCCAAGGAAATTGATACCTTAGATATCGAAATTAAGTCCACATTAATTGAAGAGATCAAGGCCAAACAATTTGAAGATGGAAATTTAGTGAAGGTTAGAACGAATATTGCGATAAGTAAGTCTCAAGGCACCTCTCTTGATGCAAGTGGTGTACTCAATTATAAGGGTAGAGTATGTGTTCCTCGAGTTGATGATTTGGTTCAAAATTGTTGAAGGAATCTCATGGTTCACAATATTATATTCATCCAGGTGTGGCCAAGATGTATAGATATCTGAAGCGAATTTTTTGGTGGTCGGGTAGAAGAAATACACTGTGGAGTTCATAGAGAAGTGTCAAAATTCTCAACAAGTGCAGTATGAATATCAAAGTGCAACAGGCTTACTTCAAAGAATTCCGAATCCGGAATGGAAGGGGGAAAGAACAGCCATGGATTTTGTGGTTGTCCTTCCCAAAACCTTGGAGAAGTTTGATTCTATTTGGGTAGTGGTTGCTAATAGTGACGCAATGTCACCGCCCCTGTCACCCTTTTTATTCTGTGAAAATAATTATACGCACGTCCACGCACAGATGACCAACTCACAAGCCTCACGAGGCCTTATCCTCTGCCCCCTCCCCGGTTCAGCATCCCAGGTTACCGCCTCATTGTATTTTGAACCTGTGAGCATATATAAATTTTTGAAATAATTTAGTAATATTTGATTGGAAAAAGAATAAGAGTAAACTATTTATTCATAAAAAGGGTGATGTAAAGAGTATAAAATTGGTCTAACTATCAGAACTTCTTCTATAATTCTATTTATTTTGTTAAAATATATAGGTCTACTTCCTTATTTATTTCCAAAAATATGCATGTCTAAAGGTGAATATCTTAGCCTTATGCGATTTCTGAAGATAACTATTCTAGATTTTAAACTAGTTTCCAATTTATTTGGAGGTCCTTAGAGATGAATTAGGCCTAAATTAATATTATTTTAGCCATTTTGAAACTTCATTTGGAAACTCATATACCATAAGCCCCCTTTAGTCTCTTCAACTTAAAGGCCTAAAAGAATACTATAAGTACAAATGTCAAACCATTTTTAAAAGAATATATTTTTTCGTATCATTTACTCTAAAAGTATTTCAAAAAAAGAAAATCACAAAAAAATAATATTAGTTCACATAAAAAATAAAAGAAAGACAATATATCAAAAACTTAAGAGTAATGTAACATAAGTAAAAGTTAGACATATCAAACAATATATTAAGACCACGAAAGACAGCTAATAATTATTTGACTCATAATTTGTAAGACTCCAAACATTGCGATGATCCTAATTTCTTGTTGGCTTAATATTTTAGGACAATAATGAGTTCCCAAAGTAGAATATTGGGATGATACTTATAATATTTGAAGCATCAAGTACTTGTCCTTGATCTATGAGGACATACCACTTAGTCTTGGAGATAAAAATCACCTCCTAGACCCTTACTCTCTTATATAACATACCTCCCTTTCTTACTCTTTCTCCCCTTTATTCTCCACCTCTACTCCCTTGCCTCCATTCCCTACTCGGCTTCTCTCTTCCTAGGGGGTTCCCACACTCCTGTTTGTCCCCGCTCAGCACCCCATCACAGCCCCCCCCCCTTTTGTTGAAACTCATTCTTCTATTCCATTTTAATAAAACTTTATGAACATAACTATAAAAGTCATAATATTCAAACATAACCAACATACAAGTCATTTCTTCACATTAGAACAAAATCAACATATAAGCCTTTTCATCACATTAAGATTTCACCTCAAGTAACCCAAGCCATACCTTGTGCAATGTATGAATAGTGTCTCCCATACAACCATCCACACTAGATAGCACAATAAGGCTACCAAAAGTGAACTTACCATCCATCATTTCTATCTTTACACAATATTCATACATAAGAGGCATAAACATTTCATAAGTCATAACAAAGAAGTAACTCATAATACAAGTTGAGTATAACATGCATCATTAAATTTAAACATAAAAGAGTCAACATTCTTCATTAGCTTCATTTTTAGAACACATTCATACATTAGTCATTAATAACTTAGACAACTCACTATAGCCCTCCAAAGCCTACTCGTGCAATGCATGAATGACATCACATACTACCACTTGCACTTCATAGAACTGCTCAATAAACCATAATTCACATCTCACATGATGGGAATAGGAATTTACCGAAATTGAAGATAAGAAATAACCGTGGAATCCGGTGTAATAAATCCCTACACTGTAAAGTGATGGTCTACTTGCCTAAGGTAGGACTGGTAATATTCTAGCTTTGATAGAATCCATTAGCTTATATCTTATGTAGACACATAGTTATGGGATATAGGAATATGTTCATTAGAACCCTATCCTAACATTGGGAGCGTTTCCATCTTACCATATAAACTCGGTGCTTAGCCTCCATTCCTATAGAGTATTTCATTCACATTACATTACTGTACTTGAGAGGAGTTCCATTAGACTTCGACCCAAGAAACATCATTACACATAAAAGGGATGCGATAATTCTATAGATTCATGGTATATTACATATATAGCTCATTGAATCCTCAAGAAGGGCCACCAACATGAGGTCTACCGATACAAGTTTCATCATTTCACACATGAAAGGCATACTGACACTAGAGACTAATGGTTCAATATTTATCATCACATTTCTTTCTAGACTCATCATGAAGGGCCACAAACACTAGGTCTATCGGTTCAAGACATAGCCTACAATACTTCATCATTCATTTATCAAAGGAATGCCATTCGCCTATTGATTCATATTCATCAAGTCAAGACACATTTATAAGTCATTTATGATAGAAATGAATTAAGACTATTGTTTCTGTAACATCTCACAACTTGAAATAGCTAAGAATAAGGTTAGAAACTAAAACTAATCATTTTTTAAAAATAAAGGGAAAATCTTGAAAGGTTTTCTAAGTTAAGAATGTGAGTTTTGGTCATTTTCAAATGACCATAACTTCTAGCTCAGGATGATTTATATATGATTATGGAAATGGGTAGAAATATATTGGAATAATCTTTCCAATGCCTCCGAGTTTGCACGATTTTGATATCGTATGAGTGAGTTATGCCTTTCAAAAGTTGGGTTATTGGATTGAGAAAAGTCCCAATGCGGATTTAGGGAAGGGGAATGAGTCTTTTCATCAACTAATTTCCTATTTCTATTTAGGGGTTCATTGGGGTGAAAAAAAGTCTTAATTAAGTTTGGAAAATATAGAATTACACTTAGGGTTCGAAGAAGAGAGAAAAGAAGAAAGCACGGGAGAGAAGTCAAGAATTTGCCAAGAAAGTCAAGCTTTGAGAATGGAATTTTTCGGGGATGATCCCTATCAAGGTATTTGAGATTCACCCACACACCAATCTTGATTCAATTCAATGATTGGTGAGTTGTTTACATGTTAATATTTGATGTTCTTGAAGAACATTGCCGAATTCTTGTTGGTTGATTTGATGAATGCCTAACATTGATTTTATTCATGGTTCTTGGTTTTTTCTCGAGTTAAATCTATTGGGTCTTGAGGTTACTGATGATAATAAGGGTTTGGGGAAGAAACCATGGAAACTCTAGTGTTTAGAGATGAAAAACAGAGGAGAAAAGGCGAGAACACTGTAATAAACCTAAAAATGGGTATGCTAAGTTATACTTCATGTGTCTAGAATGCCTACGATAGCGCGGCTGTTTTTCACATCACGGATTGATGCGCGTAAACGGCAGAACTTGGAACCCTTCGTGCTACAATCCAAAGCCAAACTAACTTGGGGATTTATTGATCTAGGAAAGGTTGGATCACGCATGATAGTGGGCTCCTCGAATACAAAGATTAACTTCGAATGAGTCTTTACTGCAGACTTAATAAGAGAAGGCTTAGGTTTGGATGGGTCTAGGTTAAAATGGTCTTTTTCCGGCTAAGGGTATAATCGTAATTACCCCTAATAATATAATTAATTATGTAATCAATAAGGGAGGGGAATTTTGGGGAGAGAGGCCGGCAGAAATTGAGGGCTCTTGAAGTGAAGTCTTGCTCCACACAGGGTCTACCTAGGTCAAAAGCAATGATTTAATTGGTTTACTTTAAGTGATTAAATTAATGTAATTAATTTATATTTATTATTTTATTATGCTGATATTAAAATAAAAGGAATCATATTTTTAATAATTAAGTAAAAACCTTATTTGACTACATCCTAAACTAGACTCCTAATCCTAAGAAACTCTTCTCTCCCACTCTCACTCTCTATCACTGTAAGTCACGTTTTTTCTCTGCCAAAATAACTTCAAAAAGCAGGTAGGGGAAAACCAAAGTTATTCAGCACTTGAAGAACTCACACAACGCCCTCACGAAAATATAATGGAAACAATAAAGCAACGTTACTGCAAACCTCACTTAGTTAAAGAGAAGGGTTTTCCGTCAAATTTATGTTGAACTTTTTTTTTTTGGACGGGAGGGTTGGAGAAAAGGTTTGGAGTCAGTCCACTTCAAGGTTTGAACGTCAAAAAGGTATGGGTTCTCTTCTTCCTCTCTTATCCTCCTTTCCCAATAAGACCCTTAAGATTTAGCAATTCTAATCTCGAAAACTAGGATTGTTCCCTGTTGCCATTCCCTACCACTAGCTCCCATTGAATTACTAGGTTAAGTATGTTTTGCTGTTACATATTATGAGGGATATAAGGTGTTTTTGTTTTGAATATGTTCTGAATGTGTGTATTGAATCTTATCAATGACACGCTATGTTTTCCGAAAAGATGTTTAGGTGTGTGGCAATGGTAATCCGTTCCGTGACTCCTTGGTTTGATGTTAAAAGAATAACATGTTAGGTTGTGTTCTTACGTGCACCATAAACTTATATAATCGTGATGTTCACTAAGTGATGTTAAAATTCTTATTTGAGTGCAATTCTTTATCGATGAAATCGTAAATTGCAGCTAAAGAATCTCACTAAAAAACTACTTAAAACGTATAAACATTTAATGTGAATGAGTGAGAAAATATGGCTGTAAAAATCGCAGCAGGGCTTCGTTAAATGAGTTTCGGGTGCCAAAGCAAAGGAGAATTTCCATGCTGTGAAAAAATGAATCAAAATAGTGAGATCATTGGGGATTGAATCTGTGACTCACGCATGTTGAAAATCAATGAAATAATGTGAGAAAAGGGAATGTGGCATGTGGACTTGAAGGGCATTCTATGACTTGATGGAAACTTAACAAAATGAAAAGAAAAGAATGAGAGGAGGAGTTGGGATACAAAGAATCCACATGAACTCTAAGGCAGTAAAGTTAGAAAGGAAAAAAATGGAAAGAAAAGGAATATAGGCGTGGGGATTCGAACAACAACCTCTTGAGGAGATTTTAGAGGAGAATTAAAAATGCAAATACATAACGTGAGGCTTGGGAATTTACCTAACCACAACGGCTCTAGAGGCAGATAAAGGAGAATTGGCAAGAAAAAATAAAGTAGGCTGTGTGGGTTTTGAACTCCAAAACCTCATGGTCAATTCGAGATAGTCAGGAGACATAAATAAAGAAATAAAAGGGCTGTGGGGGTTCGAACCCACAAGCCCCTTGGCCAAAATGAGTAGAGTTTTCAAAGAAAATAAATTTAAAATAAATGAGGTTGTTGGGGGTTCGATCCCACATCCTCTCAAATCCCATTGAGGGCGATAAATGAAGAGAAAAAACTAAGGAAAAAATACAAGTGTAGGTGTTTGGCGCTGCGATCTAGGGTCCTGCAATGTCATGAGGACTAGCAATAAAACCCATGAAAAATGTAAGAGTTGCCAAGGGATTCGAACTTGGGTCCATTGCTTTATTGGCTCAAATTTCCGCATTGATTAACATAAGATACATACGTGAATTATATGTTGCAAGAATAATGCCACCTACTTAGATCGAAATTGAAATCTTGGCATAAAGAACAAGCTACATCAGGTCTTGTACTACATAATCTTAGGGGAAGATATGAGTCACTTAACAAACTCCGAATGACGCCTCATGACTTGTATGTATAGACTCCATAAGTCAAGCATATGTTTAAAAGTAGTGACCTAAGTGTACGCAATGAAATGATGAAATGAACAAACGAAATGATTAAATGAATCAATGAAATAATGCCAAGACCATGGGGGGTGGGGAAGACGGATGAAATTCCAAAATACAATTATTGAACTGAACAATGAAAGGGATGAAACCCTCGAAGGGTTAAGTAAGAGTGTGAAACACCCTAAATGGCCAAGTGCATTGGCATATGATGAAATGAACAATTAAATCATGAAACACTAGAAGGGTCAAGTGAGAGTGTGAAGAGCACGAAATGCCCAAGTGCATTGGCATATGATGAAATGAACATTCATGTAAAAGGGGTGAGTAATTATGAAGAGCAAATGGGCTAATGTTAATGAATGTAGTGACAACATGATTTGAGGTCAATGTAAAAGATAAGAGCAATCTCAAGTTAGCCTAAGTAAATGTTACAAAAGCGTACTCACCTATGAGAGTGTAAAGTTAATGAAAAGACCAGTCTCTATGAACACTATGATAAAAATATTGAGTTTAACACACTTAATACTAATGATGAGATGAGAAATCATCTATTGAGCTATGATGCCCTCCTACTAGAAGCTAGCTTCCATGACGTATGAGATGAATGTAATGAAACTTTATACTGAGCACCGATAGACTATCTATGAGCGGTGATGACTTCTTTTGGGAAGGACAGAGGTTCACGTAACTCTTATGAGATGAGACTGTCCGGCATGCCAGATATGGACCTCTATATATCTCCTAGTCTTCAAACCTATACTGCCAATATAGGGATCTAGCGGGGTTCAATTCCCAATGTACGCTAGCATGTTTTGGGTCACTTTGGCCGGTGATTCCACCTCTTTTCAATGTGGGTTTTCATGACAGCTGGATTTCATGATATCACATGATGCTAATATCGTTAAAAAGTTAAATTTCCAATATGAATGAGGCCATCCTCAAATGATGCACATAATGAAATGAAAGATAAACAAGGTTTTAGGATACTATAAGCAAAATGTGAGTTGACTCAAGTAATACCATTAGGTCATTCTTGGTCATTGGCACAACAACCCGATGAAAGTCTTAAACTACATCCTAGGTATAACTATGTTTACACTGGCCTATGAATGAACGAAGCAGACTCTGTGTTTGCTAATGAAGACTCTCTAGTTGAGGTCCCATATGTTGAGCCCTCATTTCTGGAAAGTCTTAATGTTAAGTCCATGATTCCAAGGTCTCATGGCATATGAATGAATATGAAAGATGTTATGTTCTATATGCAATATGATTTGTGCTAAGTGTAGGATGTTATTTGTTGTGTGCAATATGATAAGTATGATGATGCATGTTATTCTCATGGCATGACTTTCCTAATCCAAATTTTGAAAGATCATTGACTAGCCTAATCCAAATTTCGAAATCTCACTCACTTTCCTAATCACAATTTCGCAAGTCCACTAACTTGACCTTCCAAAATCATGTTGTCAGGAAAAAAACGTTTCTTTCTCATGGCATTTCCTTATGTGGGTTACTAATTAAGGGCATACAAATATCTACTTTAGGTGCATGCAAGTGGACGCTAGAGCTTACAGTAGGTTTACGTTTGCAGGTGGCTATCCAAACTTGAGCTTTCTCGCTAACTCCTAACTTGGTAGGGGGGAGAGGGGGAGAAGAGAGCAAGGGGGGGGGTAACTGAGTTAGTTACTGGGAGGAGGGGGAGGCGCTGTGGAGCAGAGGGTGTTTTAGATAGGTGTTGATTTGTATGTGTGGGTTAGTGGGTTCTTAAGAGAGAAGGGTATTGGTGTGAGATCGATCACTGGAGTGAAGGGGGTGGGGGGGATGTAGGGTGGGAGATGGGGGCGTGGGTGAGTGATTCGGGGGCCCCTCATGCTTTCAAGGATGTCTATTTGTTATTATCTCTTGATGTTCGCTTTAGCTAAGTGGAGGTGTGCATTTCGCACTATTTTTCTTTTTCGGCACTTTCATTTTATAATTTGTATTGGTGGTGTTGGCCGGGGGCCCCGGTTTTGGCAATAATAAGTTTAAGTCAATTATGAATTGTTTTGTTTTAATTTGATTATCACTAATATTTGATGGTTGATTTGTGAACGCCTATGATGTTAAGTTTAAAAATGTTTGCATGAATAATTAAAAAAAAATTTAAATTTTCCGCTAAATTAACTAGATGAGTAAGAAGTGATCATATGTTAGTCTTACTACGACCTGTGAGAGGTCAACGACGTCGGTCTTGTCTGGGGTCTAAATTCCGGTCATGACAAACACCTATGTACAGGGTTTGGGGCGCCTCACCAAATAGAGCGCCCAGTTCACCCCATTCTCCCCCCATCTTTTCGAACTAGTTTCTAACTGATGTACTTATGTTTCGTAGTTGATTCTAACACTCTAAGGTACGTCTAAAAATCATGAAATCATCCAGAAAAATGATATCATGAATCTTGAATCGATAATACAATTCAAGGTAAGTTAAGATCAAAGTCAAAGAAGTCGAGAGTCAAGTCTACCAGTTAAGAAGCAAGTCAACGTAAGTTGGTAAAGTTTTCAACAGTCTTTAACAAATGTTTTTACTTTATTTTAAGGCTGAAGTTACAATTTATTAAAAGAGTAACGAGTTGAGTCCATTTGTCAAAATTTATAAGGGAACTAAGTATTCCCTAAGAGTTACAAATGTTATCATATTTTGATCAAGAAAGGAAGCTGAGACATCCAACACAGCCTTTGGGCTAGTTTTAGAAAAGAGGAAGCTATGATTTCCAAGAGAACTTTTAAAGCTAATTTTGAGCAATTACCTCTAACAAAATAAAAAGTTGTTTTTAAAACATATGAGGTAACTATTTTTTGGAGTATTGAGCACCGATATGGATATGAAAGTTCATATTAATTCAAGCCCCCATAAATCATGTAGCCAACATGGACAAAAGAAATGTCATAGTTTTTAGATGATTCCTTAGTTATTTTAGCATAGAATAATTGATTCACTTAGTAGTTCAGGTTCTATACCAACAACAACGTATAGTACGTTCCTCTTGCAACGTGAGGTAAGACGTTGTACCATCACTTAGACTCATAGTGATGGTTGTCGGTTATAGATTTTTTCACAAAAACTATATTACTTAGTATATAAGTAAAGTTGAGTATGTATTGAATTTTGTTTAACGAACTAAGTATTTTCATTGTTTTACAAGATTTATATTGCATATGTATAATTGCTTTATATTTAGTCAATTCGTTCATGAGTTGTGCAGGGCCAATATAAGTGTTTCTTATTTTTATTTTTCAAGCTTAAATTGTTGTTAGTATTCCAACTCACATACTCGTACACTCAAGGTACTTATGCCCAGTGTCCTGCATCGCCTTATGATGTAGATGCATGTAACCAGGATTATCATCATCCAGCGCCTCGTAGATCTAATTGAGTACTCGGAGTCAGTGTTGAGTCTCCTTGCACTCCAGAGGTCACTTTTATTCGCTCTGTACCAACATCCATCTTAGTTTTATAGAGGCTTCATAGATAGTCCGACAATTAGTTTTGAGTCTCTTTATCTTTGTATTGAAGATATTTTGATATGAGACTGAAGTGTCATTTTGGCAAACTTATTATTTTTGCAGTTATTAAATGACAATATTTTATTGAGTTTAGTCTTCTTCTAAGTTAAATAAGTCAGTAAAAGGGTCCGCTCGAGGCCGGTAATGGTCTTCGAGTTAAGTCCCACCTAGGGTTTAGTTTCGAAGTGTAACAAACTTGGTATCAGAGCATAGTGTTCGTGAGTCTTACGGAGTCTATGAAGCCATGTATGTAGAGTCCTACTTATCAGTTTGAAGCGCCACATCGATAATTAGGAGGATATAACATCTAGGAATTCCTTCATTTATTTCACACTCTTTTTGTGTGTTAGATTTTATCTCTAAAAGTTTTTGTCTATTTCATGCTTGCGCGTTTTTCAGATAACCATGCCTACATGAAGAGAAGTATGAAATCATCCCGCTACAAGAAATGTTGAGCCGCAAGAGCAATGGGTACCTTATGCACCAATCATGCAACCTCAAGGCGAGGTCACCAATACTGAATTCGGAGAGGCTATCCGAATGCTAAGCCAAATTGTAACTAATTGGATAACAAATAGGAGCTATATAAGAGAGACCGACACTTCTAGGATTCGTGAATTCTATGGTATGAATCCTCTAAATTTTACGGGTTCAATCACTACTGAGGATCCATAGAATTTTGTTGAGGAACTAAAGAATGTTTTTGATGTGATGCAGGTTACTGAAAATGAAAGGGTTGGGGTAGTTGCTTACCAACTGAAGAATGTGGCTAGGAGTTGGTTTTATTAGTGGAAGGAGGGTAGAAATGAGGATGCACCACATTCGAGTTGGGCCTATTTTGAAGAAGCTTTCTTGGGGCGTTTCTTTCTCCCCAAAATTGAAAGAGTATAAGGTATGAGAGTTTCTTACATTGAAATGCTCCTAAAGTGGTAAAGGACATGAGGAGCAGAATGAGCTTCTTTGTCGCTGGCTTGGGTCGTTCATTAAGAAAAGAGGGCAGGGCTACGATACTGATAGGTGACATGGACATATCAAGGTTGACGGTCTATGTGCTGTAGGTTCAAAAGGAGAAATTGAGGGACAATGAAGAGTGTGAAAACAAGAAAGCAAATACTAGAATGAGTTTGGGTAGCCAAAAGAAAGTATGAACAGTCCATCCTTTCAGAAACAAAAGGGGAATGCACCATCATCTGCTAGTGCACATGAAGTCAGAAACACATGTAAGTATAATGGCGAGAATTTGCAGAACTTCAAGGCTAGAACAGCACAGTCCCAAAGTAGTGTGGCACAATGAGGTAGTTGGGCTCCTATATGTGGTAGGTGTGGTAGAAACCACACTAATAAGTGTTCTAATGTCTAGTTAGGTTGTTTTAACTGTGGGAAAGAGGGATAATTCATGAAAGAATGTTCTAAAATAAGCAAGGTAGTGAAAATCCTGGCAATGAAGCCCATTCTTAATCATTTTCTCCATCAGAAAAGGATGCACCTAGAGGAGTTACTTCCTGGACTGACGGAGTAGCCAATCTCCTCTATGCAATCAATAGTCACCAAGAGCAAGAGAACTCTCCAGATATTGTCACTGGTATAATCAAAGTCATTACTTTTCATGTTTGTGTTTTGCTAGACCAGGGGCAACTTTTTCTTTTGTAACTCCTTATATTGCAAATAAGTTTGAAATTCATCTTGAGAAACTTTGTGAACCTTTATGTTTTTCTCCACCTGTTAGGGAGTGTATTTTAGGAGAAAGAGTCTATCGTGATTGTCTTGTTTCCATCAATCACAACAACACTATGCCTTACGTAGTCAAGTAGATGCTTTTCCTGCGGCTCAAGAGCGTATTCGTTCAAAGAGCTGGCAATGACTTTCTTCCCACCCAGATATCGTTAGAAATGGTATATTTTGATGTCATTTTTGGTATCGATTGGTTTTATTCCTGTTATGCATCAATGTATCGTAGAACTCGTGTCAAGTTTCAGATTCCTAATGAGCCAGTCATAGAGTGGAGTAGTAGTTCAGTAGTGCCTAAGGGTCATTTCATTTCATACCTTAAGGGGAGAAAATAAGATTCAAAGGGTTTTGTCTATCACTTATTTCCAGTTAATGACCCAAGTTTTGAGATACCTCCCATCCAGTCAGTTCCTATAGTAGTATAGAGGTTTTCTTAATCTTTTCCTGATGATCTACGCCCCTATTCCTTCATAAGATTAGACATACTTCGATATATACATCATTCGAGATACTCGTCATATCTCTATGACATACACGCCATATATTAAATGGGAAACCTTTAGGGAGGATTACATGCATTTAACTAACTCAGTTGAACAGATATGTTTTCTTATCACTAGTTTCATTCAACAAATTTCTCACGCTTGTGGCACTTCACATCTATTTGTGATGAAGAAAAGATGGTCCCCTTAATGTGTATAGAGTACCTTACCGCCACGTGAATAAGGGTGACTATCAAGAATAAATACCCTCTTCCAAGGGTTGATGATATTTTTGACCAACTTTATGGTGCTTTCTGCTTCTCAAAAAATGATCTTAGATCAGGATACAATTACTGAAAGTTTGGGAATGTGATATTCTAAAGAAAACATTAAGAACTAGAATTGGGAACTATAAGTTTTTGGTCATGTCCTTTGGTTTGACCAATGCACCTGCTACATTCATGGTTCTTGTGAATAGGGTCTTCAAACATTATCTAAATATGTTCGTTATCTTCTTTATTGATGACATACTAATTTATTAAAGAAATGAACATGATGATGCTAGTCACCTCAGAATAGTCCTTTAGACTTTGAAAGATAAGAGTTATATGCTAATTTTCTCAAATGTGATTTGTTGGCTTAAGTGGCATTCTGGCACATAAGTTTTGCCAATGAATGGGAATTAGAGTTTAGGACGCCAAAAGAGGAGCACTTCAGGAAGTTGGGGCCTAGGACCCCAGCTTGTCTAACTGACATCTTTCTGGGTTTGTCTAATACTGTAGATTTTTTGAGGGGGTTTTTTTCTATCTTCATTTCCTTTGCCAGTTGACTAACAAGATACTTATGTTTCAATGGTCCTAAAGCTTTGAGAAAAAATCTTTACAGGAACTGTAAAACATGTTGATGTTCACTGCCAGTCAGTTTTGACCTTGCCGGATAGGTAACTCAAGGTTTTCTGTGGCACCTTGTGATGCATTTAAAGTTGGTTTGACAGTGTTTGTGTTCTAAGACTAGAATGACCAGGACATCTCTTATGGCCTCCAGACATTGAAAGTTCTGGTGAAGAATTTCCAACCCCTGACTTAGAATTCTGTTATGTCGAGGTTTTGATTTCACCGCATATTCCGCGGACACTACTTGTAATGTGTTCAATGTTAATTAATATTCACTTATCAGCCCTAACGATCCTACAAATATGTGGTGTTTCAACTCAACCCCTCAGAAAGACTCATCTAAGACAAGCGATTATTAAAGTTCTCAATGACTTTATGACATGATACATCATTTACCACCCAGGTAAGCTACGTGTGATTGTTGATGAGCTTCGAAGGGAAAGCCTTCAACATGTTGTTTTACTGGTATACCTGCTCCCCTCTTGAAGAATAGAAGAAAGAACTAGCAAAAGATGTGCATAGACTTGCATGCCTAGGAGGCAAGACTTATCAATTCAATAGAAGTAAGAATAGTGGTGAGAAATGCGTTGAATCATCACTAGTGTCAGAGGTAAAAGAAAAACATGACCAAGACCCCATTTTTCTTGAAGAGAAGGAAAAAATTCATAAGCAAAGAGTATTAGCTTTTGAACAAAGGGGAGATAGTGTGTTGAAATATCAAGGTAGATTGTGTGTACCTATGGTGGATCGACTCCAAGAGAGGATTACAGAAGAAGCACATAGCTCCATATATTCCATCCATTAGGGGTCCACAAAGATAAACCGCGATTTGAGAGAGGTATGTTGGTGGAATGGTAAGAAGAAGGGTATTTCTAAAGTTATTGCCAAGTGTTTTCGAATTACACAGTGCAAGTGAACACCATAGTCCTAGTGGTTTTTTGCAGACAGAACACCAAACTTTCAGAATGGAAGTGGGAGATGATTAATATGGATATTCATTTCAAGGCTTTCCCGGTGTGCTTGCAAGCACCATTATTTCCATTTGGGGTGACTTATCCATAGAAGAAAAAATCATCACCAATCCACCTGTTTGTTTGTAAAGGCTAATCATTTTACTAGAGTCTTCATCCAAAGGTTAGATATGCATGAGTGTGAGACTATCGTTGAGTCCTGTTTCAATTATTTCAATATAGGTGCACAATTGTATTGCACAGTTATGGGTAATATTTTCATAAAGTTTGGGTTAAATGTGAGAACTTAATAAGCCTTTCCTCTTTCATCGTAGAGACTAACAGGTAGCAGAAGCTTAACTAAATATAGACCTTATAATAGTTAGTTGAGCGTCTTGCGTGAATTGTTCAAGGGGAATTGGAATATCACCTGCCTCTCATTGAGATTCTTTATTAATCAACAATAGTTGCAACTCAGCATCCCAAATGGGCGCTAATATGAAGCTCTTTATATATGAAAGAAGATGCATAATCCTATTTGGATGGTTCAAAATTTTGTGAAGCAGGTTATATAGATACCATATTCATTCACCAAGCTATGGAGAAGGTGCAGGGCAATTCAAGAAATATTGACAAATGCACAGAGTCATCAAAACTCCTCCCCCAATATTAGGGAATGTTACGTTAGATGTAGAGTTATCGATTAGTAGATATTGGTAAACTTTAATGTTTCACCCATAAAGGGTCTAATGAGGTTTGGTAAGAAGGGGAAACTTATTCCCTTGTATATCGGACCTTATCGCATAGACAAAAGGATTGGCAATGTAGCTTATGAGTTAATACTACCGCATGAGTTAGCATCAATTCATCTGGTGTTTCACATCTCCATGTTGAAAAAGTGCAGGTTGAATCCTTACCTGTTGTACAACTTAACATGCGTGGGAGTTGTCTGAATATCTTACACATGAGGGAGATTCCATTTCATATTTTAGATCATGAAGTTCACAAGTTGAGAACAAAGGAGGTCGCATCAGTCAAGGTCCTATGAAGAAACCAATTTGTTGAAGAAGCTACTTGGAAAGCTGAAGAGTTTATGAAGAAAAGATATCCAAATATCTTTAAATCCAAAGTAGATGCAGATCCAGGTACTAATTCTCTATTTAGTACTATATAAACTATGAGTAATCATGTTGTTACTTGCTTTTGATCTTTGAGTGTTGAACTTTAGGTTACTGTTCTTATTTAGTGAAAGAAATCTCATTTGAGGACGAATGTTCTCAAGGGGAGATATTGTAACATCTCACAACTTGAAATAGCGAAGATTAAGCTTAGAAACTAAAAATAATCATTTTTGGAAAGAAAAGGTGAAGAACCTTGACAAGAAATTCTAATTAAGAAAGTTAGTTTGTTTATTTTCATTACCCGGTCCACAACTTCTTAGCTATAGGATTGAGTTTGGAGTTACTTCTAGCATATCGGTATATATCGTGGAACAATTTTCCTGCAATCAAATGATTTGCGCAATTTGATATGAACAATGATTATGTCTTTCCTAAATTGTGGGGTTGTTGGAATTTAGTAAAGTCCCAATCACTGATTAAAAGGTGATGGATCGATCTAGTCTTTTACAGTAATTTCCTTTTTCATTTTAGGGATTTATTGGGGGTAAAAACAAGATTTAATTCTTTTTGATAAGTTAGAATTAAGCTTAGGGCTTGGAGAAGAGAGGAAAGAAGAAAGAGAGGGAAAGAAGTCAAGAATTCCCAAAGAACGTCAAGCTTTGCGAATGGAATTCATCGAGGGTGATCCATATCAAGGTATGTGAGATCATTTAGTGTTGGGTTAGTAAACCCATACACCAAACTTGTTTCAATCAGTGATTGGTGAGTTATTTACATGTTAATATGTGAAGTTCTTGAAGAACATTGTCTAATTATTGTATGTTGAGTTGTTGAATGCCTAGTGTTTATTTGATTCGTCTTTCTGGGTTGTTTTTCAAGTTAAATATATTTGGTATTGAGGGTACTAATGATCCTAAGTGTTTGGGGAAGGAACCGTGGAACTCTATAGGATTTAGAGATGAAAAACGGAGGAAACAAGTCGAGAGTCCTGTGTACAGGATTGGGGTGTCACACCTCCCATAGCCCCCAAAGGATAATTTCTGTCCATAGGGCCTTGGGGTAGCGCGCCAGCTAGAGAGACCCAACTTTGCCTTTGAAGATTGGGGACAGGCTCCCCACGCCTCTTAGAGCGCCAAGGATGCCAGATCACCCTATTCTTTCCTTATCTTTTCATACTAGTTTCTAGGTGATGTACCTACATTTCCTAGGTTATTCAAACATTCTAAGGTACCTCTAAACTTCATGAAATAGTCCATAAACATGAGATTATGAACCTTGAATCCATAATAAAATTCAAGAAAAGTTAACATCAAAGTCAAAGAAGTTGAGAGTCAAGTCTAAAAATTAAGAAGCAAGTCAAAGTAAGTTCTTAAAGTTTTAATGACTCTTTAACATATGTTTGAACTTTGTTTTAAGGCACAAGTTGCAAGTTAAAGAGTTAAGTCGGTTTCTCAAAAGTTAAATGGGAAGTAAGTATTCCGTTAGAGTTACAAAAGTTTTCATATCTTGAGCAAGAAAGGAAGTTGAGACTTCAGGCTGAGCTTTTGGGCTTGTTTTAGTAACGAGGGAACTATGATTTCCAAGAGAGCTTTTAAGGCCAAGTTTGAGCAATTAACTCAAACCAGAGAAGTTGTATTAGAAACATATGGCTAAGTATTTTAGGAGTGTATTTGAGCCCGATATGGGGACCGCAAGTTTTTTTCATATTAACTTTACCCCCATAACCATTGTCATCCAATATGCTCAACAGAATTTTGAACTTTTTTAAGATGATTCCTTATCTTTTTAGCAGGTAATTAGTTGAATTCCTATAGTTGAGGTTCTATAATGAAGGCAAAATATAGGAAGGTCCTCTTGCAATGTGAGGTAATACGTTCTACCATCGCTTAGGCTCATAGTGATGGTTGTCAGTTAGAGAATCTCTCATATAAACTATATTACTTCATATATAAGTAAAGTTGAGTTAGTTATTTCATTTTCTCTAACGAACCAAGTGTTTTCACTGTTTTACAAGTTTTTATACATTGCATGTGTCTTATTGCTTTATAATAAGTTAAGTCAATCGTGTGTTGAGTAGAGCCAACGTAAGTGTTCCTTCTTACTCCTTTTCAAGCTTAAGTTATTGTTAGAATTTGAACTCACATACTCGTACATTCAATGTATTGATGTCAGTGGACATGAATTGTCTTTTGATGCATACACATGTAACCAGGATTATCATCATGTACCGCCTCGTTGATCTAGTTGAGCACTAGGAGTCAGTGGTGAGCCTCCTTGCATTCCGGACGACACTTTTATTTGCTTTTTAGTCTTTTTTTTATTAGGTGTTTTGGGGTTTGTCTCAACATCCATCTTAGTATTATGGAGGCTTCATACACAGTCAGATAGTTAGTTTTGAGTCTCCTAATCTGTATTGCAGATATTTTGTTACGAGACTTAAATGCCATTTTTGCCAACTTATTATTCTTGTAGTTATTAAATGACACTGTTTTGTTAAGTTAAATCTTTTGCTGAGTTACGTCCACCCAACAGTCCCCCCCCCAAAAAAAGGTCCGCTCTGAGAACACAATTGTCCCTTGTCTTCGAATGCCAGTCTGCCCCCCAGGGATGTAGCTGGGGATTGTACAAATTCCATATCATTATAATTTGAAGACACATCCAATATACAATAAGGGGATCCCTAAGCCTACCTGTTCAAGACCTGACATCACATTCAAGGTCACATTTATCAATGCAAGAAAAGTTTGCTTTAAGCCTACCAATTCAAGATGCATCAATCAACATTAATTCCATTTACACAAAAACAAGATGCATAGGCCTACCAATTCAAGATATAGCTTCAGATTATAGAAATCCTTCTCATTCCATCATTATCATTCTTCAATGTTACTTGAGAATATACTTTAAATAATGACACAATTATATTCTAAACATAATCATAATACTTTTATTCAGATATCCACATATATTTCACATCATGTTCATACATAAATTATTCATGAAATTGCATTCCAAGGACATACATTAATCACATCCAAAAAAATCCAATATACTACAATATATAAGGGAAATAACATGATTCAATATAAACACAAACAATTCAACATACTTGTATGATCAATCAATTTCCAATCTCAATTCACAACTTAGAATTGTCGGTGTTATAGAGCAGAGTTCATAAGGCAAAACAACTTATTCCCATTACAACAGTCAAGAATGCACAATTTCCATCACTTAAATGCCTTTTTGAAAACGTTTGGAATTTAACCCATGCAAAGATTGAAAACTAGGGTTTTTGAGGAACTTTGGAGATTTGAAATAACTTTTGAAACTGACTCCTTCAAAGAAACTAAGTCAAGGATGAATAGCACCATAACTTTTATGGAATAACACCACGAAAATCCCTTGAAAAAGATGAAGATTTGACCTTGAGAGCTTGAATCCTTCACCTTCAATGGAGGTTTTTAGAGAGAGAATTTTTGAGAGGAGAGGTGGGTTCTGATTCGTTATTTGAAATAATAAGTCTAAAATAGAGTTTAATACTTTAAAAACTCTTAAGGTATCTTAATAAACCAACAATAACGTTAGATTAACAAAACTAAACTTAAATGAATTTATCAAACCACCCACATAAAGGTCGAACCCGAACGACTTTTACAGGTGCCATCAACGAACCCCCACCCACAGACCATTGATGAGTTCACCTCCGTACTGGTGAGTCATGGTTCATTCTGCAACTTGATTTTGGGGGACTTGACCTATGGAGGCTATCCACGGGTGTGGATGGATCCACGGAGCATAGGTCCCCATCTGTAGATCACAATATATAGGTAGATTTTTGATTTCATGGGGTATTGGATGTTAGGCTTTAGGGTCCTTCTCATTGTCCTCAAGGACCCCTAGGGTGGTCATTAGGAAGTCGTACCTTGACGTTATCCCCTAAATCGCTCTACCATAGCCGACAACAACATTCTACCACATGAAAACCCCACAACAACTCTAACACGCACATGCTAGGCTCTAGATTAACCTATTCCTTTTACGGGTCGTTAACTCATGTTGACACGTATGTAGACTGATTGACATTTATGTTTCATTTTGCATTGTGTATCCTCTTCTTTTTTTTTTAAATAAAAATGAGTTTGTCAAACTGTTTTTCTTTTTTTCTTTCAAAATAGTATGGATATGCAATTGCCTCATCCTTACCAGATTGTTCAATTTTATTACCCTTCATTCATTTTTACTTTGTTATATTTGAATGTGAATATGTTTTTACAGAACACTACTATTGACATAATTTTTTTTACTAATTTTATTTTTTATCATTACTATCAATGTTTTGAACCATACCCGTAAACATACTCCCAGTCCTCCCTCGGCACCTCCATCCTCCTTCTTTTCTTTTGACCTCCTAATCTTTTCTTCTTTTCTCTTTTCTTCATTACTCTAACTTCATTACCTTCTTTCCTCCTCTTCTACTGCACCAAATCTACTACCTTCTACCTCACTCCTCCTCCTTAGCATACGCCACATCTCCCACGCGATCTCCTCACCCCCCAATTCCGTCCATCGTGCGTTGCCAATACTACGTCCTCTGGAGCGAAAGCATAAGCCGTCCCAACCCCACTTCCCTCCTCCCCCTCCCTAACCTAACTCGATGTTGTATCAATAGGGTTCCTATCCTCACTCCGGCACCGGCCGTCTACCTCGGCTTGTTTGGGGTCTACACCTAGAGGCGTGGTGCCCCGCTTACCCTGGCTCATGTCTTCCGAGCTACCTAGACAATTCTGTCACCTGCCTTCTCACTTTTCTCTCTGGGCGTAGAGCGCATGTGATTTATCGAGCAATAACGCCAAGGGACGAAGGGGAGTGTCTTCGGCTCGCTGCATGTATGTCCGGCCAGGATTTGCTATTGCGCATGCATTGGTTACTCTAACTCCCCCTCCCCCGCCTCCCTCGACCCATCGTTCCTGCTCTTCCTCCGGCTCCTCTATATTCGATCAGTGGTCTACGACTTTTGGATAAACTGAAAATATAATAATATAATCTGATATAGATTTAAGTTAACTATAATAAGGACGCGTTTTACTTTTTAAACGCCCTCTTCATGCATAAGATGAACTAGGCGAAACCAAAATTGCGACTCATGCTGTGCCTGATGCTAGTGCGCTATTTCTCAACTTTTCTCTCCGCTATTGTACGCATTGTCGTGTTTACGTTTGAAGTGAGGTTGATACCACCGCCTACAATGGTAGTGTTCTCCTTTTTTCTGCTCCCCTCTCTTATCGTATGCTTCTTGTCCCTCCTGCATCTTCTCCAGATCTTTTTCTACGTCTCTCCCTGTCGTTGCCTCCCTTTTTCTCGGACTTATCGCCTTTTTACCACGTGCGACTCTCCTTCCCCTCTATACCTTCCTAACTTCTAGACATCCTCTCACCCACCTGTCTCCCACGCAGGTGAAACCAATTACGTACAGCCAAGGGAGCCAAATAGACCGTGCTGAACATTTCCCTCCCTCTTTTCATTCTCACTATTCCTACTCTCTTTATCTCCTGATTATATTTCTGATGTCTCTCTTCACCCTGCCATCTAACCAAAAAAAACTATTGATCATCTACTTTCTTCCTACTCCCATCCTGCCCTTTTCCTTTTTTCTTCTCCTCGTTCTAACTCATCCCTCCCCTCTCGCCAACCATCCCGCGCCTCCACCCCCATCTACTTCTTCGTCCCTCATTCCTAGCCTAGCCGGCTCCGCGTCATCCCTCTTCTCACCATCGGCTACCTCTCATAGTCTACACTCTTCTCCCCCAACCTCTCGCTTCCTCCCCTCTCCCACCTCCTTCACTCCCCCCTGCCTCCCTCATCCCCGCACACTTTCCCAACCTTCGCACGCAGCGTATCATTCATGCTTTTCCACACTGTCTCTGGCCTTTCATACTTCTGAGGATCTCCTACCTAGACTCCCTGACCCACCCGACTCCTCTCTGCTGGAAAACCTCTAACCTATCCTGGTACAAACTTCTGGATCCCGGCCGCCCTACTGGTTATTGGGTGCGGCCGGGGGAAATCGGAATAAGTGGATGACGTAACGTTCTGACGTGGACGCTGAGTAGCTTTATGGTAAGTGATACGCGGCTGAATGGGAGCCGTTTTTCTAAGCCTAACTCCCCACTCACCTCCCCTCATCTGCCCCCCTCCCCACCTCCTCATTGGCTCATTTTTCTTCTCTTCGGAGTGGATCCTAACTTCTCTCACTTCTCATGTCCCTCTGCCTTCTTCTTTATTACTCCCTCCTCCTTTGTTTTTGTTTTCTTTCTTCTCTCTACGCCTCCTCCTCCATTCTTGTCTCTCTCCTCTCTCTCCTCTACTTCTCACTTCCTTTCTCCTCTTACTTCCTACCTAGCAACTTCTCCATTCGCCTCTCTCCAACAGGTGAACACACTCAAATCCTCGTTCCGTACTTGCTCACTTCTCCTTTACCATCTCCTATTCCTCTTTCTCCTTTGCCTTTCCCTCATACGTAGATGTCATTATTTGTACCTTCCTACTTGCTCCTTCTTCGGTACTATCCTCTTACTTATCTACATTATTTAGTCCATGCTTGGTCAGCGTTAGTGATTCGTTCGTTACTATTCCTCGTTTGGCGTCTAGACTACTCTGACGTTTGGCCGGTTACAACTGCCTGCCCGCTACTCCCCCTGTTCCCGTCCCCTCCCTCTCAGAAATCTCTCCCCCCACTCTTCACCGCGTCTACCTCGTCTAGCCGCCTCCAGACTTCTCGTCTCATTTCCTCCTTTCTTCTCTTGTATTCTCTCACTAGTCTTCATCATGGTGCTCTCCTGACTTTCTGTTAGGGTCTTGCTTCCGATATGTTTTACTCTGCTTGTGCATCGTCCTTGTATTTCCTTCTCGCTTCTGCTCTCTCCTTCCTTTTTTCTCTGTTCTCTCCGTCTACCTCCTCCTCCAGCCTCCTCTAGCATCTTTGACTACCTCCTGCCTCCTCCATCCTATACCTGCTCGCCTGCTCTCTGACCTCGTCGCCCGACTCCTTGCGTATAGCAAGGAGGGCTGGCCACCAGTTCTCTCTGCGGGTATCCTTTCTCCCCCTACACACCCTCCGCATCTTGTTCCCCTCTCTTCTCCCCTTTCGCTCTCCTCCTCTCGCTAACAGCCCTCTCTCTCCCTCCTGGACCTCCCCTACACTCTCGATCTTGCAGGCCAGCCTCACGGGCCTACTGAGGCCGCCTAGGCCAGACTCTGGGCTGGTTGAAGCGACTGAGTTGAGGTCGTCTATCTGGTGACCCGGAGCGGACAGACCGTGGTCACATTAAACTCAGTTCGCTTCCTAGTCGGCGAGTTTCCCTGGGAGGAGCTCAGTGGCCAACCCATGCCTTGTGTAGTGGTACGGTGTCGTGCGTTCTAGCTTAAGTATTTTCCTCTTCTACTCATCTCTTAAGATCTCCTACGTACCACGCCCCCACACACCTACAACTCTACCTAAACCTAGTCGAACCCGCGCGCCTGTCCTCCTACCTCCCCTCCTCGGCACACCTCACCTTCCGCCCCCTCCCCTGCCCCTGCCTGCCTTCCCGCATAGCCGTGCCCTCCTTTGAAACCCCGCAAACCAGACACCTCTCGTCTTTACGACTGAGACCGAGGCGAGTCGTATAGCAAGGACAGACCTAGTGACGTACGCCACGTCATCCTTGGAATCAACAGCTACTCTTCGTTTAGCCTCTCACCTTCCCCTCCATACTTCTCTTTCCCTCACTTACTCCAACCTTCTCTCTTCGTCTCCTGCTGTTTCTCCTACCTCCACATGCATGCCCAGCCACGTGGACGCCTGCCATACTATGGAGTGCTACCGATCCCCTTAAAGGCCCCACTAGGGCCGTCCGTCTAAAAGGGGCATCCACCGTTACTCGACGCGAGGTCTGCTGCTAGGCAGTCTTCTTCCCATGACTCACAAAGACGGAGGTCGGGAGCCTGGCATGGCGTGCGTTCCGCAGTTGGCGTGCGTCCCGTCAGACGCGGAAACTCATTTCATCCAATTCGCTTGCACCTCCTTGTCGGGCGGGGCTGCTGGTGCGACTTTAGCAGGGATCTATACGGAGGAACTTGTGCTCCGTGCAGTTTGTCACTGAAGGCTTGGGGTTCATCACGCGGATGCAGTGGGTAGAGTAGGAAGCGTGATGGGCGTGTACGATAGGGGCGCTCGGTTCTGGCTACCAATGTAGCCTACAGCCATCTCTCTCCCCCGCCCCGCTTCCCCGGTCGTCATCTTCTCCTTACTCTCATCTCCGCCCCTCCTGTCATACCCTCCCCGGTGCTCGATCTCCGCTTGCACTGGTGACTGTCTCACTCCGTCTCTGTTCTAAGCACCGAGGCTTACCTTTGTGGTGACGTGCGCTGGTGTAACTCCGCCTTTGCGCTTCACACGCCATGAGAGTGTGCAATTTGCGAGTCGTGCTTTCATCTCTCGGGATCACGTTTTGCTAATCCAAGAGACTGGTCTTTTGCGCCTTCGTCATCCTCCCATCTCCCTCCTGCGTCTTCCCTCTTCCTTCCGTTCCCGGTCCTCTACCTGCCCTCTACCTGGTATTTCTATCCTCGCTACCTCCGACATCGCCTCCGTCGCCCTTGCAAGGCGCGTTTGCGCTGCGGAGATCGCGCCGTAGAGCGTTTGCGTCTGCTATCGTCTCCTCCCGGACTCATCCTCGGCGCGTCCTAGCCCTGCCGTCTCCTTGCGTCCACGCTAGTCGTCCTGGTTATAGCGATGCGCGACTGACCTCCTGCTTGTTGTCCGCGTGTTCCCTACGCAGGGGACGAATGGGCTTCACACTTCATGGGTTTGCTCTACGTAGGGCTGTCGCGTCTGGTTCTAGCTGGTGGACGTGCGTACTCAGTTCCGTGAAACCGGTCAACCCGCTCGGACAGTCTTAAACAAAACTGCTGAGTCGAAGCCATGTTGTGCTGATTATCCTTCGACTTGGCGCGGTTAGGGCTCTTCAACGGATCTCTTTCTAGAGCAGAGCGTGGCGATGGGTTTCTCTTTCCTCATCTCTTTTAGAAATTTCTGCTCCATCATTACTTATTTCCTCCTGTTACTTCTACTCCTTTCTAGTTACGTTATTCTTACCTTTTCATTCTTCCTCTCCCCTCATTACCCCTCCCTCCCTTCTTCTCTCTTCTGTTACCTTCTCTGTGCCTTCCCTTCTTCCTATCCTCCTTCTCCCTATGCTCTCTACACGTCTCCTCTGCTCTGGAATCTTTCCTGGTCTTACCATTCTCTCTCTCTCGTTTTCCTTTATTCTATCTTTCTCTTCTTCTCCGCACCTCCCCCCTTCCCCCCCCTCTACACCCCGCACCGCCCAAACACTACTCTCACTCGCCTCGCACGTCTCATCTATGCGGAACAAGGGCTATACCCTATCATTTTTGCTCCCTAATACGGGCCTCTTCTTCTTCTGTTCTTGCCCCCTGGTTTCGCCGTCCAGCCTTCCTGGCTCCCTACTGCCCCCCCCCTCCTTACCTTTTTTCTCTGTTCCCGCCTGCCCCCCTTTTCCCCGCCCCCTCCTTCTTTGCCGATGCCGCCGGTCCCCCTCGCCTCCCTACCGGGAGTCTCCTACATTGTGATCAACGCCCCCGCACTCTGTTTTTCTCTTTTACTTTTGCCTCGCCAGCAGGTACTTGGTCACCGCACTTTGCCTTCCTTATGTTGTGGTGCTGCATTACCGTGCGTTCTTGCACTTGAGCGGTTCTTTGCCCCCCGCGAAGCGTTCTGAAGTGTGTGATATGGGGGCACGGGCAGACGTGGGAGGAGTCAAAAGGCAATGTGGTTTGGCGCGGCCCCCGCAGGGAACAGAAGTGGTGTGGGTCTCGGCGTAGCACGTAACTCAAAAGTGCTGTGACAAGAATAAAGAGGTTTATGTACTAAATCACTTCTTTTTAAGTAGCAATTGAATACGAAATAAGGATTCCTTGACGAGTAGTCCGCGAACTTGACAGGTGCTAAAAAAATGAATAATGAAATGTGGAGGTAATGAATAAAAAAGAACACTTATTAATGAACAATTCAATTGCTTTTAATAATTAAGATCGAATTATGAAAACAGAGGCAACGAATCCCTAAAAAATAAAACACTCTTGAAAATAATAATAATAATAATTCCATTAACATATTCAGGTTTATAACTATAGTTTTTAATGTACAAAATATTGATCAAATGAGATATTTAAGATCTAATTATTTTAAATCAAATAATGAACTTTACTCATAATTGTACAAAAATTATTTATATCAACTGAAAAATGAAAAAAGATAACAATTTAAACTCTTTTTCGATGAAGGTTTGTGTCTTTATTCTTGAGAGATAATTAAATGTTGTTAAAAACATCTTTCATACAACTTACTATACTTAAAAAATAAATACTTAAACTCTAATTAGAACATCCAATAACTTTATGCCTCACTTTATGAGTAACTTTTACGTATAGCAAATAAATCATATTTGCGTTATTTTCTAGCTATAGTTTTGCATAATTGCACTGAATAAAAAATTTTATATTTGCTATGAAACTTTTGATTTGTATAATTTTCTAGATACATCCAATTTTATACAAATAACTTAGTTTTGTATATATTTGTTTATACATTATAATTTGTATAATAACATATGCATTTGTATAATTATACAAGCATATGACCAAAATATATGTATTTTTATTTGCATGTACACTTTTCAGCCGCTTTACACAAACACCTTTTATATATTTTATACAAAAATATATAAAATGACTAATTATATACCAAAAATGGCTAATTGTATAACGAATCAGATGGCAAGAAAATGGGATGGTTGCTACAAATTACAAATAAGATAAATTATGGCTGAATTAATTATTTTTTATCTCATACAATATTTCCTACATTTATTCAAATATTGATTATAATAATCTTAAATTCTATTAGTATTCTTTTGATTATTATTTTGTTCCTTGATCCCCATTTGAATAAATTTACTGTCTTCTTTTGAACTCGGGAGAGGAATGAAGGGATAGAAGCTTGAATATAAGGAGCATAATATTTTTTTTCATATGAGTTGAATTCATTTGTCTAGGGTAGGGGTTCAATTTATCCTTCGCTAATATTTAGATTAGTATGTCGATTGTCATAGACAGTTAGAGGTTGGGAGATCATGACTATATTATCAAACCAGTTACATATACAGATACTTAATAAGTTGATGGAATTGATGATAAGCAAGATTGTTAGTTAAATCATAATCGTAGATAGATTCATTCATTGATTGCATAAACACATATTTTTTTTAATTAATTATTTTAAGTTATTTTATCTGTTATTTTTTTATTTTAGAGGTAATTGTATGCTATTTACAGTCATTATCGAAATTCACGGGGAAAATTGGGGCCGAAAAACTTTTTCATTGTATTTGTATTTTCCCAAGATAGTCTAGATTTGGACGAAATTTGGGCCTTTAAGGTGTAGGAAAATATGGTAACAATCGGTTGAGTTAATTATGATTTTGATTACACGAGCAGTTAAATAACTTATTAAGGAATCCGTACGACTTTACAAAATTGAATTTGAGAGAGTAAAACTCCCGAAACCGATCTTAATGTAAGGGGTATTTTCTGAACGTTGTGGGTTAGAGGTGTGTTATGAAATGGGGATTTTGGAATTCTCAAAATAGCTCTCTGTCTCATTCCACTTGTCTTGAAACTTCATTTTGTCGCTCCAGCAGTGCCGATGTAGAGGGATGGATGCCGCTATGGCAGGCTCGACGCAACATAATGTCGTTAATAAACCCCTAAACGGTCTTATTGTGTACTTTTTGAATGTTAAAGCTAAAGAATGAACCCCATGCGAATCCTACTTGTTTTTCACCATTCTTGAGGCTAAAGGTATGCTTTTCACTCCCTAAATTCATTTTTCAATCTGTAGAATGTAATAGAATATGTAATTATCAATGGAAGAGGGTTTTGATCTAGATTCTATGGTGGAAACAACCGTAATTTGGATGATTGGGATCATGGGTTTGATCTAGGGTTCATAGAATTGTAAGCAAACTGGGCAACTAGTGATTATTTATTGATTCCTGTATGTATTGATTGTTTGTAGATCAAAAACAAGCGGAACAAATCAAAAAAGAGAAGGATCATGTTTCTTAAGGTTTCAAACTTGTTTCGAGGTAGGTGATGGTTGTGATTCTATGATGGTGTGATGGATGTATGTTCTTGCTTCATTATGATACTTGTATATGTAAAAATGTTCCAATGTTTCTTGTTGTAAATGACATAGATGAATGATGATTGCCATGAAATCACGATTTAGATGTATGATCCTGAAGATATACTTGTGTTTGTGATTGTGGCCTGCTGCATGGATCGGTTGCCACGTTCCAACATAACTAACTTGGACCGGTTGCCACATTCCAACATAACTAACTTAGATCGATTTCCACGTTCCGGCATAACTAATTGGGATAAGCTGCCATGCTCCAACATAACTATTGGATCGGTTACCACGTTTCGACATAATTATTCGATCGGGTACCACGTTCCCAACCCGTATGTTGAACTGTTGTAGTTGGGGGGTTCCATGAGAGACCCAATTATGTCTTTGATTATTTATCTTGCCTCAATGTGAATTGTCATAATGTTGATAATGTTGTATATTTTTTTTTATATATATGCATGTGTTTATATAGTTTTCTTGACTTGCTTAGGAAATTAGTGATCGTTTTTCAAATTCAAGTGTGATCAAATTCTTTCGGGTCGCCATGGGTTCTCTTACGTTTATGTCCACTATTATTAAACTTAGACATTTGTTCTAGTTTTTCACGACCCGAGAGCACCTCCGAATCGAACAACAACGTATTCGACCTCAAAGGGGTCTTATACAGGCCTCATAGATCATTCATTGCATAAGATACTTGAAAATAGACAAGAATTAAAACTTTCTTTCAATCGAATACATTTTCATTATACATTATGTATCAAACCATCTAATACTTTTTGAGTACAACATTGAGACTAAGCCCATACAAGAGGCTTAAAAAAACTAAGAGACATAAAAGAAACGTAATAGTTATTATCCTCGAATCAATGATAACTCACCAAATCTTCATTTTCCTCATGAGAAACCTATCCATCACCCATAGAACGACAACATATCCTATCCTTACACTTTAGTTAAAAGGAGAAGAAATGAGGTTAGAACAATTAACTACTAAGTATTGAAGCCAAGAAAAAATAAGTCTTAAATAAGTTTTGAAAAATCAAATTCACGCACAGGGCTTTGAGAAGAGAGAGAAGAGAAGAAAGAAAGGGTGAGAAGTCATGATTTCGATATGAACATCACGATTTGCGAGTGAAATTCGTCGAGGATAATCCTTATCAAGGTTTGTAAGATCTTTTGTGTTGGGTTAGTTCACCCACACACCAAACTTGTTTCAAGTTTGGGGTTTTATAATTGTTTACATGTTAATAAATGAGTTCTTGAAGAATCTTGTCGATTTCATATTGGTTGAGTTGTTTGAATGCCCATTGATGTTTGATCCGTAATTCCATGTTGTTTTTTAAGTTAGATCTAGTAGGTATTAAAAGTACTAATGACAAAGAGTTTGAGAAAAGAACTATCGAGGTTTAGTGGGTTTAGCGTTTAAACATGAGAGGAGAAAGTTGTCAGACGCACCTGGGCATCACCAGGCGCGACACGCTCCTTCTGTGCCAAAGGGCCTGGGGTAGCGAGCCTATTGTGCGCCAGAAAATGAGGCTTCTGAACTTGAGGCCTATCGCGACGCACATCAGATGCGCCTGAATTAACATTTTTTTTGCCTTGTTTTCATAGTTTAGCCTAATTAAGTCATTCTAAGATGTATTAACACTCTCCAGTGATTCTAATTACTTGAAATAATTTCTAAAAACGTAACAAAAAATGCGAATCATAACATTGAATCATATTTCATTCAAGGAAGGCTAAGATCAAAGTCAAAAAAGTTATTTGTCAAGTCTAAAAGTTAAGAACCAAGTCAAAGGAAAGTTGTTAAAGGTTTTGAAGAGTCTAAGCAACGTTTAACTTTGTTTATAAGACAAGATTCAAGTGAAGTAACAAGTAAAGAGTTGAGTTCATTTCTCAAAAAGTTATAAGGGAACTAAGTATTCCCTAAGAGTTGATTAAAGACTTGAGTTTCAAAATGTTGAGTTCATTTGTCAAAAGCTATAGGGTAACTAAGTATTCCCTAAGAGTTTATAAATGTTTTCACTTCCAAAAGTTTTTTGAGCAAGAAAAGGGGACATTGATTTCAAAAGAGCTTTTATAGCCAAGTGTTCATAAAGTATCTCAACCAAAAGAAAGTAGTTGTTTTAAAAACACATGAGTTAAGTGTATTTTTTGGGAGTATTATTGAGAACCGATATGAGGATGCGAATTCATAATAACTCAAGTCTCCATAAATCATGTAGCCATCATATGGGTATTTATGGGTCAAAACTTTTTAGATGATCACATAAGTTAAGTTAGTGGATTCACTAAGTAGTTCTATGTGACATGAAAGTATAGAAAAGTTCTATCAGCGTGCGCAAGACGTTGTATCACCAATTAGATTCATAGTGGTGGTTGTCGGTTAGAGAATCTCCCACAAAACTATATTATTTCATGTATAAGTAACATAGTTTGTTATTGCATTTCTTGAACGAACTAAGTGTTCTCATTGTTTTGCAAGCTTTTATATATTGTATGTGTCTTATTGCTTTATATTAAGTCAATTTATTCAAGAGTTGAGCAGACCCTCTTCTTACTCTTTTTAAGCTGAAGTTGTTGTTAGCATTCAAACTCGCATACTCATACATGCAATGTACAAAGGGTAGTTGGCCTACGTCATCATATGATCCACCGTCAAGACCATCGCAATTCCATGGGCCTTGTAATCCGCAAGCACTCAAAGTAAGTGGTGAGCCTCCTTGCATTACGAAGGACCCGTGTTATTCACTTTTCGGTCTTTCTTTTATAGGATGTCGTGGGGTCTGTCCCAACATCCACCTTAGTATTATAGAGGCTTCATAGACAACCAGAAAATTCATATTGAGTCTTTCATCTTTGTATTGCAGACATTTTTGCTATGAGACTGAAGTGACATTTTGGCCAATTTATTTACTTTAAGTTATTGAATGTGACTATTACATTGAGCTAAGTATTCCACTTAGTTAAGTAAGCCAGACCAAGAGTCCGCTTGATGCCAACAATGGTCATCGATTGACAACTACGTACAAGGTGTAGGCTCGAGGTGTGACATAATCACACTTCAAAGTTCAAACCTATATGGTTCTATTCTAATTTTGAAGGCACAGTTGAAAGCATTTTGGCACCGAACTTTGACCAACAAGTCCTATATCACTTAGGGAAATAGAGACACTTCATTGAAGAAACAAAAACCAATATTTAGTGAGCACATAAAACATTAGATGAAGAAATTTTTAACATCAAAATTTAATTAGAGAAACTTTACCTTTAGAATTAAAGAGAGAGGAAAATAATATTATTTAACCTAGATCAATTAGCATCAAATCAAACAATCTATTACACTAGGAAGCAAATTCTGTGCTAATTTAAGAATGCAAGCATAACAATATTAACAAAATAACATATTACAAAAAACGAAGATATATCCTAATAGTAGACCAAATTTAGCTCCAAAACTTCGCCTCTTTTTGCTAAATATTCTAGGAAAACAGATCATTAACTGAACACTCGATATGGTATATTTACTTATAAATCATTAAATTACTTCAGCTAATTAATAAGACCAAGAATACATGAACAACCGAGAATCAAGAGGTGAGACACATTGATTACATCGAATAGGAAGCAGGAGCCTTTAACCAAAACTAACATCCACATTTTAGCCGAAATAACCTTTGTTGGAATATGTGCGTCCACTACCAGTCAATGGACCAGGTCCCTTGACACAGCAAAAACAGTGCAGAAGATTAAACAATATGAAGAACACAACACAAGCAGTTTACTTGGAACTCTTGCTCAAGGAGTAAAACCACGACCTGTTGCCACAGGATTTACAACCGTCTTCACTAATCTTCTCAGCAAAAGTGAAATCCCGGTAACAATCATATGATTAAAAAGTTTTAATCTCACGATCAAGTAACTACTATTACTTGAAGAGTCTAACGTATACGCACACCGCACAACAAACCACCTAACTCTAGATGACTTAGATTTGACTAAGCAACAAAACAATGTTGCCCACTAATCAGTTAACCTTAACTGATTTAGGACTTGTACAAACTCAAACAAATATCTAAATCTTTATAGATTAGGACAAATTTACAATGGTAGTACATAGACCAAAGGCTCTAAATACAACAAAGATTCTTCTCTTTACCCTTTATCAGTCCTTATGTTTTAGTTGAGCTGTTCTCCTTGAAGATGGCCTCTATTCAAGCTTGTGAATTTTCAGAGAAAAGCCAAATTTAATTTGCCAAGTCTTCAAATTTGGTGTTTGTTGGAAGAGATAATATCATTTCCCACAAATACGTTGAAGTAATCCATTGGGTGAAGGCCTGCTGTTGGAAAAGCTGTGCACCTACGCATCAGAGATGACAGCTGTCTTTCGTCCTTTTCACGTCGCTGTCTTGCAGGATACCATGTCCCTTTCTTGCGGGAACAGGTCCCTTGCAACTTCTATCTGAGTTCTTGAAAAGGCTTACCTGCTGACTTCCTTCTTGGATGAATGAATATAATATTGTGTTTGTCAATGCTAAAAATATCAACATAAAAGTTATTATCCGTTGGACAAACACCCTCCTCCATTCTGATTGGTGTAGTACACTGATGCCTTAACCACCTCTGACGTGACAGCTTTAACATCTGTAACCCAATTATGTATCTGATGGAGGAAACTCTGCTTGTACCAGGGTCCACTGCATTTTTGAGATACTGAACATCAATCTCGTCCGCTCTTCTTTATTGGTGTACGTACTGGCACATTTCACCTACCACCTGACTGAAACTTTTATGACTGTACCCCATTTGTTCTGAGACAGAGCACTCTGCAGGAACCAGGTCCCTGCATTAGTGAGGAAATCATCAAACCACTAGAATAATAACATTTTCCCCCCCTTTTTAGGATGATAGCACACCACATATCCTCACCCTGAGTTTATCATTCTCTTAATGGTCAGGCAGGTTCCAATAAACAAGGATTTGTTCCTTGTTAGATCATAACTTTGTTCAATCATCAAAACTTCATATCAGTTCGAGCTATCATCTTAACTCAGCTTCGCAACTAACATTTTCTCCCTTTGTTGATGAAACAGACGCCTTTTTTAATTCACCAGTTCCCCCTATAAAGAATTCTTAGGGTACTTGAGTTTTGCATCATCACGAAGTTTGTCACTCATCAAATATCAACATAACTAGCATTTTCACCTCCTTTTTGAGATGACATACATATTTCATCATGTTCCCCCTATCAAACAGAATTATTGGGGTAACGATTTAATCATACCTAAGTTTGTCAAATCATCAAAACATGAACATATCAATCTTCCCCCTTTTTGATGATGAGAAACATCTTCTTCAAGAAAAGAAGCCTATCGCAGACCAGTCCTCATCAGGGTAGCAAGGCAACAAACATTTATTCCCACTAACAGTAGCCCTATCCCTACAGTATCTCCCATTGATTTACTCCTATCGATGGGACGGTCTTCTCAAGCAGTTATAACACGATTGATCTCAATACTTATACCTAACAGCTTTCCCCCCTTTTGACATCCCATAAAAAAGGTTTAAAGCACAGTAAACAAGTTGACAGAAAATACATAACAATTTTTTGCAAATTCATGGCCACTTGGGGAACACTGAGCAGATTAAAAGGCATAACGTATGAGAAAAAAAAACAAGTTCAGTAGAAACAAGAAATTTAACATAACACAAAGATCAGTCATCAAAGCATTGCAAAATTGATTACAAATGAAACCAAACAATTCCCAAGAGAGAAATATGAGGCCTGACATAGGAGGTAGGAAGATAAGGATGATTCAGAGGCAATAAGATTTGAAAGAATAGAATTATTAGAGCATATCCCTTAGCATGAGATTTTTAGAATCTCTCCTAACGTCAACATGTTGTGCATCCCACAACCGTATGTTTAATTTCAGGGGCTTCCATTTTTCTTTTTTTTTTGTAATTATTATTTTTTTGTTGGCCCTGTCCCTCTGATAGTATTGTTTCAGAAGCTAACTTTTTACACAACCCATTTCAGTAGATCCAGTTCAGCACGAGCACTGCCCCATAGCTTCACAACACCAGCTTGAGTTTCCTCATACAAGAAGATTGGTACACAACCCACCTCAAAGCCTCCGAGATAATGGATCAACAATTGAGGAACCAAGAAGAATTTTCCCTTTGTTTTTAGAATTTTTTTTACAACCTCCTCTTCAGAACACTTTGAGTTCTTAGATCATCAACTTTTCCCATTTTGAGCACATCTTTTCATTTTCTCTTCATTTTTTTCATGGAGGATCAGATAACCTCTTCATAGTTGAAACATTTTCATCAGAGAATTCTCCAGCAATAAAAAAGGGGTTAACAATTTGAAGTGTGTTTGAAAAGAAGATAAAAATAAATTTTGAGCCCCTTGATTTTGGAAGGCCAACTCCATTTTTCTGGGGAAATGCAAGAAATATGGATATTAAAAAGAAAGAAGAAAAAAGAATTATTTTGGCACTCAAAAGATGAGACAACATCCATATTCCTGAAGTACAGACAATTGGGCAATTTCAATGGTTCTCATGCATAATTCAAACTGCAATGTTAAGAATTGTTAACCTTCGAGAAAGGACAGGTCCATCTCTGCCGTTTGAATGTCATTGCCCTAGATCTATCCTCACCTACGCCTTTTTTCTGTTTTTTTTTTTTTTTTTCCCCCCCCCCCCTTCATCCCCTTTTCCATGATGTGTATCCTACAAAAGGTATGAAACTGAATTTGACTGAAACTACATAACCGAAAAGCAAGGATACCTGCCCCGGTTTCCATAGTCCATTAAAATAGTTTGATTACTTCAAGGTAGATCCATTCAAGAAGTTTTACTATTTCCATCATCTCTTGATTAATAATTCAGCAAATTTTTATGAGCTTCAAGATGTTTCCTGATCCACAAGAGTGAACCCCATCAAGCTGACTTGCTACCTTTATTGCCTAAATTGATGAAATAGCATTGAATCTTGCCTTTTTAACAAAGCTTCCTCTTCACACACACCAAACCTCCAATATTGTCCTCAAAGATGACTCATCAATATTTACCTGACTGATCAAGCAGTTCCTTGCATATTGAATTCAAAGAGAAGAGTTTTTGATATTTTACCTCTCTTGAATACATTGTTGAGAGCAACTTGGGATAACGATCAGCTTGTTTGGGGAACCGACTATCAGATTTGTGCTTCTTTCAAACTGACTTGATTTGCTGTCTAGTCTTCACTCTCACCTCAAAATTCACATTTACAGTTTGAAATGCAGCACTTTGTACAACACTGTCTATAGGATCGTGTCCTCATCAGTTTTCATTATCTACATCAGTTTCCTTGAGATGGCTGGTCGAACATGAAGGGAATGTTCTTCCGCAAGCTCACTAGTTAGACCTCTCTCTATTTTTGAAGCAACCCTTCATCTCAGAAAACTTCCTTGCTTTGCACTTCGAACCTTCCAAACTCATCAACAAAACAGATCATTTTTAGTATACCCCTGAAAAGCCTTGCTGGAGGAAGAGTGTACCAACAATATTTCTTCCATCAATAGTGAGATTCACTTCTCAATAATCATCATTGTCGACACACACTGTAGTCTTTACCACTTCAGCCGAAAAGTTCTTGAAGATAAAAGTAGCATGTTTCACCTGAAGAATAGTCTGATCTGCTTCTTCCATAAATCAGTCCACAACCTTTTCAGCTGCAAATATCCTTTTTAATGCAGACTGGACCCCATTCCCCGTCACAAGTTTGTGAAGCAAGCATCACCCACATTAGCACGTCTCTTCTGTCCATCCTCAACATTCTTATACCTTTTCTTTTCTTTGCAGCACAAACTACAACACCTCCACCTTGAAGTGCTGGAGAGAGAGGAAGACAGTGCTTTTAGCACCCCCTTCATGAATCGCCTGGTTTTTTTGCCACTTCCTCTCACAAGAAGTCATATCACGTGTTTAGCCTTGGAACCCACTTTAGTTTTAGTTCCCAGTAAAAGTTAAAGTATTGGGAAGAGAATTATTTGTCCCGTGAGGCAAATTGATCTTTTTCAACTTAGGAACAGAAGCATCGACCAGGTCCCTTCTTCTGCAAGTTCTCTGTTTACCAGGTCTCTTCTCGGCAAGTTCTTCTATTGTTTACCAGTTCCCCTTCTTCTGCAAGTTCTTGTGATGACCAGGTTCCTTCTTTTGCTTGTTTGCTCGCTTTGTTGACCAAGTCTCCGTCCTTTTCTGTTCCTCTGTTCAGAAGATTTTGTCGAGGTTATGTTTATTCCTTTTACAAGTTGACAATCCTTCTGCAAGTGACCCTTCACGACCCACAACGAAAGCACAACAAATTGTCATGCATAGACAGATTTTTGTTTTGGAGATCGTAAACAAGGAACTTTGCTTGAAATGTTCCTAACCCTTTCCTACATTTTTTGGCAACCTTTACACCTTTTACACTGGGATGATTGACACGCATTTTTGAAGATGTGGAGGACCATTTGAGAGATTTGTTCAGGTTCTTCTTTGCGCGGACCAGGTCCCTCTCCCAACTGATTTATTCTCTCCAATGCCCATATCAAAGTTTTTGTTTCAGCAGTTTCAGACTTACTTCTAGCTCCATTCTACTAGCCCCTTCTTATCCTTTGCCAGATTTTCTCACTCAACATCTTCAATCTCTTCTTGCGTTCTAGATTTTTAGCTTCCAAAAACTATCCACATTTTCTTTCACAACAGACATTTGGTCAGCCAAAGCTATCTTTTCCTTCATGAAGAATATCATAGGCCTATTGTGTCATCCAATCTGTTCAGTTGTTTGATCAATGAGTAGAGGTCAATCAAAACAGACTCTAGAATTCTCAACTTCTTAACACAGTAAAACATCAAGTTTTGTTTCGATCGGAAAGGGTTACCTTTTCCTTAATCTTCCTCATCATCAGATTGCCATCAAAGCCCCACAAAAAAAAAAAAAATTTGTGTCAATCAATCAACACATCTTTATCACTTTGACTGCAAGCCATGGGTACATCTACATGACCTTTCTAATTCTCTGACTCACTTGAGGAGTCTCCTCCCCATACATCAAAGCTTTCTTCATGATGTAGCCAGCAACACTTTTTCTTACGTGCTTATCGGGGACCGGTTCCCTACTTTCGTGATTTCCTCCCTTCTCCAGGTCTTTGATAAGTTTTGACTTCAACAACCTTATGCATAGAGAAATCACTAATGAAATGCCCTGTCTTTCCTCCGCACTTGTGCACAGGTGGTTTGCATTTACAACTCTGTTTGAGTTTTTCTCTGCCTTTGTAAGCCTCTATGTTTCGTTTCCCATTTATGATCCTTCTCGGAGCTCATGTTGGGTCCTTATCCTATCTCTCAAGTTCATCACCAAATATCATCTTGATATCTAGAACTTCTCTTCTCTTTCTTCACTCCTTCTTTGATGCTTTCTTGATTTCTGTTGAGTGGAGTCAACCATCCTTTTCCCAGAATCTCTCTCTCTCTCTCGGTGTTATCCACTGAAAGCACCCGCTGTGTACCACTTGGTTGGAATATGTGAGGCGTCCACTACCAGTCAATGGAACCTGGTCCCTGAACCAACAAAAAACAGTGCAGACGATTACAAACAATACTGAAAGAACACAACACAACAGTGTCACGTTGAAACCTCCTTGCTCAAGGGAGTAAAACCAAGACTTGTTTGCCAGGATTTACAAACCGTCTTCACTAATCTTCTCAATCAAAAGTGAAATCCCGGTAACAATCATCATGTGGAGAAAAGTTATTAATATCACGATCAAGTAATCTACCTATTACTTTGAAACCTAAGCGGATACACAACGCACACTAAACCACCTAACTCTAGATGACTTAGAATTTTGACTAAGCACAAAACATGTTGCCCACTAAATCAGTTAACCTTAACTGATTTAAGACTTTTTACAAGCTCAAACAAATAGCTGAAATCCGTTAATAGATTAGGAACATATTTATAATGGAATACATATACATAAAGCCTAATACAACAAAGATTCTTCTTTACTCTAAGCAGTCTTCGGTGAGTTGACCAATGTTTCTTCCTGAAGGGGGATGCCTTCTGTTCAAGCTTGTGGAACTTTTTCAAGAAGAAATCAAATTAATTTTGCCAAGTCTTAATTTGTGTTTGTTTGGAAAGAGATAATATCATTTCCCACCAATACGTTGAAGTAATCCCATTGGCTGAAGGCCTGTTGTTGGAAAAGCTGTGCACCTACCGCAATCATCAGAGATGACCTCTTTTTTCCCTGACAGTTGTCTTTCGTCCCTTTTCCGTCGCTGTCGTTGCAGGTACCTAAAAGGTCCCCCCTTGCTTTGCGGGAACCAGGTCCCTTGCAAAACTTCTATATGAGTTCGTGAAAAGGCTTACTGGCTGACTTTCTTCTTTGGATGACTGAATTAATAATATTGTGTTTGTCATGCTAAAAATATCAAACATAAAGAGTTATTCAATCCGTTGGACAAACACCCTCCTCCATTCTGATTGAGTAAGTCACATTGAAAGCCTTACCAACCTCTGACGTACAGCTTTAACAGCTGTAACTATATGTCTCTGATGGAGGAAACTCTGCCTGGTACCAGGGTCCCTGCATTTGTGAGATACTGAAACATACAATCTCGTCCGCTCTTCTTATTTGGTGTACGATACTGCACAATTTCACCTACGCACCTGACATGACAACTTTTATGACTGTACCCCATTTGTATCTGGACTAGGCACTCTTCCCAGGAACCAAGGTCCCTGCTTTGTCATGATCATCAAAACACCTAGAATATAACAACCTTTACTTCATATAGAGAATACCATCATCACAATGTAAGAGATCATATATGTATAAGAATCCTAAACCACTAAAATCTGAAGCGAAGAAGAATGAAAATTAAACTAAACGTGTGTAACGAGAAGTTGATCTTCAGACGAATATGAAAGGAGGAGTTAAGCAGCCCATAAGTTTAAGAGAATATCAAGGTAAAAGAGCATTTGCAGTAGGCAAGAACGAGATTAGTATTAGGCTGGACAAAGACGCATTTCGAACCAAAACTAAGAAGATACACAAATTTGGAACCGTTTTAAAGCAACAGTTACTAAAATGGACTACGAATAATTGTCAACCATGACAAACCATTAGTAAGGGTATACTATCATGCCATTGAAGAAAACATTAGAACTTTAATCAATCATATTTTTTTTGGAGAAATGAAAACAAGCACCTTGATTTAGTATCATTACAAGCCTAAAAAACGTATAAGTATAAAATCTAGTGTGAACTTTAATCATCTTGGCACTTGATTCTAGAATTCTTACCTCACATGAATGTGAATTACAATTTTTCAATAGTCGAAGGTAGCAAATATCAATGTCAGTAACATGAAAGCAAATCAAGTCATGTGCCATTTTTCAAAAAAAAAATTCACATAGACCAACATCTTTGATTACAAAATAACCAAATACTAAAACAAAAGGGATCGAGAGGGAAACATATCATTTGTTCTCTCAAAATTGGAGAAAATAGGTGACAAATGCAAGAAAACAAAGGACACTCAACGTTTCTTCAAAATAAAAAACTAGAAGACAACAAAAGATAAAATAAATAAGAGGAATTTCACCTTGTGTTGAGCAGCAAACTAAAACTATAACATCAAGAGATTTCAACTTCGAACTTCCACCAATTCGATTTTATGAGCGAAAAACAAAAGGACAACAGAAGATGAGATAAATATATTTTGAACTCTAAAAGCTTTTGTTTCGTTAGTGATTCTCTCTTTGATCTTGTCCCATTTTTGGATAAATTTTTCTGGAAGAGAACCAGAGGTCTCTTTTTATAGCCGAATTCAAACTTCCACTTAGCCTCAAGCATTCAACTCTTGAAGTCGATTTGAAAGGGTGTAGTGATTCATGGAGCAAGGAACCACCAGAATTGACATTTTCCCCCCGACCCAGAGCCATTTTTCTGACGGATGCGATTTAAGAGCACGTGGGGCGGCCGTGACCGACGTGATTTATTGGAAAGGAACGAAGGTAGGGCGACTGTAGGGGTCTGAAAAGGTGAAGAGTGAAGGAAGAAATCCTGGGGAGAAGACTAGTTGAGACTATAGAGGCGTTCTATTTCGTTCTGGGGAAAGGAAAAAGATGTTCGAATCTTTTTAGGGAGAATGTTTTGATTAATTTCGACTATCTGATTGTTTGATCGGACGCTTAATAAAAATAAATAATTAATAATAATAATAATAATAATTAATGGAGCCGTTGATTCGTGTTATTATTATTTATTATATTTATTTTTTGTTATTGGTATTATTATTAATTTGTTTTGTTATTGGTACTATTATTATTATTATTATTATTATTATTATTATTATTATTATTATTACTATTATTATCATACTCATCATCACGATAATTATCATTATCAGCAGTAGCATAGCCATCATCATAATTATCACCACCACCATCATCATCTTTATCGTCATCATTATCATCATCATCGTCTTCGTCGACAGGGGCAGATCTACGTTTAGAGGTAGGGGTGCTACGACACCCAGTGATCTCAGAAAAAATGATGTATATATGTGTCTATATGTATAATAATTGAATAAATATTTACTTTGCCACCTAGTAACCTGGTAGCAGAACAACTCAAAGTGGCAAAGGAAGGAGTCTGCCAACCACAGTTTGAACCACACCAACAATATCTACTGTTTTGTTGTTCCTTTTTTGCTTTTCTTTTCGTTTTCTCCAATTATTCTATTTATTTACTATTCTTTATTAATTCAAATTAACCCCTTTCCAAGATTAATTTTTGGGTTTTTTCTTCCTCTTGTACTAATTATTAAGTTCTTGATATGTGTGTAACATGTTTATTTTTTTAATTAATTAGCGATTATTAAATTAAATTTTAAAAATGATGAATATTATAGTTAGATTTTCTTTAATTTAAAGATTCTTTCGATCTTCAACCTACATTCTTCCTAAGTACGATGACTATGCTTAAACAATAATTTTTAATCTTTTTCTACTATGCATCTCCAACAACACATAAAGTCAATGAATATATTATGTTAATACTAATAGATGGTTTATACAAACTCAAATTTTAATATGAATTTTTTTCCCTCAAATTTTCAACAAACAAGACATCTAATTTTGAAAAGGAAATAAAAATTGAATTGTTTAGTTATCTCTATTCACAAAATATCTATAAAAAAAAATATATTACTAACATGCATATTGATCGATTTATTTATCAAAAATATAAATCAAAAACTCAAATTGTAACCCAAAAATAAAGCAATCGATCCTTTATTTTACTTGAATGGGTGACACCCCCGACCTCCAAATCCATGATCCGCCTTTGGTCGTCGTTGTGTCATCATCATCATCATCATCGTCGTCGTCGCCGCATCATCATCATCATCATCATCATCATCGTCATCATCATCATCGTCATCATCATCATCATCGTCATCATCTCATAATCATCATCATCATCACCGTCTTCATCGTTATCGTTATTATCATCATTATCATCTTCGTCTCATCATCATCATCATCATCATCATCATCATTATCATTATCGTTATTATCACTATCATTATTATCATTATTATTATTATCATTATCATTATCATCATTATTTTCATCATTGTTATTATCATTATTATTTTTATTTTCATCATTATTATTATTATCATTATCATTATTATTATCCTTGTCATCGTTATCGGTATCGTTATTATCATTATCATTATCGTTATTGTTATTGTTATTGTTATTGTTATTCTCATTATCATTATTGTTATCGTTATCGTTAACGTTTTCACTATCGTTATTGCTATTGTTCTTGTTATTCTTATTGTTATTTTTATTATTGTTATTCTTATTATTCAATAATTTTGAGATCATAGATTTTCTCCATATAATGTAGAATCTATTTTACACGGAATTTGTGACCAAGTAGGCAATGAAGTAAGTTGAAATCTAGGATTTAATTTTCACATATTTAAGACCATAAAGTTCAAAATACTTCTTACTTTTGCATTTACATACCCCCCCTTTTTTTAACAAAATGATTTTTACTGCTTTTTGTAGCGACTTGTCTCATCAAACCTTCTTAGAGCAACTAACGTAAAAACTTTACGTACATTCCATTATTAAGAACTCTATCATTACTTAAATTAATTTACTGCTACATTAAATGAAAATTTGAAATGATGTATTTTTCCTTGAAAAACACCAAATTATATAAAGACGATTCAATGAAATGATTAGCTTGTAATTGATCAAATTGTGAGTAAAAATAGTTTAAACAATCAAGATAATTATTATAGAATATAGACTATAAGGTATGGAACTAATTCATTAACATATTAGACCTTGGAATTAGAAAAGAACTGAAATGTCCTAGACAAGGGCTTGTACGAACCCATACACTGTTTTTAAAGGGATCTAGGATTGAACTCAATATTTCAAAATTTTGTAGGTAAGTTTCATTGATGGATTACGGACCGTGAAAGATTTCACGAGATGTGTGTACTGGTCAGTGATCCAGACCTCTAAGAACATGAACCTTGTCTTTCACGGAAACTTATATGGATCGTGGAAATTTGTATAATTCATAGAAGATTCTATGAAAGTTACTCTTAGGATTGGGAAGTTCAAACATATTCTACACACACATTTATGGTCCATATTGTAGAGACTATAAAGTTTTCACGACCCGAGGGCATCCCCTAGTTGTAACCGGCAACATCGACCTCGAACATGTCTTAGACAAGCCCTTAGCATTCACCTTTGCATATTAGATAAAAGAAAAGTGGAAAATTTAGAAATTTTCATTTGTAGTTCAACTTCACTTCATATATTAAAATAGAAACTAAATTGTCTCACATTTCCATGTAAACATAAGAGTATGAAAATTGAGACTTAGCTCTTACATCAATAACAATTCTTATAATACAAATTAAACATAGTCTTTCAATAAGAATAGTGTAACTAGAATTAGAATCAAGATTTCTATCCTCAGAGTTGAGGACTCACCAACTTGGGAAATCCAAGTTTCTTCAAGAAAAGACTAGAATCACCACAATGACCCAAACCTACACTTGTTTACAAAATAGAAGAAATATGGGTTAGTACAAACCACATGTACTAAGTATGAAACATATGAAAGTAAAACATTTGAAAACATTGACAAAAGGAAATTTTGTTTATAAACATGCTATGTTAACTTTAAACCTAACATGTTCATTCCAAGAACAATATACAAATCTATACCATCACAACAGGCATATCTATACTGATAAGTAATATACATCACAATACCTTACTCATAACCCCAATCCAAGTCTCCTAGTGCAATTTCCATGTGAAAACCCATAACCCCACACACAACAAGCAAACTAAGAAGGAGGTCACAAGCATTATCATTTACCTTATACATCATCATAACAAACATAGCCAACAACATGCATACCAAGTGAGACCGACATCATGTATATCAAGTGAAAAAAATATCATGCATATCATTCATAACAAATATACATAAAGCACCCACCCTAGAACTCCCCTCAAGATCCACTTGTGCAATGTATAGGTAAAGTCCCATAATCTTACCTACACTGAGTAACACCCCTCAAGTAGTCCTAGTTAGTATTCATTTTATTACTTTCATTCATCCATTTTAACATTCAAGAAACTTTGCCAAAGCTGACATAGACGATGTTGAGGTATATGGAATCCTGTGTCATCCCGTCACACCGAAAAGAGGGTGTCTTACATGCCAAGGCAAGACATTAACAATCTTATAACATCTAGGTGGATACACTAGCTAAGGTTCCTGTGGGGGCACAAAGTTAAGGAACTAGGAAGTTGTTACTAAAACCTTCTTTATGCTAATTAATATTGTAGTTTCCACCGGATGAGGTCAACGACTTAACCTTCTTTTGTTTGTGAAGGAACACCTCTCATTATCAAGTTCACTCGGTGCTAAGCTAAAATCCCCTTTTTGAAGTTTCTTTAGGTTTTTCTCAATATTAAATCATAACATAGGTATTAGGAGTTTAACCCCCATATAAGATGTTCATAGTTCATAGTTTCTAGGATGAGAAAGCTCTTTCATCACAAACCCAACATCATGTGAGAATCATACTTCATAACATAGTCATAAGATGTACATAAAAATTACCTTCAACTCCTCATAATAGAACACCTAACATTATCTCAAAATCATCACATTCATATCATGATAATACATTAATAACTTCATCCTGCATACTTCAATTAATCCACATTACAAAAGATAAAGCAACAATACTACAATAGAATGTTCATGACCTCGAGGGTCTTACCCATGGCCTCCAAGATCCCTTGTCAAGACTTCATCCCAAATACATAATATTCATACATAAATTACGTTATCGTTATCATCATCGAATAGTCAATTATACATGAACATACTCAATTACATCACCTCCAATCATAATTCAAGAGTTAGGATTAAGAGAAGAGGAATATTCATGGATCTTTAGAAAATTAGGTCAAAAACCTAAGATAATATCTAAATTCATTCATAAACATTCATTATTAATCAATTCTAGACCAAATAAATTAAGTTTAAAGGTGACCCCAAAATTTAGTGATATCAAGAAATTTTGAAAAACATTGAAATCAATTTGAAGGAACCTCTTGGGGAAGGGAGTCCCAAGAATGAAGAGTTACCATACCTTTTTAATACTTAAGGATTAATTGAGAAAATCCTTGTTCTTTAGCCATACTTTAAGCTTTTTCCTTTTTCTTCAATGTACTCCTTGGTTAGTGAGAGAATCCATGGAGAGGTGAGAGCTTTTGGGTTTTTGAGTTATAAGGTGGAAAACTTATTTTACGATTTAAAATACATTAGTATACCTATAAATCTTTTGAAGTGTTAAATTATTAACTAGCTAATTACTCCACTAACCCCACTTAAGCTGTGTGGAGGCAGTGAGCTTTGGAGCCATTGGTGAGTCTCCGTTGATGGGGGCGTCAACCAATCCACGGATCGTACTGGTCAATCATGGATTGGGACTTAGGGAGTGGTTTTGTGCAAGAGTGGGAGGAGTCTATATATGGACTCACAACCACAGTATATGGAGCGTGAGTCAATTGACGACTTATCAATTGGTCTCGTGGTTCCCCACTGTTTTTGACATCTTTTAGAACCAAGGGTTGGGTCCTCCTCAAGGACTCTTATGGTGGTCCGTAAATGTTTTAATATGTATTGAAAGTATTTTCATAATATTATCCCTCATAAGAGTATTAAAACTACATACAAGACCTAAAGATAAACTACATCATATTAATTAGTTTCTAGATGTCATGGTAGTTAGATTTCTGAGATGTAACAATATCCTCCATCGGGAAATATACATCCTCGAATGACAGTCTAGAACATATTTTTAAAGTTTACAACTCAAGACTAGCAGCCCAACCAACACATGATAAATAATGACAATTCAATAACAAAGGCGGTAACATTAACTCCATTCTCAAACACAATATACATCACAATAACGTAGAAAGTATACCAACCACCAATAATGCACACATTTCATCACTTCTAATTATGCAATGACGAATTTCTTTCTCCTTATCATATAGCTCAACATGTTCCACAAGGAGATATACATCATTTCATCTATTCACACCTGAGCACTTTCATTTAAAATACTACATGAAGTCAAATATACAGCCAACAACATGTTAAGTGCCTATAGTTATAAAGAGTATATGTTTCATATAAATTCAGAAACATATGAAACATGAATTCTCACAAAAAATGCATACTCAAGAGAAATCAGGAAAGTTAAAATACACTTATGACCCTTCACAAACAAAAAGCTAGGAGGAATTACTTAACTCAATTTTGACTAGAAGAGGAAGGAAAAAGATGAGGATATCGGGACATCATATCAGCCTCGGCCTCCCAAGTAGCACTTTCCACAAGATGATTCTTTCAAAGAACCTGTACGGAAGCTACTTCCTTAATCCTCAACTTCTTCACTTGCTTGTCGAAAATCTCAATCGGGACCTCTTCATAGGAAAGGTAAGCATCGACCCCCTAAACCGTCTAGAGGTAGGATACACATATGATAACCTATGCATTTTTGAGCATTGATACATGGAACACCGAATGCACCGGATCCAACTCAATAGGTAATTTTAACTCATAGGCAACACTTATGGCGCGATCGAAAATCTCATATGGACCCACATACCTGTAAATAAGTTTCCCTTTTTCCCCAAACCTTATCCACCCTTATGTGGGTGATATATTAAAATAGACCAAGTCGCCTACCATAAACTCAAGGTCCCTCTTTCTATTGTCGGCATAAGATTTGATTTGATTTTAGGCCATCTTCAATCTAGCCCTTATGATTCGTATTTTCTCCACGGCATAAGAAACTACTTGGGGACCTATTAGCGCAAACTCACCTATCTCGAACCACCCAATCGGATATCTACATCTTTTCCTATAAAGAGCCTCAACTGGAGCCATGGAAATACTTGAGTGATAGCTATTATTTTAGGCAAACTCAATCAATAGTAGATGGTCATCCCAATTACCTTGAAGTCAATGACGCATGCCCTCAACATACCTTCTAGGGTTTGGATGGATCGTTCCGCCAAACCATTCATTTGTGAATAAAATGCGGTACTAAGTTTCACCTTAGTACTAAGTACACTTTGGAACGCCTTCCAAAAATAAGAAGTAAATTGAGTAGTCTTATCCAAAATGATAGACAAGGGAAATCCATGCATCCTCACCTCGTTAACATACAATTTAGGATAATCTTCCGCCGAATATGTAGCCTTGACGAGAATAAATGGGATGATTTGGTCATCCTATCAACAATGACCCAAATCGAATCATATTGCCTTCGTGTACGAATCAAACCCACAATGAAATCCATAATGACATCTTCCCACTTCCAAATGGGTATAACTATATCTTGAGATGAACCTCCTAATCTTTGATGTTCGGCCTTGAGTGGTTGACAATTAGAACATTTAGCCACAAAATCCACTATATCCCTTTCGAAACCATTCAACCAATAGATCTCCTGAAGTCATGGTACATCTTTGTGGCTCCTAGATGAATGGAATATCGCCAACCATGGGATTCTTCTAAAAAATTTCTTCTTAAGTCATCCACATCCAGAACGCACAACCTACATTGATACCTAAGTACCCCATCTCTTCCTTGGGAGAAATCTTCAATGTATTTTCAAAGTATGGATTCTTTAAAATCCATTAATATGTAATCAAGGTATTTCTTTACATTCACATCAATGTCTAAGGAGGTTTCACAGATATGTTGGATCATGACACCACTCTTAGGAGAACATTCTAGTTGAACTCCCAACCGGGCCAATCTATGCATATCACATACTAACTTTTATTTCTCATCTTCTACAAGAGCAACACTACCCATTAACATACAACTCAAAGCATCCACAACTACGTTAGCCTTGCTGAGATGGTAGAGAACACTCATATCATAGTCTTTCAAAAGCTCACACACCTTTTTTGACAAAGGTTTAACTCTTTTTGGGTGAACACATATTGGAGACTTTTGTGATCGGTGAATACATCTATATTCACAATCCATATGAGAGTCATTGTGGGTTCGATATGTTCAATTCGAACCCTTGACGCACTTCAAGGTCATGAAGTCGCATGTTATTTTGGTGTCAACCGGTTGAGTTAACTTACAGTATACGGCGCTATAGCCACATTGTATGCATGAGGACCGCACGCAAACTTACTCGGGGCGAGCGTCCCCAATATACCTAAAAACCTTGTTGGTGTACCCTCCATAGGTCAATATAGAGCGGAACGATAAGTTTGTCCCTTCACCTCTTAGGAACTCTTTTCTCATAAGATTCCCTTCATGTCCGCCTAAACTTTTCATTTAGGGTTAGGGTAGTCAATGGAGAACGATAGATGATGAATGTCATGCAACCACTCTGGTTCCCAATGGAGATACCTCTGGGGATACCTCAAACCAGGTCCGGCTAAACGCCAACAATCTTTTGAATAACAATGGAATTAAGAGGTCCTATGACAATCCTTAACTGCCTAACTGCCTTTGTTTGATTTGAGGATCGTACATCTTGCCCGACAGCTATGAAACATGTGACTAAGAAAAAGAGAAGAAGTCAGACCGTCATAGTTTAAAGATTCCCACGTTTATTTTATTTATCAAAAGTATGGTGTACCGGTGATGACTTTGCAAACTACTACCTCAAATGTCTTAGTTGCACCCCGTTCACTTTGGATATAACAAGATTCATTATAAAGATAATATAAAAGAGTTGTAAAGATAATTCTGAAATACTCTCTTCATAAGACCATAAAAGGGGGGGGGTCCCTGTGTAGATAGTTAGACCAAAAGCAGAGAACTCCGAACTTCCATGAGGCGCATAGACGTTGTGTAGGCGGAAAGTCGTTTAGAAATTTCAACTCCTCTAACTATAAGTTTGTTGATGGACCCCTCCAAATCGTCCCAAATCATGTCTTTCGAAAAGTACTCTCCCCCCTTGAGTTATAAAAAAATCAATCGATCAGTCTGGGGAAGTAGTACTGTATCCTTTATAGTTACCTAGGTTGTCATTGGCGGTAGTCAATACATTTTTTATATAGAAAGTCCCTCGTTGTTTTTCACAAATGATACTAGAGTGCCCCATGGAAATATGCTTGTTTGAATAAAACCCTTATCCAGCAAATCATTGAGTTGGGATTTCAATTCTTTCAAATCTGCCAGAGCCATTCGGTAAGTAGGAGTTGATATGGGTTTAGTACCCGACAATAAATCATTGCTGAAATCTATTTCCCATTCAGGAGGAATTTCAGGCACGTGGAAGACATCCGGAAAATTCTTCCCTATGCAAACCGACTTTAAAGAAGGATCCTCAAATCCAAGGTCCTTGATGCTCACAATAATGATAGAGATAGACGTATCGTTTTGCAGAATGCAGTCTACAATCTTTTAACATCAAAGTATTGACCTCCCATAAGTTTCCTTTCCCACACTCAAATCTCCATTGCTAGCACGGTGTCTAGGAATTTGGACTTTAACTGGACCAACTCGTGTCTAACACTTCAATTGAAACAAAACAAACTCTAACCAATTCCATCGCCCAATATTGAAAGCAACATACCAACAACATCACGTTCTAGCCAAATAAACCAATAGTGACTATGGATTGAAACATCCTATAGAACTATTTTATAACCCGGAGTCACTCACCAGTTATAAATGGAAAAAGGTTCATCTTAGACATCATGACATATCAGAACTTCATATCCATTTAGGAGTTAAGCAGGAACATACTGGGGTACGTGGAGTTTAGCAATGCATGAACATTAATGGAAAGATACTGTGCAACGTAAAAAAACGCAGTAAATCACATCGGGTCCCATCCTCATATCACCCAAGAGATTGAGATCATAGAAGCGGTTCTTCTTTCGTAGGGATAGGAAGTTAAGACCACGTGCCTGTTCTTGTTAACTCCACCCAGTGTCATTTGATTCTGGTAGGGACCTCTTATCACCAAGTGGCGACTCATTTGTTCCCAACACAGAAATAAGTTGTTCGTAAGTTAGGGGCGCCACTAGACTTTACCATAGGCCTCTGCCACTATTTTTGCAAAATGTGTTTTCTTCTCACTTGTGCAAAACACCACCTTTTTTTCCCTGAGCTTAGGTTAGGACCCCTATCACTTGCTATCACTTGAACTTAGCAGGGGGGGGGGAGGGGTGAACTTGGTTGTGAGAATCCTTCCTTAACTTTGGTTTTTTGGGTTGGTTTCACACCGTTACCCTTAGAATTTTACCATCCGGCCTATCCAGCAAGAGGCTTGCCTTTATAGAAACTCTAGTTCTTGTTAATCCTATCTCATTGTCTGTTAAGCCAATCTCACCATCAATGAATGGTTCCTGTTATTGTGAAGCATTGCCCACAACACTCTCCACAGATCTTTGAACACACCCATCACAAATTGACTCAGTTATCGATCTCTAAGATCGGGTGACCAGAGATAAGAAATTTCATACAACTTAATGATTTTCAAATAGTATTCTTGAACAACAGACCTCCTTAGAAGGTTATGAACTCGTTCTAGCTGTTTGTTTGCCTCTCTTTTCTCTATTTGGAAGAACCTATCAAAAAAAGTTCTCTTAAATAATTTCTAAATTATGGGACCCACTCTCAATTCCCTATTGTACTTCCATTGAGTGTTCCAAGTTTGATCCACATCTTTGAGTTGAGAGTGGCTAGCTTGGCCTTCTAATTTAAACTTACCCCCATAGCATACAAGATAATATAAACCTCATTTAGAAAGTCTTGAGGATTTTAATTTGACCAGCCTTATCACCCAAAGAAGCATCAGGGGAGTTAGTCCTAGTTATCCTCAAAATGGGAACCCATGGTAACTATAGCGATTGTTGGATTGCGCAAGCCAGGTGCAACTTCTGATTACCTGTAGTTACCATAAGCTTGAGCTTGAGTAGACATACTTGATTCAAGATTTTAGGAAGGTGCCAGCGCCTTAATTTGCGCTCCATTCCTCATGGGCCTGGCTGTCCACTAGAGGAACTTGCAGTTGAGGAGATCTTCGTTACCTATGAGGAACTCCCGAACATCCGTCAACTGTTCCATGCCCTTTTTGCGACTGACTCTTGTATTAGTCATAGCCTATATCCACTAGAAAAAAATCAGAAGGAAAGGTAGACATATATTTAAGGACTTTATATGGCCTGACGTTAAGTAATACCAAGAAATATGAGATTTTGCTAGCATCATATAACTTCTCATTCCATAACTGCGGCTCTTCACAATTATGAAACCTGATGTGTCCTCAAACTGTACGCCTATAGGCCTTATTTTGTACTGCGACATAGTGCCCTCGAATTTTATATTTTTATCCTCAGTTATCTATAGAAACTGCTAAGTTGTCAGTATTTCAAATAGGTTTAAGCAAATTTCAATAAGGGAAATAAAAATTACCATGGAATCGACGTGACAACATTAAATAAGGAATATATGGGATACGTGAAGGAAATCACATCTAATTGTAGAAAAGTCATTGATCCCAAATGACTATACATTGCATTCAGCCCCGTAACAAGCCTTTGAAAGGACTTTTTGATCTTGAGTGAGCCGAACTGATCAATTAGAAAATAAGGGTACACTATGGGTGAATGTGCTCCTCTTTGTGAGTGAGAGTTGCATCAGATTCTCGATCCTAAGTTGATAAATCTATATGTGTTAAAACGGAATCATTCTTTGTGTGAGGGCATGTAGATACTTTTGTTGAGTTTGAACTTGCATTAGTAGAAATTATTGTAAGCTCAACAATATGTGGTAATGGTGTGCGACGGCTTGAGTCTTTGAGAATACAATTGAGCTACTCATGAGTAGTTTGAGTCTTGTTCTGTACATTCATGATACAGTCTTATGTAGCACTATTTGAGACATCCTGTTTGATATGCTTAATTTAAGTTTTACTTTGAGGACAATAGAAATTTTAAGTTAAGTGTGTTTATAAGTCTTCAAATTGGACTTATATAAGGCCTTATTTGAATGGAAATAATTTTCACAATTGTGTATTTTATCTCGATATCTAATAAGAACCGCTAAGTTTTAGGTATTTGAAGATTTGGTTAGAGCATGGGCATTTAAGGGCAAAACAGCAGGAAAAGAGCTAGAGACATGCGAAAGTGGGCTACTCACCACGCACACATGTTATGATACGCAGTTATAATATATTTTCTGTAATAAGGGAAACAACGAAAGCAGGTAAAAGGAGTCCTCTGATGGCAATTAGACCTCCTTACTAACTCTGGAATCGTGCTCACTGGCTCGAAAACGGTATGCGTAGACTTCCGGATCGCTTGTTTCCATGTGTCTTATTTATGATATGAGTAAGGCCTAATATGACATCAACACAGTTGAATTACGAGTTGCTGAGTTGGAATGCTAAAACAAATTAAACCCTTGAAGAGAGTAAGTCAGAAGACCATTTAGACTTGACTCGTGCTAAACTCATGAATAGGCCCCGGGCGACACAACATAACTATTCTTTCAAAATCATAAATCTATTTGAAAGACAGTTAAAAATAATGAAACACAGTTTGAACCACATGTTGTAAACTCTTAGGTTACATATAGATATCAACTAATTTTGAAATACTGGGCATCGTAAAAAGAAACAAAAAAAATGTGTATAGTATAAATACATTCTAACTTTTGTGGGCGTTATCTAGCTATACCCACGGCACTTCAGGAGCTATAGTGATGATAAAATGATCTACCCTAGACAAATGGTAGGCAACATGTATTGCCTAAATGGATCCACTAATCTATATGAAAGGGTTCATCCAAAAATATCACAGCTTTTATTAACTCCTTGTGGCTACATTGAGTTTTCTGGCGTACTATGGATTTATATTCTGAACCATTCGCGTCCCAGATGTGCATCATTGTCCATGTTACTGGATCATCCATCCTGAGAATTAACAGGCAGGTTATGTCGTTCTTGAAGCAGGAACTAAGACTAATTCTTAGCGGTTCGTCATTTACATTAATCTGTTTAAAAAGTGTGGAAAAATAAAGACTTTTCTCTCCATCTACCGTCCTAAGGGTTTTATAGCGTAGACCTCCTCGCTATACACATAAGATATCTTTATGGATTACTTAGGACTGACCTCGCAATAAGGACCGCTTACTGTAGTCCTTCTATTTTTAGTGTCATCCCCGGCTATACACTGCACAATATAATAGTCCTTTAATATTGATGTCTCCTATTTAACCTCTAAATCGAAATAATCAATATAGACACAACTACACCCTTACGACAAATTTAGAAATGGGCCTCTAATAGATTACACAATATCGATAGAAAAGAACAAGATTGAATGATTGTTGTTTAAAGATAAAAGCAAAAATGTAGTATAAGGTAGGAGTACAGAGAAGGAATCATCCTCGAACTTTGAGGACATACCCACTCAATATGAGAAATGAAGATCCAGCCGTTCGTTTCAGAAATGGTCACTACCTCAACAAACCGGAACCCAAAATTTGGGGAAAGAGGGATAAATTGGGTTGCAACATCACTTGTCCTAAGTGTGGAAATAAAAACGGTATGCACACCAACATAGAAATCAATGAATTAAAAAATCATTTTCATAAAGCCTGCCACGTTATTTTGAAAATCTTGATTCAGGCAAACCAGAGCACATATAGTACATGTCTGCATATTCGCTTATGATACAAGCATACTCAACCACGACCAACATACTTAATTATCGGCAAGTCAACATGTGTAATAACATAATTGAAATACATGAACCAAACCCAGCCCCAACTCAAGATATCAACAACTAAACATGTATAATAATTCATAACATTACCATACATACAAGAACCATTACTCATACCCCAGCATTAAATCCAAAAGTGCAATATTCAAGTAAAGCGCCCAATAACCTTTACTTTAACCAATGACCTAACAAAAAGACGCATAAGCATGTCTAGATATACTCACATAGCCTAACTTAAGATATTCATGTCATATATAGCAAGAGTATTACCAATAGCATTTTCATAAATGAAACTACCATAGTAATAGGGCTTCATCACTTGTAAAGTGGAAATATACATAATCTTTACGTAATCTAACACTAAGGAACAACCTCCCAAGACTTTCCCCTCAATGACCACTAGGTGCAAATGTATGAGTTAATCCCCATACCCCTACCTATACTAAGTCAAACCCCTAGGGCAACCTAGTCTGGTGATTCACACTATTAGCGACTTCAGTTGTTACTGTCCGGGAAATACTTTGCCTTAACCTGAAATAGACCACATGATCTAATAATGGCATCCCGATGTCATTAACCCTGAGCTACCCGAAAGGAAGGTGACTACTTGCCAATAGGTGTACAAAAACATGACAACTAACGAGTCTAGGTGGATCCCCTAGCTATTATTCTTATGGGTACTACATAGTTCCAGAACTAGGTGATGATAGGTTTGAGACCCTTTTGATGCACAATGCACTAATTTCACCGCTCTGAGAACCATTGTGAACTATTTTGTTCCCATAAGTGAAGGGAAATATCTCATATCCTAAGATTCAGTCTGGTGCTAAGCGTGAGTGCTTTTTGTTGATTTTATTCAAGACTGTCATTATCATCATAACTTAGTATAGCACCAATAGGAACTACTCCTTGTATATTCATGGATATTAGCTCATGAGGATTTCTTGAGGATGTCCAATTTAGACAAACCCTTCTATGTGACATTAACATATTATCAACTCATCAGTTTCAATATACGGCACACAAGGCAATTCATTGAGACACTCTTATATCGCTTCATCCTTGAAACATAATCTAAACACCTTCACATAATCAGACAAGATCAATAACCTCATAATAACCAACCACCTGATCAATATAATCCAAGGGGTCATGCGTCATTGAACTATCATCACAATTAAAAGTCATCACCATTGAAGTGAAAAGGATCAAAATCGTGAACGTACCTTATCAATTCTCCTTCATAACAAGCCATCATCATATTGGTATTATAACCATCAACTATTCTCATTTCATATTCAAAAGTTGTCAATATCATCATTCAATAGTAATAACACAATCACTAACTCATTGTATCAATATTAATCAATTTAACATTAGTTCTAACCTATGTTAGGGAATTAGGTTTAATTTATGATTTATAATTGTCCACAAACTATGTGTAATATTCAGCAAGAACCAATGTAAGTTGAGACCATAAAACATAATTTTAATCATATTACAAAATAATCATAACAATACATTCGAAGAATTGAAATTCTTATCGGAAGAAAATCCGTAGAAATCATGTTTTGTTGAAAATAAATTGTTTGGATGAAACCTTTGGAAAAGGAATCACAACGATTGAAGAGTATTACCGGATACCTTTTTAATTATGAAGATTTATGTATAAATTGCACCCTTATTCCTGGACCGTCATGACTTGAATTGAATCCTTTTTAATGAAGTTCTTGGTCTGCTGGGAGATGAGAAAGTAGAGAGACGAGGAAAGAGCAATTTGGGGTTTGGATATTTGAGAGTTGTTAAGTGAAGTTGTGGTTAGGCTTAAGGTAGGTTCTATAGTCCATTAACTAACCTAATTAACAACCCCTAATAGCTAATTAAATACCTAACTAACTAACTTACTTAAATGAACTAATTTAAACAAAATAGGAAAATTTGTAGGCTAATCTACGAGACCCTGACATACGGGCGGTAGGTCAGCCGACGACTATGACCCCCACCATCATGCACAACCGTGGTTTTGGTCAGAAAGTTTTCATTTTGCCTGTTTGGAAAATTTTCTAGGTTACCATTGATTGAGGAAATCAAATCCTCGTCAATTGGATCACGCCTCGTCGTTTGCATTCGTTGGTAGAGGGGGCACTATCTACACCGTTTTGTTGAAAATGAAATGGGTCCCTCCGCAGGAACCCCTTGTGGTCCCTTGAGGAGTCGTACCCAGAAGTTTTGAACCTAAATCTATTATTATTTGTGTTAGACCTCTTCTCCCCAAATTTCATTAAATTTCAACTCTTAAAACCTTGTGAAATAGTCTAAGGCACAGTAGCACCTTTTTTTACAAGTCTTCGAGCGTCACAAACGTTCCTTGATGCTTTGACTTTAACACCTCCCAAATGACTTTTATATATTATTATTGACCTTAAAACAGTGTTATAAACCTTATACATTAATGTGAGGATCTAGACTAGGACTTTGATTTTCTGAGTGTTACATTATCCCCCCTTAGGAACATTCGTCCCCGCTGGATCTACCAATCTTTTGAACGGGAACGGAATATCCTCCATACTAGTTGTACACCAAAAACAACACATCAATATTTAGTTATATCTCAAGAAAAATACAACATGAACTACTTCCTGTACTCAATAACATCTAATTGTAACACATAAAGATCAAAACTCACAACAGAGGACTTGACTTCTCAACCACAGACAGCACCATACATTATAGACTAACCTATGCCAAAATTTATTTCAAAACATATCAACATGCTCAATATCATTTCATACAGGAAACATCATATAAAATAAACAAAAAATTAAAAAATTGAGCAAAAGAGCATTTTGACATGAAACTTCATTTTAGCAAAAACATTTATCATAAATATGCACATCTTTGCAAAACAATTCAATTTCAATTTATTCATTATTTTTATTATTAGTAGGAACAACTAAACTTATTCAACAAAAAGATGAGGATAACGAGACTTATGTCGGCCTTGGCCTACCATGTTGCTCCCTCAACTAGGTGGTTCTTCCATAACACCTTTACAGAAGCCACCTTGTTGTTTGTCAACTTTTTGTCTATGGTAAGTATTGTGCAACCGGCAACCTTGTCCTCAAATGATTATAGATGTCTCATCCAAGTACCAGACCGCTGATCAGGAAACGTTGACTCTAATTACCTGAATGCACTTCTAAGCATGGTGGACGTGAACCGACAGGTTAACGCGAGAGCAAATTCCAAACTTGAGCCTTTCCGGCCAAATTTTTGGCATAAAAGTATGATAAATGAGCTAAGCACGATAGACCTAGTAATGATACTGGGCCCGCATATTAGAGGGGGAGATGCCCTCATGAAATGAGACTGACTACCATATGGTGGCTAATGGTCTCCAAAGTCTCCTATTCTTTGAACTGGGTCATGTTAAGGCCAGACAATCGGTTACTACTCGGTGGTTATCCACCTAAGAAGATGAAATTCTTGGTTTCATTTGGCCGCGGTGAACCACCCGTCTTTTCAGTGTAGGGAAGACACGGATTTCATGTTAGCTCACATTATCTATGTCGTATGTATTCTAAAGCTTTAAATTTAAGAGAGAAGAAAGAAGAACGAAGAACTCGAGATGAGGGTATTCGTATAGGATGACAAGGTTGAGGTTATATTAAGTAATGCTGTTAAGTCTTCTTATATTTCAAGAAAGATCCAGGGAAAGTTCTTAAAAAAATATCCTAAGTCAACCTAGACGTGTTAAAAAGTAAATGATATCAAAATAAGAATGAACGCAATTTCGACAAAGTGAACAAGTAAGCAAAAGCACAAGTATAACTCAATCATCAATGATATTTGATAAGACTGAAGTTTTAAAAAAAGTTATTGTCGGTTATGCCAATAAGGGAGCAAAACATGAACCCTCAATTTGGAGTATGAATATAATGGCCCCCCTGAATCTTTATATTATGCAAATGATCAAAGAATGGGCAGAGCCAATCAAGATTGACTTCTAAGATTTCAGCCCAATATTACAATAAGGTAAAAAAATAATTGTGATAGGGTAATGGCCAATTCATTTCTTTGGTCTTTTTGATAATTACTTTATTTCATTGTCGGAATGGGACTACAATGAATCATTGCACTCTAGTAAAACCTGGGATCAAAGGAGAGTCATTTGAACGCATAACGAGGAAGAAACTGCTTTGGGTATACATACACTAAAGGGCTGGGAGATGGAGCTCTCGGCCTAAGTGTGGCAAAAATATTAACTTTGCTTGGAGTTTTTCTAAAATTATGTTCACTGATTCCAAGGTTTTATGTTCATAGAGAAAATGAGTTGTGGTGATTTAAATGGTGTGAAAATATGTCATGATTCAGTATCATAAGTATAAATAGATAATAGGTAAAGTGAAGTGACTCACTTCCAATGGGATGCATGTTGCTATAGAAAGTCTTTCCTTGATTATGCAATGTCCTTATGTATTTATTTTCACAGACACATTTATTCGTAAAAGTTTGTACTAACGGATGAGAGGAGGGAGAGGAAGGGGGGGGGGGAGGGGGGGGTGAAAGGGGGGAATCCCTATAACAACAATTACTTTTTTTTATTGTAGGTGCAGCGTGCCTTGAGGGCAAGATTGGAAGAATCAGAAGTGAATGCTTATGGACTAGTACTTCAAGACAGAGTGTGGTTTCTCTTGATCAAAGAGCCTATGCTTATCTGCTAAAGGGGCGGTCGTAGATGAACATAGCCTGTGTGTGTTTTTCCCTCATTTCGTTTTTTCGTCAAAACATCTGTGCAGGGAGCTTTCTATGTGGAGGCCTTTTTGGGCGAAGCTATTAACGATATTATGAATTCGTCATTAATTTCACTTTTCAACGTCTGTTAAAGATGGTTGTTTAATTTTGAGCTGTTCGTATACATTTCTTTTTGGCAATAATAATAGTCCTAAGTGACACTTCATATAACAATAAAAAGTCTTAAATTCTCCGCTGAAATTTAACCTCATGATTGGTGATGAAAGCTTAAGAGAGCCATGTCTGCGTACACTTAGAGGGAAAGCATAGGTCTGTATTATCTATGGTCCTAGAACCCAGTGTGTGACACCCTATTCAATCAAGAAAACGCACAAGAACCATGACTAACACCATCCACTTCCAATAGCACATCATTTAAAGGTGTACATATCAGCATAACTTTAGAAAAATATAGTCCAACATAGATATCAGATGTTGAACTAAGAATCATCATGGATTCATCAATGGTGCACGGAGACCTCATATTATATAACTGTGCTAATTATAAGCATATTCATATATAAAACAGAGAAGCTCCTCAATTTCCCTAAAGATCTAACTAGTGCAAATGTTGTATGTAGAGTCTCATACCCTGACCCTAGACTAAAAACTAAAACCTTAGGTATCCTAGTTAGAAGCATCATTCCTTTAGTAGAGTTTGTTGATAGGGGGTTACCTTGGGGAAAATTCTTGACTGAACCGCAATACACAATGTGATAAAAATCAAATCGATCTGTGGAATCTCCGTGTCATGAAATCCTACCACCGAAAGAAAGCAGATATTGCCAAGAATAGTATAAAACATGAAACATACCAATAATGGATTCCACTATCTCGTATTTCAATGGGGGTAACATAGTTCAAGAACTAGAATATATATTTAACCCTCTTGTATGATACGTGCCTATGTCTCCACACTCACAGAGTACATAGTGAATTCTACCTTCCCATGTGGGAAGGTACACTCCTCACTCTAGTTAGGCTCGGTGCTAAGTAGAGTCATTTTGAAATGTCTTGAATACCCTGTTATTGATCATACCATAGGTAACGTGGTTATAGGGTCTATACCTTATATAATCAGCATCATCATATCTCAATAAGATGTTTGAGTGATAGTCGTTTTTATCACAATGTCATATAATGAGTTAGCACATTCCAATCCAGAAAAAGTTCATAGTTATATTGCACATTAGTAAATAACCCATCCTTATAACATTAACGTCTCTTTATCCAACACCCACAAAGCAATATGCAAGACTTTCCATTCAACATGACATACCAAACGCCATAAATCGTTTATACAAGATTGAACTGTCAGTGCAATTCACATCACTTAATCACAAATCTACCACATGTTTAAGAAATAATAGGGATTTCAAGACTTTACCAAGTTCTCCTTCATAATTCAGCACAAGGTCATACCGATCAACCCTTAAATCAAAGGAAGACCCAATTCGGTGTAATTCATCATACATCAATAACCAACATGATAAAACAAAACATATTACAGGATCAGAATACCACAATCCATCAACTAGTTCATACTTGAGAAAGAACTAAAAGATCAAAGTCATAATCTAGATCAATTACTCAACAACTAGCATGATAGGACTATAAGTCATCATAATCTATTCACAAGGTGTACTATGACATCACACTAGTAGTAATCAACCAATAACCAATCAATTAAACCAACATTACTTAATTCATATCAAGATCACAACCTAGGGTTAAGGGCTAAAGGTTGTCTTCTACAAACTAGACCAATCCATCAAGAAATAACATAATGAGTTATAATACATGTTAATCTATTCATAATATCCAAAAGAAATCATACACAATGTAATTCATAAGATCAATTTTGAGATTTGAAAACAATACATATGAAAACTCAAGTTCTGAAATCAATTTGATGGAACCCTTTGAAGAAAAAGGTCTCAAAGGTGAAAGGAATATCATACCTAAATAATTGATGAATGTTGATGGATAAATTATACCCTTTTCAGCCCTTGAACCCACCCCTATGTGGTCTTCAATGTATTTCATGAACAAGAGAGAGAGAAGAGAGAAGGAAGAGAGTTTGGGTTTTGGAATTATGAGAGCTTCAGTTAGTCTAATTAACTCAGGGACTTTATGTAGGTGGCTAACTAACTTAAGCAACCTCACAGCTAGACCCCAATTAAAACGCCTAACTAATCCCAAATAATTTTTTTTACCTGAATTAATTCAAAACGTGACGCAAACGGCCCTCCAGATACACTCAGATCGACGGACGTGTGTCCACCTACGGCACTGTGCACTTCCCGTGTGCACTGTCGATGATATTTCAAAGACTATTCAAAATAGGATTCCCATGGATTTTTTTAATTTTCCATTGCCGGAAGCAGTCCACACCCCGTCGATTCGACAATGAATGTGGGTTGCATCCATTGGTGGACACTGCCTTGGGCAGGCTTTGACCCCAAAATGCAAAGGTCCTCCTCAAGAGCCCTTGGTTGGTCCCTAGGGAGTCGTGCCCGGAATTTTATGCTAACAATAAAATCTAATACATGTTAGACACTCATCCACCAATTTTTATCATCTTTCGACACCTAAAAGCTAGTCAAATATGTTAAGGCACGCTAGTACCTCATTGAACTTGTTTCCCGACGTCATGGACGTTATTGGAAATTTTGACTTCTTAACTTCCTAAATGACTTATATTAATTAGAATAGACCTTAAAACAGTGTCTAAACCTTTTGACACTCATGTTAGGTTATAGACAACATCTTAGATTTTCGAAGAGTTACATTATCCCCCCTTAGGAACATTCGTCCCCGAATGATACTAAAATTTTTGAAAGGAAGGAATAGAGTCAAGACTAGATGCCAAACAACAACAATACATTATAATATCAGTTACCCACTCAACATATTATTTACAAGACAAGGCAGATTCAAAACTTCATTACCTCACATAATCTCAAATCACATTATGAGGATTTTCCTTCTCCACAACAACATGAGCTCAACATACGTACATGAGTCAATATGCCAAAGTTAAGACTTACCAACTTCGATAGATCATCTCATTAGAAGTCCCTCACTATATAAAATGCACAACACTAATTTTTACACAAGCCAAGAGGCAACATTTCAAGGGTCAAAAGTGTATTTCTTTGGTAATTACGGTAATGTACAAGCCCCAAAATATGCATATAATTTCTGCAAAACTTCACATAAAATAAAGAAACTTTGATTTTAGTCATTATTTTAATTGTTAAGAGGAATGAAAATTAATATCAACCTAGATTAGGGTATGGCAGACTTCCATTCGGCCGTCGACCTCCCCATGTGCAACCCTCAACTAGGTGGTTCGTTGATAACACCTTTTACAAAAGAGTAACCTCTTTGTTATCAATTTCTTTACTTGCCTAGAACAGGATTTGAAACGAAACCTCCAACCTCCCTCATAAGAAGGTAATCCTTTCACACAAGATCTCAATAGGAAGGATAGACTCTCGTAATCGAGCGTGTATACTTTTTAAAGTATATAAGATATGGAAAAACCCAATGACCTAGCCAATTCACTAGGGATTTTGACCTCAAAACACCTCTCCCAACCTTTGGCAGATTTCATAGGGATCCACATAGGCAGGACTCAACCTTTCGTTTCTTGGCCGAAATCTAACCAACCCCTTTCAAGGTTAAATTTTCGAAATATACACTTTATCACCTTCTTCAAACTCTAAATCCCTTCTCCTATCATTGGTATAAGACTTTTGCCGACTATAGGCCGTTTGCAAGCGATTTCTTATGATATGAACTTTATCCAAAGTCTTGTAAATCAAACCGGGACCCAAAAATGAAGACTCACCCACTTCAAACCATCCAATTAAAGATATAAGTCTTCTACCATACAAGTCTTCATAAGGGGACATGCATATAGATGAATGATAGCTATTGTTGTAAGCAAACTCCACCAAAAGAAAATGCTTATCGCGATTTCCCTTACAATCAATAGTACCATCTCTAAGCATATCCTCAAGGGTTTGAATAGTACGCTCCGCTTGACATCCTTGGGGATGAAAAGCGGTGCTTAACTTCACTGTGGTACCAACCCTTCTTAGTATGACCCCCGAACTAGATTTGATTGTGCACCCCTATCATATTTTGGATGGATAGGGGATCCAATGCAAACCCATGCTCACTCTATTTCAAGATCCTTTCATAATCTTCGCCGAATAAGTAAAATTAATGGGAATGAAATGAGCGGATTTGGACAACCTATCCAGAACCACCCATATAGAGTCATATTGCTTTTGTGTCCCAGGCAAACCTACCACAAAATCCATATTGATGTCTTCCCACTTCAAAGTAGGAACTCGGATTACTTATAGTAAACCACTCATCTTTTGGTGTTCGACTTTCACTTGTAGGCAATTCGGACAATTAGAAACAAATTCCTCTATATCCTTCTTCAAACCTTCCCACCAAAATACTTCCCTAAGATCATGTTACATCTTTGTCGAACCCAGATTAATGGAGTAACGGTAACCATGAGCTTCCTCAAGAATCCGGTTCACCAAACCATCTACATTGGGAACACAAAACCTTATTTGATACCTCAAGATACCATCTCCCCTCTAAGGAGAATGACTCATTAAGCTTACCAAGATCCGCATCCTTCAACTACATCAATGGTTGATCAAAGTGTTGTTTAGACTTCACCTCAACCACCAAAGAGGACTCGAAGTTATGATAGACAATAAAACAACCATTCAGAGATTCTTCAAACCTAACACCCAATCTAGCCAACCTATGAAAATCTTTCACTAGGTCCTTCCTGGCATCCTTAACATGGGAAACACTCTCCTATCATACGACTTAGAGCATCCAAAACCACATTGACCTTGCCAGGGTTATAGAGAACACTCATGTTGTAATCATCCAACAATTCCAACCACCGTCTTTGTCGGAGATTCAACTCTTTTTGAGTAAAGACATATTGGAGGTTGTTGTGCTAGTTATACACATCAACATGAACACCATACAAGTAATGTCTCCATATTTTCGAGGAAAATTTATTGCCGCTAATTCAAGATCATGAGTTTGATAGTTCCTCTCATGCACCTTAATTTGCCTAGAATCATAGGCTATTACTTTCCCATGTTTCATAAACATACACCCTATAACAACTCATGATGCATCACAATACACAATGAAGCCCTTTGTACCCTCTGGTAAAGTCAACACCAGAGCGGAAGTAAGCCTATATTTCAAGATTTGGAATCTTCTCTCACATGCTTCCAATCACTCAAAATTTTTACTCTTTTGGATAATATTATGCAAGGAAGATTCAATGGACGCAAAACCATCTACAAACCTCCAATAATAACCTGCTAGACCCAATAAATCCTCATTGTTGTTGGAGTTAATGGTCTAGGCCAATATTTCACCTCCTCCATTTTCCTTGGATCAACCTCAACTCCCTCACTAGAGATTATATGACCAAGAAGTGTCAGTGACCTCAACCAAGACTCACATTTGCTATACTTGAGAAATAATTGGTTATCCTTAAGCACTTGCAACACCACCCTGAAATGGTTCATGTGTTCTCCCTCATTTTTTCAAATATACCAACATGTCGTTCGTGACAAATGAATCAGTAACTTCTATACACTATTCATGAGTTCCGTAAATACCTCGGGGGAATTAATGAGACCAAAGGATATTACTAGGAATTTATAATGATCATATCTAGTCCAAAATATCATTTTTTGTTTATCCTCAGCTCTCACCGTAGGTTGGTGATACCCTGATCTCAAGTAAATCTTAGAAAACTAGATTTCCCCTTGGAGTTGATCAAACAAGTCTTCAATCCGAGGGAGAGGATACTTGCTCTTAGTAGTTGAGTTTGTGATGATCGATAGACATTCTAAGGGAACCATTCTTCTTCTTCAAAAACAAAACTGGATCACCTAATGAAGAAATATTAGGTCTAAGAACGCCTTTGTGTAGTAAATTTTTAAGTTAAGCCTTCTACTCTTTCAATTCGCCCTGAGCCATTCGATAAGGAGGAATTGAAATGGGATATGTAGTTATAAGTCGATAACAAAATAGATTTATATTCGGGAAAAACACCAGGAAGATCATTAGGAAAGACCTTCGTAAATTCCCTCACTGCGGAGATAGACTCAATGAGAGGAATTTCAAAGTCTAAATCTTAGAATCTTACTACATGGTATAAACACTATTTAGATATCATTTACAAGCCTTAACACAAGAGATGATACGACCTCTAAGAATAGAATTTCCTCTCTTCCACTAAAAAACGGGCTCATATAGAAAGTTAAACTTCACCACCCTCGTTCTACATTCTATAGAGGCAAAGCAAGCATGCAACCAATCGATACCCGAATGACATCAAAATCAAGAATATCAAGTTTAACATAAGTAACTATGTTGGGCAACATTGTTGGACAATTTGTATACACCCTCTTTGCAACAACCAACTCACCCACCGGGGTAGACACCATAAAATGTTCATGCAAGATATTGGGAAAAATGTCAAACTTGTTAGCTACTAGGAAGTAAAATATGACAAGGTAGCACCAGGATTAAGTAAGGCATATACATCAATAGAAAAGAGTATCAACTTACCGGTCATTACGGCAGGGAAGTCGCTTGCTCACCCCTAGAGAAGAGAGCATAAAAGTGATTCTTCTTCGGAGCATCATTAGAACCACTTACTTTCCCACTCTCCTTGTCTTGACCCTTTAAATTTGGGCAATCTCAAAACTTGTGCACACTTTTTCCATAGCCAAAACAGTTATCTGTTTCCTTAAGCCAACTGCCATAGTGCATCTTGCCACACTTTCCACAAGTTGACTTCTTGTTTGGTGAACTAGTACCTCTTCCCTTTTGATTCTTAGGGTTAGACACCTTATAATCCCTAGTCTTATGGAACTTGGGTGGAAATTGATTAGACACCCTCTTCTTGAACCTAGGATTTTCTTGGATATCAAGCCTACCCTTTGACGTACCACCATAAAAAGATCTTGCAATTTTTGTATATGTACTCTTTCTCTTAGACCTTTCCTCTTCCACTTGTTGATCATGAACAATGACATTCCACTTCCAAGTCATCCGACAATCCCGTCACAAAGTGGTTTATTTCATCAGTAGGATCAAAAACCAAAGAAGGAGTATATTTTGACAATTAACTGAATTTCAAGGAGTATTCAAGCACACTCATAGCTCCTTGACGAAGGTTGACGAACTCCACCTCTTTAGGTTCCTGCTTCACTCTAGGAAAAAATCTATCAAGAAAAGACTTTTTGAACACCTCCCAAGTCACGGGTCCACGCCTCAAAGGACTATTGTCCCTCCATTAGACTTACCATGATTGAGCCACATCTTTGAGTCGGTAAGTGGCTAACTCGACCTTATCAATAATACCCATCACCATGGCATAAAGGATCTTGTAGACTTCATCCTAGTGAAATCTCTCAAACGGGAGGCCATGGTGCCCACATGTTGGTTTACTCAGGATACAACCTCCCGATTCGCTTCGGTCGTCATGGCTTGAGCTTGTGAGTGAACGCATGTGATTGGGTAGTAATGGCATGGTCAATGTGGAGAAAACCAGCCTTTATGTCACCTTCCATAAAAGTAGGAAGAGGATTGACCAGAGCTTGGTCATCATCAATTTCTTCCTCAAGAGGAGGATTTTGTTTGCCTTGGGGAGGAGCTCCCGCATTGGCAATCTCTTCTTCAAGTCTTTGTGCCGCGTTTCTTTGAGAATTCATTGACTATAATCACATTAAAAGGATAAAATGCTAAAAGCATGTAGAGTCAAACTCTAGAGGTACGATATTGGACTTCGAAGAAAGAGAGAGTTTCCTAAGCCTCATATAGTTTCCTATCAATAAGTGTGGCGCGCTTCACAATTATGAATACGAATTTACATAGACATGGTTGAGAGATACATCGACTCAAAGATATTTAGCCTCATGATCTGATACCAAGTTTGTCACATCCAGGGTGCACCCTCTAGATGTAACTGACATCGTCGTCCTTAGGTCAAAATGCAAAAAAATTAAAACATAATATTACTTTAACATTGAGGTTTACATATATTTCTACATACACTAAATAGTTATATAAAGTATACATAGACTTTTTATATTGGAAAATTACACAGTCTAATTTTATTGGACAAAGATATATAAAATGTCACATAGTTTTAAATGTATGTCTCATCTCATAACCATCTAACAAGAGTATATCAAATTGGGCATAGCCCATACATCAACATAATAAATCCACGTATAGGCTATATATTTTTTAATACTCAAATAAAAGGAAAGAACATAAGAGTATTATAACTAAAAAAAATTCATAGCTTGATAGTGGCATTGCCCTCAGAAAGTGAGGACCTACCCAACTTGGATAAATAAGAATTCGAATATTTTCTTCAATGCCGTCTCAAATCCCTTCAACGAGTGAACCTAAAATGTTGGGGAAAAAGGAGAAGATGAGGTTAGTACACAACTTGTACTATGTATGAGACCGCATGCACACATATTATCAAATAATGATAAAAAGGGACCTTTAATGAAAACATGTTAGTTGACTATTTAGAAGCCTTATGCACATTGAAGAAGACCATACCAATCAATAAGACATATTCATTAAGTATAAAGCACGTCTATCACATGACCAACTATGCTAAGTCTATTCAAGTCAACATGCTTATCACATCATTGGACACATAGTCAAAGAAAATCCATCATCAAGTTATAATAGCAACAACCATAGATAAGAGTTCATTATAACATAGCCAAAGCAAGACAATTACCTATGAACCCTAATAAAGTTAACTAGTGCAATGACCAAGAAAAGTCCCATAACCCTACTCAATCAAGTAAGCTTGACAAGAACCATGACTAACATCAAACTTTACATAGCAATTCATTTAAGGGTACATAGCATCATATTTTAGATATATATACCAACACATATTCATAGTGAAACTAATCATCATGTAGTATCATTAATGTGAAAGAACGTCATATGCATAACAAGTGCTAGTATAAGCATATTCAAATATAAGAACATCCTCCTAAGACTTCCCTCAAGGCTAACTAGTGCAATGTTTAGGTAGAGTCCCATATCCCTACCTAAACTAAGGTTATCCTAGTTAGAGTTCATTCCTTTAGTTCGTTTTATCTTTTGGGAACAACTTGCCCTAACCGACATAGACCACATGAGCTAATGTGGAATCCGGTGTCATGAAACCCTACACCGAAGGAAGGCAGACTACTTGCCAAGGTAATAACAAAATATGAACATTGCAACTACGTGGATCCACTATCTAGTATTCCTATGTGGGAAACATAGTTCAAGAACTAGGAGATATAGTTGGGACCCTCTTTATAATACATGCATTATGGTATCCAATCTCAAGAGTACATTAGTGATCCTACCTTCCCTATGTGGGAAGGGACACTCCTCACTCTAGTTCACTCTATGCTAAGCTAGAGTCCCTTTTGAAATGTCTTTAATACCGTTATTAATCATCATAACTTAATGTAGGTCATAGGATTGATCCCTTGTATAATTATCATCCTCATAGCTTAATAAGAATTGCATGAGTATAGATAGTCCTTTCATTACAATTCATATAAATGAGGTTGGCAAATTAACATAACACTTCATAATAAGGAACATTGGTAAATCATCCCCATCCTTATAACATTTACAACTTATCCAACACCTCATAAACTATAGTCAACACACTTCAATTCAACATCATACCAACCCTATAAATCATAATACAAGATGTACTTCAATGTAATATCATCATATTATCACAATTTACAACAACTGAAGTAAACAATAAGAATTTCAAGAATTACCAAGTCTCCTTCTTAATCCATCATCAAGGTTTTACCATGAAACCTTAACTCAATCCAAGTAGGGTGTAATATAGTCATACATCAATAACCAACATGACAACCAAACCAATTGAAGCATAACACAACAATCCATTAGTAGTTCATAGCTTAAGATAACAAACTTAGATCAATGTCATAGTCTAGATCAATTACTCAAGAACTAGCATGATAGGACTATAACTAATCCTTATTTATTCACAAATGATACAATGACAGCTAATAGTAGTAATTCAAAAATTACCAATTAAATTGAACCAACATTACTCAATTCATATTAAAATCACAAACTAGGGTTAAGGGGTAAAGGTCATCTTTGACAAACTAGACCAATCCATAAAGAAATAATGATTATAATACATGTTAATCAATTCATAATATCCAAAGGAAATCATAAACAATGTAATTAACAAGATCAAATTCTAGATTGGAAAACCCCCCACAGAAACTCAACTTTATAAATCAATTTGATGGAACTTTTTGAGGAAAGAGGTAAAGGTGAAAGGAATCCCATATCATACTAATTGATGAATATTGATTGAGAAATTAGACCCTTTGCAGACCTTGAACCCACCACTAGCTGATCTTCAATGGAGTTCTTCAAGTAGAGAGAGAAAGAAGAGGGAAAGAAGAGAGTTTGGTTTTGGGTATTATGAGAGCTTAGGTTAGTCTAATAACCTTAAGGGCTTTATATAGGTGGTTAACTAACTTAATTAGACCTCCCCTATCCCCTAATTAAACTCCTAACTAAGAAAACAAATTACATGAATTAATTCAAAATGTGCAGCAAAACAGACCCCTCATAGACGACACCAGGATCGCCGGATAGTGTGTCCATCGACGGTCACTGTGCACTTCTGTGATGCACATCCATCGATAAATTCAAAGACTATGCAAAAGAGGATTCCCATGGATTTGTCTAAGTGCCCATCGACAGAACAAATCCATGCCCCATTGATTGTACAACGGATTGTTGATTGTATTCGTTGGTGCACAGTGCCTTGAGCAGCCTTGGACCCCAAAATGCAAGGGTCCTACTGAAGGGCCCTTGGTTGGTCCTTGGGGAGTCGTGCCTGGAATTTTTCTACTTGGAATAAACTCTAATACATGATAGAAACTGTTCCACCAATTTTCATCATTTTACGACTCCTAAAATCTAGTCAAATAGGCTAAGGCACGCTAGTACCTCATTGAACTAGTGTTTAAACGTCATGGACGTTCTTGGATGTTTTTAACTTCTGAACTTCCGAAATGAATTATATTCATTAATATAAAACTTAAAACAATATTTAAACGTTTTGACACTCATCTTAGGCTCTAGAATACGTCTTACATTTTCGAAGTGTTGCAACTCCATAGAAGTAACCGGTGTAATGTAACATAGGTAGAGTGAGAGAAAGACATCATCCTAAAAACTTGATGGAGAGTGAGAGAAAGAAATCATCATCAAAACTTTAGGGACATGCCCATACTTAGAGAAATGATCTAAGCTTTCCGTGCCAAATGGTCACAAAAACATATGCACACACAACATAAAAATCATTCTAAAGAAAGGACATTTGATAAAACCATGCCAAGTTACTTTGAAAATCCTTATGAACAACCAAAGAAAACATATAAACAAGTATAGGCAACTCAACATGTGTAATAGCATAATTGATTACATAACTAACCCAACTCCAACGTCAAGATATAATAACCTGGCATGTAGAAGAGTTCATAACATTACCACACATAAAAGACCTTATTCATCACAACATCAAGTCCACAACTTCAATGACTAAGTAAAACCTCATAACCTTACCAAACCAAGTAAACCCCAAAAAAAAGACCATAAGCAATGTCTAGACTCACATAACATAACATTAAGAGGAATCATCATCATATCTAGAAATATATACAAAAAGAATGTTCATAAATGAAACTAACATAGTATAGGGTTATTAACATGTAAAGTTAACATATTCATGTTATTTTATTTTGTAGCACATAAGAAAAACCTCTGAATACTTACCTCAAGGCTAACTAGTGCAATGTATAGGTAGAGTCCCATACCCCTGCCTATACTAAGTCAAACCTCTTAGGTCACCCTAATTAGTCTTCACATTATTACATCATTTTACTTTTGAAAACACTTTCTTTAACTGACATAGACCACATGAGATAAATGTGGAATCCGATATCATGAAACTCTACACTGAAAGAAGGTGGAGTACTTTCCAAGGTAGTACCAAAACATGAATATAGCATTCTAGGTGGATCCACTAGATAGTATTTCTATGGGGGAAACATAGTTTAAGAACTAGGAGATATACTTGGGACCCTTTTGATACAAAATTGCACTATGTCAACATCTCATGATCGGGAAGGGACACATCCCACATCTAGTTCACTCGGTGCTAAGTTAGAGTCCCTTTTTAAAATATTTTTAAGCCTTTATTAATTATCATATCTTAGTATATGCCGTATGAGACTAACATCTTGTATATTAAATCATTAGCTCATTAGCAATTCGATAAGAATGTCTTTCAACACAACCTTTATAAGTTATATCAACACATTATCATCATGTCATAAAAAGGTACATAGCCAATTCATAACCAACCTTATATCATTTCATCTTAAACATAATATAACACCTTCACATAATAAAGACATTTAAACAAAATAATCATACCAACATCTAATCAATATAAACACAAGGCATGCTTCAATTGAACTTCATAACCTTGTAAAAGACATCACAATTGAACTAAAGGTTGAAGATCACAAAGTCATACCAATTCTCCTTCAACAAGCCATCAAATTTTGTCTCACCCTCAACCAATCCAATTACATCATCATTAGGTTTAATGACATCATTCAGTAGTAATTAACACAATAACTAACTCAATTGTATCAATACTAATCAATTCAACAGATGTCATAACCTAGGGTTAGGGAATTTGGGTCAATTCATGATCTATTCAACAAACTAGGTTAATTCATCAAGAACCAATTTAACTGAACAATAATAAAAACATAATCTAATAATATTTATAAAAAGAAACCATAAACAATAAAATTCAGAAGATCAAATTCTTATTAGCAAGAAACCCACATGAAATCATCTATTTGAAAACCAATTTTGGAAGAACCCTTTATGGAAAGGAATCCAAAAATTAAAGAGTTTACATACCTTGTTAATTTTTGTAGAATAATGTAGAAACTCACCCTTGTTGCTGCCTAATTACCTTGACCTAGACCTTAAATGGAGTTCTTCTCTGGGAGAGAGAAAGTAGAGAGACGGAAGAGCAATTTGGGTTTGGGAATTTGAGAGGTGTTAAGTGAGGTTTTAGGATTAGGGTTGGTTGTATAGTCAATTAACTAACCTAATTAACCACCCCCTAGTAACTAATTAAACCACTAAATAACTAATTTAATCATATGAACTAACTTAACCAAAACAAAAAATTTGAAGGCTGACCTACGAGACCCTGACCTATGGTTCGTAGGTCAGTTGACGACCATGACCCCCATCGTCTTGCACAACCATGGTTTTGGTCCGAGAGATATCATTTTTCCATTTTGGAAAATTAGAAAACTGACCATCGACGGAGGCAATCAACGCCCCATCGATTGGACCAGGCCTCGTCATCTGCCATTGTTGGTAGACATTATCTGTGATAGCTTTTTGGTCAAAATGAAAAGGTTCCTTCTCAAGGACCCCTAGCGTAGTCCTTGGGGAGTTGTACCCGAACATTTTGACCCTAAAGGTATTGTAATATAATTAAGATACCGTTTCCCCAAATTTTGTCAAATTTCAACTCTTAAAACCTCGTGAAATAGGCTAAGGCACAGTAACATCTTTTTTACTAGTCATGGACGTTCTTTGATGTTTTGACTCTAAAACCTCCCAAATGACTTTTATAAATTATTATTGACCTTAAAAGAGTGTTATAAACATTATACACTCATGTGAGGATCTAGACTAGGCCTTGGATTTTTGGAGTGTTACACAATACTACTCCCAAAATATATTGGCTCTTATGTTTTTAAAACATATTTTTTCTGTCATTTGAGGTTAGTGATTATAAACATATCTCAAAGTATATATTGTCAATCTTAGTTTCCCTGATTACTTCCTTTTATAATGTTATTACTCTTATATGAAAACTATCCTTAAGTATTTTTGGAATTTGAGCTTCCTTTCTTATTTAAATGTGAATATATTTTAAATCTCTTTAGGAATAATTAGTCCCCATATACTTTTGAAGGGATGAATTTAAACTTTAGTATTTAGTTTTTACTCTTTATCTTGAATCTTTACTTAGATTTTTAAATTTGAGTCATAAACAAAGTTAAAAAGTTATTAAAGACCCTGGAGAACTGTTAAGAACTTTGTTTTGACTTGCTTCTTAAATTCTAGACATGACTCTTAATTTTTTTTTACTTTTATCTTAACTTCCGTTGAATTGGATTATGGATTCAAGTTTCATGATATCATGTTTATGGATGATTTCATGATGTTTAGATTTACCATAGGTTATTGGAATCAACTAAGGAATATGGGTACATCACTCAGGAACTAGTACAAAAATGTGGGGGGGAAATGGGGAAATCTAGTATCCTTGGCTCTTTGAGAGGCGTGGGGCTCCAGGACCCAAACTTCCACGGCCAAGTTCAGGCGCTCTTGCTGGCGCGGCGCCCCCAGGCTCTACGAACAAGAATTATAGACTTTTCTCCTTTGTTTTTCATCTCTGGACCATTTAAACTTCCATTTTTCCCCAAACACTTCGAATCATTAGTAGCCTCAATATCCAATATATTTAATTAAAAAAACAACCTGGAAACACGAACCAAATCATCACTGGGAATTGAACAACTCCAATAAGAATTCAATAATGTTTTTCAAGAACTTCACTTTTATCATTCAATCAACTCAAAAATCGATGAATCAAAATAAGTTTTGTGTGTGGTTGAACTGACCTAACTTTAAAAGATCTCATATACCCTAATAGTGATCACCCCTGGTGAATTCCACTTACAAAGCTTGATGTTCTTGGCGAATTCTTGATTTCTCTCCATTTCTTTCTTCTTTTATCTATTCTGAAAGCCCTTAAAGTAATTATAAATTTTCCTTACTGAATTAAGACTTGCTTTTACCCCAATAAACCCCTACAACGAAGTAAAAAATTAATTAGTGTGTATTTCTGGACATATCTCAAGAAGTACCTAATTTCTAAAAATTGAAAATTTTGTAACTTAAGCTCATGTAAATTTATGTTGGGAGATGGTGATGTTGTTAAGAACTATGATCGTTTGAGTATCATGAGATCGTCTTGGTTAGTTTAGGTTCACCTCTAATTGTAGAGTGTATTGATTTAGAATGTTATCATGGTTACGTGAGAAAAGAATAGTTTGGATGATTGCATCATGTCGTTGATAACATATTGCATATGTGTGTACGATCAAATTTGGTGGTTGTTGGGATTCATTTTGTTGATTAGTTATGTTTAAATATAACATTATTTATCACTCGAGTGTTTAGATGACTTCATTGATGCATTATAAAGGAGGATATGTAGGTATTTGATTGCTTGGTTTGAGGTTGGAGATGTGAAACCCTTGGGTCATAATGTGATTCAGTAATTAGGTCATGCAAGACAAATATCCCAAATAATTCGATGATTGAGATACTACTCCACCCTCCCATAATCTAGTATTCTCCTAAATGATCACTCGAGGAAGAGTAATACATAAAATTGTATCTATTGTAACAAACTGATTCCGTCGTTAGGGAAAAGTCAATAAAGATAGATCTGGGGTCAGCAAACTTTTTGGTAGTAACTTTAAATTCCTAGATTTGGATGAAATAAGATTCATAAAGGTATAGTGAGATACAGTAATGAATGAGATGTCTAATTGTGAATTTTATAATATGAGAGGATAGCTAAGACGATAAGGAAGGAACCCATAGAACTTTATGAATCGAATTTGGACGAGTAAAACTTTTGGAAATGATCTTTAAGTGAATGGGTATATTCTCCTCCTCTATCGAGGCCGCTATAGTGGGATTTTGGTTGTTGGTGCGGCACCGCTGCAACGGAATCAGCCAACTTGAGCGGGCCAGATGCGACTTAAAGTATCTAATAAAAACTAAAATGACCCTATTTGGTATTTTTAAACTTTTAGGACTAAGAAGGTGACCCTAGACGAGTTCTTATAACTTTTCACCATTTTTTGTAGGTAATGGTAAGGCTTTAACTCCCCGAATTCATTTTTCAATTCGCAGAACAAATTTTCTTGGGTTGTTATCAATAGGGAAGAGTTTTGATCTAAGAATTATGGTGGAAAGAGCCTAATTTGGGTATATGGATCTTGGGTTTGGTCTAGGGTTATTGGGTTGGTTATAATCTGAATAATTAGACCTTTTATTGTTGATACTTGCATATATTAATCATACTAAAACTAGAACAAGTGTAAAGAATCGAGAAAGGAAATATTCAAGTGCCTTAGGGGATTCAAGCTTGGATTTGAGATAAGTGATGGTTGTGATTTTATGTTGGTATTGTGGTGTGTTATTGATATCAGATTACCACGTTCCAACAAGCTAACAAGAATCGGTTTACACGTTCCGACATAAAAATTAGATTGGCTTTCCACGTTCTCACAAGCTAACAGGGATCAATTATCACGTTCCAACATAAAAATTGGATCGGATTGCGACATTTGGCATGCTAATAGTTTGCCCTTGGGTTACATGAGAGGACTAACTACTTGTTATACATTGAATTACTGTTTAGAATTCTGAAATGGTTCATTGATGTGAATGATGATGATATTGTACATGTTTGGTATATGTTTCTACTATAATGTTATGGTTGCTTATATATGTTTGACTTAGTCGGATAGCCGTGTAATCCTAGTAACACACTGTGGTTGTGTGCTGATTATGCACATGCTCCTATTTTTGTTGGTACAGGGTATCTTTCGCTGGCTATTGACAGGCCTTGTTTAGAACATCACTGATTGTTCGAATTCAAGGGTGGGCTAGTTCTTGTGGGGTGCCTTGAGTTCTCTTTTGTTTAAGTCCACTCATTTCGGACTCAGACTATTCGTTAAGGTGTTGTTTAATTTTGGGTGTTGTATCCCTTGTTCTTAGACTTGTGTTGTTATAGTTTTGGTACATTGACTTTCAGGTTCTAGGTATTTAATTCCGCATTTGTTTAGTTAATTAACTTATTTTCATAACTTAATTTCCTTAGTTTTTGTGACAACCCCCTCGGGATCCACATACTCAGGTATTGTGTCTGCCATGGGCGTCCATTCTCTCTTTTAATCCCCTCTTATTGGCTCGCACCAGGAGAATCAGAACCCGTGACCTAGGCTCCTTTACTCCCTCCAATGAGATCGCCTCTTACCAATTGAATCCGGCCGGCCATTGTTAAGAGGCATCTCCTTGGGAGGGATATAACGGAGCCCATAGGTCAACGGGTTCGATTCTCCCTGCCGCTGCCGTACCAATAAGAGGGGATTAAAAGAGCGAATGGCCGCCATGGCAGAGACAATACCTGAGTATGTGGATCCCGAGGGGGTTGTCCAGATCAATTGTGATAGGCGATTCTCCTTGGAGGGATGGTAAAGGACCATAGTCACGGGTTTCGATCTCCTTGAGGCCGCTAGCGAGCCAATAACCCCCCAAGGGGATTAAAAGAGCGAATGGGCCTGCCCATGGCAGAGACATAGCAAAATACCTGAGTATTTGGATCCCCGAGTGGGTTGTCACAAAACAGCACAACGCAATTGTTAAGAGGCGATCTCATTGGGGGGGGATGTAAAGAGCATAGGTCACGGGTTCGATTCCCCTTGAGGCTGCGAAGCCATAAGAGGGGATTCAAAGAGTGAATGGGGACGCCATGGCAGGACAGATACCTGAGTATGTGGATCCCGGGGGGTTGTTCACAAAAAGCACTTTTTTTGTGACAACCCCCTCGGATCCACCTCTTCATGTCTTGTCTCTGCCTGGGCGGCCATAAATGTAACGACCCCTTAGTCGATTTAGTAGTTCCAACTATTATTTTATATTAACCTTTTAGTAGATTTTATAAATATTATCTGACTTGGTAACAATGAGTGGACATGATTTAGATTTAATAAAGAATTATTTTATGTGCTACTCATCATGAGAAAAAAGGGGAAAAAAGAAAAGGAAATTATTAACATCATAAATTAAATAAAATAAAAAGAAAAGGGGCAAAGTGTCCTAAAACTTATAAAAGCCTGTGACGGCTTTATATGAGAAAAAAAAGAGAACATTTGAAAAAAGAACAGAGAAGAAAGGAAAGAAGCGGAGAAAAGCAAAGGGAAAAGGGAGTAGAAAAATTAATATTTTCATCTCAAGGCGTCAAGGTAATTATTTTCATCCTTTCAATTAAGTTTTTATGATTAGAAAGTAGATTTTTTAAGATTAAACGGGTATAATTTACCCTAAATGTTGAAACTAATTGTATTAATTGTTGTAATACATGTATGCATATGTTTATTTGCATAATTTCACCTTAGTCATTAAGTAATTATGACCATGTTATGAATCAGGAAACAAGATTGGGAAGGGAAGGTAAATCACATGCAAGAAGACCCCTTCCGTATAAAAAGTATTTCATGGACAGTCATACTTTCTTTTGGGGTTCAATATGGGTGTATAACTGTGATATTTGAGATCCTTTTAATAGTTTTCATATTATCATTTAAAGTTTTGATATATATATATATAATTAAGTATTAGGTATAGTGGGATTAAGTGCAATGTCCCTAAGATTTATGAATATTGAAAAGACATTAAAAATTTAATCCTAATATGAAACTAAGAACATTAATTATAAATTTAGCGTGAGTTTGTTTTGGTTTAGTCCTAGCCACGTGAATATGTGTGGTTGTTAACTTCGTAACCTTATATGTTTTTAATTATTTTGAATGACTGGATTTTATTTGGAAGTGCAACAAAGGGAAGAAGGCTACAAAGTTTCCGAAGTGATTGTTTCGATAATTGAGGCAAGTGGATTTTCTAAACCCGTGTTAAGCGTATTAAATATTCGTGGTCTTCTCCCTTGTGTGTGGTGGGTTTAGAATGACTTGGAGACCTTGTTTGCTTATTTGTTTGGTGTTTGTATTCCTTGTTGTAATGTGTTTTATTATCAAAATGATTATCTTCTTCATTTTCATTGAGCATGTCATTTGCATTGTAAATCTGAGAACATTGTTGTGGTAAGAGGATGTATCCATTTCGAGGGTCGTATTCGCGCTCCGCGCTGGATATTATATTTTAGGGACGTATCGCGCAGCCTCGAATGTTACTATTATCGATGATCGTGTCGGCGCCGCGACATATGCATGGACATATAATTCCCCCATGGGTCCCGGACTGGAGAGACAAGCGGTGTGTTATCACTAGGTCAGACTGCATCATATACTTGACATTGCATTAACACATACTTATCATTGGGTGAACTTGATATTGGTGTTGTTGCTGATCTTGTGATTGCCTTTCCTGCGGAAATTTTGTGATTGATAATTACTAATCTTGTTATTGAGGATATGTAATTTGGATAAAGTGTGGGGTTTGTGGAGGTATATATGTAATTTGTGTAGTGTTTTGTTGGTAGAGTTTTACGTGCTATATAAAATCGGAACGTTAGGTAGACTGAATGTTATTCAGGTTTGTAGTTGTGGAGGTTCGTTTGGGGGTAGGGTTACCCGTATTTCTCCCCTTAGCTTGTTGTTAGATACTTTAACACTTTCCTTGCGGAGTTTCCCCGTGGGTTTTTGGTATCACCTACCCTTGCTTCTCTACAATGTTTTTGTAGGTTAATAACCTGGATTTTTGGGTTGTACTTGTCATTCTCTCTTTTCGAGGCTTCTTGGAGATTGTTGAGGTAGCTGTTTCCATCTCAGCAGACTTTCCTTCTCCATAATTATGGATCTTGTTCTATTCTAGAAACAATTTTATTTTAGACTTGAGTTTTTCTTTTGAATCAATTGTAATACTTTAGAGGCTTTACACTGACTACCAGCAGGTTTTTGGGTTCTATCATTACTTATATTTTACTATCCGCACTTTATTGGTAATGGTTGAGTTTTACGCTGACTTGTCTTGGTGGGATAAGACGAGTGTCATCACGTCCATTTTTGGGTCGTGACAGTTTTGCTTTATTTGCTTAGGTGGGGTGTAGTACTTGGGTTTTCCCACCGGATGGTTAGTGTGGTGCCAATCACGACGGTTTGGGTCGTGACAATATTAGTGGGAATGATATCAAAGTACAGTTCTCCATAAAGTGGAAAATAGTCATCATTATCAATTTTCTAGGTAACAGTGATTTCCATCTTGATTGATTTACCTTTATGTTTGAAACATATTAATAAAATCAAAGAGGAATATAAGTTTTTGAATCAGCACCAAGTGTCAAAAATCGAAACAAAGAAAAACACAAAAAAAAAGAAATTTGTGCTGAATGATTGAAATGTACATTCATGTCGATTGATTAGATAATTGGAGTCCTTGTTATAGTTTGATTCTGTGTACAAAGAGTACACAAAAATCCTAGAACTTTAAGAGTGGCTTGTTTGAGTTTTGGGAGTTGGGGATAGGGTTCCTAGTGATATGAACATACAACTCAAGTACTTTTTTTTGGTTAAACACCTACTCCTGTTTGCTTCTTAATATAATAATATAGGTGGTCAAGTTTGTACTATCACGGGATTATTCTATCCTGAAGAATTATTGACTCAAATTATATAACGATATGCTAAAACTAGTAAAAGTAACTATTTCTTTGTCTTCTTGTAATGCTTTCACATAAATAGTGTGGGTTTATTTGTTTGTTTGCTTTAGGAGTTTTAACACAAATAGCATAAGATATTTGCCTGCTTACAGAATTTTTAACACAAAAAATGGTTTCGACTTGCGTTTTGATTTTCTAACACAAATAGCATGGGTCTCTTGAGTTTCAGAGCAGATAATGTGGAGTCTCTTTTGCTGTTTTCGATGTTTGAACACAAATAAAGTGTGGTCAGCGTCCTCTTCTGAAGTTCTGACCTCAAATAACGTAATTCGTTGCTTGATTTTGAAGATTTTAAAACAAATAAAGTGGATTCTCTTTGTCTATTTTTCGCATAGGCACTAGAGTAAACATAGTCACTCAAATTTCGATGCACATCTTTCTTAAAATTTTAATATTCTCGTGTTTAGTGCTATTAAAAGGAAAATTAATATTTGCAAGTCCTTAAAAAGTATAACTTGCAAAGTTAATTGTATTAAATATCTTGACGTTTTAGTATTTAAAATAGTTTAAGTTTCTTTGCACGTACATTGCATGTGTAAAGCTAATAATATAATATATATTTATTTAAAAAATATTAAAATCATTAAATAAAGTACTATAAAGCAAATATATTTACATCCATATGGAAATAAAGTATAGGTTTTAGTGAATGCTTAAAGTGAATTGTCGAATGATTACTTATTTGTTGAGGTCAAAATGAATGAATTTCATCCGAACCTATTAGGATGAATATGTTACACTAACATCCTTAATAAAATAAAGTTCTTATTTTAGTTATTCAGTTTAGAGAGTATACCCAAAAACTCATGGACTCCTAAATGCATAGATTGGAGTTTTGGGGGTACGAGTAGGGTTTTAGTGTTTTAAAAAATATGACACAAAGTATTTTTTAATAAACAATAATTCCTATTTACTTATTTATATAATATAAAAATCATGACAAATAGAGATGGCTAAATTACTATTCTCACGAAATCATTTTGGTTCATTGAATTATAAAATCGCATTACATGACAGTTTTTTAAGCCTAGCAAAAGTAATTCTTTTTTTTTTGTTTTGAAATTCTTCACAAAGATCTTGGCTCTACGTATCTCCTTTTGGAGTTTTTAGCATACATAACATAAAGTTTTCTTTAAAAAAAGTTTTTAACATAAGTCATCTGCCTTTAAAATTATTTTCGGAGTGAAAACAAAAACAACATAGATTCTATATGTCCGCTTTGATGTTTTGAACACTTATAAGTTTGCGCTCTTTGTTCTTTCTATCGACCATTTACAAATACAAATAATTAAAAATGGTGGTTTCTTCTTTCCTTTGTTTTCTTATGGAGTTTTTTAACACACCTACCATCGGTTTTTTATTGTTCTTTACTTTCGTACTTTCTAACACAAATAATGTGGGTTTTCTTTATCTGCTTTTGAAGTCTCTAATATTGAAAATGTGGGGTCTCTTTATGTACTTCTTGTGTTTTTAACCAAAAAACACGGGATCTATTAAATTCGAGAAAAAAAGTTTATCTTTGTTTAGCTTCCGGTTAGAAGTTTTAATTTTCTACTATTTGGTTCCTTTAAAATAGAAATATTAAAATTTGCAAAATTAATTGTATGAAATATCACGACATTTAGGCATTTAATATAATATTAATTTTCTGTAGGTGCGTTGAACGGGTATGACTAATAATATAATGCACAATATTATAAAATAAAATAGTTCTGAGAAAATTATTTTAAATGTATGAAGAAACATAGTATAAGTTTTAGTGAATCATTATTGCGGATATTGTCATATTCTTACTTGACAAACTAAGATCAAAATAATTGAATTTTATCCAAACCTACAAGGATGAATGTGTTACGCTTGCACCCTTTGTAAAATGAACTTATTCTTGTAAGATGATTCATTTTACTAAATGTACACCCAAAAAAAATTGAACTGTCAAAAGTGAATTGCATGAGGTTTTTGGAATTGGGCGGGGGGGAAGGGGGAGGGGTTCTAATTTTTTTAAATAAATAACTCAATTTTTTAATTTTAAAACTACTTCAACTTACATCTTTGTATAATATTATCCATCGTTCCAAATAGAAATCACCACATCAATACTAGCACGAGATTGGTTAGTCAGCTTACGAAATTACAAAATCAAATAAATGATTACTTTGTAAGCCAAGCAAAAGTAATTATCTATTCGATTACAGATAACTGCACTATTGATGAATTGCAGTACATTTTATATCTCATTCTTCCTATTAAGAGTATTCATGCTTTTAATATAATTAATTTATGTGAACATGATTTGCATGTTAATATCGAGTAAATTAGCAATTAAAAGCTACTAATTTAGAGTACAATTTTGAAATTTACATAATTTCATATTTCAACTTCGAATTAAGTGGTTTGATTGCACTCATATCATAATGGATGAAAACATTATCAGTGGAGTTTCAGAGAGATTGAATCAAATATAAGTCATGACTAAAGCAATCAATAAAATGAGGCATACATCATACATTAAATTATTGGTATTGTTATAATTGTTTGAAATTGAAACTACTAAAATTGATAGAATTGTTTTTAAAAAAATAATTAAACTACTGAAATTGATAAGTTTTTAACAAAGTATTATTGGGTTGTCATTGTTTGTACCCTCCACATCATAAGGAATCATTTCAACTGGAAAATCACCTCTAAAAATCTGAACTTTGAATTCAATTTTGCTTGGGTGGCACTCTAACAATTCAAATACAAGTTTATCCCCTTACTTCAAATTGTTATCATACAAAAAATTCTCCATCAAATGCTAATAAATTTATAAGTTCATCTACAAATTTACTCCATCTAGTGTGTATATATATATATACACATCAAGTCTAAAACATATTGCATCTAATCTTGAAACTCAACACTGTAAATAGTATATCTTTTCCATGTTTTTTTCACTCGGCATTGGGTGCAGCAGAAATGAGACCTCTATAACTTGGATCTTTTTTTATTTAACAAAGTTAAAAATTTTAAATCTTTTATGCCTAAAAAATTAAATACTTATTATGTATAAAATTGAGTATCTCATGTAAGAAAGAGGAATAACTATTTTTTTTTTGTGAAGGGATAGAAATGATAGGGAAAAAACAAATTCTAGCGATATATTGTTCTGTGAGTAAAAACACCATAGAGAAGAAGAAGTACTGATAGAAAAGAACTTTTTTTTATGACTATGAAAAAAAACTCCGATGGCAGTCTTCTAATAAGCAAAACATAGTAAAAACGTTAGCGAACATATAGTAACAAACTAATCCAAAAAGATTTTCTCTCCCTCCTAAAACCTAGGTAACAACCCACGTTTAAACTACTTTCCTAAAGACTAGGGAACAAACAAAACAGATAAGAATTTATTTTCTAACAGAACTCTAATTTTACTACACTGAAGTATTAAACCTACAACCCGCCCTTACACTGAAAACTCTCAAGCTTCAGTTTAACTTCAGCTTCTTCAACTCTTCCATTGTGCTGATGCCCATCCACCTCCTCAAGCTTTGGAAAGTAAGAGACTGAGAGCTTTAGTAAAAATTTTCCCTTTCCGCCAACCTGATCTCAACTTTGATCTTTCACTTCGGCAGTACTGCACCGCTATTGTTCTTCGTTATTGAGATCTTTCGCAAGAAATAATACTTCACTCAATGTGCTTGCTTTTCCATGAAGTAAACAGGATTTTTTGATAGCTTAAGGCAAGTTATTTGTCGCAAAAAATTATAGTTTGCTCCTTTTTGTTTGAATTGTAGTTTATTCAAGAATTTTCCTCAACCAAATAGCTGGACAAGCCAGGTTGTAGCAGCAACAATTTTGCTTCAGTATTCGATAAATTGAAAAATCTTTTTGTCTTTCCTAAAGCAATGAAGCAGCCCTGTGCCTTAGTACAAAAACTAGCCAATGTGCTCTTTCTGTCTTCTTGATCACCTCATAATCGGTGTAAGCAAAACCAATCAAATCAATGTTTTTCACCTTCGTTGGTAGAACAACCGAAACCTAGTTCCTTGTAGTAGCGAGGATTCCTCTTTGGCAGTTAGCAGTGAATTTCCGCCGGGCTCTCTATATACCTGCTTATAAGACCTCCCATCATGATGTCAGGCCTTGTGTAGTAAATACTTCAAACTCCCTACAAATTTTCTGTAGACTGTGTTTTGTCTACCTTAGATCCTCTTCCAACTTTGGTTTATCTTAATGCCACAACTCACTGTATTCATCGGTGAATTGCAATTCTTTCATCTTGAATGGTTAAATTTCCCACAATATTTCTTTTGGAAACAAATAGACCATCAGCAGATTGCACTACTTCTAAACCAAGAAAAATAATGTATCTTACCAAGATCAACTCCTCGCATTCATCCATCATTAGATTTCATTAAATCATAAAAACATGGCAGTATCATTCCCTTCCCGGTAAATTATGAGATTCATCGACATTAAACACACAATGACAATTTTTTCCCCAGATTCTCCCCAACGTTTAGACAAAAAGAGAGTGCTCATATGGACATTTCAGGAAACCAACTTTTAGAAAGTGGAGGCTCAGATGCGACTATAAACCAACTCGTGGAGCCTTGTTTAGCCATATCGAGACTTTTTCATACTTGTAATACTTTATGCTCTCTCCAATTTTAATATAACCAGAGGGTTGTTCAATAAATACGCAAGGGCTTCCTCTCCAAGTATACATGTAGCAGCTGATTTTACTCCAATGGCAAGATAGGCCCTACTTTGGCCGCCAGGCAATTACCATTCTAATTGTGTCATGTCTTGCGAAGTGGAGCAAACACTTCATACTTCAGTGTAGTCCACACCATGCTACGGTTGTATAACGTTACGCCACAAATTGCGCCTTATACTTGTTCATCCACCAATCTTCTTTCTTTTTTGTCTTATGACCCCCCCTTGACACCATGGTTTTTCCTTGCCCCTTCGAAAGATCTGATAACTCTCCCGTTGCAATTTGCTTTCAATAGAATCAATCTCATCATCCATATTTTCCTCCATTTCCTCCTCTTTGATAGCTTCTCAAAAGTTTGTAGGATCGCAATCTGCAAATAATGCAAAATGGGACAACCCTCACATTAGCACTCAATTCATGTTTAACCTTATAATCTGTCACTCCACGCGGCCTTCTTCGAGCAACGACGAAGAGGCTGTTTCAGCTGCACAGTTTCCTTCTTTAAATTTGCTGGTAACAAATGTTTTCAGCAAGTGGTGAAATTTCAGCACCAGCTATAGAATTCCAGCAGCTGTAGTTGAGCCTGAGATCCTCTACAACTTTTAGCATCACGCTCCTTCTCGTCTCCATTATCAAACACAATTGGAGTATACTTCTCCATACTCCATTCCAAGTGTTTTTCTTCATCAAAAACCTACATCTTTTCTGGTTACCACTTTCTTTGGAAAGGATTGAACATCTTTGTATGCCTTGATGTTTGTCACTAATACAAAGAAAAACACATCTGTCACCTCATCGTCAAGCTTCTTTCTTTTTGCTTCGGGACATGTGCATAAAGCAGTACCCAAAATTTAAAGTATTCTACTAACTCTGCCGGTTTCCTTCCTCCTCTCCAATCTTTCCTCAGGTGTAAACATCTTGAAGAGGCGCAAGTGGGACATCTATTCAGATGTGAAGCTCCAATTCACTGCTTGTGGCCAAATTCCCTTTGGAACTCTTCCCCGAGCCAGTCCGCTACGAACCATATTGAGAATGTTTCTATTCTTCTCTCTGTCGCACCGTTTTTTTTGTGGTGTATATGCTTTTGTGAGATCTTTCTTGAAATGCCACTAGTCCACAAAATCACAACTACCCAATATTCTCCTCCGCGACTCTGTTCAAAGGTTTTCTTAACAATCCTTCCAGTCTCGTTCTCCACACGAGCTTTGAAGATGTTAAATACATTAAAGGCTTCGACTTTCTTGCTAATAATACACTCAAGTCTTCCTTGAATACTAATCAATAAAGTACTAAAAATATTTTTTACCTCCATTCGAGATTGGTGTTATTGGCCCGCAAATATCTGAGTGTACCAACCCCAAGACCTCTTTGGCTCTCTACGACTTACTTATTTCCTAACTTTTCGTAAACTGCGAATGAATGTTGTTTGCCAACAACCCACATTTCCTTCACACAACGTGGTAGGGAACAACAATTTCAATGAGCCCCATCACCATACTCTTCCTTTGAAGGTTCTTCAAGCCACCCAGTTCAAGTGCACATATCAACACTGCCATAACCATGATGGTTTTTCACTACTCTTGCCAAGAGCAGAATGAACATTTTCAATCTCTTCAAAGAAACAATCTATTTTGACTCATTCTCACAATAGCAATAGTTCCCTTTGCAAGAATATCAGAAAATTCCCACATTGCATCCTCCTGAAGGTGATGACATATCATTTTTCGAACAGTGACCGACACTCCACAAATTGGCTTTCAAAGCTTAACATAAACACATTAGAATGATCTCCATACACCTTTTTTTTGGTTCTACAATTTATATTACCCTTTTTCCCATCACTTCAAGTAGATAGATCACCAAAACTAATTGTCGATCGGAAGCTTTCTTTCTTAAATAAGTAAAAGAATACTTACTTCCAGTCATTGAGTTACTACAACCAGTATCCACATCAAAGATGCGTTGGTCAGGCTCTTTTTCAACATGAATGTCCATTAACAAAGTTTCTCCTTCTTTGTTCTCACGAATTTGAATTTCTCCTTGTTTCTCATTAGGGCAGGCCTAGTAATAATATTTACACGTAATGAACAAATTTAATGACGACGATAACTTCTACCTTGGATTTAGTGAAATCCCTTTCCTCTGCCCTTGCCGTAGTCATTAGTCTGTAAATTTTCACAGTGTTCTTGTTGCCCTCCATCTCTATTTTCCACGATCTGCTCCTTCCCCTCTTCCTCTTTTTCTATTCTACCTCTACCCCCTTCCTCTAGATTGGAAGAAATAAAAGTAGAAATCCTTCAAGCCTGCTCCTCAAAAGATGAATTTTGGTTTATCTTTTGTTCGTACCAATAAGGACTTTGGCATTCATCAAGCGATCAAACTCATCTATAGCTTTTTGACTCCTCAATGGGATCAAACGAAAAAATCATACTTCGGGACTTCCGGCGTCAAGAGCCGCATATATTTTCACAATTGTGTGAATAGTTTCACTTCTCTCCATGGAATCGCATTTTTTTTGCCTAGTCTACATCGTTTTAGCAAGTAACTCATTACAAACCTCCTTCCATTCATAATGCAAAGTCTTAAGCCCTCTTAGGCTTGGAAGTTGTGCGCAGCTTTCACTCTAGCAGTGCCTGATATTTCTTTCTCATGGAGTCCAATATATCCTTGAAAGTTTCTTTACAAAGAAGGTTTCCAAGGTAGGACTCTCAAATAGCCTGAAAAAGTTAAGTTTTTTACTTCAAATCTTTCAACTTTCATGCTTTCGAACTCATCTTTGAGTATTCGTGAAGCATCGTCTTCCGTTGAGCGCCAATCCCTCCTTGACATTTCCAATCTCTTTGACCGTAAAGAAATTTTTCCATCAGCATACTCCAATAGTCTCATGCACCATCAAAACGGGAATGGTGCTTCATGAAGTTTTTCTCATCAGAAGATACCACTTATAGGAAAGAAAAAAAATTCCAGAATATATTGTTCTGTGAGTAAACACAATATAGAAGAAGAGAGGACTGATAGAAAAGGACTTTTTTTATGACTTCAAAAAAATTGTGATCATTCATTCAAATAAGCAAAAACTAGTAAAACGTTAAGCTAAAATATAGGGGTAAACTATCCAACAAGACTAAAACCTAGGTAAACAACCCCGTTTTAAACACTTTCCTAAAGACTATGACAAACAAAACAGATAAGAAATCATTTTCTAACAGAACTCTAATTTACTAAACTGAATTATTAAAACAAACATGTCTCCATTCATTATCCATATTCCCAAAAAATTTGATCCACCTCAAAAAGTCCCACATTGATGTAATAAGTTTCCAAACACAGCATACTCATTACGAGATCTCTGATTAAGGATGATTGTCAATCTTACAAAGAATCATCTTCAAGTAAGTATATCTGAAAATGGGATGCTTTCTATAGAACTATTAGGGGGAAATGAGAATTGTCAAACCGTAGGTGGATTTCACAGCGCTCTTAGTGGGATTGATATCAATGTACATTTATCCATAAATTGGCCAATATTCATCATTATCAATTTTAGACCTAACACTGATTTCCATCTTGATTAATTTACCTTTCTGTTTGAAACACAATAAAAAATCATAGAGGAATATAAGTTTTTAAATCAGCACGGAGAGTCAAAAATAAGAACAAAAAAAATAGAAAGTAGGAAATTTGTTAAAAATTATTGAAATGTATATTCATGTAATTGATTAGATTATTGGAGTTCTTCTTATGGTTTGATTCCGTGTACAAAGAGTACAAAATATTCCTAGAACTTCAAGAGTGGCTAGTTTGAGTTTTGGGAGTAGGGGAAGGGTTCCTAGTGTTTTCGAGAAACAACTCAAGTATTGGTTTTTATTATTAAAAACTTATTCTTATTTACTTCTTTACATAATAATATAGGTGGCCGCATTTCTACAGGCATGGGATTATCCTAGCCTATAGAATTATAGACTAAAATTTTATAACGACATGCTAAAACTACTAAAAATAATTATTTGTTTGTCTTCTTTTAAAGTTTTAACATAAATACCCTAGTCTTCTGTTTGTTTGCTTTAGGAGTTTTCACACAAGAAAGGTGAGATATTTGTCGCTTTACATATTTTTTAATACAAATAAAATGGTTTTTAACTGCCTTTTGAGTTTTTAACAAAAATAGTGTGGGTCTCTTAAGTTTCAAACTGTGATAATATGGGGTCTCTTTGGTTTCTTTCGATGTTTTAACACAAATAACATGGGACCCACGTCCTCTTCTCATGTTTTTAACTAAATAACTTAACTCTTTTCTTGATTTAGATTATTTAACCCAATTAATGTGCTTTCTCTTTGTCTATTTTTTGCACATGCACTAGAGTAAACATAGTCACTCAAATTCAGATGCTGATATTCCTCAAAGTTTGAATTTTCTTGTGTTTAGTTTCTATAAAAAAGGAAACTTTAGATTTGCAACTTCTAAAAAGTAGAACTTTCAAAGTTAATTATACTGAATATCTTGTCGTTTAAGTATTTCAAATAGTTTAAGTTTCTTTGCATGTGCATTACACAAGTATAGTTGATTATCTATACACATTTTTGTAAATAATATCAATATTATCAAGTAAAGTACCATTAAGCAAATATATTTACATTCATAAAGAAATAGAATATATGTTTTCTTGAATGTTCAATGGGAATTGCCGAATGATTACTTGTTTGCTAAGATCAAAATGATTGAATTTCATCTCACCCTACGAGGATGAATATGTTACATTAACATCCTTAATAAAATAAAGTTCTTATTCAAGTTTGTTTCAGTTTGCAGAGAGTACCATAAAATTGATGGACTCCTAATCGTGGATAGTTTGGGGTTTGGGGGGTATGAGTAGGTTTTAGTGTTTCGAAAAAATAACACAATATTTTTTTTGCTAAAACTTACTCCTATTTACTTATTTATAAATTATAATAAATCAAAACAAATGGAGGCAGCAACATCACTAATATCATGAAATTATTTTGGCTCATAGAATTACGAAATCACATTACATGACAACTTTTTAAGCCAAGCAAAAGTAATTATCTATTCGCACTGTTGATAAATTGATCTTGTAACGACCCCAACCTTTGTTATTTGAGAAGAGAAAAATCCAAACAAAATTGAACTCTGTCCCACTACAATAGGATAGTTGTTGTTGGCGTGGCGGCACTGAATTGGCAAATTATCCCACTGTAGGGGGATTAGTGAGGAAGAATCCGAGTTTATGACAAATCCTTATTTTTCCATGTTTTGGAAAATACCCTAGTAGGTCTTAAATTACTCTAGAAACCCCAGAAAAGTTATTTCAAGTTGAGAAAAGAAGGAGAGGGAGCTTTCTAGCATGTGGATGGAGGAATCTGGTGAAATCTTGGCCTAACTCACCATAGTGAATCTGAAAAAGCTGGAAAATAATCAAAATTCCTTATAAAATACTTGACACCAACGTAGGTTAGGTTTTTTAAGTTGAGCAACTAAAATTGAATGCTCACCATATAGTTAAATATGCCATTTAACACTATGAGGTAATGTTTTCGACCTTTGTTACACCGGTACATCCTGGAAGCTGGCTAATAATTCATGTTTAATGGAACATGTTTGTGTGAGAAACGGTAATCTGTCGAGGTTCTTATTTTGTGTTCTTTAATGGGTTCATTGTTAGGTTATTGTATAATGGTGATTAGGAGTTGTAGTCAGAGTAAAGAACTAGTAATGAAACTATGTGATGCAGAACTAAAATTTGGACTTGTGTAATTCCGTAAAGAAGAATCAAGGGAACCCATATTTAATTAAGAATGTGACTAGGTGATGTCTGTGATTTTGTGATGTTGTAATATGCACGTGTTTTTGCTTCGTTTTGATACTTGTATATGCTTGTATATTGCAACAATGGTCTTATATGTTGAAAGGATGTGATTTGGATCGGCTTCCATATTTTGGCACTCTAACTGGAATTGGTCTCCATGTTCTGGCATAAAACTTGGATCGATTACCACGTTTTGGCATGCTAACAGTTTGACTTTGGGTCCCGTGAGAGGGACAACTACTTGTGATAAAATGTGTACAATGAAATATGATATTCTTAATTTTTTGAGGTCTTTATATGTAACAACGCGTTGGTGGTTTAAGCTATGATCTATTGGAATCTTAAGTGTGGTAGTGTTACTCGTAGTATACAATGTGGTTAGTATGTTTAATCTAGATCTATTGGAACCTTAAGTGTTGTAGCGATACTTGTAGTATACAAGGTGGTTAGTGTATTTAGGTTGTGAGCTCGTAAGAAAGATATAGGTGGTAATTGGAAGGTGTTCTAAGTAAAGGCTAACTGGGGAGAAGCGAGGGGTCTAGCCGTGGTCTTTTATTGTTCTGTTCATATCTTATCAGGTGGGGTCGGGTTCACCGATGCTATCTACTAGAACTTTTGGTTGTACTGATACTACTCTTGCTATGTCTTTTTTGACATAGTCTGGATGTAGGATTGGTGACGTTTCATTAGGTGAATAAGAAGAAATCCTCCAGCAGCTTTGCCTTTTCCTTCCCCACAGTGGTAGGTGTGTCCTTTGATTAAATTGTTATCTTGTTATTCTTAATAGCTCTTGTACCTTTTAGACTAGATCCTTAGGTTTTCAGTTACTAAAACGAATTTGACTAGTGAATCAATAAAAGGTCGTAGTAAAGAATTACCCAGCAATATGTCTATTTTCTTAAATTTCCTTGACTTGCCTTCATTTTATTTAAATTCCTCCTATTTTCTAGTTATTGGGTTATGAGCATTCTCTTATATAGTTGTTAGAGTAGGTGACCGCATGGCTCTATTGATTGGATCATGACAAATTAGTATCAGAACTTAGGTTGTCGGTCTCCCCGTACAAGAGCAAAATTTGGATTAAAATCTTGTGGGTTTGTGTGTTGACGTCCACATCTAATCTATAAGAGGCTAGAAAGCATACTAGGAAGTTGTTTAATTCATTTACTCCTTTCGTGCTGCAGTTTCGCTTGTGGTATTGGTTATGTCCAATTGGTATCTTTTGATTCCAATTTGTATCTTGACGATGAGGACTGACGTTGTGGATAATGATCAAAACACCAACAAGTTAATTGGAACTGGAAGGTTCCAATTAGTATTTGTCCCTATGGGCTATAACAAGCATGGATGATCGCTAAGGGTTATCTATGGACGAACTAATTAATAAACTGAAATTGCAGGTGTGTTGTGTCTAGTAAATAATGAATGTGTGCTTCTTGTTGTTTGTAACTAATTGAAATGTGTGCTTGCTATTGTATTTATCTACTATTATATATCGTGTATCAAATGATGTATCTTTGAATATGGAAGTATTTTGATAACATGAATCATTATTGAAGTGGACGAGTACAGTGGGTGATGTACGACAACATGTGGAGTGTCTGCAATCAATATGAATAGAGTTACGATTGGATCATTTAAAGGTGAGCAAGTTGTTATTTCTGGGTGTATCATGGGGATGTGTAACCTATAGCATCGTATTACATTAGTGGGAAAAATTAGAAGCTTGGTAGGATAGCAGAAAATAGAGATGTGGAAAATTTACGGAGTAGGATCACTAGGAATTCTCTCCATCCTTCCGTGTATAACTGCTAAATCGTCCTCACATGTCTGCTAAAAAGTGGGTCCTCACCTTCAAAACCTTCGGCTGCATTGCTACGACTAGCCCTTCTGGTCCTTCTAATTTTTCTTGTAAAAGTATAACCTTCTCGAATAAAAATAGGGTGAATAAGATTATCCATAGGTAATACCTCATCACTATCGAACAAGGGCACACCTGCCCGCTTGCATAGGAAAGTGATAAGACCGGGAGGAAGACTACCTTCTTGCTGCCCCACTAGAACATCTTGAAATCTGAGATAATATGTGCCCCATATTCAGCTGAATACCCTGTATAACATATACCATCACCAGGATAAGTGACGTCCATGAGGTTACTGGACGGTCGAATCCTCTTAGAAACCAAGTGTATCAACCTGTTAGAAGCTAGTGACAAGTCAACACTAGTGACACCCTTTGTTGGAGCCCAATAAAGCTGATCCTATTTTGCGAGATCCACATTAGTGTCCCGCAGCAACTCTAGATCCATCTCCCTTAGCTTGTCCTCAAACACCATGTTTGGGACCTCTGGCACCTCCAACACCTCTTTTATAGTAGTGGAATTCAAGGGAAATACCCCAAATGTGAATAACTAGGTGAGGAGCATCCCAGCTTATGGTGGGGAGGATATCATAGCACTCCCTGACCCAGGTAGAATGTACATCTGAAGAACCCGAATCAACGGAAGCCACCCAAACTCGATCAACCGGCCATAGAATACAGGAGCCTTATCCACTACCTCATAAAGTACCATCGCCCTCTCAAAGAGAAAACCAATATTGTGATAGTCATGGTGTCTCTCCCTACTAACGGCATCGTGAAACCAGATGAAAAGAGCGTTATCCATATTTGGACGAGTTATCTAGTGTAACCTGCGGGGAATAAGATAAGTAATAACAATATAGACCAGGTGTAGAAGCTTAAACAAAAAGAGGAAGTTTTTGGACAAAAGTATGTAGGTCATTGGTCAGGTCATCCCACTACAATGACCCCCATTCCGCTATTGCGGCATGCAGGCTGCTGCAACGGCCTGCATTTGAGACGAATTCCATATGCCATTCGATTCGATAATTAGCATGAAATCATAGAAATCAAGGAAGGAAGTAATGAAAATTAAAATAAAGAGAAATTACCTAAGAATCACTGATTTTGGAGAAGAGGGGATTGAGAGAGTGTGAGAGTTGGGTGAGAGATAAGGGAGAAATGGGGAAAATCCTTTCTTTTCCACCTTTACTATTTTTTGATCTCCCGCTACAGCGGCAAAGATGCCTCTCTCGCGGGAAAAACTTGAGGAACAAACTGTGTTTTGTATTCGACCATAACACGTTTCTACCCTAGCAAGGAAGCCTAGTACTTATTTCATGTAATGTTTTAACCCTTTCGTCTAGTTTGTGTCTACCTTTTAGGTTTTTGAATCACTAGGGGTCAAAAACTTTTGTCGTTGTGTGTAAGAGTCATATCATTATTAGAAATTGTCCCGAAGTGAGTGTGTAATGACCGAGCTTAGTCGTTCAGGGACGAACGAGTGGTACATTGGTATCTATTGTAACAACCTGTTATTTGAGAAGAGAAAAATCCTCAAAATATTTGGACTTTGTCGCGCTACCGCATGATTGTTGTAGTTCGTATGGAGGCGTTGTAGCGCCACCATACCCCACTGCAGCGAGGCAGGATCTGAGTTTACGAGAGATCCTTATATATCCATCTTTCTAAAATACCCTAATTGGTCGTAAATTACACTAGAATCCCAGAAAAGTTATTTCAAGTTGGGAAAATAAGGAGAGGGAGATTTCTAACATGGGTGTGGTGGAATGTTGCGAAATACTGGCCAAACTCACCATAACGAATTCGGAAAAGCTGGAAACAAAGTCAAAACTCCATACAAATTTCTTGGCATTCAGGTAGGTTTTAATTTGTTTGTTGATTAGCTATAAATTCATGATTACCATGTAATATATGAAATTAACTGTATGAGGAATGTCTAGACTTCGTGCGCCAAGTAAATTCTGTGGATAGTTATTGTAATTCAATGTTTATGGTGTTACTGTTGTGTTGAGACGGTAATCGACCAAAGTTCTTATTTACGTTCTTAAATAGTTTCATTGTTAGGTTATGGTTTAATGGTGAAAAAGATCTATAGTTAGGCTAAAGAAAACTAGTAACAAAACTATGTGATGAAGAACTAGCATCTGGATTTGGGTAATTCCGTAAGAATAAATCGAGGGAACCCATATGTAATTAAGTATATGACTAGATAATGTCTGTGATTCTGTGATGGTGTGATAAAAATGTGTTTTGCTTTGTTGTGATACTTGTATATATATGCATGTTGCAACAATGGTCTTAGATGTTGAAAGGAGATATGCAAATATCAATCTAATTAAATCATGATTTGAATGTGTGATCTTTATGTGTAGTTGAAATGTGTGATTGGGATCATCTGCCACGTTGTGACATTTTAACTTGGATTGGATTTCCACTTTCCAGCATACTTATTGGGATCGGCTGTAATTTTCTGACATTCTAACTGGTATCGCTTGTCACTTTCCTACATAATGCTTGGATAAGATTGTCACGTTCTCCCCTGCTAACAGTTTCACTTTGGATCCCCTGAGAGGGCCAACAACTTGTGATAAAATATGTAAATTATATGATGACTTGTTATAAGATGCACTACTGTTAATTTTATTCAATCCCTATGATGTGAGTGCATTTATCCTATAATTATTTGTGGAGGTTGAGTGTATAAGCTCTCAATGGAAGTAGGTATCTCGTATGAGTGGAATGTCAAATTATAGGAGCGCCCTTGATAGAATTCACTTATTTGAGTGTGAAAGTAGGTCTCATTCTATGAGAATAAGCTTCTTCTCAAAAACACTCATGAAACTTGGATAACACATATTTAACCAATCATGATTTAATTAAAGCTATGTCAACACCTGATTATTGTGTGTAAACATAATTTCTTTTATTCCCCTTAAGCAGTTAATAGTTCAAGTTGAACACCAAAACGATCTCTGGAGTAAAGGTTATTTTTAGTAAAGTTGAAGTTTCAATGCAGAACACCCCTTCATTTTGCCTAAAGTTACCTTCCAACTAATTTGGGTGAAAAAACTCTCTTAATATAATATTAATGAATCGGGATTGTTGGTGTGACATTTTAATATTAATTAAAATATATATTATATGTCACATTATATATCATGCTATGTCTATTGATAGACATTACATTTGTTCCCTTTTTACTCTCATCAATTGTGGAAGAAATTGTCATCAGTTTTTGTAACTTATGTAACTATCAAATCTTCATTTCATCCATTATTCTATATTTATGTCTTGTAACTTATGTAACATTTGAGCCATTCATTTAACAAATTTACTACACACTATCTTCTTATTCAATGCAAGGAAGAATTCATTAACTATAAATAGTGTGGTGTTCCTTTGTGTTGGTAAAGAGATAAAACAACAACTAGAGAAGTACAAAAAAATATATTGATAAAAGATGCGTAGTATTTTATTATGTTTATATTGAAATTAGTGTTGTAGTGAAAGAGAGAGTTGAGACAAAGAATAATATTCTACGTCTTCAACTATATTCACTATATACCAAAGAGAATATTATATGTTGAAGGAAGTTGTTCTCTTTGTGGAGCTTTGAACTCTTTAACTAATCCGGAGTTACTTGAGTTTTACATTTTTTTAGGTTGTCGTATCCTAGAGGAGAAAAGTCAAGAGTATTAGTGCTGGACCGGTGTAGATTATGCCTCAGTGGACTTGAATCTTCTTAAAGAGAGTGAGATATCCGTCCGTAAGCCTAAAGATTTGTTTATACATTTTTTGTTCATTTTATTTCAGAAGTAATTTATTGTATTTGTGGTATATTACACCAATAATTTTAAGGAGATTCATGTTTTGTTACAGTTTGAAACATCTCAATATAGGGATCTCAACATGATTCCGCTCAAACTCACTCTCTTCAAGATATGCAAGAGAAGAGGTGTACGGTAACATATTTGTCTACTTGCTCAAAAGTGGAGAAAAGGTAAAGGAAAAAAATTTACCAAGTATTTTCATGTATAAAGTGAATCTACTTTTCATGAAATAAATGATGTTTGAATTCTTCAAATAGTGGGGGTTTATAAAATGAGACAAATGACATCCATTTGAAAATTTTGATTTTGGCATCTTCTTTGAAAAATGCTCTAAAAGAGTGTTACAAGTGCTTATGATATTACTTATGGGAATAATCACATGCTATTATTTATTATAATGTGATGAATTTTTTTTATCTCCTAACATGTAGTTCTAATAAATTTGAAACCCATTTTGAGTAGTCCATTAAACTTAAATGTATGGTGAAAGATAAATTTCATTCTTGAAAATGAAAAAAAATACTATTATAAACATGTGATGAAGCTTTTTCTTGACAAGTCACCTAAATATGAAAATAAATTGTGAAATACCATTTGTGTTGTTTTGTGTGCGTCCTGCGCAACTCCTTATTTGATTCAATTGTGTAAGATTTTGACAAATAAAACAAAATGGAGTTTTTCTAGTCTAATAAAAATATGAGCTGACTAACACTTGACTGAAGTGTGTTTGAAATATAAGTACTTTAAGGTCAAGCAACTAGATGAGAAAAAAGTTGGTGTTATTTTGTGGGGATTAGAAAAAACAAATTATTTTTTTGCTACTCTATTATGAGGTTGAAGTTAAAAAATAAGTTTAAACTTCACTAATCAAAAAATGAAATTGAAACACTTTATTTTGGATGAATAATTTTTTCTACTGTTGATTAAATTTTAATGTACTAATTATATATGTTGAGACACAAAATCCGTTATTTATAACGATAAATTTAACTAACTAAGGATAAAAAAACAATCTGTGAGATCTTTGATCGTTTTGTATACCAACTCAATGTTGTAATCTTGTTAAAGTTGTGATAATCGTTGCAGATTCATGTAACGAAGGCCTTACCAAGATAAAGGCTGAAGCCGTTTGAGGGGATGAAAATTGAACGGCTCATAAATTCTATCTAAGTCATATACGAGGAAACCCCACCGGGGACTAGAAGATCCTAATAGCCAGTTTCACTGGAAAAAAACGACTCCTATGAGGACCTTGTTGTGCGATGCATCTACTTTTAATTTTATTCCAATCCAATGACGTGAGTTGCATTTATACTATAATTATTTGGTGGAGGTTTAGTCTTTAAACTCTTCATGAAAGTATGTATCGTCGTATGAGTGGGGTGTCAAATTATGGAAGCACCCTTGACAGATTTCACCTATGTGAGTGTGAAAGTAGGTCGCTTTTCTAGGAGAATGGTGCCTTGTTCTAAAAAACACTCATGATACCACCAGGGTATTCACAAGGCCATAACATGGCTGGCTATTAAAGCTGATGTCACCACCTTTGAATTATTTTTGTGTAAGAAGTAATTCCTTTATATTCCTTAAGCAGTCAGTAGTTCAGCTGAGACCACAACCTGACTTAGAGTAAAATTTTATGTTTTTACTAAGTGAGCGTTTAATGCAGAGCACCACCTTCATTTATGCATACATAAGTCGACCTTCACAACGTTGTGAAAATCTCTTATATTAATATTAAATGAGTTGGAGATTGTTGGTGTGCATTTTAAATATTAATTAAAATATATATTATATATCATCTATATATCATGTTAATGTTGATTGATGGACATACCTTCGTTCCCTCTTTCCTCTCTACTGTAGAAGAATGTGGTCATTAGTTTTTGTAACATATGTACCACCAACTCGTCATTTCATCATCCATTTTCCATATTTATGTCATTACTTATTATCATTTGACCCATTTCCCATTTAACAAATTTACTACCTACTACCCACTATCTTTCCTATTCATTGCAAGGAATAATTCGTCATATAAATATTGCTGGTGTTCCCTTTGTGTTGGTAGAGAGCAAAAACACCAAGATAAAAGTACTAAAAATATATGAGAAAAGATGATGTATTTTATTATGTTTATATGGAAATTAGTGTTGTAGTTAAAAAGAGAGTTGAGATAAAAGAGTAATATTGTAAGTCTTCAACTATATTAACTATATACCAAAGAGAGTATCATATGTTGAAGGAAGATGTTCTTTGTGGAGCTTTGAACTCTTCAACTAATCCGGAGTATCTTGAGTTTTACATGTTGTTGGGATGATTTTGGAAATCAGATTTACCTGTACTCCTCTCCATATTATTCAGTGGGAAAATACATAATGGCATATCGTCAGGAAATTCACTCGCTGCCAAGTGAAGATTCTTGGATTGTCCCTTTGGATATCATACAGAGAGAAATACCTTCTCCATATGTTGATCCAAGTAAACCTTGAAGAAGGACATATAAAAGATGTGGAGTTGGTGAATCATTTCCAACAAGAAAAAATAAGTGTTCAGTTTGTAGGGACTTTGGCCATAAAAAAACTATATACCAAAATCAAAATGCTCCACAAGAAGTGTTAAGCGTTGTGTTGTTGAATTTTAATGAATGTTTATTCTTATTTAAGGATGATTTCTATTATATAATGTTATTTAAAAATGCCTCAATGCATTATTTCTGTGTCAACACATGTCAAATGTTGCTATAGAATATTTTAGATGTGGCAACATATGCAACAAATGTTGCTACAGGCGAATCATCTGTAGCAACATATGCCACATGTTGTGATGGACGAATGTGGCGATATACGCATCGGTTATAGCAACATATGACTCAAATGTTGATACAGGTGAATCATTTGTAGCAAATATTACTCAAATGTTGTTGCATATGATCATTTGTAGCTACATTTACTTTTAAATAATGATTACGTGGGAGTGTGCTTTTAGATATATTAGATGTGGTAACATATACAACAAATGTTGCTACAGGCGAATCATCTGTAGCAACATATGCCACATGTTGTGACGGACGAATGTTTGATATATGCATCAATTGTACCAACATATGACTCAAATGTTGCTACAGACTAATCATCTGTAGCAAAATATGACTCAAATGTTGCTACATATAATCGTCTATGGCAACATATACTTTTAAATAATGATTACGTGAGTGTGTGATTTTATATATATTAGATGTGTCAACATATGCAACAAGTGTTTCTACAGGAAAATCATCTTTAGCAACATATGCCACATGTTGTGATGGACGAATGTTGCGAAATATGCATCGGTTGTAGCAACATATGACTCAAATGTTGCTACAGGCGAATCATTTGTAGCAACATATGAGTCAAATGTTGCTACATATAATCATCTGTAGGAACATATACTTTTAAATAATGATTATGTGAGAGTGTGCTTTTAGATATATTAGATATGACAACATATGCAACAGATGTTACGAACCGGCGAATCAGTTTGTAAGCACATATGACTCAAATATTTCTACATTTAATATCTGTTTCCAGATACTTTTTAAGATAATGATTATTTGTGGAGTTGCTATTACATAGACCTTTTGTTTAATAATTACGACTCTTCCCTTCACTCTTTTGAAAACGTCTGTCTTGCAACATTTCAAAATTGTTGGCCTTTTAAGAAAACAAGAGGAGAATAATTCAAAACTTTTCTTCTTTCTTCTCTCTTCTTTCATTCCAAAAAAACGCTTTCAACTATGGAAAAACCTCTTCGAATCCCTCCCGACTGAACTTGTAATGCTTATCATTAAAAGGGTTCGTCCTACTCCTCTAGAGATTTAGTTAGTGTTAAATTTTATTCTAGGTTCTCAATGAGTTTTGTATATGAACTTTCCTGTATATTAGAATGTTAACAGTTGGCCAGTTTTTTCGATTAAACCTACACGGACGAGGAATCAAATGCCATGTCTTTCAATGAAAATTTGCATAGCCATCGGAGAACTAAAGAAGCCTTATACAGAAAAGGGTGTACTTTTAACGTTTTTAGTTTTTTTTACCTTATATCAATTTTATTTTATAAATTACTGTGTTGTTTCTTTTTATAGTTTGATTTTTTTCAATCTTAATGATCCAACTGCACATTCTGATAAATGGTTAAAAAGCCGCATAAGGGTGGCCACCATGGTGTAGATATGTGGCTTGCCGTAATTTCAATCTTTGAAGGAGGTATTTCCATGAGAGAAGGCTTTGCCAACAGGAAAAAAACATGCCAATAATACTAAGATGATGTCGACACCATTTGTGATGCATTTTAAATCGAATATGGGTGCAAGAACCTAATATTTTGGGTGTAAGAACCATTTGTTGCACTTTACATCAACCCCAACAAAATGCCCGCAAGATTGGTTAGCCAAGAATTAGTGAAGATGAAGACGATATTAATTGTGGATTGTGTATTTGTGATTTAGAACAAGATTATGTAGTTACATTTCTTTTGCATATGACTCTGTGGGAATAATTTAATCTCTGTTGAAGACGATGTTGATTTTGTTAATTTTTTTCTTAATTTATTTTGTGAAAATATTATATCACGCAACATATTAATATTCCAGTGGTTAAAATGTTTGCCTTCACTGTTTTGTCTTATTTTCGAATTCTGATATAACAAATTATGGTGTTACACAACACTCTACATTGGATTAATAGCAAAATATATTTATAACGACAATCCTCTCACTAGTTCACATACCTGTCCCTAGCTAATCCATATGATAGTTATATAACAACCCTTCTAAATCGTTTCTTACCTTCCAAATATTTAACCTTAGTATTACTGATTATTATGTTCTAGCTAATCCCTCAAATTTGTTTCCAATTTCCATTTTCTTTCCAAAATCGTATCAATCATCTATTAGTGGTCCTCCTTGATTTTTTCATCTGTAGCAACTATGTTTGTTTTGTTGTTAAAGTTTGCAACATATAGTGAAACTCGTGCAACATATAATTACTAACAAATCGTCCTTCGGGGTCTTGAATTAAATACAATTATCAGTAATTCGATATGTAAACAACACTATATAGTCCCACAACATGTCTAGTACAAATTATTGGTTGTACATAACACTCCTCCATCGCATATATGCAATTATATTTTATAAGCACAATCAATCTCAACCAGTTCATCTACATTTCCTAGTAAAGCCGTTGATAGTGATATAACACCCTTATATATCGTTGCTCCAAATGTTTATTCCTTAGTATTATTGATATTTAATGTTTTCTAAATCAATAAATTTGGTTCAAATTAAAATCATTTTTCCTTTGCAAAAAAAATCGAGCAAATCGTCTATTAGTGTCCTCCTTGATTTTTCACATTTAGCAACATAATTGTTGTTTTTTGTTGTTAAAGTCGTAACAATATAGTAAAAACTGGTGCAACATTAATTATCACAAATTTTTCTTTTGGGATTAATTATTAATTGGTCCACGTCATTCGATATTTAAACCAATAATATTATGTCCTATAACATGGCTAAGTAACAATGATGATCGTACAACACACCTCCATTGGATTATAGGAAATTAGTATTTATAAAGGACAATTCATCTCACTAGTTCCTCATACTTCTCCTAGTAAAGCCATATGAATATTTTACATAAAAATCCGTCTTAAAAATCGTTCTTCCAAATGTTATAACCTATATTTATTGATTATTTAATTTCTAAATCCTAAATTTTGGTTCACATTTCCATTGTTCCTTTCGTAATTTAATCAATCGTCTATTAGTGTCTCCTTGTCATTTTTCATCTGTGCAACATATATTGTTTTCTGTTTAAAGTGCAACTATAGTGAAACTGGTGGCAACATATAAATTAATAACATATCCTGTATTTTATAAAAGTGTCCCAAGATGAAGTGCAAAGCCCATTTGTTTTTAATAAAAAGTAAATAGGCCCCAACTCATTCTAGAATACTTTTTCATTTTCATTTTAAGAATATGATTTTCAATTTTCATCTTTTGCCACTTCAGGTTTTGTCCTCCTATTTTTAACATCTCTCTCTCTCTCTCTCTCTCTTCTCTCTCTCTCTCTCTCCTCGCCGCATCCCCTCTTCTCTCTCTCTCTCTCTCTCTGGTATGTCCCTATGTCCTATAGGACCTGTCACTTCACATTAATATAATAATCTTATTTTCTTTTTTTGTCAGTCACTTCCCCTCATCCACAGTGTTCTATATTTTGATTGGGGGGGCCGTTGGTCCAAATCAAATGTCGGTACTGTCTCTAACTGTACCCATATTTCACAGTAAATCGATTTTCATTAGATCGTTCGTTTGTAGTTGATTTGGTAATGAATTGTCAAATGTTATACTAAGTAATTTTGTGATGATGAAAATACTACATGTTGAATGTTAAAATGTATTGGAAACATGGAGATCTACTTCAAATGCAAACTTCACGTGTCAAAGACATCCGGTCCCGCATATTATGGTCTTGTTCCCGATACCTGTATGTAGTTTATTTCTAAACTATTTGGAGACTTCAGATCTTATTTATTTTTTTAATTAAGATTTTATTTCTTTGTGGTTTGTATTTTATGAGAATTCCATGGCAACTTATTAGATGGAGGGTCCTTGAAGATGTTGATATACGATTCAATTCGTTATTCTCTATTGGCTGAAAAAATTAAAGGAGTTGGACCCTAGTTCTGAAAGTCATATCAAAAAGAAGTACCGAATGGGGGATGAAAGAGAAGAAAAATAGCAAATGTTGTAACATCTAGACACCATTGTTGGTGTTCTTTATTTTTTTTCCTTGTATTTTTAAGCATTACTAAGAAGAATTTCATATAGGATACAAAATTATTGTGTAGTTATGTACAACCCAGACAATTATCATAGTTGTGGAATTAAATAGACGTAGTTTTGCACTCCGAATCAAACAAAAACGTAGTTGTGACAGACGAATGTTGCTACAGACGAATCATCTCTAGCAACATTTTCCACATACCTAACAGACAAATGTTGCGATATATGCCACAAATATTGTTACAGGCGAATCATATGTAGGAACATTTGCCACATACGCAAACGACGAATGTTGCAGTATACGCATAAGTTGTAACAACATATGCCACAAATGTTGCTAAAGACGATTCATATATAGAAATATTTTCCACATATGTAATAGATGAATGTTACAATATACGCATCAGTTGTAGCAATATATGCCACAAATGTTGCTACAGACGAATCATATGTAGCAACATTTGTCACACATGCAGCAGACGAATGTTACGATATACGCATCATCTGTAGCAATATATGCACAAATGTTACTACATATGAATCATATGTAGCGATATATGCCACAAATATTGCTACAAATGGATCATCATTAGCAAGTTATGACGCAAATGTTGCTACAGACGAATCATGTGTAGCAACATATGCAACATGATGGTAAAGATGAATTGATAAAATAAACATTGTCTTTCAGATAAATAAAACAACATAATTCATAAATTAAACATTGTCTTTAATTACAAATGCTAATGTTCATACTAAGCTCTGAGATATTATTCCCATAAGCCCCAACATAATTGATACCTTAAATCAGATGTCACATAACACGTGATTTTGGGGGGTGGGTTGAAGGTGTGTTAAGGAATATGACCCACACGCTGCTCCTGTTCGATTTTGTACAATACGTTCCACTCGACCGTTAAATTCCCATGGTTGAGTGAGCAACTTCTCTGGCAAATGATTCATTGTACCACTATGTATCAACTCGAAGAAAGGTTGTATAAATGTCAAAAATTTGACATGTTCTCTAACCATCAGTTTGCAGTCATATACATTGATGCAACCCTCGTGCAAGAGAATCTGGAGAGTCACAAAATGGATATCCCCCCCCCCCCCCCCCCTGTTGATGACTGTCAAAATCCTTTTTGCATCAATTCAATCCATGCCTACAGAGGTTGGCCTAATACCCCTGACATAGTCAATCATATCATCATCCCATACAAAGTCATCTAGTAATTGATTCATGCTTTTACTACCAACCCTTGTTGCCTCATCGCTCATTTGTTTATATCTTTCTAGAAAGTTTGCGGAATATAAGTTGATATCAAGATTCCTATCTTTAAGATCATAGTAATTCAGGGTAGTCCATGCCCTACGCTGAGGTTAAGGATTTCGTCAATACACTGAAATGAAAAATAATATTAAATAGTTAGGAAGAGTAGTCACTGAAAATATAAATGGAATAGTTAATAATCTAAAAGGTAGACTTACCTAGTCTTCCCACCAAACTTCTATGCTTGTCATTCCTGAAATCTTGACCGGTAAAAACATGCATGTCGTATCCTATTCGAATAACCTTTGCAGTCGTCACACTCAACACTTTGGTTTTTTCAACAACAAAGACACACTTATAAATACTCAGTTTTTTATACTCCGTCACTTCATCAATTACGTCCCTTGGAATTTCTCCAAACATATTTCTCTTCAAATTTTGCATTGCCTTGGCAAATGATTTTTTTTCTCCTCTTGGCCCGTGGAGTATATGCATGCCACACATTCTTTGATACAATGCCCTTCACACCTCTCTTGTTTTTTAATTCATTGACAGCTTCACTCAATTTTTTAAGATACATGACATAATCTTCATCATGTTTCTTACACGTTTCAATGAGAAAGGCAGAACATCATCTACAAGAGGTATTCACTTCGTGTTGTCCAGCATCAGCACCAGCAAACAACACCTCCAACACCAACACCAGCACCAGCGCAGCAGCAGCAGGGCCAACATCAGCACTAGCAGCAGCACCATAAAAACAACTAGTTCATTAACAACTTCATTATGAAGTCGTTCTCTTTTGATAGTGGTTGCTCCAACCAACACTATTTTTACTCTATCCACAACAGGATCAAAAATGGTTTCAACCAACCCTAGAGTTATTAGATATGACATTTGCAATTCCTCTTCTGTTGGGGAAATAAATGAATGAACAACCTAAAATTGTAAAAATGAGTCATAAGTAAGAAATACCATGTTGCTACAGATGATTCATATGTTGCTACATGTGAAATAAATCTTGCTACCAATAAATCATCTGTAGCAACATGTGGCACATGTAGCAACAGACAATTCATCTGTAGCAACATGTTGGTACAGATGATCCATCTGTTGCTATATGTGACACAAATCTTCCTACAGATATATCATCTGTAGCAAGATTTGTTTCACATGTTTCTAAAGATGATTCATCTTTTGCTACATGTGACAGAAATCTTGCTACAGATGATTTATCTGTCGCAACATGTGAAACAAATGTTGGTACAAATTAATTGTATGTTGCTACATGTGCCACATGTTGCTATAGATGATTTATTTGTAGCAAGATTTGTTTCACATGTTGATACAGATGATTCATCTCTTGATACATGTTACAGAAATCTTGATACTGAGGATTTATTTGTAGCAACATGTGAAACAAATGTTGCTACAGATGAATTCTCTGTTTCTATATGTGCCACATGTTGCTACAGATGATTTATCTGTAGCAAGATTTGTGTCATATATAGCAACAACTGAATCATCTGTAACAACATAAGATACATCTATAGCAACATGTGACTGTAATATACTAATAATATTCTCAACTTAATGCATCAAAAAGAGGGTTAGAAAGATCTGAAATATGCCCTTCTTTGGTAGTTTTTGTTCTTTGCATCTCATATACTTGGGGATGATCTCTCTTCTTATGCAATTACTTGATGGGTCAAATAAGAATTGACTTCAAATGTCCCAGGGGCGGGTAAAAAGGAACACATTCAATAATCCAGATGTTTGAACTATTACCTTAATATCATATAAAAAGATAAAAACTTTCACTTTACAATGAAAGCCCATGGAAACCCCAACAGTTACTGTTCTTTCTCCTAAAGGACTCAACAAAGTAGTCGATAGTTAGAATGAAAGCTCCTTCTACCCCCACGGAATAGTTCTTGAAAACTTCAATATCCTAACAAGAAATTGATATACTTTAAAGTAGGTGTGTTTCCAATTCTTCGGTCAAAAGTATTGTGGTGTAAACCAAGTAGAACAATGACTCCTTTTGCATATCCTTGGTGTATACTCCCGTTCCAACAAACTTAATAAGTCCGAATTTCGAAGCTTTTTGCTTTACAGGTAACGTCAAGTCCGCTCTTCAGTTGGCAAGTGACCTGTTGTCCTTCTTCTCACACTGTCTTTTTACTACTTTCCTTCTTGCTCCATGCTTCTGTTTTAAACACTGTATTAAGGGATGGGCTCACAGAAGGATGACATTTTAGCCCTGTAACTGTGACAACTCTCTTATATTGCAAAGAAAATCTAGAATGACACAATAATTAATTAGAATCCTCATCCTTCTTATTGGGATTTCAAAAAATGAGCCTTCTTTTTCAGAAGTTCATACAAAAACGATGGTCCTTTGAAAACGTGAAGTGGAGCAATGTGTAAATCAAGAAAATGACCAAAACAGCAATTTCTTCTGAAAAAATCTTCCAATTGATTTCTCTTTGAGGATATCCTGAATTTCAATAAAAGACTGTACCTAATCATGCTGTCACCGATTAAGCCATGAGGCTGGCAGATGCACAGAGGAAAGTGTCTTCCTTGATGATTTTAATCCCATCATCACCACTAGCATTGAACTCTTCATAAAGTTCTTGTTCTTCTTCATGAACTTCATTTATTCTTTCTTGTTGTGCCACAACTTTTACTTTTATATTTTCCCCTTCTTCTTACTGAACTTCATTTATTTTCCCTTGTTTTTCATCTTCTTTCTCCAATACTTGTCTTTCTTCATATTCTTTATGACAAAATTCTACTTCTGCTTGAGAAGAAGAAACTGCTTCAGTTGCAAGATTTTCTAAAAGTGTAGTATTTTCATTCCTCTTCCTAGCAATTTTAGACCTAGTCTTCTTCTGGATCTTTGTTTGATCAGATGTATCAATATCAAGTTTTTTTTTTTTTACAAAAGCCATTATATTTGGTATTTTGCAACCACAAAAAAATATTTTCAAAAAGCCACACACACATGAGCTACAACCCAAGTCCAAACAGGCAATAAGCAATATCACATGCATTTCAAACCCTAATTAAATGTACCTTTACTGAGGAAATATATATATCAAATACGATAAAATAGAAATTACGCGGACAACACCGACCACCTGTTCTGTAGAAGATGATCTGTGACGGAATGACTAAATAGAAGAATAGAAGAGAAGGAGAAGAATATTGGCAAAGTAAGAGAAGAAACACTGAATTAATTAATATAAAATAAATAATCTTGGAAGACGAAATTGGATATTCATAGAAGATATGAACATCAATAGTAGAGAGCATGGACAATTAAAATTAAAATCGTTTAATTTTTTGTTTAATTATAACAATTCATATTGTGACATATGTTGCTACATATATACTATCATGTTGCTACATATAAACAATCTGTTGCGACATATAATTTTGTCGTGTTTATTGCAACAGAAATTACATATGTTGCCACAGACAACACATTTGAATTTTTCCATCATAATTGACATTTTTTAAACAAAATAAAGATAATCTTAAAAAACATTTTAATTAACACTTCACCAATTGTTTTAAACAACTTATCAACAAAAAAGGTAATTCACAATGATATGATAGACATAACCACCTATCTAATCAATGGTTGTAAACATAATATTTTCATCGTTGATCTTAGCTTTATTTTTTAGTTCTATGCATCTCTGGGTCTTCGTTGTTACTAACATAACCATTTCGAGCCTTTAAAATCCCATAATTCTATAGGAGTGAAGCATATCTCAAGCGAAGGGTGTCAGAACTATTCCACATGATGGTACTTCTGATCCATCAGTCAAAAACTCAGCGTATGTAGGAACAAAAATTCCACAATCTCTGCATGGTATATCATCAATCAAAAAATATAATAACATCACATTTCGATAGTCGTAAGATAAAATAATATTGTGATACTTACATACTATTGTTTTCTTGTTGGGAAATACTAGTAACAAGTCTGACTTCGGATGAGTTAGATTTGCTCTTTCCTTGGTAACATTTAAGAGCTGAGCAGTTGGTTTGCTCTTTTTGCTCAAAAAAATCCACTTAACTCAAGGTACTTTGGCAACATTGTAGACAAATTTTCAATCTCGAAGGATAAATTTCTATTACACCTAGTTGAGGACATGGAATCATACACTTTTATGTGTTCCTTCAATGCAACGACTGCGAAGACGCAATGAAATTCCCCATTACTATTTACAAGGACATAAACATCATATACCAGGTGCCAAGGCAGTCCACAAGGTATACCAAACCCTTTCATCATGCCAACGATTTAAACCTCATATTCACTAGCATTGTCAATGTATGTTTTGAAAAACAACTAGTGGTGCTATATTGATATTTAGACTGAATTTTTTGCTTCGACTTCTTACGCAAATAGTAAAATATGACATTCACATAATGCACACATGCATCAAACAAGTGTATCAATTTAATTGTATATATTCATGTACTAAACATTACATTTAAAAGTGGGCATGAATTTACCTCATCATTCTAGCACTTATTAGGTTGAGACATTACGTAGAACCAGTCCTTATTCCTTGGAAATGCAACTACAAAATCAAGTTGGTCAAAAAAAAGTTTTGAGCAATTGGCTAAGTAGTGATCCTCCTTGTTTCCTCTAAAATTGTGTAATCATTATATTTAATTATTCAGTGGACAACAAAAAGAAATACTAATAATAGTTGAACGACCTTACTTTACTTACTTTTTTGCATGATGCTTGTAAAGACCCTTGTTTATCCATTGCGAGAAGGATGCCATTAGTTCACTTGAACCCTCGCCGTCAATGTTAAAACCTTCAAATGGATATTGTCGCTTCACATCACAACTGACGACTTCGAGTTTCTTCTCAAACCTGCAAACTTGAAGATGTATAATATGAACTAAGATAGACTATCCTTGATCCCAATACCTTCAGTTGGTATGATCAATGTAGGATCGCCCATGTACTTATTCAACATGGAAACACTCTATGTCGAATGAACTGCTGCTAACTCTTATGTAGCTCTAACTCATAAGCTATTTTGCCAACCCTCTTGGATATTCCATAAGGGACAATATACCGGAGAATAAGCTTCCCCTTCTTACCGAATCTCATATCGCCCTTCATGGGTGAAATTTTCCAATAAACTCAATCATTTGTTTCAAACTCTAACTTCTTTCTCCTAACGTTAGTGTAGGATTTCTGACGACTCTGTGTTTTCTCAATCTCTCTTGGATAATTTTCACTTTCTCCATAGCTTGACGAACTAATTGAGGTCCAATCAACTGAGCTTCACTAACTTCAAACCATCCAATAAGATATTTGCATCTTCTCCAATAAAGAGCTTCGTAAGGAGCCATTTGAATGCTAGAATGATAATTATTATTGTAACTAACTGAATTAGAGGTAAGTGATCATCTCAATTACGCTTGAAAACAATGCACAATCCACCTTCATACCTCAAAACACTATCTCCCCCGTGTTCAATACCATCACCTTTTTCCTTATGAACACAATCCTTTAGCTAAAGCAATAATGGATCTTGGTCTTTCTTTTCTTTCACTTCTGAAACTATTGATGATTCAACCCCATTAATAACCACTCCTCTTTTTATGGAATCCTTTAATCGAACTCCTAATTGTGCAAATCTATGTACATCTTTTTGCTAACTTTTTCTTATCTTCCTCAAAATGGGTAGTATTACCCATAGACAACCTACTTAAAAGTATTCATAACAACACTATCCTTACTTGGGTGGTAAAGAATGATCATGTTATAATCGTTTAATAATTATAACCACCTCATATATGTGAGATTAATCTTTTTCTAAGTAAATATATACTGAAGCCTCTTGTGATAAGTAAATCATCGATATGAACACTATACAATTAATGTCGCTGTATCTTCAAAGTGGATACTGTAGCAACTAACTCTAAGTCATGGGTTGGGTAATTCTTCTCATGAACCTTCAACTTTCTTGAGGCATAAGCTATAACTTTGCAATTTTGCATTAACACACAACCAAGACCAACTCTAGATGCATCACATTAGACCACAAAACCTTGAGTACCTTCCGGTACAGTTAAAACTACGGCAGTAGTAAACCACTTTTTCAATTTATAAAAGCTTTAAATATTTGATAATTTGGTCAAAGGAGACAAATGGAAGAGAACCGCTCTACAAACCTTTTACAATAGCTAGCCAAACCCAAGAAACTCCTAATATTAGTTGGAGATGTGGGTCTAGGACAATTCAGCACTACCTCAATTTTCTGAGTATCAACTTTGATTCCCTCTCCACACACAATATGACCCAAGAATTCAAAAAACTCAAGACAAAACACACTTAGAGAACTCAACATATAAGTCGTTATCTTAGGACTAACTTGAGATCACTAGCATGATCTTCATCATTCCATGAAAATATTAGTATGTCATCAGTAAAGACGATGACAAACATATCCAACTAAGGTTTGAAAACTCTATTAAAAAGGTCTATGGATATTGCAGGAACATTGGTCAAACCAAATGATATTACCATAGACTCATAATGACCATAACGGGTTCCGAAAAAAGTCTTTGGAATATCACATTCCGTTACTCTTAACTGATGATAGCCAGAACTAAGATCTATCTTGGAGGAACAGGTTGCACCCTGATTTTTATTGAAAAGATCATCAATTCTCAGAAGAGGATACTTTTTCTTGATTGTAACCTTGTTCAATTGACGGTAATCTATACACATCCTAAGGAAACCATCCTTCTTCCTCACAAATAAGACGGGAGCACCCCAAGGTGATAAACTTGGTCAAATAAAGCCCTTATTTAGGAGATCTTTAAAGTGCTCTTTGAGATCTTTTAACTCTGGTAGTGTGTCATTCTATATGGAAGAACAAATATCGGATGAGTATATTCAAGAAGGTCTATAGCGAACTATATCTCCCTCAGGAGGGACTCCAAGAAGATCATCTCATTGTGGAAACTCTATTACTATAGGAACTACATGAATAGGAGGTATCTTAACACTACAGTCATTAACTCAGACTAAGTGATATACACAACCCTTAGAAACTAAGTTTCTTACCTTAAGGTACGAACTAAAATGACCCTTAAGTGTTGTTGAACTACTTTTCCACTCTAAGACTGGCTCATTTGGAAACTGAAACTTGATAACTCGAGTTCTACAATCAACTAAGACATAACAGGCATGAAGCTAGTCCATACCAAGAATGACATAAAAATCTACCATGTCTATCTCAACTAAATCAACCATGTTACTCTTGTGATAGATGAGAACGGGACCATCACAATAGAATGTCTCTGTTGGAATAGACTCACCAATATGTGTCAAAGCACTAAAGGGTTCACTAAGTTGTTCAAGAAGAACATTAAAATTCATCGCAACATAAAAGGATACAAAGGATAAACTCGCTCCTGGGTCTAGCAAAGCATAAACAATTAGAGTTAAAGACTTGGATTATACCAGTGACAACATCTGGCGAATCCTCTTTCTCTTGGAGACTTGTGATAGCATATAGACACTTTGATCCTTCGCCAGTACCGTAAGTAGCCCCTCTAGGTGCACCTATGCCATGTGGAGCAACTAAATAAGACTGGGCTCTATTGCACATGAAATGACCATTCTCTACATAATTAAAACAACCATTGGAGCCCTAACGTCACATATCTGAGTTGTTCCTACTGCACTCAACACATGCAAGAATATTAGTACCCCCTTGTGCAATAATACATTGTGACTTTGCTGGTCTATCTCTGAAATTCTAGGAATTCTGACTATTATCAATAATGGAGAAAGTCCTTTGTTTCTGTTAGAAGGAAAACCAATTGTTATTACTCTTTTTCTGCCTGAATTCATTCCCTTATGTCCTTGCCCTCTTATTCTTAAACTCTTCTCTATCACTCAGTTTGTGTTTCTCAACTTGTTGCACATGGATCATAAATCTTACTATGCCCATGTAACACATTAACATGGCCGTCTTACTTTCTTTATGTCATAGACAAGTCAACCCAACTACAAATAAACTCATCCCCCTCTTCATGTCAGCAACCACCTCTTCGCTTCTCTTAGCTTACGAGGAATAAAATGCCTCATGAAGGCACTCTCTTCATTATGCCAGCTCAAAATTGATTACACATGAGCACGAGTTAGAATGAAACTTTTATAGATATACAATTTATCACACGAAGTAAGTATGAAAGATGTGAAGGAATTCCTATAAGTGTAGTCTCTATATTATATATGTGGTGCGCTTCACATCGATTACAAAGACTCTACATACACGGATTCATTGAGTCCCTAGGACTCTTGAACTATGTGCGCTAATACCATGTTTTTACGAACTGAGCATATACCTTTGGCAGGCCTGACATTCGACAACCATTGTTGGCCCTAAGCAAAACCTTGGCCTGCCTTACTTACTTAGTAGAAGGCTTTAACATAAGAAAATAGATTCAGATACTAAGTAAATCAACTGTCTCAAACTGAAATCATAATTTCTAAAAATAAACATTTAAATAAGCCAAAGTGGCAACTCAAACTTAACTGAAGTGTAACATATCACAACTAGAAGGAAGTTAAAAAAATTGGAATACCTATATGTGAAAGAATTTAAAAATCTAGAAATTTGTTAAGTGTGTAAAAAGTGAGATTTTGGTCTATTTCAAACGGTCATAACTCCTAACTCATGAAGATTTATGTGTACTTCCAAATATGGTTGAAAACATCTTTGAAAAATCTTTCCAACACCGCCGAGTTTGCAAAATTATGAGTTCATATAAGTAAGTTATTCCCTTTAGAAGTTGGAATAAACAAATAAAGAAATTCCCCATCCAGATTTTTGAAGGATAGTTTGGTCTTTTCATTACCTCATTAATTAAATCCATTTGAATAAATTAATTGTGTTTAAAACTGAGTTATTTTAGTTTACGGTTTTGAAAAATAGAAATAGGGTTTTTGGAGAGAGAACACGAGAAAAAAGAAAAGAAGAAAAACAAGATTCTCCAAGGACAATCGATTTTTGTTGTGGGTTCACCAAGGAATTTGTCCTACAAGGTATATGGGTCTTTAATAGTATTGAGTTCATTAACCCATGGGCCAAACATGTTTAGTTCAACGAAATTTGTCCTAAAATAGTTTAAAGCCTTTGTTCTTGACATGATATTCTTGAAATTGAATGTTGTTCTTTAATTGCGTTGAGTTTTGGGGTTTTTAGGATCTTTAAGTTGAATTTTCGAGTTGTTTTAAGTTAGGATTTTGAGTACATATGCTAGGTATCAGATTCTTAAATGAATTTGAGATCATTAATCTAGTTTAGGCGAAATGGGGCTGGTAAACGAAGAGGAAAAAGTTGGACCAGGAACTGGTACAAGGTCACCGTCGAGGACATGTTACCTAGTGAGAAAAAAGTTTCCCCGCATCACGGATAGGATGTGGAATCATGTTTCTCAATATGAAATTTCACAAGAATTTATTTAAAAGCATCTCTGCGATGCGTACTTAATCCAACACGGTGATTTAGTAACTTTTTTTAGGTTTAGCTATACAAAATCATTCCTAAATATCATGAGATCTTTCCAAACGCAAATCATAATCCTTTAGTTCATAATTCAATTAAGGGATCAGTTAAGAGTAAATTTAAGTACAGTTAAGAGTAAAATCAAGAAAAGTTCATCAAAAGACTTTTACAAATGTTTTAACTTCGTTTTAGACTTAAAGTTCAAGTTGAGTAAAGAATAAAGTAGAAGTACATTCTTTCAAGTGTGTATGGGGACTAAGTATTCCCAAAGAGATTTAAAATGTTTTCACATTTAAAAAAAAATAGAAATTGAAATTTCCAAAGAGCCTTCGAGCTAGATTTTTAGAAAAAAGTAATTGGTTCCTAAATAAAGGAATGGAGGAAACTGAGATTTCCAAGATAGCCTCTAAGCTAAGTTCTTAATCGCTAACCTCAAATCACAAAAGTAGTATGTTTTAAACATAAGAGATAATATTATTATACTCCCTACGTTTCAAAAAGAATGACCCTATTTCCTTTTTAATCTGTTTCAGAAAGAATGATCCCTTTCATTTTTTGGCAACACTTTAACTTTAAATTTCCACGTTTCATGTTTAAGACCATAAGAATAAAAGGGTATTTTGGTACATTTGACATAACTTTAATTTATAACGACAAGATTAAAAAGTCTTCTTTCTTTCTTAAACTCCGATCCAAGTCAAACTAGGTCTTTGAAGCAGAGGGAGTATTTTTGGGAGTAGTATTGATCACCAATATGGGGGAGAGTTTAGACAACTCATAACCCCCATAAATCATGCAACCATCATGGGTATAAAAGGGTCATATTTTTTTAGATGAATCATTTTCGCATAAATTAGTGGATCCACTTAGAAATTTAGGGTGTAGGATGTCCTAGCAACGTGAGGGAGATTTATATATGATCATTATAATATTATGTGATGGTTATCGGTTAGAGAAACTCCCATAATAGTACTTTATACTTTTCTATACGTTAGTTTATTTGTATTTTTTCCATACATCTCAGAGTTTTTGTATCATTTCATACACACATAGTTGATATCATTTTTAAAAAGATTTTCTTTATATTGCACTTGTTTCAAAGTGATTTATATTGAACTTAGTTCAGTTATGCTTAGTTGAGAGGAGCCAGGTAAGTTCTTGAACTTCTTTCAGATTATTTTAAAGCCTATTTTGTGTTTAGCATTCCAGCTCGTATACTCGTACATTCAATGTACTCACGACAATTTTTCAGCATCAAATAATGATGCAGATGCATGTAACTAGGATCGACATTCAAACATATTGTTGATCTAGTGAGCAATTTGGACAGTTTTTATTTCTTTCGATTTTACTTTCAGTTCATTAGGATGTTGTGGGGCTTGTACCAACATCCATTTCAGTAGTTCAAGAGGCTTCATAGATAGTAAGTCAACTATTTTTTCAATTTCTTTACTTTATCACATTCATATGTTAAGACTTGAGTTGCCATTTTGTCCAAGTTGAATGTTGACTTCTAAACATTCTAAGTTATTTCATTAATTAAGTTGATTATTGTGTTGTTGATCTTTATAAATATGTATATAGTCTTCTGCTGACTTAAAAAATCTAGGCCAAGGGACCTCTTGGGGCCAAAAATAGTTCTCGAGCGCCAGCCACAATTGGGGTGTAGGCTCGGGGCGTGAAAAACTTGGTATCAGAGCCCAGAGTTCAAGAGTCCTAGGGAGTCTATAAAGTCGTGCTTGTAGAGTCATAGTTAAAGATGTGAAGTGCACCACATCTATAATTCAAAGGCTTTAATATTTAGTAATTTCTTCAATTTTTTCATACTCACTTAGTGTGATAGAATGTTTATCCATAAAATCTTATTTCTGACTCGTGTTTATGGCTAATTATTTTTTTGAGTTAGCCTATGGTCGTGACTGACTTCATGAGGCGTTTCTTCCTCGTGAGATAAGAGAAGCAAAGAAATTGTTGCTGACTTGAGTAACAAGATAAGTTTATTTTTTGTTTGGTTAAATCATTTTTCAAGTAAGGAAAGTAAGGCAGTCATGCTAATTGGTGACATGGGCACAACAAGGCTGATGATCCATGTGCAACAAGTTTAGGAGGACAACTGAGGGATAAAGAATATTTTAAGAAAAAAAGAGACTTAAGATATCAGGGAATGAATACGAAATATAAAAGAGTAATGCAAATCGTTTTTTATTTCCAACAAAAACCGAAAGGACTTGTTCCATCATCAACTAGTGCACCTACACCAAGGAACAAAAGTAAGTACAATTGTCAGAATTCCCAGAATTTCAGAGCTTGACCTGAACATTCTCAAGGAAATATTGCACAAGAAGGTAATGGGACTCATGTATGTGCTAAGTGTGGTTGGAACCACTCAGGGGTGTGTCGTGATGAATCCACCAGTAGCTTCAAGTGAAGGTAAGAAGGTCATTTTATAAGAGAGTGTCCTAAGAAAAAGCAGCGAAATGGTAATGGGGCAATAGAGCTAAGATTTTTTCAGTTACTCCACAAGACAGGGTTGCATCTGGAGGACCTACATCATGTATTGGCTAAGGAACAAACCGCTTTGATGCTACCAATAGTCGTTAAGGGCAGCATGATTCTCCAGATATTGTCACTGTATATTTACGTTTTTGACATTACTATTTATGCTTTGCTAAATCCAAGAACGGGTTTATCTTAGGTAACTCCATCAGCTGCGAAACAAGACGAAAAAGGGTGTGGTTCGAGATCGTTTCATGCTGAGAATGTGGAAGACAGTTAAGAAGATATCCACCTGCATTTCTACTAGAAAACCTCTTCCTAGACTTGAACCAAATGATTTAGGGATTTTTAACATGTTGAATGAGTTTTCGAATGGGTTGATGTCTCTAGATCAACTTGACTCAGACATCGACACTACCCCATCATAGATTCCTAATTAGATTCCCCTTCCCCTCTTTTTTTGTAATAAAGAACATCTAACTTTTATTTTAGTTTTTGACAATACCAAGTTATTGTAGCACATGGATGCTTTATTTTGGGTTGTCTGATGCAACCCATTTTTAATCCTTATCACTTTTTGTCACTATTGTTGTTGAGCATTGGCATAAGAGTTGCAGGGATAGACTTGGATCCATTCCAGATTGTATATTGAAAACTGGAGAAAAACAAAAAGTTTCTGTTGAGGTTCTGCCTCCTTTTGTCTCGCTTTAGCGGGATGATCCCTCTATAGAGGAATTGTGCCAGCGGGAATAATACCGCCGTAGTGGCATAGGTGAGACCTGAACCTGGCTAAGGGTTTTTTCGAACCACTATAAGTTTTGATGTTATTCCAACTTAGTGAACCATTTAGTGTTTCCACACCTGTTGATGAGTCTATTTAAGCAAAGATAGCCTATCATGATTGTCATATTTCTGTCAATCACAAGAGTACCATGGTTGATTTAATTGAGTTAGACAAGGTAGTCTCTGATGTCATTCTGGGTATGGACTAGCTTCACGCATGTTATGCCTCAGTTGATTGTAGAACTTGAGTTGTCTAAGTTTCATTTTGCAAATTAACAATATTAGAGTGTAAAAAAAGTTAGTCATTGCTTAAGAGGCATTTTATGTCATACCTTAAGGCATGAAATTTAGTTTCCAAGGGTTTTGTCTATCACTTAGTCCGATTTAATGACTCTACTGTTTAGATACCTCCTAGTCAGCCAGTATCAGTAGTAAAAGAATTTCCAACTGTTATTCCAGATGATTTTTTTGGAGTCCCTCCTAAGAGAGAAATATACTTTGGTATAGATATTATTTTCATATACTCTTCCTATATATATTTCTCCATATAGAATGACACCAACAGAGTTGAAAAAGATAAAAGAGTAGTTGAAGTATCTATCAGATAAGGGCTTTATTCGACCAAGTGTCTCACCTTAGGGAACTTTGGTCTTGTTTGTGAGTAAGAAAGATAGTTCCCTTAGGATGTGTATGAATTACCGTCATTTGAACAAGGTTATCATCAAGAATAAGTATCATCTTTCGAGAATTTATGATCTTTTCGATCAGCTTAAGGGTGCTTCTTGTTTATCAAAAGTCAACCTCAGATTAGGTAACCCTTAGTTGAGAGTAAGGAAATGTGACATTCCAAATACAACATTCATGATTAGTTATGGTCACTATGAGATTATGGTTATGTCATCTGGGTTAACTAATGCACCTACGGTCGTTCATAGAACTTATGAATAGAGTATTCAAACCTTTTTTAGCTATGTTTGTTATATTCTTTATTTATGACAAACTAATCTATTCAAGGAATAAAGAAGATCATGGTAGTCACCTCAGAATAGTTTTTCAAACTTTGAAAGATATAGATTTATATGCTAAGTTCTCCAAATGTGAATTCTATCTTTAGTCTATGGCATTCTTAGGCCAAATTGTGTTTGGAGATGAAATTAAAGTTGATACTCTAAAAGATTGATGCAACGTACAATTGTCCTAGACCCATAAATACAACTGATATTAGGAGTTTCTTTGATTTAGCTTGCTATTATAGAAGGTTTGTAGAGGGGTTCTCGTTTATTTCGTCTCCATCAACCAAGTTCACTAAGAATACGATTAAATTTTAATGGTGTGAAGCGTGTGAGAAAAACTTTTAGGAATTGAAAAAGAGGCTATCTACTGCCCAAATGTTCACCTTATTAGAAGGTACTCGGGTTTGTTGTCTATTGTGATGCATCTAGAGGCTATTCTGGTTGTTTATTAATGTAGAATGACAAAGTTATAGCTTATGCCGCGAGACGCTTGAAAGTTCATAAGAAAATTAGAAACAGGACTTACAGTTGAGTTTCTGGAGTATTGCTTCGAAATATGGGCATCATTTTTTGTATGGTGTTCCCATCGACCCTCTACGATCGACGCCCATTCACCCCCCCCACACCCACCCCATGACCACAAGAGTCACCTCAACCTATGTGTCCTACACAACGCCAAACCACGAAAGCTCGAACTCCTCAAACAGCCCCGGATCAAAAACAGCAAGCCGACCATTCCAGCACCGACCACATTAGTCAGTTATTATGAACCCACGCGATTACCCCTAGACACACACAAACCCGTGGCCAAGCGCAACACTAGGAAAATATGTTTGTTGTTGCTGCTTTAAGAAGTTTTTCCCGGTTCGCCTTCCCCTGTTGCGGCGGGACACGGGAGTTGGCGAAAGCTGTAGCCTCGGTCCCCCTTCCTGCCCCACAAACACATAGCGACCAGTAAGACAACTACTGGTTCACCACACCAAGGAGGAAGAGAGCGCGCGCTGTAGATGGGGGCTGCGTCTTCATTCTTGTCCACACCGTGACCAGCCCCTCATCTAAAGATCCCATTTTTCTTGAATCGAAGGCAAACATTCATATGCAAAAAGTATTAGATTTTGAACAAGGGGGAGACGGTGTAATGAGATATAAAGGTGGATTGTGTGTACCTATGGTGGATGGGCTCCAACAAAGAATCATGGAGGAATATCATAACTCCAAATATTCCATTCATTTGGATTCCACAAATATTTATCAAGAATTGAGAGAGGTGTATTGGTGGAGTAGCATGAAGGGCATTGCAGAATTTGTTAGTTAGTGTACAAATTTCAAACAAGATAAAGTAGATCACTAAAGTCCCAATGGTTTTGCTCAGAATATAAAACTTTTGGAATGGAAGTGGGATATTATTTATATGGACTTCATCACAGGTTTACTAAGGTCTTGCAGGCAACATGATTCTATTTGGATGATTGTCGATAAAATGACAAAATCAACCCACTTTTTTTCCGGTAAGGATTAACTATTTAGAAGATGATTATGCAAGGTTATATATTTAGGAGGTGGTAAGAATTCATGGGGTTTTGATCTCCATTATTTTAGACACGGAAGTGCGAATTTTTTAGCACATTTTTGGAAGTCATTCAAAAAAGGATTGGTTTCAAAGGTGAACTTAAGTACAAATTTTCATCCTTAGACATATTTGCAAGAAGAGCGCACTATTCAGACTTTAGAACATATGTTTAGGGCCTGTGTTACTCATTTCAAAGGGAATTAAGATGATCACCTACCTCTAATTGAGTTTGCTTAAAATAATAGTTACCACTTTATCATCCAAATTACTCCTTATGAAGATATTTATGGAAGAAGACACAGATCTCCTATTTGATGATTTGAAGATGGTGAATCGGGATTGATAGGACCATATTTAGTTTATCAAGCTATGAAGAAGGTCAAAATTGATTCAAGAGAGGTTAAAAGTGGCACAGAGTCGTTTGAAATCCTATACTTATGTTAAGAGAGGGGAGTTAGAGTTTGAAGTAGATGATTAGATGTATCTCTAATTTTCACACATCAAGGGTGTAATGAGGTTTGGTAAGAAGGAAAAACTTATTCCCCGGTATATTTGACCTTATTAAATATCCAAGAGGAATGAAAAAGTAGCTTAAGAGTTGGAGCTACCACAAGAGTTAGCAACGCTTCATTCAATTTTTCACATCTCCATGTTGAAGAAGTTCATGACTTATCCTTCATTGATCATACCAACTTAAAATATTGGGTTCAATGATAGCCTATCTTATGAGGAGATTCTTGTTCAGACTCTATATTGCCAAGTTCGCAAGTTGAAAACAAGAGAGGAAACATCAGTCAAGGTCCCTTGGAGGAACCAATTTGTTGAAGAAGTTACTTGGAAAGTTGAGGAGGATATGAAGAAGATATATCCGCATCTCTTTGAATTCACAGAAATGCAGACCAAGGTACTAAATTTCATCTAAGTACTCTTTAAATTAAGAGTGACCTTGTTATTGTTTGCATTTTCTTGTTGGGTGTTTGAACTTAATGTTACACCCTTAGCCTATTAGACTAATCTCATTTGAGGATGAAAGTTACCAAGGGGGAGATATTGTAACATCTCGCAAATAGAAGGAACTAGAAGGAAGTTAAAAAACTGGAAATAGTTATTTTGAAAGAATATTAAAATCTAGATATTTGGTAAGTGTGTTAAAAGTGATATTTTTGGTCCACCTCAAATGGTCATAATTCCTAGCTAAGGATAAGCTAGGTGTATTTCCAGATATGGTTCAAAATCTCTTGGAATAATCTTTCCAACGCTGCCGATTTTGCGCGATTCTAAATTTGTATGAGTGAGTTATGCCCATTGGAAGTTGGGTTGAACGATTAAGGAAATGCCCAATTCGGATAAGTGAAGGATAGTTTGGTATTTTCCTTACCCAATTAATTAAGTCCATTTTATGTAACTTAATTGGGGTCAAAACTGAGTTAGTTCAGTTACGCTTTTGAAAATGGAGTTAGGGTTTTTGGGAAAAGAAAGCAAGAGAAACGAGAAGAGGAAAGGCAAGCTTCGCCAATATTGATCGACTTTATATGGATTCGCCAAGGAATTTAAACTACAAGGTATGTGATTTTTTCATATCATTGGGTACGTTCATCCTCGTGCCAAACATGTTTAGTTTAGAGATATTTGTCCTAAAATAGTCTAAAAGTTGATGTTCTTGACATGTATTGTTGAAATGGAATATTGTTCTATAGTTGGGTTGATTTGTGGGGTTTCTAAGATATTTAATTTTCGTTCTAGAGATTTTTTGAGTTAGGTTCTTGAGTACATATGCTGGATATAGTAATCTAAAATAACTAATCGAGTTTAAGAAAATTAAGGGTGGAAAAGGAAAAGATAAAGTCGGACCACAAAAATTACACATCGCTGACCTGTTCCCTTAGTGAGAAAAAAGTTACTCCGCATCGCTACTTGGACGCGGATTCCTCTGTCTCAAAATTAAATTTCACGAACATTTAATTACAAACATCTCTGTGTCGCGGAATTGTTCCAAGATGGTGATATCCTACTTTTTCTCAAGTTTAGCTACTCAAAATAATTCCTAAACATCATAAGATCTTTCCAATCAAAAATCATATTCCTTGAATCCATAATAAAATTTAAGGATCAGTTAAGAGTAAATTAAATTAGAGTTAAGATTCAAATCAAGAGAAGTTCATCAGAGTTTCCAAAGGTCTTTTACAAACGTTTTAACTTTGTTTTAAGACTTAAAATTCAAGTTAAGTACAAAGTGTAGAGTAAAGAGTAAGTTGCAATTCATTTCTTCAAGATAATATAGGGACTAAGTATTCCCAAAGAGATTTAAAATGTTTTCACATTTAAATAAGAAGGGAAATTGAAATTTCAAAAGAGCATTCAGGCTAGTTTTGTAGAAAAGAGTAATCGCTTTCTATATGGAACAAGAAAGGAAACTGAGATTTCCAACATAGCCTTTGAACTATGTTTTAGAGAACTAATCTCATATCACTAGAAAAACTATGTTCTTAAACAGAAAAGCTAATATTATTATATTTTTGGGAGTAGAATTAAGCCCTGATATAGGGAGAGTTCATACAACTCATAACCTCCATAAATCATGTAGCCATTATGGGTAGAAAAAGGTCATACCTTTTAGATGAATCCTTTTCTCATAGACTAGTGGATCTAGTTAGTAATTCTGGTCTTATACCTTTGGCAAGGCGTAGATGTGCTGGAAGCGTCAGGGAGATCCTTTTATCATCACAATAAATCTTTTGTGATGGTTGTCAGTTTGAGAAACTCCCATAGGAGTACTTCGTATTTTTATACATGTTTATTTGTATTTTTGCATACATCTCAGAGTTTTTGTATCTTTGCATACACAGAATTAAAATCATGTTTTAAACATATTTTCTATATATTGCACTTGTTTTAAACTACTTTATATTTAAATGAGTTCACTTATGTGGAGTTTGAGTGGAGCCAAGTAAGTTCTTCATATTTTTTTCAGTTTCTTTTCAAGCGTATGTTTTATTTTGCATTCAAACTCGCATTCTCATACATTAAATGAAATGATCCTAGTAGGCCTGCATAGTATTATGATGTAGACGTAGGTAACTACGATTCGCATTCCAATACATCATTGATCCAATGAGCAGTTCAGAGTCTGTTGGTGAGCCTCTTGGAAATCCAAAGGACTGCTTTTATTGCTTTCAATTTTATTTTATGTTCATTAGTATGTTGTGGGGCTTTTCCCAACAACTCTCTTAATTGGTTAAGTGGCTTCATAGACAGTCAGTCAGTTAGTAGTTTAGTTATCTTTACAATACCAATTTCTAATCTAAGTCTTGATTTGCATTTTTGGCCAATTTAAATGTTGAATTTTAGACATTCTAAGTTATTTCATTATTTAAGTTGAGTATTGTGCTATTGATCTGTATAAATATGCATATAGTCTTCCACTGGGTTAAATAAGTCAGGTCAAGGGTTTGTCGTGGGCCAACAATGATTTTCGAGTGCCAGTCACATCCAAGGTGTAGGTTTGAGGCGTGGCAATAATCAATAACAACATAAAGATAAATGAAGTAAATCTCTGTCTATCTATGGAGCCTCTAATAACTGAGATGGATGTCAAATGAGCTAAAATAATGAAAAACAATAAAGGTGATTCTACAGAAAGTAAGGAGGCTCACCACCAAATTGTGAATGCTAAAATGGATCAACGATGCACTGGATGTTGATCATTGTTACTTGTGTCTGCATCATAAAATGATGCATGCCAACTAACATTAGTACAGTAAATGAACGATTAAGCTAGTTGAAATGCTAAACATTGTTAGGATATACTATTAATCATGTGCTATGAAATAGTATTATTATTTAACAATTGTTAATTCATTTATTCAATTCAATGAAGTGTTATTAAAATATCAATTGTCATATATGTGTCATTAACTTACAGTAGATGATTTGGTGTAAAGTTTAAGCTTATACAAAAAAAGATTAAATCATTGGTTCTTATAAGTTAAAAGTTATAGTTCATAATCATAGATGGAAATCTGGACCAAACCATCAGAAAGATTGTTTTTTTTTTTTTTTTTTTTTTCTTTTTTTTTTTTTTTTTTTTTTTTTTTTAGAACGAAGATTAAAAAACAAAGATGTTTTTTTTTTAATGTATTTTGATTATGAGAATTGATCGTTTTTTTAACTTTCGTGCTAGTGAATTGGTTATGTCTTGAACGGGAACGAGCACAGAGATAGATGTTAGAGTGACTGATAACATTTTCTCTAAAATGTCAAATGTACTTATATTCTAATCTTTATATAACGAGTATGACTCTGATATAGATTGCTTATTTTTTGAGTTATTTAAAATATGAGATGTGAGATGGGCAATATGGCTTGTAGATTGGATGATAATAATACATATTGGTGAAATAATTAGTTAGTTGATGAAATCAATGTCTCAGATATTGATGATACTGTAAGACATTGAAGAACAATGACGCAACGGAAATCTAGAGTGATTGACATACCTCCAGCCATTGTTAGCGATATAGTCGGAGTCTACAATTATTGTTTTCTTCAAAGATCTTCTTATCACTCAAAACCTCACTCTTAGATGGTATGGAGTTTTTAAAAGTAACGTGCTTGGGTACCTTTGAACCAAATGACATAGTGTTAACCGTGTTTCCATGAAGAACACTTAAGAGGTTATGGGAAGTTAACAACCACTAGAGTAGTAGAATAGTGGATCCATGTAGTAGGATAATGGGTAGTTAACTATTATCCCATTAGTAGGATAATGGGCAATTAACCTTTTTCCTATTAGTGGGATTATAGAATATTAACTACCTTCCCATTAATGGGATAATGGGTAGTTAACTACCTTCCCATTAGTGGGATAATGGATCCATGAAGTGGGATAATGTACCGTGTATTACGGATCATATAAGCGTTAACAAAAATTCATACATTCTCCCACTTGGTCCGTATATTCTAATCCGATTAATAAAATATAATACACAAATCATGGCGATAATTTCTCTTGAAATGAGTAGTATCTTCCATGTATCACAATGCACTATATCTCTAAACTTTAACCCATATAATTAATGAATGAACTCAATATTTATTCAAGGTCCATACTTTAGTAACATTTCTGAAAATAAAGCTCAATGCGCACACAGTTAACGAGAAATATCATATAAAATACAGTTTCATAATCATTCGTTGTTACAACAAAATTTTACATAGTGGGATTACATCCCATTGTGACTACATGATCCTTAATTTTTTGTGGTGGCATGCCTTTAGTTAAAGGATCAGCTTACATTACTTCAGTGCTAACATGTTCAATGACCACTTTCTTGTCTTTAACACTTTATCTTATGGCCAGATATGTGATGTCGATATGCTTGCTTCGACTACCACTTTTATTATTCTTAGCCATAAAGATAGCAGCTAAATTTTTACAATATAACCTTAATATCTTAGTTATAGAATGGACAATTCTAAGTATAAAAATAAAACTCTTTTACCATACACCATGTGAGGTAGCCTCGAAACAAGAAACAAACTTAGTATCCATAGTGGAAGTAGTAACTAGAATCTGTTTTACACTTCTCCAATATATAACTCCACCAACTAACATAAATATGTATCCTTAAGTTGATTTCTATGAATCAATACAGCCAGAAAAGTCTGAATCAGAGTAGCCAATGACTTCCAAGTAATCTCATCATTTGTACATAAACATGTAGTCTTTTGTTCCTTGAAGATATCTTAAGACATTCTTTGCAGCTCTCCAATGATAAAGCCTAGATTACTTTGATATCTTCCTAACATTACAAACCTGAGCATACATCAAGATTTCGAAAGCAGAAAAGTAAGGAATGTCCTTCATTTGTTCTCTCTCAAGATTGTTCTTCGGGCACTGATTCAAGTTGAATTTTTCATCCTTCACGATAGGAGCTACAATTGGTAAACAATCTTTCATTTGCAACCTCTCTAAAATTTTAATTGATATAGGATTCTGGAGATAAACCTAAGGTACCTTGATGTTTATCTAGATGAATCTTATTACCAATAATATACGATGCATCACCCATGTCTTTCACAACAAAAAATTTAGAGAGAAAATGTTTCACCTCATATAGCATTCCCTTATCATTGGATACAACTAATCTATCATCCACATATAAATTTAAGAAGATATTTTACTCCCGCTGATACTATGGTATATATATTGATCCATAATGTTCTCAACAAAGATCGAATGAAGAGATAACATTATAAAATTTCAAATACCATTGACGGGAAAGCATATTTTAGTCCATATATGAATTTCTTTAACTTGAAGACCAAGTGCTCACCATTACTAGAGGAGAATACTTCAGGATGTTTCATATAAACCCCTTCCTCTAGATCACCATTGAGAAACGCGGTTTTCATATCCATCTTTTGCAATTCTATGTTAAAGTGTGCTACTAATACCAATATTATGCGCAAGGAATCTGTTTTAGACAAAGGAGAAAATGTCTCCGTGTATTCAATTCCTTCCTTTTGAGTGAATAATTTAGCAACAATTTTTTATATCTTTCTATGTTGCTTGATGAGTCCTTTTTAGTCTTAAAAAACCATTTACATCCAATGGTTTTAACACCACTAGTAAAATCAACAAGATCCTAGACCTCATTACTTTCCATAGAATTCATCTATTCTTTCATGACATTGTACCACAATTTAGACTCTTTATAATTCATAGCTTGTGAAAAAGACACAAGATCTTTTTCAACTCCAATGTTCCGATTCTTGCAAATATACAACAAAGTTACTAGAATTGCTGATTTCTTTCTCAGTGGATCTTATCAATGTGCAACCCAACCATTTTCCTGTGGATTAGGTGTACAATAATTCAGAATTATTGAACAACGTGATTATATGCATGTTTCAGCACTTGGGAATCTCATAATTGGATGTTTTGTTCAACCACCCATTGTGAACTTGAGGGGGTATTAGGTTAAAAATCAATTTTTGACGTATATGAGAAGGTTGATCTCTTATTAGAGATTGTATTCTGAAATTATACTCACCTAAAAGTCATTTTAAAAATTCTACATTTCTTGATTCCACAATCCTAATACTGTTAGATGGATAGTAGAATATGTATACCTTAAACATTTCGGCATATCCAATGAAATATCCACTAACGGTCCTAGAATCCTGTTTATTTTCTTGTGGGTTGTAAATTCTAAGTTCAGAATGGCATCTCCATACACATATATGTGTCAAACTAGGTTTCAAACCTTTGAATAACTCAAAAGGCGTCTTTAGAACAGACTTGGTTAGAACTCAATTTAATATAAACACTGTTGTCTTGACAGATTCAATCCATAAGGACTTAGGTAGCTTAGATCTACTTAACATACTACGCACCATGTCCAATAATGTTTGGTTTCTTCTTTCTGGTACACCATTATTATCTAGAGAACTAGACATAGTATATTGGGAAACAATCTCATTTATTGAAAAACTTCGCAAACGGGCCTTGTTCTTGTCCATCTTTTGTATATCTACCATAATACTCATCACCTCGATCAGCTCTCACAATCTTAATTTGCTTTTCGCATGGTTTATCTACTTCAGCCTTGAAAACTTTAAAGGCTTCTAATGCCTCGCTCTTATTATGAAGCATATAGAGATACATATATTGTGAGTAATCAATCTAATAAAAAGTGTTAAAGTATTTCTGACCTATGCGTCAATGTCTAGACAAACATATGAGGAATGTATGGATTCTAATACGGTTGAACTTCCACATTGGCACCTTTATTTGACTTGTTGGTCGGGTTGCTTTAATGTAGTCCATACAGTATCAAAAATCAGTAAGTTTAAATACTTAGTACTACACCATTTACTAATTCTCTGAATTCAATCGATGGAGATATCCCAATCCTGATCGACATAAGATATAGGATCTTCCATTTGACAACACAATATGTATTGTAAGTCGTACATGCATCATAGTATGATGGAATCATTTTCTAAAATGAAGAGAGAAATAACATTATACAATGTACCATATCCATAAGTTATATTTTTATAAAATTAGTTTTGGAATCAACTTCGAGAAAAAGAAGGAATTATCCCAAGGTACAAGTCGTGATATGAACAATAAATGTCCTTGAAAAATTAGGAACACTAAAAATTCAATTTGACGCTCTATTAATAAACCACTACTAAAAACAAAATTGCATGCCCAATAGCTTTCACATGCGAATGAATCTTGTTTCAGAATGATGTTCGCTCAGCTCCCACAGGCTTCCGCAGGTTTCTTAAATCCGCAAGGAATTCGTAATATGGATATAGAAGAAGAATAAATCCACCATTGTGTTAGATTAACATCAATCATATTGATTCAAACCCCAAAATAAGAGATATAGAAGATACCTTTCGTAACATCCATGTTGGAACTGACACATCCTGCCTTATGTGCCCCGGCGTTTTTCCCAATCTACAGAACGACCACTTGGCTTACTTTTTTTATGTTAGGTTCAAGTGGTGCCTTACTTTAGACCTCTGGTTGGATTATTGATTGGTTTATCTTACTTGAGTAGTATGGGAATGCACTTTCTCTTGTTTCCATCAGTAGTTGACCTTCCTATTGAACTTGAACAGCATTGGCCATATGAGTTCATATAGACCATTTATCTTATGTGTGTATAAGAGATCTTAAAGGGGCAATATTGTGAAGATTAGAGTATTCAGGATATAGTGACAGAAAAGTTCAGACATATTAACTTAAGAATCTTAGTTGAGCCGCTAAGTCTACATATTCCACCAATGTGTCATTGCACATTTATCACAATAGTTAGCCTCATTGATGAGAATTTATAAGTAAGGTGCTGGAAAGTGCCTCTAATCTGAAGGTCTCAAATATCTTAAATAGACTTCAAGTATCCCTTGCCATTGTTAAAGTTTAAGGTGTTTGATAGAACCACGAAAATACCAGCCAAAGATTTTGGTCAATTTATGAAATAGTTGTTAGAGCGGTTCCAACATTGTTCATCAAGAAAGTATCATCTTGAACAGCTGAGTTAATTGATAGGTGACTTTGCTTTCTAATAGAATAACCAAATATCCAACACCTAAGTAAAGGAGATTATCTCCTTCAATTTATAGTTCTAACCATTCATTGTGGGAATATCACAAATATCAGAGAATTTGCATGTTGCATAACTGCAAAACTATACATAAATCGTTTAACATTAAATTTGAGGCAAGTAGTAAAAGTTGAATATTTTTTTTTTTAAAAATGACATAAAAAATTGCATATCGACCAAAATTTTTAATTCAATTAGATTCATATGTATGATAAAATTATCATTAATGTTTGATATTATATCTTTATGACAAACACTATTAAAATCTCATTCATAATTTGTGGGTAATTATAAAAGTGTTTAATATTTCATCTTAATTAATTATGCAACGTAATAGTAAAGAAATTAGGTTCAAGCATGCATAATTGATAAAAACAATTCTAATGTCTAAAAATTTAATTTTGTGATCTTAAATTTAAAAAAATTCAATTAAAGCTGATTGTGGCTTAACTTAATCAAATAACTTGAGAGATATCAAATATCTTTCTTTAAGTTGATACCAAATTATAATTATATAATCCTTTCATTTAGATTGTTGTGGCTAAATCTCAAATAAAATAAAAAACTGCATATTACTCCAAATCATTATACCAAGCTTTATTGTTGAACATTATGCAACAAAAGAACAGTCTTTTGGCTTTTTATTATTAGAAAATGGTTTCAAAAATTTTAAATCAAAATATGAATGTTTAAGAACCATTTTGAGCGATTTTAGAGAATTCCGACAATTAACAAAGCAGAGGAAATTCAACGACTCTGATGTCAAATGTAAGAGATTGCAGATCAATGAAGCAATGAAAATATAGAGTGATCGACATTCCTCCAGCCAGTGTTAGTGTTATAGTCGGAGTCTACAATTCTTCTTTTCTTCAAAGAGACGCTAAGTCTTAGATGGTATGGATTTTTTAGAAGTAATGTGCTTAGGTACCTTTGAACCAAATGACATATTTATAATCATGCTTCCATCAAGAACAGTTAAGAGGTTATGGGAAGTTACCAACCACTAGAGCAGTAGGATAATGGATCCATGTAGTGGGATGATGGGTAGTTAACCATTATCTCATTAGTGGGATAATGGGTAGTTTCTCCCATTAGTGAGATAATGGATAGTTAAATACCTTCTCATTAATGGGATAATGAGTAGTTAACTACCTTCATATTAGTAGGATAATGGGTCCAGGAAGTGGGATAATGGACCCTGTTATACGAACCATATCAGCATTAACAAAAACGCCAACAGATACACCTTTTTATGAGAAATTATAAGTTTTCATATGTAAACTGGCAGATTTATGAATGTAACGCATGAAATAAGTTATGTATTACTCTAAACGAAATTAATCATTGAATTAAACTCATCATAATTTAATTTATTGATTAGAATTGGTAATCTTAACATGGGAAATTATATAAGTGTTTAATGATAAATTTTGAAATAAATAGAGGAGTACAATTATGAAATTTTAGTGGAATGATTTGTAATTTATTATGGTAAGAATAATTCAAATTAATTATATGGATTTATTTCCATAATAGTTAGCCTCAATTAAAAATTTTGTGGTCTCTCCTGTGCCTAATTTAACTAGAACATAGAATCCTATTTTCTAGTAAAAAAAAAAAGAAACATATTTCTTCTCCAAAAAGAAGAGAAACGTGTGTTTCTTGTTTTTCTTTAAACAAAAGAAATTCTCTTTGGACTAGGAAGACATCTCTATAGGTAGGAAATCTTCTGACCTAGAAAGGGAAGAATTCAGTATTCTATAAAATACTTGTCCACCCAAGTATTAAGAGAGTTCAATTGTTAATTGAGATCACTATAGAAGACCATAGTGGTGCAGTTGAATTTACTTCAAAATATTTGCACACACTTCCAAAGGTAATACTGATTTAATTTAATCATGGTTCATATGTGATACAAATTTGTGATTGTTGTCTATATTCATGCAAAATGTATGTTTCTATAATTCTTCTGCAGCGTATGTTATTTTCTAAAAATTTACAGCAAGATCCATACTTGCATCTTTATATATAACCTAAAATATGCGTATGTGAAATAGTATACATGAATCATGGTTATTGAATTTTATTTTATCATGAGAAATACATAATTGAACAAACTTTAATTGGTTTGTTTTATTGGGTACATACGGTAACAAGAGGCTTACAGGATGGCGACAACTTGATGAGAATTTTACTTCTTTCTGTTACGTATGTTGTCTGTTTCTCTTGTAACAATGGAACTCAATAATAAATGCTGGAAAAATATTAATAACCAATGTGTCCTATTATATAAATAAACTGATATTGGGTTCAATTCTTTTTGCGAAAGAGATAGGCGACTGTTTTATGAGATGACTCCCACAATTTTTTAATCACATATTGTGTTGGCTGGAATATTTTCTCATAATGATACTGATGGTTGTTCTCCTTTTGATTAAGAAGAGAGAAGAGTTAAAGTTGTTGGCCAATACATGATTCTTTTTGGTAGGAATGCATGATGATACATTATAACAAAAGATCTACAATTTCGTTTACTGCATTATTCATAACTGTTCTTATGTGGACACAAATTTTAGACAGTAAACTATCGTACTTATATGCTTGTAATTGTTTATGTGTGTGAGATTTTTGAGCTACAACTTCTTGTTGTAATTTTTTTTCTAGAAATTTTGTTTAAAATTTGAAAAAAAATAAATGGTGAGTAGGGTTCTTTTCATTAATTACCAAGAGATTAAATAGTAATGAGGTATTAATTTTATGTGTTGGCTTACACCTTCCTCCCCGTCAGATGAATTTAATACAAGTCATTACGTTTTTAATCACTAGTTTGATAATCTGTATTAACTCTCTTAAACTGAGTAATTATAAGGATTATCAATGTAAACTAGAGGATTTCACTTTGAGTACTTAAACTAACCACTAGACTCTCAAATGAGTTAGGTCAATATAAGTTTATGAGTGAATAAGCGATTATATTATATAAGATATATATGGATATAGATCTATATATATATGTCATGAATAGTTCTCCACTCCCAAAGATTCGATATTAAGAGCATTGAAATATATTTATATATGTATATGAAGAGTTTGATGTAAATATTAAATGTATATTATTGTGTATTCATCTATATGAAATATTTCTTCGATCTCAGATTCAAACATGTCTACGTTTTCATCCATAGTATAGTTTGGTCAAAACAAACTGAAGTATGCTAAACTATCGTGACGAGAGGGAAATCTCACACATCGTGTTAACTAATGAAGAATATAAGGTTGTGCTTCATGAGGAATGTTATTGAAACACAATTACAGTATGTGATGAGGAGAAGTTAGATTACCAGGAAATGGGCGATGTTACATTATGATTCAAGTGAAAGTTTGCAAACATCGACATCAAGATATTTGTTTGCCCTTTAAATCTGGGGAATCTCAAAGAAATGTTGGAAACTAGGGCGATATCTAAGCAGACTGCCATGAGAACTCTCGTGAACACTAAGATTGTTGAAGACACTCCTGTAAGAGACCGTGTTCTAAAGATGATAGTTCCTCTGAATGAACTAGAGGTCTTTGGGGGCTGAAATTGACAATGACTCCCAAGTTGAGATGATATTTCAATCTCTACCTGCCAATTTTCAATAACTTTTCCTAAATTATAATATGAATAAGATGAGTCTATCTTTTGGCACAATTATTGAATGAGTTGCAATTTGACAGAGACTCTTGCAAAAAAAACATCTACCATCAATGACACTAAATGTTGAGAAATGTGCTAATGCTAAATCGCAAGGTGGACAGAAGAAGAAAAAGGATCACAAGTTAAGGCAATTGCGCATCCACCTGGGGTATTTAAAAAGTATGCTTTATTTAGAAAATGATTTCTTTTTTCTAAAACAGGCCTGAAGGCTCTTTGGAAATATCAGTTTTTATTCTTATTTAAATTTGAATATGTTTTAAATCTTTTTGGGAATACTTAATCCCCATATACTTCTTTGAATAACCGAACGTCAACTTTACACTTTCTCAACTCAGTGCTCAAGTCTTTAAAACAAGTTTTAAAACTATTTGTAAAAACATTTATTGAAAAAGGGTTCATGCTGAAATAGGAATGAACTGCACCCAATCCCAATTCAAGGGTTTCAATAAACAATGCATAGAACTCAAATACTTGGACCAACAACTTCCTGAAACTCAGGAGTCATGATACAATCATTCTAAGATGCTCGACTTTAAAAAGAGAGTCATGCGGAATTGGGTATGAACTAGTCAAATTAAGGAACTTCATGAGTAATATGTAATCGTCACATGATAAGTTCCTAGAATTCAAGAGGGATTAGGCACTAAACTTAAGGTTAGACTTGAAGAAACCATTCTCTAAGATAGTTCACACTTACGGAACTTTCATGCTGAATTATAGGCATGAAGCAACTTGACTCGAAGGTCTGCATAACTACATATAACTCATATATGCAACTCTTCTCATTCTCTAACTTAGTTCCTCAAAACATAGTTCAAATCAATAGTTGATCTCAAAGGATTCACAATTGAACTCAAAGATTTTCTTGAAATCTACTCTTTAACTCTCTTGAATGTGAATTATGAATTCAAGAGTTTGATTCACAACATGGAGAATCTAGGTGATATTGTAGACCTCATGAATGCGTTATTGTTACTCTCATTCTCACTTACTTGAGCCTTGAAACAAGTTACTAAAAGTTGTAGAAGCCTCCTCAAAGGGACTCTCTCAAAAGTTTCGGAAGAACATGCAAAACATAATCTTAACTTTAACTTGAATTTTGAATTATTAATTCAATGTTATGATCATGTTATGATTGATCTCTAAGTATATTTGAAGTAGATTAGAGTAGTTAGAATTGAAAGGGAGTGAAGGTGCACTTTAAGTGAACTCAACTGGAGCAACCGAAGACAAAATGGATGGGGCATGCGACCTTAGCTCTATGAGTGGCGTGGGGCTCCAGCCCCTAATCCTCAGAAGAGGATTTGGGGCGCTCTGGCTGGCGCATCGCGCCAAGCCCCGACCCAGAAAATCCAACAAGTTTCCTTGCTCGTTTTCTCACCCTAATTCACCTAGAATCGAACGGTTTCTTCCGTAATGACTTGCGTTCGTTTACTTGACTTAATTACACTACTGAAAACAACACTCAAATTACTCAATTTCATCTCAAGAGATCATCAGAACCCCAACAAAACAAGATTTAGAATGAATTTTAAGAACACCTATCAAGAACTCTAATCTTTAAACTTAAAGAATGAAATTTCACTTAAAATAACATGTTTGGCATGTGGTTGAATAAACCAACACTATGAAATATTACATACCTCTAAGAGATCAAACCCATGGCGAAAATCCGCAACAACACGCAAGAATCTCGAGATTCTCTCTTCTTTTCTCTTCTTGAACTCTCATCTAAAACCCTAGGTATATATTAGGATTATAAAACTGAACCTAATAGAATTATACCATAAAATATTACTAAAATTGAATTAAATCTGTTTGGATAAGGAAAAGACCAAAATATCCCTCACTATTTCTAGCTAACTTTTATAAAACTGAACCTAATAGAATTATACCATAAAATATTACTAAAATTGAATAAATCTGTTGGAAAAAGGAAAGACCAAATATCCCTCACTATTTCTAGCTACTTTCCTAACTGTACAGCCAAACTTTTAAAAGTCATATCTCACTCATCCTAACTCAACTTACACACTAACTCGGTGTCAGTGGAAAGATAATATAAAGAACTTTCCTAAGGTTCTTGTTCACTGCCTAAATAATCCGGCGTGCTAAGGAGTTATACTTGACTTGGAATGTTTTCTCTTTGTTCTTCTTGGAACTTAAGATGCGACCATTGAGTGTACCTTTACCATTAAATACAAGAAAATTTTTAATTCCTTGGAAACTTACCACTATGAAGATTATTTTAAGTCGTAAGTGCAAAAAAATTTCTCGGGTGTTACGCAAATGATTTTAATTCATTAATGATATTTAATATATGACATAAAAATAGGAGATTCATAAAATAAAATAAAAAGGAATTTTTGTTTTCTATGTTTAACTCAAAGTAGTTAAAATCGTTCAAAACAAATTTATTTTCTTTTTTTTTCTAACGTTTCTCTCTCTTCTCGCTTTTATTCAATTATTTTCATTTTCTTGTAATGCACGACTTCTTGTTGGTATTAATAAAACACGGTGGTAGTTGCTTACGATTTTTATTTGTATGTATACTAACCAAACGTAAATAAAATAAAAACAATGATACTTGAAAAAAAAGTCAGATTTTACTGTATATAATATTTAATCATAGCGTTATTGGAATGAACATTTATTTTTTGAAATTACATAAAATTTGTTTTAAAATAGTATAGATTTGGTATGAACATTCTTTTTTTTTTGTACGTTTCTGGTTTAAAAGGTTACATAAATTTATTTGAGATTTATACACTGGTTATACCATGTCGGTACGATTTTGACATTATATTGAAATAAATTTTGTGTATTCATTATCTAATAAATGACAGTTTATATGTTTAATTAGTATTGGCATGATTCTTCTGTGAAAAATGACGACTTATGGGATGAAATTGTTATAATTTAACATGAAATATGTATGAAAAGTATGCATATAAATTGTATGAAATTAGTATACTCATTTCACATTTTTGTTATGCATTATAATTTGAATATGGAACTTTTTTTAAATGTCATAGAGTTAGCTGTTGGTATAAAAATTGAATTAGTTTCCTTTATTTGTCTACCATGTTTATTGCACGTGTGACGGGGTAAAAGGGAACATGAACCAAGGTAAAATCTCTCGGGTAAGAGATAATTATGATTGATTCTTTATTTATGTCACCTGATATAATAATAATTATTAAATTTTAATTATTAATAAATGGAATAAATTGATTTAAAAATAAAAAGTGGTACGTAATAACCTGCAATCAAAATGTTATAAGTAATAATATTTTAAGAGTAGATTTAAAACCTATAATATTGCCCCTTAAATATATATTTAGGGGTGATTTTTCCATTTTTAGACCTAGGCTAGAAGTATAGCAATGTGGATATATATGGACTCGTGTACTTATGAATTATTCATATTTGATTAATTTAGAACGTTCCAAGGGATTGAGAAAAAGAAAAGTGTTGGGAAATTAGCTTGTTGGACTTCGGTTCTTCGATTGAGGTGATTATGGATTATTCATTGTGATAAGAATACTCTTAATAGTGATTTATAGTCATTGATAATACTGTGAAATTTTTTATGTACTTAATTATTGTAGTTTGAATGTAACATGTGTTGTTGTGAGATCGCGAAATCCATAATTTAAAATTATCATATTAAAGTGATGCATTGAATAAACAAGGTTTGATAAAGTATTGTTAATGATTTAACTATATTATTGGATCGGGTGCCACGAGCCGACAGTCATCTGCAGCCCCCTAAAGTTGTCCTCATAATTCACTTAAACACCTCAACTAAGGCTACTACCTATTAGACACTCTAATATTACCAATATGTACCTAATTAAATAGACAAAATAATACTCCACTTTAAATGTTGTGTGTGTCACTCACGCAAAACCCAAGCTATTTTTAAAAGTACAATAAAATTAGCAGTATGTGGCAACCTGGGCCCATCAATGAATTTATTGATTTTTTTTAAAAAATAAAATAAAAACTCCAAACATTATAATCCTAAAATTAATTACAAAGGAGAAAAGAAAACACCCATTCCCCAACAAAAATCCCAAACCCAAACCCACCCACCCACCTTTCTTCTTCTTCCTCACCAGCCATTGTTATAATTCCACCACACATTCCATTCTCCGGCAACAACAAAAGGAATAAAAGACATCGCCCCCCACCCCTCCTCCAAGTTCGTCACCACTATCTTTGCCTTCTCTTCTTCTTCATCATGCATCATGAACTTCTGCATTTTTCTATTCCCTTTGAAAGATTACTCTTTTTTAAATCAACAGTCTATGCAAATAGTGACAATAAAGTATGGAAGTATAATATATTAATGGAGTGATTTTAAGATTCTGTTATCTTTATGGAAACAAAAATCTACGTATATCAATTATATTGAATAAATTATTTCAAAGCATAATAGAACAAATATTGTCTAAATAGTTTTTGATGTCCCATTTGTTTCTTGTTGCAAAGTTCTTTTAGCAATTCATTATAAGAGTGCAAATAAATAAAGCAAAAAAAAACGAGTGTAATGGGGTGAAGAAGAAGACAATTTGGTACCGGCCGACCAGGGGTGGGGATGGGTTGGGTTGCTTGCGTTTTGGGTCCAAATAATTATTTAAAAAAAAAATATTTGAGTTGTATTAATTAATGCTGATTAGATAAAAAAAGAGTAAAGTTTATTTTAAAAATAGATTAAGGAATAGATTCACGCGCTATTCTAGGTGTGAGATTCACTTATTAGCACTTCGAGAAAGTTTTGTGCTCATAGCACAGTTTTTGAAATACCTTTTAAAGATGTTTAATTAGGTACAACCTTAGTTGAGGTGGCGTAATGAATTATCAGACACAAATTAGGGGGCGCGACCCTTACTGACTATAAGACCTAATATTTTGGATCAGGTGCCATGAGCCGACACAACGTTTCTTGAATCGAAAAAATTCGTGTTTCACATTCCCACTGACAACTTTTGACCGCGCAAAGTCCCCGGAAAAAGTTGAAGTCTTCCAACAATATCGAAATTCATGAGGCCCCGGCAACCACTGCCACATTCACCATCTATTTGAACTTGAGCCTTCCAATTATTCCCATTTCATATTTAAAGTCACCCGCATTCTGTAATCACCTAGACAAAGTCTTCGGACTTACTTATAAGTTTGCTTAAAATAGAATTGGTCATTAGGATTTTAGATTTTGTCTTCATGGTCACCATCCTCTAAGTATCTTTCGAAGATAATCTCACTGCAAATATTAGATAAAATATAAGTAAAATACATACACATAGGTTGGCATGAGAGTAGTCTATGCAGCGCGGGTTCAAATATTTTTTAAGAAACTGAACGCAGTGTGGGGCGGGTTGCAAAACTATGCTGGGGTTTTAAACAACAGTATATTTAGTATAACCCCCACAAGTAGTCTCTAGTGTACACAGACCTTACCACTACCATAAATAGAGAGATTATTTTCGATAGACGTCGGACCTCGGCTGAAGTAAGGCATCTCCAAGCAGCTGTTGGAACAGGGAAAAAAAAGAAATTAAGTTCTTACTACTAAACTTCCTCAGGTATGCAACCAGATCTGGGAGGATAGAGAATACATAGACCTTAAACCTACTTCGTGAAGGTATCTTAGGCGTGCAAAGACATTCAAATTATATTCAAATTATTTAGTTGTGGTTGTCAGTTTAGAAACTAGTCTAAAAGTAGATTTTGTGATTCTATGTTGGTCAGTCAAATATGAAATTATGTAGTTTAATTCTATATAACTTGATTCTATCCATCTTGTGTTGACAACTATATAGTGAGCACTCTTGGGGAATAATAATTAATATGATACTGTAATATTTACGTGTTAAAAAAACATGTCAATATGCAGAATTAACCATGATTTTTTTGTTCTTGACATCACTTTAATAGGTAATTTTACGTAAACAAACTGTCAATTAAATAAAATTTACAGATCTCATGCTCAGATGAACTGATATATAGTATTAGGCTCTTCTATTTCGTTGTTATAACAACCTTGATGAGAGCAAATATAAGAATATTCAGTTGTTATTTTTGATTTCTTTAATGCCCAAGTAAAAATGCTAAAATAGTCATTCATGTGTTCATTTAGAAGGGCAAACTTCTATAAAAACATAATAAGACGAATGGGGGATCAAAATCTTCGCAAGTGTATGCTGATTTTCCCTGCAACCGTACTGTACCCGTTCCGTTTGTCATTCCTAATACAACGTGTCTATATGAATGGAAAGACGACTGCAAGTTTATACAAGCAGAAATAACATAAATGAAGAGGAGAACAAGTTGCATCATTCATGCAGAAGAATCTCATATCGTACAAATGGGTGGTTTCCTTATATGGTTTTGGTGAACAAATTGCATCAAGAGTTCCAAATCAGATCAAAGGGGATGGGTTTATATGGTCTCAGAGAACAAATTGAAACACATCGGGTAAAAAAGGGATGAGTGTTACCTTATATGGTCTTGAAGAACAAATTGCATCAAAAGTCTCAGTCAGATAAAAAAAGGCAGGGGTAGTTTATGAGCTAGCTTTACAATTTGACAAATAAGAAACAAAGTTAGACTACATTCCTCACTTGTAGCAGCAGAATAGACCTTTTCTTCAAAGCTCTTAGCAATTTTGCAAAAAGGACAATAGGTTGATCAACGATGTATCAACAAGGGCTCAGGATCGGAGAGTGATGGATAGGTACGTATCGGAGCGTGAAAGGGGGGGGGGATTATGGATTGGGTGGAAGGTGGAAAGGTGAGGTGATGAATATGGTAGGTTACAGGAGTTAGATGGGTTACGCCCTGTATCTGTGTTTGTGGGGTTATGTGGTGGTCCCGATTGTTTGAGGGGAGGGGGGGGTGACTCAGGATCGATATTATCTGGTGTTACTAGAAAAGTACTGTGTCCGGTTGGGATTGGGTGTAGTATGTGTTATATGTTGTCAGGGATCGTGTCGGGAATGGAGGGTGAGTTTGGTGAGTGGGGTGGCGGAGGTGATAGGTGTATAGTCTTTTAGGTGAGGATCGGTTTTAGACTGGGGGGGGAGTCGTCTTTTTAGATAATGATTAGGTACGTGGAGGTTGTTGGCCTGTGTAGGCCGCTTTTTTGGTGAAGTATTGTTGCGTTTCCTTGTGTCCCGCGACCTGGCTGTGTAGTGCTTATTATGGGGGGAGCATGATATGGGCGGGTGGCTTTCCTGTTCTTTATAATGGCGTGTGATGATGTAAGGTCACACTTTGATCTCGAGTATATGATCCTGTATGCCCTATGAAGTGGGGGGCAGTCATCCCTTGGGGGTCTCCGTCGCGGGACTGACTGCTTTTTGTCTCGGGTAGTCAGCGTTATCCGGTGGGTTTTCGGGTGGAAAGTTTGGTAGAGTTTGTTGGCTTGTTGGTCTTGGTGCTCATAGTTCCGGCGATTATAAGAGGGTCTTGCTGCGTTCCTTGGTGCGGGGGGTGCGAGGGTCTGGAGCGCGGGGCGTGAGGATTTCTGTTGAGTAAGGCATTGGTCGTAACTGTGATAGCCGGGAGGTTGCGGCTTATGCAGGAGCATCTGTTTTTAACTGTAGGGGCTTGGGGGGATGGACATGTGGTGCTGTCTCAGTGGTTTGCGGTTGGTGTAACGGAGGATTTGGGGGGGTGGCGCCGGGATGGTGTTGGTTTGGGGAGGGGTCTATTTCGTTGAGAGATTGGAGTTAGCGTAAAGGAAACAGGGAGTAGTGGATGATGGGGGTGGCCGTTGCGGTGGTGGTGGGATTGGTCGGTAGCGGACGGCTAAGTGGTTTCGTCCGCGGTAGGCCGGGGGAGCGGCGCGGGTTGGTCTTCGACAAATCGCGTGCGCCTTGGTGGTCTTGCTTACGCAAGCTTGGGAAGCCTGTGGGAATTGGGAAGTGGATTTCTGGGTTGCGTGGCGCGTATGGCAGAGAGTTGTAATGGGTGGGGGGGTTGGAGTGGAAGAACGGCGGGTAGGTGGTGATGCGTTCCTCGTAGGAGCTATGGGTGTGGAGGGGGCATTTGGCGCAATTGTTTGGACATTAGGTGGGGGGGCGCTTTGGGGTGGGGGGAGGGTTAGTTTGAGCGGGGAGCCGGACAATGCAATGGGGGGAGTGGGGCTGGCGATTCACATGCTGTTGGGTTGTATACTTTCTTCGTATGTGCTTGCAGGTGTTCTAAGTGAGGGAGTGGGAAAAGGTCGGGTGTGCTAGACGATGGTTGGTTCGGAAAGTGACAGGCTCCCTTGTTGGGTCCGGGGTGGGACCGCAGTGCATCGTGTTTATTGGAAGGGGGGAGTGTTGTTGGTTTGAGTTTGGTGCTTGCTAGGTTTCGTGCATGGTGGGCTTGGTGTGGATGTTAAGTGCGGTGATAGACGCGGCGTAGGTTCAGCTAGTGGGGAGTATTGAGCCTAGTCTAGCATGGCCATCAGTCGATGAGTTGGGGTGTACGGTTTTGTGTGTAGGAGGGGTTGGATCGTGGCAATTTGTTAGCTGTATTCTGTTGGGCTGTGGTATGCTCGACGTAGGCAGGGTGTCGGTGGTCCCTCATTAGGGGATCGGGGTCTGTTGGACGTTTTGTGGCGTAGCATCTTGAGTGTTATTTGTTGTTGAGCGATGGTTGAAGTCAGAGTCAAGAGAGCGTAGGAGTCGGCTTGAATGCTTAGGATGAGGGGGTATCCACTTCTAGTATCAGTTCTATTTCTTCCTTTCATCAGCTGTTACTGAATAACTCTTGTTGACATTGGGGTTCGGATGTATTGGTATCAGTACCCTGCTACAAAATACTAAAACTTATCTCGTCTACCCAAATATATTAATTATATGTGCTTTTCTCATATCATCACAATTCCGCAGCGTTTTCCTTGGCACGTACTTGGTCTACCACCACCGGAGTCAATTATTCCAAACACAACCTACCAGTTCAGACATATCTAAACAGAATATAACACGGTGACTAAACTAGGTTTTCCCGACTTGACTGTTCATTTACTTATCCACCACCACCACCCTCAACCTAATACCATACTAGTTAATCCCACTCTGTTGTCAGGGTGACGCATTGGGTTCCCTTACTGATTATAAAAATTGGAAATAACTAGGGCCAACTAGGGCCTAAATCCCCAATTAACTCACCCAGTACCATTAACACAAAAAAAAACCCAAAATTCACCTGATAAAGTTTCCATAAAATAGAGGGAAACTGAAAAAAAAAATGTACCATATTGATTAATCAATACTTGTAACAAAATGGGGTTTCTTTAGATAACTGATAAAACACACAAAAAAAAACTACATTCAAATCCAAATCCTTGAACCAATGGAACAAATACGAACAGTGGGCAAAAAAAAATAAAAAAGCTCACATCTTGTTGACAATCCTTTGACGCGAATCGGGAAAAAGTTGAGTCCTCCAATCATCAGTACTCAGAGCCCCGGCAGCCGCTCCGCCAGCTTCGCCACCTCCCTGAGCCTGACCCTGAGCCCCCAAAATTCCTTAATCCACAATCGCTTATCACAATTTATGGCTTTGATTAAGGGTGTGTTTGGTATGAAGTAAAATGTTTTCCATGGAAAATGTTTTTCCTAGAAATGTTTTCCTGGAAAACAAAAAAAGTAGATTTTGGACTTATTTTCCGCATGTTTGGTGTGTGGAGTAGAAAATATTTTTCGGAATAATTTTTAGTGTTTGATTTATAATGAAAATATTTTTGAGGAATATTTTTATTTTGTACTAGATACCAAAATAATTTATGAATTGAAATCTTTTTTTAAAAATATAATTTTTTTTGTGTGGTGATAAGGGGTGGGGGTAGTGTTGGGTGGGTGGGGTCGCAAGGGGAGGATTCGGCCTGACTAGCCCTACACATTTGAAGTATAGTATTTAACCAAGTCACATTTCATTTTTTTGGGGTTGGGTAGGGGTGGTATGGGGCTGGCCGGGGGGCGGGGCGCAGTGTCGGACTGTACCACTAAACCATTTGGAGTTTTCACACAAAATATTTTTTAACCAGTCACCATTATTTTTTGGGCGGGGGTGGTGTTGGGGGCTGGGTGGGGTGGGGGGTAGAGGGGAGGTGGTCAAGCATCGGTTGAACAAATCAAATTTTGAAATTGCAAATTTTTTTTTGTTTTAATTTATGTTTTTCAAAAAAAAACATAATTAAAATTGGAGGAGAGCTTTGGAAAATTTTATCCTTAATTTTGAAGGGAAGTCATTTTTCCTTAATTTTGAGGAAAATGAGTTGATTTTGGAAAACATTTTCCAAACACTTTTGCCCCAACCAACTGAGAACAAATTGGAAAACATTTTTCCAGAAACACATTTTCCTTCATAACCAAACGACACTCTAAACGACAAATGAATTCCAAAATTTTTATGACCCAAAAATCACAATAAATCTGGACTTTGAGTGTATAAATAAGAAAAGAAACTCCCAAAGTCATAATATTATTCATTCATATACAGTAATAAATTAATAATAATACTAATATAGTAATAAATAAATAGTTGTTATAAATTCATTGGATTGTGCGGATTATCCTTACTGAAGCTTTAATTGTATTCATCTATATATGTTTCCAAGGTGAGAAAATCCATTTGGATAACTATGCATTTACTAATTGGGGATTTATTATGATGGTCTTTGCAATGATATCTCAACTCTATAAATAGAGATATTATTCACTTTTTTTATACACCACGTTGAAATAAAGAGAAATTTCTCTTCTTTAATATATTCTTTTGACTTCTTCTCTGATTATTTTCTAAGCTCTGATTTATAACACGTTATCAGGCAACGAGTTTTCTAGTTAATTGAGAGTGAGGTTTGTTTTGTCCTTAGCTCATTTTTGGGTTGATCTCGTTATGAAATCAGGGTATTATTTGCGATAAGTCATGTATATATTTTTTAAAATGTATTATTGATTTAGAATACATAAGATTCAGTCACTAAACAATTATCAGAACCAAAGACATACTATTATTGGTTGATATGACATACTATACAAAATATGTCTACTGGAAAAAGGTATAAAGTTTTAATAGCGTGAGTTTGTATATTCTTTTGATTGTTTTTGAAAAACTCAAAGCTTAAGGCATGTTGTACTTCTGGTTCGGTTTGTTTATATCGTTGTTTAAGGGTAAGACGATGGATTCACCGTTCACACCAAAAGGGTAAGACATCAGTTTAAGTCCAGATGCAAATAATGAAAAATATTGATATAAGACTGTAGATTCAAATGCTATCCGCACCAGAGGGTAAGACATCAATTTGAGTTTTTGATGTCCCGTGATGATCAGGTATTGGTTTCAGTCCCATAGGATAATGACTTATGGTGTCCTTGTATGATAAACATAAGAGTTTGAAGTCTCAATGCACATAGTGTGTAGATGATGATTTAGGAAAATGCAGTATACTTTTAGCTGAAGTCTTAAAATTCATCATATTGCTGGACTTCTCTATTCTGAAAAGAATGTGGTATCAACATGTGAATAACTTTGAAATCCGCATGACTTGGCTTCACATTCAATCAAATGAATGTGGTAGCAGTGAATAATTAGTCTGAAAGATGAACATATTAAATAATATGAATAAGGGCGTGGAGGACGTAATAATAATAGTCATCAATTGTGGTATTTAATTCAAGGAGAAAACATGGGTTCTCCAAATAGTCCTTCAAAATGTTGATGAGCAATTTTTTTATCATTAAAACGATATGGAAGGTCATTGGACTTGTGAATGTTGTCACCCATATTTTACAGTAAATAAATCCTCCATCGGAAGAGAAGAAGATAAGTGATGATACAACTTGATCTTTCAAAGTGCTGTTCAGGGGTGTCATGGACATATGAATTTTAAGTCATTTTAATGTTGCTTATAATTTGCAAATTTATGAAGTACAATATAATGATTAGTCTATTCCTTGAAGAGAAGTGACTGTGTGATGATAAAGTGGATGCTCGCCATTCTATAAGAGAGTTGGGCTAAGATAATGATAAATCATTATGGTTTGGCTATATGCCACCCACTCATCTCGATGTCGTTTAAAAAATGATATATGCCAGAACTCCTCCTACTGGAGGTTTAGAGATAAATAAATTTTATTTGACAAAATTGGCCAGTGATCATGTAGTTTATTATACTCCATAAATATTAATGGTAGTTTTATTTGTGAACCACCAAAAGGCAAAATAAATAAAACTCTTGCCTAATAAAAATTGGTGTTCATGACGCAAATAATACTGGTGTGTGGCGGTTACAAATTGTCATTGGTTGTGTACCCCTATGGTATCAACAAAATTCAAGCAATAAACATGTCTTGGCTCGTAATCATTTTGACTCATGACAAAATAATATAATTTCCTCCTTGAAGGAGATGCTCATCATAGGATGATTCCATGCAGATTGTGATAGTACACAAAAATTAATAGCAATCTCTAAACGCGTGTATATTATCAGAGAAAATAAGAATGGGATTGTAGTATTATCTCACAAAGAACCTTTTTAAGTTCGTATTAATTGAATAAATATTGAGACTATAAATCACTTACAACCGAAGGAGTTATAAATATTTAATTTAAATAGGTTACCCATTGTTTCTTTTTGTTGTGTTGCACACAAACATGACATGCTGATGAAATACCAGTAAAATGCAAGTGTACTAAAATAAAAATTAGTTGGCATGACCCGTTTACCATTCTGGCTTAATGTGATGCAAATGTAATTGAGCATCATGTGGAGTATATGATTAAGAACTAAAAGGATTCTGCATAATTTTTTTTGTGATGCCTGTGTCTCTTTTATAAAACGATTATTGTACCAGCTAAGTTGGATTGTATCCCTTGAAGTTCTTGGAACATATAAAAAAGTGACAATGATCCATTTACAGCCATGTGGATCATTTGCAACTCTATGAATAATGCATCTATGGCGATGATCAACTGTGGCTTTGGTTCGAACTTAACCAATTGGTGTTTGTAAGGTGTTGCTCAAATTGTCAAATAACGATTCACAATTCCGACTATGAAATATACTAATAATGCTAGTTTGATTTAGCAGATTTGTAATGCCTCTAATTTAATCTAAAACCATGGTGGGATGGAGCAAACCTCCAACAATTTGGTATGCGAAAATTTATTTAACCTATACCACACACATTTATGCATCACCCAACAAGGTTTCCCCATTAAAATGGATTTAAGAGCCCAGGAACCATATATTTTCATCTAATCCTGAATGTCGGCTAGATTTAAATTCTTCAACCATCCCCAAGATGACTTTCAATAAGGTTGAGGATGGAATGTTAGCTTTTCTAACATTAAGAGAAAAAGAGAGTGACAACTGAAAATAATGTGTGCGTCTAATTATGAATATCTAGGGTCCTCGTAATAAATAATGTGCACGTAAAGTTCAAGGGATAATTCATTTGCATAATGTTGTAAATCAATTTGCCACATGAATAGACCGCTCTATGATTAATTCAGCTCAAATGCTCCAACTGTATTCCTGTATACTGAGTTTATGATACTCCGAAAGGCGTAATAGATCAATCATCAGTTCTCAAATAATAACATTCCTTGAAGAAAGAGATGAGCACAATGATCAATATGTCATAATCATGAGGCACTGCTATAAGATATGCCACCATGGACATAACTTTCACATAAACCCTTGAAAAAAAGTTCAAGTACCTTAAAATGATGAAAAATAAAGAGATCTCGATAAGTTACAATCTTGGGGGATCGTATTAAATAATCGGGACGTTATTTTTGATTGAGGTAGTGGCGCAATGATATAAGTGGTGACGAGGATCTTGACTTCAATATGTCATCAGAGTGGTGGACAAATAATGATTGGCCAAGTAAACAATGAATAATTCAAAGTATTTTTGTTTCACTTAGCAACGTGACATTTTTTGGATTGAATCCTAATCAAGGTATAATGGTCATGGGGTACAATAGATATTATCGATAGTATAACCGTAAGATATCAAGTATGATCTTTTCCTTGAGGCATAAAGGTTTGTCGCAAACAGTCTAACATTATGGAGATGTTTTCGCCTATGGTGGTTCCATGAGATTTTTATTTATTGGCCAACATAGACAAACTTGAATGCATATAATGAATACTTGTCCTGTTTAACTATATAATGAAGGTTATATGAATCCTGAAGCAATCGGTAGTGTTCTAAGCATATAAATGTATTGAAGGAAACTGTTTCATAAAACTTCAAGAATCCTTATAATGGATTGAGCTATCAGGAAGAAAATGGTACCCAAACAATGAACCGACCCTAAATTGTCCTTGTCTTTTTAATGAAAAGGTCCTTGGTAAGACAAATATTTTCTTGACTACAAATTGATAATTCGACAAATTAAAATATTTGTCTTAACAGTGCACATACAAAACGTTTGGAGGCAGTTTTAATATGGATAATCACATTCATTTGAAAGTACCCCAATGAAGAGATCGTTGATAATAATGATCATTTTGATCTCAGAGAAGGATGAAGAGCTTACTGGTGATAAACTCCATATATTCGTGCAATCAGAGTACTAATGCAGTTCTAAATTACTCGACCGGGATCTTGTTTGCAGTTAATTACTAGTAAGATTTTGGTTCTTCCCTAACAAAACAAAAGGACAATTAAAATGGTGTTATGTATTATGTTGAATATCATGAAGACTCAAGAACCAATGGGTTCATTTTATTCTATTTCGAATAGATTCAAGTCAGAGTTTGATTGGTTACGCAATGCAAATATTTATTTGATCCGTATCAAACACGATCTCAACACACTATTTTTTGCTGTGGAGGAACAATAATAGCCTAAGCGATGATGGCAATGTTGCTATGCAGAAAAGAAAAATTCCTCCATAAGCAAGTTGAGAGCGCGTCTTGTTAGATAAATAACATACTATATTCGAAAATGGTTGTTTTCTTTGAAAAGAATATAACCAACCACAATGTAATGAGGAATATTGGAGACTTTTGCAAGAAATTAAGTGATGTTTTAATCAAGGGAGTATATCCGTTGCATTTTTGTTTTCTTGACCTAGATTTTTGTCCCACTGGGTTTTCCTGCCAATTTTTTTAATGAGGCACCACAAATATGTTTATCAAAAGATATGTGTTACTTTTTTTCTTCACTATAATTTTGTTCCATCCACTGACTTTTTTTTAGTAATGTTTCAACGAGACACATTATCTTAACATCAAAGTGAAGAGTGTTATCAATCCTTGGATTGTGTGGATTGTCCTTTAGATATACTCAAGACGTAATGTATTCATCTATACATGTTTCTACAGGTGATAGACACCATTTGGCTAACATGTATCTACTAAGTGACAGTGTATCACGTGACGCTTGGGTATATCTCACTCTATAAATAGAGATATCATTCACCTTTTTTAGAACACACTTAAATAAGAAGAAAATTTTTCTTCTTTAATCTACTTCTCTTGCCTTCTTCTCTATATTATATTATGAGCTTGATTTAATAACAATAGTAATACTAATATAGTAATATTTGACTAATTCTAACTGGTCAAGCCGCTATTGAGTCAAAATATGTGACCATTTACAAATGAATTAGTTTATGATATTGTAAGGAGTTTAATATAGTGATTTTATTCGTGCTTTCTATAGTATTATTATAGAAGTTTTAAATCAATTTTTTTAAAATGATTTGAGTAGAGATGGAAGTGGCAATCTTTTTGTTGCTAGAGTTATTTAAATAATCAAGTTTGTTTGTTTTTTAAATTAGAATACCTCATTTTCTTGAGTAGGGGTTATATATTATCACAAAAAGGAAGACTAGTATAACGCTTGGTAGCAATAACTAAAATAGTAGAGTCGTTAATTTTATTTGTTATATTTCTTTCATTTCATAAAGAATGACCCAGTTTGAATAAATACGAAATTTAAGTACATAAAGAAGACTATTGAATCTTGTTGGTCTTAACTTAAAGTTAGGTCAAATGTTTAAAATTGTTTTTTGATCTTGTGGTCTTTAACATGTCAAATGAAAAGCTGAAATCAAAATGTTACAAAAAAAGAAAAAATTCATTATTTTCAAACATACTAAAAAGAAAAGGAAATCATTCTTTTTGAAATGGAGAAAATATATAATTAATACTATAAAAAAGTTTCAAGCTTTCTGTTTCCGTTAATTTTAATGCAGGTAATTAAGAAATTAATGCATTCAAACAAAACAACCTTTGTGGGTTGTTGTCAATTTTATCGTAACTGTCGATCACTATGTTTATCTTCATAAGACTATGCTTAGTTTGGGAGTTAAAGAAACTTCTTACGTTCATTAATTAAATTGTAATAAATTAAGTGATCGTTGGGTGTGTAATTCGTGCAATAATGGAATCAGTAATACAAACGGTGATGTGACATTGAACTTTAATGTAATTCTTCGATTTAGCATATTCAATAAGATTTGTATATATTTTAACACGGAAAAATATAATTCAATTTTTATATAGTTATCTTTAAAAAAAATATTTTGATGAGAACCGCGAAATGAATCAATCTTTTATTAAAGCACGGTTGCTTCTAGATTTTTTCTCCATAAAATCATACTAAATTTGAGGGTTCCTTATAGATAGAGAAATTTCCCACATTCATGAATTAAATTGTAACAAATTAATTGATCGCATATAGTAATTTGTTGTAATAATAGAATTAGAGTTCAGAGTCTAAATGGTATAAAATATTAACAAAAATTTTAAAACGGTATATAAAATTTTATATTAACAAAAACGGCAAAATCGCGAAACACAACCACGAATTTCCTCCACTCGACAAGAGCTACAATCGGCTGCCTCCTAGAGCGATTTTAAACAAAATGTGATTTATTTAATTTAATTAAAAAAAAAATCAAATCGCTACCTAGGAGCGATTCTTTTTTTCGTACAAACAAAAAACTTTTTTTTTATTACGAAAAATAGCAGCTATTTTTTTTAGAATTTTTTTAAAAAAAAAATCGCTGCTAGCCAGCGCTTTTCACAATTTTTTGAAAACAATTTTTATATACTATAAAATCATGCCTAGTCAGCGATTTTCAATTTTTTTTTTTTATTAAAAGCGTGATTTTTTGTTTCCATATTGAAAAGAAAAAAATTATTGCTGCTCAGCAGCGATTTTCCCTAAAAAAAATAATATTTTTTACAAAAAATTGAATCGGCTGCCTATGCAGCATTCAATTTATTTTTAAAAAATTCACATTTTTGCAAAATCGTTGCAGTGGAGCGATTTCGTCTTTTTCAAGTGGAGTAAATCGTTGTTGTTCAGCGATTTTTCCGTTTTTGATTAATAATAAAACTTTATATACCGTTTTATTTTTTGTTAATTTTTATACTTTTTAAACTCCGACTCAATAGATCAGCTATACCCAAGCAATGAACTCCTATTAAATTTGATACAAATCTTCACTAATGTAGAATAAATATATCTAATATATATATATATATAGTATATATATTATATATATATATATAATATATCTATACCTATATATTATATTATACTCTATAATCTATATATACTAAAAGTAGAAAATTGTGTACAATAAATTTGGGCCTATTTTGAGTTCAATGCCCACATGTATGTATTTTAGGTCAATGACCTCCAAGTTTCCTTTTTATGACAGACACGTAGGAGAAAGCCATTTTTTACTCTTTCTAAAACTTCTCTCTTTTCTCTGCAAAATTGATGCATTTCTTCCTCCAAATTAGTTTTGGTCGAAGAGTTGTAGGCTTTTCTATTTTTCGTCTTTTTATTTTTCTGAAAATTTTTAGCAGTTAGCAGTTGCATTGGCATTTGGCAAGGCTATCCAAGAGAGCCTCTCTCACCGGAAAATGAGTGCCAAGAAATTTTTCAAAATTCCCAACTTTTCTGGAACAAGCTTCAACAATTCTCCGCTTCACTGCCTACCAATTTCAAGTTAGTCTAATTTTCTCTATTTCTTTCTATTTTATGACTTCAAAATGCATTTGGAACAGTTTTCTCCTCGCAAGTATTTAAGGTATAGAATAATAATGTAATAGTGTGTAAAACCTTTCCATACAAGATAGGTAAATTTTGACTTACATGTAATTGTAATCGATTTGCTTCGATGATTTTACTTTGTTATCATCTAATTAGTGTTTAACTGAATTATCTTGCTCAAAATTTAAGGTGGTAAATTGAAATGTAAAATTGAATTGTCCAGATTATGCACTCAAGGTATTTGATGATATGTCCGATTAACTTATTTAAAATAGTCTTTGTCCTTTTTAGATTTTAGCAGAGAAATATCAAGGACAACTGATGATCATGCCTGCGTCTTGAGGTCAACTACATTGAAGATTTGAAATAATCTTTGGCTAATGGCAAGTTCAATTTCTGCTACATTTTTTGGTATTGTCCTGTCGGCGTGAAAACAATGTGACGTACCAAACAGTTCTTGTGTAATTGTTAGGAACACTTTTTCCCAGTTCAAGTTGTTTTAAAACATGTGCAATTTTTAAAGGGGCCCTGAACCAAAAAGATTGTGTAAAATGATTATTCGACATAGAAGGGAATAGGAATAACAATAGTAAGCTTCTTGAAAGTTTAAACAAATCTAAATAGAACGTGAAATCTGATAAGTGAAATATCGAGCAAGTGTGTACATCATATTCTTCTATGAATTGTCTTAGCACCGGTGACTCGACAGTTTTTAAAAAAAGACACGTGTAGACTTATAAGTTATTTTTTTAACAAATAGTGAATACTTTTTTTAAAAAAGTAGACTTTTCATGAAATGAAAGAAATTATAGGAAGAAATTGGGACATATTTGGAGTACTATACTCATGAAAAATAATTTACAGATAAGAATGATATAACAGCAATTTAATTAGAAAGAATCAATTATATAAAAGTATTAACAATTCAAGTTTTAAGACATTTGATTTTTGCTAGGCCACTTATATGCTTGAGCCTCTCTGTTTCTAGCTATGATGTGGTGTTCACAAATCACAGGGTCAACCCATGCAGATAGTCTATATATTGTTACACACACGCAATATTAGTTAGGTAGATTGTTAAATATCTGGTAGATGCAGTGTTGATATTTTTACCTATTTCATATGATACTACCAGAATTATCCCCTCATGTAATATGCAGTTTTGACTTTACATCTTGTAAGTCTCTGTAAAAGTTGGCATGTACGTTGTTGTGATATTTTTTATATTATGATGTTGATTCTATAGAATTCTCTTTGTGTTGGGGTGTTTCTTCTTATTATTATCAGTACTATCAAAGGTAGCTGTGGATTGAACCTGATGTAGCTGCCGTTCTGCAGTCTGTCAATATCTACAAAAATGTTAGATATATTAATCTGATTCAGTCATCATCAACGCCAAATTCTGACTCAAAGTGAGCACCGCTAACACATAAGTACGAAGTACTATGTGGACATGGTACTATCTGATGTCAATGACCATACCCCCCCCACCAAAAAAAAAAAACAAAAACAACAACCCCTCATATGAGGAATAAAGTTGGTTTCCAGAGTACTTATAGTCCATCCCTGATTATTTTAGGTATCTTTAGCACAAGGTCAAATTAAAGCATGGCCATTTCACACATGACTTGAGTAAACAAGAAGCTGTCTGAAAATTCTCAATTGTCTCTCAATCTTATTTTTGTCCTGCTTGCTAGACAAAAGTATATGTGGGCATCTTTCATGCGCAGTACAGAATATGTGAGAAATTAAAATAATATAATATGTACAATTGTATGTTCAAACATTACATATGCCCATAAATAAGAAATGGCACTGGAACGGAAAGGCCTAAACTCGAGAAAGAGGAAGAAAACTACCTGAACATCTCAACTACAAGTCCGATTACCAGTAGGCCGCACTTCTTGAAATGAAATCCAAACTTTGACTTCATCACCTAAGTTGTTAAACACTGTAGGTTTCCTTGCTGCTTGACCCCACGGACACTTCCACATTGGCCTCTCAAGCGAAAATGGGATTATTACGTGTAGTACCTTGCTTAATGTTTCTCAAATCGAATATATGAACTCTGGATTTCAAACCTCGTAGGGCTTGCTTGAGCCTCTGAAGCTGCAAATATTGAATGATAACTTTTTCTGCTTAAGCCTTCCTTTCTTTTTCTCAATGCTGTAACTATCATTTACAGAAGCCCCAACTTTCTGCTCTGGGATAATTGATTCTCATTCCTTTAATCCGTATTTACATAGTCAGCTTTACTAGAGTGTGATGTTTCCCCATTTTTCATCTGTGTGTGGTCAAAATTATTGAATTTTCTATTTAAATCTACTCTAAAAAAGTCTTGAACTCTCCGAAAATGTTGTTGTTATCTTTGTTGGATCCTCCAAGAATGTACTACTTTTGAAGAATCAGACACATACCCAATAACATTTTTGAAGAGTCCGAACAACATGAATTTTACCCATCATAAATAAAAGCTAATGAGAATCTCCACATACTGCCCCTTGGTGTTAAATATTGATCTTGATATATTACGTGCTGAATTGTAAGACTCCATAAGACAAAAACATGTGACGATCATTATAATTGGAACACCTTCAATGGTGGTATTGACATATATGACACTTTATGGTGTGTTTGCCTCAAGATTAATTGATATTGACATGTCAATGATTAGTATGTGAAGCGGTTCTGCAGAACGACTCAGTCCAAGAAAGGCTATTAGAGCGCGACCTAGAAATAGGAGGTTTGATGAATAAAGAAGAATCATGCCATTTGAGAAACTGAACAGTAATGTTCGTGGTCATTCACATGTGTTGGATTCCAAGATTTTTTTGGTCTACTATTACAGTAGATGTACTTTTGATTTATAAAAACAAAATACAACCCGCTTGAGTTGGTGTAACGCTTCTTTATACAAAGTTTGTCTTGAATATGATGTTTGTAATGTCCCTTAATCTCTTCTTTGGGTGTTATTTTTATGTGAAAGATTCTTGATGAGAAGATAGTCGTAATGTACAGTTGAAGACTAATCAGATATAGCAAAGAATGCAATAACCTTTACTGGGTTGAAGAGCAGAATAAGCTCATAAAATTTTCAACTTACTGAATGATAGACTTCGACTGCACGATACCTTCACTTAACTTTCACATGTCGTCTGTTGGGAAGATAGAATATTATTCAAAAATAATGTAAGTTCTATTTCGAAGTCCTTCAGTCAGTCCAAATTATTTTTTGGCCCCTTTTAAATTTTGTGCCTATATCCATTTTCTGTGAAAGATAAATTGTGAATTGGTATTTTGTATATTAATAATGACTGTTAACTGATTTTATTTGTTAATTGAGCTCCTCTAAAGGGCCCTAAGAGAACATGAATATACTTCTACTATGAAAAGACTGTTTTAACTTGTTTTTATTTGTTGCTTTTTTTTTTTTTTTGTATAGAACATACAAAGTTTATTATGTTGTGCAGTTTATACATCATGATTGAGAAAGAACTAATAGCACATAAATGGTTATGAGATGAAGATGAAAGCAAAAGTTAGTAGTATGATATATGCTATGTAATCTTTTATGATTTTGTAATTTGTGTTTGATTGTTTCTTCTAGCTTGCTTTTGCAAGAGTTTCTTAATGGTTTGATATTTGTCTTATGATCTATGATTTATTTATCACGTGTATAACGAAATTAATGTTTAGCAGCTAGTCTCTCCACATTCCTTTTATAGGTTGTGATTGCATACACAATTTTTCTTCATGTTTCATCCATAGGGAAGATCCAATTGTTACTAGATCAAAAGCTGAATTTCTCGGGTAAGAAGGCGAAACAATTTGATTCATGGAGCTAGCACTTTCATTTGCGTTTTCTCCTATGTGGGAAGATGATTAAACAATTGTACGGCTGTTTATCTTGACTGATCGTCTAAGTCAAATTTATTAGCCATTATTGTGTAGTTTTATTTGGATATTGCATGCCTATATTACTGGGAAGACCTTCTCCCGTGTAAATTAAGTACTTATCGACCAACTTTGACATTAAAGTTTAAACTAACTTCACCCTTTTTTACATCAAATGGACTACAAAGCAACATTACTACTTTAAAATATTAAATATTGGGCCCGTGTTCGGCACGGGCCATACCCCCTCTATAATATGGAAAAATTACATAAATTTGATACATTTTAACTAATAATTACTTAGTTTATTAGCGATACTTTTCATTATTACCATTTAAGGCAATTTTTTAATGGTTTTCCTTTTTTTTCTGTCTCACTCTTTTCTTTCTTCTTTTCTATGTTTCCTCTTCCTTTTTTTTTCTTTCTTTCTTCTTTGCTATGTTTTCGCGCTTTTTTTTTTCTCTTTATTTCGCTTTCCTCTTCCCACTCCCATCTATTTTTTGTTCCTCCCTTTCTTCTTTCATTCGTCTACTTTCTCTTTCTGTTGTCCTTTCCTTTCTTGTTTTTTTTTATTTGCTCTTTCTTCTTTTACTATGTCTGTTTTTTCCTTTTCCGTTAATAATTAATTATTTTTAAGATTCTCTATACTATATCATAGTTAATTAGAGAAAGTAATATAATTGTAACAATGAAGAGCATAAAAACTGCCAAAAATTACATTTCAAATTAAAAATATATTACAACATATTAAAGTTGAATTATAGAAAAGAATTATATAATCGTACAAATGAAGAGAGATAAAAACCGAGAAATACTTAAATTTAAATTAAAAATGCATTACAAACAGATTAAGTTGGAATTATTCGAAGAGACCAGAGATAATCAGGACGACATAGTCTACGTTGTCTCGTCTACCGCCATTACACTGCTGTTGTCAATCTGGGATTATTCAAGTTGTTTGACCACTTGGCAACTGTAGGATAAAATAACATATATCGTAACAATTAATAGACATCAGAAATGCAAAATGAATTAAACTTGAATAAAAATGTATTACACATATATTAGAAGTTGAATTATTAGAAGAAATTAAGATATTAATGCAGAATTAGACACAAAGAACCTTCCTTGATCGCACTTACCCTGAATAAACCTGTATCAATAATTAATTAAACAAGTAATCAATTGTCAAATCAATCAATTAATTGCAAAATGCATTAATTTGTATTTTAAAAATGTATAACAAATATTAAAGTCCAGGTAGAAAGAAATTACATGAATACAAAATGGAACATAAATATGAAACATGATTTATAGAGTGAATTAATATGTCCAAAAATGAATTAAACAGTATTCAATCGGAACAAATAAATAAAAATGCAAATGAATTAAATTTTGTGTTACACGGTTACGTTTGAGTAAATAGAAAAACTTAAAAATGGAATGAAAAACGTAGCTAATGATTGACAAACAATGATCTTGTTAAGAGTGAATTAAACTTGTCTCAATAATACTTAAACAAGATCCAATAATAACAAATAAAAAAATGAAATGATTAAATTTCCATTAAATGTATTACATAGTATTAAAGTTGAAGTAGAAAGAAATGAAGAATGGAATGTAAATGTAACTAATAAAAGACATGCCCATGATCTATAACTGATAGTTATATCATTAATGAAATTAAACACGTAGCCAATAGTCAAATAACTCAAAAGACTTCAAATGACTAAATCTGCATCAAAATTGTATCTTCTAATTCAACTTTAATACAATTTTGCAATGACAATTTAATGTTATTTTTTCATTTCAAGCTACTATTTCTCCTAAATATTATCCTACAATCAATATAAACTTGACTAACGCCTCTGTAAAATTAAGTTACTCAACACATTTCAACTTATTTGTAGAATTACCTATTTAAACTTATCCACAAATTCGTAAATGCAAATAATGAATTCAAATTTGAAGTTTTATAATGACTATCAAGGTGAAATCTTACTTTTGTATTTTAAATTAGTGGAAATTTCTACTTTTAAAAATGTGATTTTATACAATTTTTTACCGATTTTGTTTGTTCCTTTTTCATCTTCTTTTTTTTTGATAAAAATAGTGCACCTGCACAATGAAATATAAAAATTGATTGTTAATATAATACAAATCAAAGAAGAAGAAGAATTTTTTTAAAGAAAAGAAAAGAAAAGAAATAAATACGAAAAATAATAATGATAGAGAGAGAACGATAAGAAGAACTTTAAAAGAAAAGAAAAAGATTAAGAGGCATAAGGACCGAGAAGGAAGCGACAATACTTTTATTTTATTTCACAAAAATGTTATATTTAGTTATAAAAATTATATTGACATAAATGGTAAATATTTTGAAATATAGCATATTTATGTGATTTACCCCCAGTGTATATATATATATATAACGGAGTTCGTAGTTATTTTTGGAGAGAAATTTGCAATTCAATTTTAATATTAATTGTCTCTAAGAAAAACATTTATTGGTGTACCTTATTGTTAATCTTATTGGCAGATTAACCACTTGATTTTCCTCCATAAAATTATGCTTTGTTTAGGAGGTTACTCATTGATAGAAAAACTCTCCGCATTAATGAATTAATTGTAATAAATTAAGTGACTACCATATAAGTAATTTATAGCAATAACAGAATCAACACATATAAATAATGAATTAATATTCAAATTTGATGCAAATCTTAAACAATATAAAATGACTATAAATTTCACATATATAACAATGCTAATAGTTATGTTAGCAAAGAAACCTGCATCATCAATCAATGTTCATATATTTCCCTACTTTCTAAAAACTTTTTGCATATGACCATTATCAAAATCTTCATATTTCTTATTCTAATGACGTTTAAAATGAAGAAATGAATTAGATGATATAGTACGTTCAATTTTTAATCTTTATAATTTTCATTTTAATATAGCAACAAATAACAATAAAATAATATTTTACCTAAGAAGTTAATTTTTGTTATTCATTAAGAACATCCTAATGTACTTTCAATAATACATATGAAGAATATATATATATATATATCTATTATATATATATATATATATAATATCGTTTTATGCAAACGCAATTCATTCATACATTTTATACCATTTATGTTTTATCATATTTTTAGTTGATAATATTTGAAATTTATAAAAAAATAATACATCATTTCCAATTAATAATAATGTTATTCACACTCTATCTCAATTTGTGTGACACAAATAGAATGTGAGAGGTCAGTTTCATTGATATATATAATATGTATATGTTAAGTTGTTATTATTCAAATTTAATAAAACTTGTGAACAATTTTACATTATTTTTAATTATTGGGAAAAGAGTCTGTATACCCCTCACCTTTGTCATTTAGTAGCTGATATAGACCCCCGTTATAAAGTGGGGCTCATATAGCCCTTACCGTTATCAAACGGCTCACATAGACCCCTGCCGTTACCAATGACTCACATATACCTTCATTTATGAAGTTAAACAATTAGTTTTTAAATTTATATGGTTACTTTTAGTTTTAATTAAAAAAAAAATTATTTTAGGGTTATATAGGATTCTTCGATGCAAAGTTCAAAGGTATATATTAATGTTTTTCATACATAATTAATTTTTTGACTTCTTCTATTATAATTATTTGAGTTCTTATTCTAATTTTTGTTTTTTTTTTTCTTTTTTTTCTTTCTTCCTTAGTTAAAAGAAAAAAAATTAAACTATTTTGTTGTGTGTGTATTTAATTAATTGCGTATTCGAGAAAAAATGGTCATTTACAATAAGTTTTACACGAATATTAGTGAAACATAAATAAATTTGATTATCAAAATAATATTACTAAATTAGTCATGAAACAAAAAAAAATCACAAAAATATGTTTGATGAGGGGATTAAAGTTACTCATATGTATTAGAGTTTTTTAGAAAAAAAAATCACAAATTGAAAATTAAAACTATTATTTTTTTCATTTCTGTTAGAGAAAGGGGTACATATGTGAGCCATTTTGTTTACAAGTAGGGGTATATATTATGCACTTTTATAACGAGGGGTATATCACTCTAATGACAAAGTTGGAAGGGTTAGTATCACTCTAAATTATAAAGTTGGGGTATATCACCCGTTTTTCCTTAATAAGATCTTACTCACTTATCTCGATTTATGTGATAAAACCCCACTTTTAAGAGTCATCATTTTTTATATATCTTTTAAATTTATAGATGATTAATTATTATGTTAGTTATAATACTTTTAAGTTGTTTCAAATTAAAGTTTCAATTTAAGTATCAATAAAATTTCGTAAATTAATTTTTTAAGATGGAGCACTATGCTACTAACAAAACACATATAGAATGCTGAAGAGAGAGACTCAAAAAAAGAGTACCTTATAGGCCCCAGTTTTTTATTTTTTATTTTTGAATGAATCAATTTTTAAAAAGAAATGCAGCTATAGCACGTGTACAGGCAATCCACTGAGAAATCACACTTGTAGCAATGGATAAAGATCCTGCGCGTAAGATAATAATAGCACATGATGGGCGATGGGGTCCACAAATCAGGGCAGTCGAATTATTTTTTGAGGACAAACAGTCAATAAGTAAACATGTCTTGGCAATTTTGTCCTTTAAAAGCAATAGTACAATTATTAACAGAATTTTGTACAAGCCATTCAAGCTGTAAATTCTGATATACAGGGTGTGCCCCTTGAACGGCACGCAGGCATGACGACCCAAAGCTGCTTGGGCGTAGTATCCTTATGGCGTTAATACTCAGATGGTCTTTATACAACTCTTTGCTCAAAAGCACTCAATTTTAATTTTCATTTCAAAATTCACATCAATTATGCACTTCTTTCCAGAACGTCCCTCACTTTGAATTTTACAACTCAAACGTCACTCAACTCGCCACTCGTTCCTCAAAAGTCACTCAAGTCTATTAAATTTTTTTGTAATTAAAAATTATTGATATTATTATTTATATAACAAACAAAAATTTAAAAAATATATTAAATCAATTTAGTGATCTAACCACCTAACCCACCCATAAAAAATATATATGACCCATATTATTTTTATCTTAATCCTAAATTAATCCCCTCTTTAACCCCTTGAGTTTAGTTAAAGACAAAATAAATGGGTCATTCCAATGTTTTTATGGATCGGGTACGTGGGGTGGATCACTAAATGATTTAAATGTATTTTTATTGTTAAACATTTTGATTTGTTATATAAATAATTAATATCACCAAATTAAGTACCAAAACAATTTAACAGATTGAGTGACTTTCTGAGGAAAGAGTGGATAGTTGAGTGACTTTTGAGTTAAAATTCAAAGTTGAGCGACTTTCTGAGAAAGAAGTGCATAGTTGAATGGCTTTTGAGTGAAAATTGAAAGTTTGAAAGTTGAGCGACTTTCTGAGAGAAGAGTGCATAGTTGAGCGACGTTATCGAAGGTGAGAAATTCTCATAAATAGAGATACGCTATGTGAAGTTGGCATTGTAAATGAAAGAAAGAAGAGACGAAATTAAAAAAATGGATCGGAGAAGACAAAAAAATAAACACAAATATGAAATAAAATGAGAGTGTCTGCAGCTAAATAGTAGTAATGGATACAAAAAAATAATCAGAGAAGTCAGTAAGATAAATACAAATCAATATATATATATATAAAGGAGGATCATAGAGGAGCTGATGTGACACCTCTATGACCTTCATTTCAATTTCTTTTTTTCCTTCTTTTTTTATTTATTTTTTTATTTTTTTCATTAATAATTTGTTTATTAATTAAAAAATTCATTCATATTTTATTATTCTAATTATACCTAATAATGTTACAACAAAACCCTCCATGCTATTTACATCATGTACCAATAATATGTCTCTTCAACTTATTTTTATTATTCTTTGTTTAACAAACCTATAATAACAATTATCTATGTTCAATGATCAGTTCTCCATTTTTTTCTTTTTATAAGCAGTATAGTTTTTTTTTTCTCTTTTACATTTTTTTCTTCATCTTTTTCATCAATCATGTACTTAATAATTCACCATATGATCGTCATATTGATAACGATCTTAATATATTCTATCTAAGATCATAAATATATTCTTCAAGATTCAAATAAATTGATGTTGCATTATTTGTACAAGTTTATGAAATTAAGAAGGACATCATAATTATTTCAAATTTGCATCAAGAGATGGTCATATTAGTAAAAAGTTTGAATATATCCAACTATTTTGAAGATTAATCTCATTCATGTACTTGTTTTGATTATATTGTTTTTATTAGATATATAATTTCATCATGTTATTCAATCAAAAAATAAATTATGAAACTCTACTAATCAACACTTAGAAGCCAATTAACATTATTTTCTTTCATTTTACTTTAATCTGTTTATATTATTATTTTTATTATTATTATTCATTATTATTATTTTATTATGATCTTATTATTATTCTTCTTATTCTTATTAATTCTTATTATTCAATGTGAATGCTGACGCTGCCAAAGTTAACAGTTTTTTTTTTATTAATTTTTCATCAGTTTTAATTCTATTTGCAATTTTTTCATAGTTAAAAAATATAATATTGCACAATGATACATTTCTTATGCTATTGCCTTATTGATCGCCCCTAAAAAATATCATGCTATAGTTTACATCATATTACAAAATGTCTAGACTCACTACCACAAATTAAATTAATCTTTTTTTTAGTACTTATAAAAAACTTTATGACTAAACTAAATTATTTAATGAAAAGAATGAAGAACAAATTTTTCCTAAGTCACCTAATTATAACTAAAACTAAAAAGTATAATTTATTTAACTCTCTTAATTATTGAAAATGAGATACCTAAAAAAAAGTGATGTAGGACTTTATCTTCTCTTTTTTACCTTTTTTCTATTTAAAATAAAGAATTTTTTTGTAAAAGTGTTTACTCATTAATTAAAAATAATTTTTATAATCAGGAACTTTACAACACAACTTTTCACATACTACTTTATTAAGGAGTAAATAATAACATCCATAACTCACATCTTTCTAATTTCCATTCCTAAATCCTAATAGATGAATTTTCCACTTTCTTTTCCTTTTTTTTTTTTATCTTCTTCCGATATAATTTCAATACAATTTTAAAAATATTTTAAGTTATTTTCCTCTTTAGTATTTAGTACAACCAATATATCTATTTACATATCAGATAAGTAATTTTTTAGAAAGAATAAGATCATGTGGTACATTTCTATCCCGTCCGAATCACATTATCTTTTCTCTAAATTATTTACATGTTTTTTATTTTCCTCTACTCTTTACCCATGAAGAAGTGGCTCCATTAGTGAGAGTAAAGATTTTTCCCCTTTCCGGAACTCTTTCAAGCTTTGATGATTTACATATGTTGGCCTCATCGCTTGAAAACTATGAATACCCGTGAGTTGAGTGAGATGGTTAGAAATCGATGAGAGCATGAAATGAGAAGGCTTAGGTCAAACCACGGCAATCATTCAGTTGTCAAACCCATGGAAAATGACTTCCTACTGTTGTTGAAGATACAACTATTTAAAATAATATCTATTCGATGAAATGAATGTACATGGTACGAGGAACTTCAATGCAAAGAATAAGAATCTATATGGGAATTTTTCAATGAGTAAGTTAGTAAAACAACGCTCGTGAACTTTCAGCTGACTATGAGTTAGATGCAAATAAAAATACTGTGCTTAATGATACTAAAGCTTCATTGTGATACTCGACTCGTCGTCCTGTGGTTTCTTCAAACCATCTAGCGAACTCGCAGGAAACCTGGACAATCCATTGATTTAAAGAATAGTTAAGAGATCCAATGGCACAATAGAAATTAATAGGGTAGAGTAGAGATATCTTCTCCCTCCCGAACATCATAATAGCGGTCCATCTTCTTCACCATCCCACTCCTAAGTTTTCATAAGGTATTATTATGTTTTTCATGTTAGGTTCTGTTTTGATCTTCATGATTTGTAATTGTCATGTTTTTATTGTATAATCTAAATATTTTTGTGGCCTTGCATACCAAATTCTTATTATACTATATAAAATAACATGTTTATCAAGTTCGATATTATATATAGTGTTGTTTCACTAAAAGGTTTAAATGACTACGTCATTTTTTTAACAAACGTCTTCCGCATCTGTAGATGTGGTTGGTTGTTTACCATGGAATCATGATATGTGAAAGTGCTTGTGCGACGCGGGAAAAAGGGAAACTCTACATTGATTACAATTAGATTAAGTCACTCCTTCTTATTTTTTAATTAGTTGATTATGTCAGCTTCTTTAACAATATAATAGTTAGATCTTATTATAGCTATCTTAGGTGCTACTACTGGGAATTCATTTGAAATATTGTGCTAACATATTTTAACACTACATTAACTGGCACAGTGTGTATTAATTTGATGAGAACTTTCACTTTCTTTTTATGAAATTTTTGATAAATCGCATGACTTTTTCCTTTTACATCTGTATTTCATATTTCTCTGGCATAAGTTCTGCTACATCTAATTTACCTTAAGTGGTTTGGTCTTGGAATGAGTAGAAAATGGGAAGAGTATAGGTTTATTGAGTAGCGAATTCTCTTGTGTCTGACGGAGTTTAGGCATCTCCTTCGAAATAGTTCGAGTTAATCATGTCATACAATTATCTTCTTCTTAAGAATTCATTTCTGGTGCTTTTCGCTGAACAACTCTATGAATTTGGATCTGTTCTTTCTCTGTATTGAAAGTATCATGTGTTATTTGATAGGTCTTGCAAGAATTTGAGGTGCCCTTCCATCCCAGAAAATATATTTGGTATTTGCATATTTATAGACCAAGTCATTTGGATATGCAATTCAGTTCTTATTTTGAATATGTATTCAAATAAAGGCAAAGAAGAACACACCTGGGTTACCTGATTGCATCTGTTCATTTTCATCAGCTTTTACCCTGATTGCATCGTTCAGGCTGACAGGCACTACTAAATCTCATGGCTACATATGCACACCCTTACTTTAGTAGATTTTCTACTCTACTCCCTCTCAAGTCTTTAGCTTCAAATGAATTCCATCTTTTAGCAGTTGACAGTCTAATTAGACTAACTCCTCCACGAGCACTACTTTAAGATAACTCCTAGTATAAGTGTGGGTTCCGATGATATTTTTCTTATTTTTATGACTCCTGTCAAGAAGTGTGTCGGTTGAGCGTGGGTTAGAAGTTTCAGCTTTGTGACTTGTGTCTGCCCCTAATGTTATAGTAGTAGTATTTTTTGTAGGAGGGATTGACTACAAGAAAAAGAAAAAAAAGCCCCTCATTCTTTATTAATCTTCCCTGGAGGCAAACTGCAAGTTATTTATCTCTTCTTTAGAAATATTGATATTTTTATATCTTCTTGGATCAATTGATATTGTTTCAAATGGTTATACTTTTAATTTGCTGTATTGTATGGCACAAAGGTCAAATTATATATCTCCTTTGTGAACCGTTGTTGTTCTCATCGATTTTGATTGAGATTGTGGTAATATTTGACATTTCACTCAATTTTCTTCCCTTAAAAATGAGGATGAAGACTTTTAACTTATGTTTTATCCGCAGTTACTTTGTTTTTCACGGAAGGGAATGGGAAATGAGAATCAAGCACATGGCCAGCTATTTTCTGATCTAAAAGAAAATCGGTATTCCATTAGTGCTCTCCGAAGATTGCAAGTTTAGCTCACACATGTTGTTGAATCTGCAAAGATCGACCCAAGATGAGTCAGTATACAAACTCTGAAGTAGATCATTCGAATTTCACCATTAGTATGTAAAGAGGTCAACAAACCTTTCATCGAATCATCCGCTAAAGACGATAAGAAAGCACTCTTATTTTCTTGAGTGGGAAACAAATCCATGGCCCGAAGAAAATGAGCTTTTTCTACATATTAACTTATGTCATATCCTTCCAATGCTAGAGGCAAACAAAAATTTAGAATCCAAGTGCCTTCAATTTTTAAATTCAAGAAGTAATTTGATATCATTGTGATTTCCTCCCTTTATTATGTTTTCAAGACCAGTATGTACAATGTGAGGCTGACCACCCTTTAATTGTTAGCTGATATCAATTTTTATTAACCTTGTACTACCATGTCAATATTTATATTTTCACTTGTATCGTATCATTGGTGTTTTTGTTGGTCCAAAACATGTACTATGAGTGCGTGTTGATTCCAAAAAGCATACCTAAATCATGAGTAAACAGAATACTTTGCGGTTGCTTTAGAAAACTTGAAGAGATACTCCAAGAGCTTCAAGCCATGAGTTTTCTGTGAAATGTGAAATGAAGCATTTATTCCTTTATAGATGATTACCGCTCCATACATATGCAAATTATATAAACCAATCAACTGTTTAACCAGGCACATGCCCTAATTATGAACACAGTCAAGATGGATTAACTATATGTGGTCATCAAGTTTTCGTCGAGTTGTAAGCTGAAAATATAACCCTGCTTTAAAAAACTACCTAAATGAAAAGGACAAGTAAGCTAATCTGATACATTTCGTCGAGTGTACTTAATATTACTCGCTTTAACTATCTATGAAAGGACAAATTAAGCTAAAATCTAATACATTTCATAGAACCATTCCATATCAAAGTCTTGTTTATGCATTAGTTGACACATATACTAATATCAGTTACCATCCAATGATTTTATAGACTCTGATGCTATTAAATACCAGCCAGTCCAAATCTTCCTCCCAATCTTATCAGTTACATTTTTCTCCACAAATCAATACAAATTCACGTCCATGTAAATGCGTAGGCAATTCTCATATCTTCCCTCTCTTCATATCAAATTCATCCACTCACAAATTGCAGTCATTCAAACATTCATATTCATCATATTAAAATTCCTACAAACCATTCGGATCATCATTATTTTTATCTTCAATTAAACAGGGTCAGCATTCAAGGAAGGGGCGATCTTTTACTTAATTTTATATTTGAAAAAACTTTACGCGAGCGATCTAAGCAAGCAGCATAAGTCACCATGTGCAATCCCATTCAATTTCTTAAAGATCCTCCATCTCGGTGAATTTCTTTGATTTACAGTGGTTTGTGTACTCATATCCTACTCTACTTGAATAACATATGTAGAATACATATTGTGTTTCATAGCTAAGCTACATTCCAGCACGCACTCTCTAACATACATAGGCACTCGGTATATTGTATGTTCGATATAGCCAAAATTCTACGGCTAACATATTATATTCTATCATAACAAATATAACAGGTTCAATGGAATTGCTATCTGCTATATTAAAGAATCCCAACGGTCATTGAATATTTTGATGGCAGTTAACCTCCTACAACAGCTACTACCAGAATTATTTCCCTCGAACAATGCTAAAAAAAGAGAAATACAAATGCATCACTTGTGAGTGTAGTCCTAGTGAATAAGGAAGTGGGCACTCTCAAAACACAGATGGGAAGTTTTTTTTTTGTTCCAGATTTGAAGAGACAAGATGCTTTATTGAAAACATACAGAATCATCAAATCAGACTACAGCTAATACTTTTGTTAACAGAATTTACAAAGTTGGCTAGTTGACAAACTTTTCAAGCAACAGGTTTCTCATATCATTAAAATGGTATGTAATATGCATCCCCATGTATCTCTTTATCTAAATGTCAAATTTTGATTGATTGTTCATATGGAACTGAATGACTAATCATTAGCTAACTATAATATAGGTTTATATTTAATTGTTAAATTACCCGGCCATTACACAACAATTGGAAATTTGGGCCCCCAAAGTCACAGCCAATATTGTGGAGCGCTTTATGGGATGAAGAACGACAAACAAAACAAAACAAAACCACCAACCGATATTCTCATTTTGTTGTATGGGAGTATGTCGTGTGCGAACGTCCTTTATTGAGGGAACTACCACCTTATCTAAGTATCTTTTGGGTAAATAATCAAGGCCACTCGGTATTAATTTTTCGAAAATATTAGAGCTTTAACTCATGTTTTGCAATTTACAATCCCTGGTTAGCCTAGTTGTGGATCTAATTAGATCACTCAAAGGGGTCCATAACGTTTACCAGGATGTGTGTTAGAATTATCACCTATATGGATCTTTATGCCTGCCTGAAATTGTAAAAGATCCCGTGTTTGCTCAGCTCTATAAATATATATTATATATATTATATAATATATATATATATATATATTACGGAAAATGAGATAAACAACAGAATGATTGTCTGCTAGAAAGGAGACATTGATCCTGAAATTGTTCAGGGGCCTATCATTGATGTTGAGTACGCATAAGTATTGGTTAAACATTTCGATGGCTAGATATAGATATAAAGAGCATCCGAAGTGAATTTCGCCTAGGTATCCTATCTAAAAGACAACGGATGGTCGACATATCATTTACCCACAACTTTCTTAAGTAGCTGGATTAATAAGTGTGTGGATTTACGGAAGAAAACTTCCATCGAGATATTATTGTAGAGCATATGAAGAAATGGACTTCAAAGAATTTCTGATCTACACCCAAGTTTTTTTCTAGACATACCACTAATACAGCCCTATGGTGAAGATGGATATAGAGGTGGAATATTTGGGAGATGTCATCGACTAAACTTACAGCGACAAAATTAACAATGAAGAGACTTCGATTGCTTTAGAATATACAAAAACTTACAAGGGTACGACACTCTTTCTAGCCGTTAGACTATTACAACAATCCATTGGTGACGGTTACATGAAATCGAGGAAGAAAGATTTCGTTATATTCGAAATAATCACCAAAACGCAGAGCTATCTTTACTCTGGCTTAATGGATGGCATTCTTCGTGGTGATTCAGATTTGTTTTCTTTGGTAGCAGATTATTATCTGCTCATCTCACACAGGAGTAGCCACCTGCTATCGGGCACAAAATTATCAAGATGCAATGGCAATTTGCATTGGGCTGAATATCCAAAATTTGTATTCTCACTTGTCAACATGTCAATCCAAAGTTGCCCGAAATATAAGGAAATGCTTCGCTTAATACAACATATGTAATGCTAACAGCTGAAAACCCTATATGGAAGTAGACTGTGATGGTTATAAAGCGTAAAGAACTACATGATGCAATGGACCGTGTGGAGACCTCAATCCCGATGCCCCAGGGGGTGTATGAAGCAAGAAAATGCACCAAGCATTTTCCAAAGAAGTTTCAATAATCAACAACTTTTGATGCATATGGGTTCCCAATTTATTAGGAGGATAAACCAGGTATAACAGTCAATAAAATAATGTCCTTTTTAGATAACAGATATGTCCGTCCCTTATAACAGAATTGATTGTCCAATTTGGAATGCACATATAAATTGATTGTGCAAGTACTCGAGATCAGTGCAGTACCTATTTAAATATGTCATAAGGGATTTGATAGAGCAAAACAATTGGTATAGAATGCTCAGATACCACACAGACGTGATGAGATCAAAAAATATCTAAGATTGTAGATCATTCAGCACAAGCTTGCCGGAGGATTTTTCGTTGACATAAATCATATATAGCAAGCATTTGCGTTTTCCTGTCCATTCCATTTACAGGAGAAACCACATAGTATTCCAAGAGAAAGGTGTCCAAGCATCTAAAAGACCCGCTATATTAAAAATAATATTCACGTGAACTGTTTGAGCAACAAAGAATATGAGGATGCGCGCGAGCTAACAATTTTTAAATTTTCTTACAGAGTTGGGTCTGGGATGCAACCTGCGAAAGATGGACTAGAATAAAAAAGGGGACGTCCAGTTTGGTAGAATTTACTTCGCACATCAAATCCTCTAGTGGGGACCGATTTACATGAGAATGCTGCTTAATTTTTTCAAAGGCAGTCACTTCTTTTGAAAGCATCAGAACATTAATGGGAGCCGATATGATACTTAAATGAGGGCCTGCTATGCATTGGATTATTGGAGGATGATAAGGATGGAATGACTGCTTGGCTGAAGTTGCATGTTGGCATCAGGAAATGGTTTAGAATCTGTTGTAATGATACTAATACTGTCAGTGTATTATTCGTCAAACTTTGGAGGAGCACTATGAGAAATTTTATCAGAAGTATAACATCATTACAACGAAAGAGATTTCAATTGGAAGATTTTAAGTTAAATGAAAAACAACTTGATCATATACGTTTAATTTGACATAGAAATACCATACTTTCTGAAGATAGGAAAAAGTTTGAAGACATAATGGAATGCACGATCAGATTCTACTTTGATGAATGACAACCATGGAATCGCCGAATCAATGAGGAACTAGAATATGAAAAAGGTTTCTTAAAGAAGTCAAGGATACATCTTCTCTCTTTTCAATGATTGTCAAAAGATAGTTTATGAAGCTTAATAAATCAGTTTTTAATTAGAAAGGACGCTTATTTTTTATAACTGGGGGCATGGGTGGATAACAGTGAAGCCATTTTATGGCATACAATTAATTCCAGGATGAGATCAAATCAACAATATTCTTTCCAGTTGCTACTTCTGGAATAGTCGCTTTGTTATTCCAAATTGCAGGACAGCCACATTTCCCGAGTTCCATATTCTTTGGACATTAGTGCAGAATCAAAACCTTGGCAATAAGACAAGGAACAATTAAGCCCGAACTACTTTTGGAAACAATCCTTTACTCATTTGGAGGAAGCCCAATGGCAAATAATTTTTTTGAAGCCTAGATAGGAACCTTTGAGTATCCTTGATAACATATGAAAACAACGCAGACAACCATTTGGAGGCCTTCAATACGATTTGGTGTATTTTTCGTCAAATCCTAACAGTGATTCCAAAGGAAACACTAGCTGATATTTTATATGCATCATCAACTCCGCGTATTTGTGTGGCCATTCCTATAAAATTTAATGAGCTAAACAAAATATGAAATTTTTGTGTGGAAATATCTGATGCGGAAGCCCGCTGAAGTTTACTACTTTCGACAATGGTTGTTACAAATTGGGATGGATCCTTTTAGTCGTGTGTTGACAATGACCTTATTAAAGTATACTGTTATTATAATGCCATCCATGATCCAATCGGATCAATTGTCGCCCAGTTTACCCGCTCCCTCTTAACAAATACAATGACCCAACATTTTGGGGGGCCAGAAAGAGAAATACTCTTGAATCCTAGAATGAATGGTCCATGAATTGCATGGTATAATTATGAAAAATTATTCAAGGTGAAGGAAGAACAATTTCGCTCTGACAATGGTCTGTACAGTGCAAGTGTGAACACAATGCTGAAGATCTATTTGTACCCAATGGATTTTTGAATAGCTTAAGCTTTCCGGAATTCCTCATCATGAATACAGTGTAAAAGGAGAACCTCCAGTTATGCTTTATTGAGGAATCTGTAATCCAATGAGGACTTGCAACGGAACAAGATTTATTGTTCACACTCTTGGTAACTGGTCATTAGTGCAAATATCATCTCCTAAAAAATATTGGCTCGAAAGTACAATACAGACCGAAGAATTACTTATGTCTCCTAATGATTCAAAGTGTCGCATTCAAGTTAACAGCGTCAACTTCCGTAGCACCATGTTTTCGCTATGACAATTAATAAAATTCAGACAGTCTCTCAACCATGTTGATTATATCTTCCTAAACAAGTATTCACTCATGGCCAACTATATATCTCACTATCCCGAGTAAACAAAGCAAGGATTAACTATCTAAATGTTGAAGACGACTGGAAATCCTTGTCATAAAAATATCGTTTACACAGAAGATTTCCAAAAAAAATATAATGCCCTTAAAAGTTGAAATAGAAAGAGATATTCCCTTATTTCATCCATATTTTTATTCAACTAACAGTGTTATGTTTTGGAACAAATAAGTATACTTGAAGATTAATGATGTAGATGAAGTACCAGGAGATCACACAAACACTATATAACTTGAGGAATTTCCATTTGTCCTAATCTAGATGGACAGAGTTACTTCGTACTTATCGACGGCTGGCGCCTGGGAGATATTATGTAAAATTAGTCAAGGTGTGTGCAACCTGACCCTGATACTGTGATTATCGAAACGATATGTGCATAATTGTACATACAAAAGTGATTAAAACAAGGGTTTGCTGGTTTAGGGAGTACCTTTCTTTCATGTTTTAGGTATCAACTCATTCTCTTAGCATGCAGTGAATGTTCTTCTCCTATCTGTCCGGATATTCTTGTGCAATCGAGAAGAAGCATTGAGTATTGCAGAGACCTATTCATGATTAACAGAATGAAAATGGGAGGAGTTGTGTTATAGTTTATGCTTTATTACTAACTTGGGTTCTCTATGTTGGAACTTGACATGATGAGTGCAACTAAGCATGATTTTTTCAGCGATTCTTAAAAATTTGGTCCGTCTCAGAAGTTAGAGTACTCACCTTCGCAAAAACAAGTATTTTATTTGATTTATTTATTTTAGTTGCTAAGGTAAAAAAATATCATCGTTCAACATCAACCATTTTAACATTCCTCAGAAGCTTAATGATCAATGAGTTTCACAAAACGAATCAACTCACTAATGGCTTCTGATGTCTGGATGTCGCCTATAGCCTGGATGACACAGGAACTCTTGGGGGAACTTAGACAATAAATTAAAGTGGTAAGGACTGGTAGCAGAAATTAAAAATATGTGTCTGCATCTTACTAAGATTTGTAGATCAATAGATATGTTGAAAAATGAATAGTTCAATAATTGAATGGTCAATAGGAAAAGAAGGGAACAATATGAGTATTTGAGGACGTAAATAAGTTTATTCTTCCCGGCTGGTAGACTATCTTTAAATTATAATGGTAACAGGAGAATATATAGAGCTACATATTGATAATCAGTAACTGGAATGAACGACATTGAGGTGTGACATGAAACTGTTTGGTAAGTTCCTCCACATACTTTACCCAAATATCCCATTGTGTATAATTTCTAATTGAGTGCTTAATAACGCTTATTAGTGGCCATTTCGAAGTTGGCTTGATCTGGTACTACAAACAGAAAATTTAACTAAACACCCTATGAAGAACGACATGACCATTGTGAACTCTGCAGTTTAGGCAAGGAAATTCAGGGTTCCTAATTTATTACCGTACCGTTATTTCCTATTGAGAAGGTCGAACTAAAACAAAAAAACCTTTTTACTAGGGTGTAAATTTATTGGACATAGATCAATTTGAATTCTGCGTTTATTCTAGTGATCCACCAAACGACGAAAAATCTCTCTTTTTCCTTATTCCCGATCTCGATGAGCCGAAAACTTAACGCTTTATTTTTTGTTGGAGTAATAGTTCTAGGGATTCTTCAAAAGTAAGTGTATTCTATGTCAAGGTTTCTGGCTTTTGTTGCTCTTGCTCAGGTCTCTCGTCTTGCTGACACTTCAATAATAGGAGCTGAATTGAGCAATTTCTGATCTCCACTGCTGTTGATTACCCAAAAGGTAAATGGCAGAGGCACGTGAGTTGAAATTTTACCCTTGGATTGTGTTAGTAGCTTTCTGTTCTGTTGCACTACTAACAATGCTTTTTCTCTCGTCGCGGGGAAGGGCAAGTTTGCATGAATTGAGGCACTTTTATTAGGTCAAGTTTATGAAATAGAAATGTATCTAGAGTTTTAAAGTTTTAAATAGAATTAAGTAGTAATAAAAAGCTACGGGGGACTTGCGTGTATTTTATTAAGCTGATGGAGCAAATTGTTACAAATATAAGATCATATGCTTGGTGTGATTGATATTTAGACTCTTAGTGTGTTTCAAAATCATCCATATGTAATTATTTTGGTTATCCACATGGGAAAGGTTTGGAAGTCATGAATATTATTGATGAACCAATTAAAGATAAAAGTTACATATAAAAAAAAAATGGTCAATATGCAGAATAATACTATAAAGTAATTATTTTGAAGAGGAAATTTTGAAAATATATTGTACAATATCCACACTGGTGAAGAAAAAAATGAAAAACATGCTAAATAATTTAGAGAAAAGGATAATGTGATCGGAGTGATAAGAAATGTACCACATTCATCTTATTTTATTTCTAAAAACATTTATCTTTTATAGAAATAGTATATGGTTGTGGTAAGTAAATAATAAAGAGAAAAATAAACTTAAAAAATATTTTCTTTAAAATTGTTATTCTGAAATTATAATCAGAAGAAGATCCAAAAAAAAAAAAAAGGAAAAGAAAAGTTGAAAAATTAATCTATTACGATTGGAAATAGAAAAGATGTTGAGTTATGATGATTATTATTTACTTCTACTAAAGTAGTATGTGAAAACAAATTTTGTGTAAATGTTCCTCTATTTATAAAAAATATTTTTAATTATTGAGAAAATACTTTTTACAAAAAAATAATTAATAGAAATAAAGAAAAAAGGTCAAAAAAGAGAAAGATAAATGTCACATCACTTTTTGTTAGGTATTCATTTTCACTAATTAAGAGAAGTTAAATAAAATTACACTTTTTAGTTTTAGTATAAGTAATGTGACCAAGGGCAATTTTTTTTTCATTCTTTTCATTAAATAATTTTATTATTCATTAAAAATTTTTAAAAAGTACTACCAAAAAAAGATTAATTTATTTTTGTGTGTTTATGATTTTTTTTAATACGATAAACTACAGCATACTATTTTTTAGGGGATAATCAATATGCAATAGCTATAAGAAAATGGATCATGTGTGCAATAGTATATTTTTCAAATGTGACAAAAAATGAAATATTAAATTAAATTAACTTGATGAAAGAAAATTACATAAAAATAAAACTGTATACAACTTTAATCTTCATTAATAATAATAATAATAATAATAATAATAATAAAAAATAATAAATATAATAATTAATTTAATGAATAATATAATAATAATAATAATAATAAAATAAAATAAACAATAATAATAATATAATAAAAAAAAGAGCCAAGTAAAATGAAGAAATCATGTAAATTGAGATTTCTAATGGTTTGATTAGTAGAGTTTCATAAATTTAATTTTGTTGAATACACATGAAATTTATATATCTAATAAAAAAATATAAATCAAAACAAAACATATGAATGAATAATCTTCAAATATTTGGAAATATCACAAATTTTTTACTAATATGGACCAATCTTCTTGATGAAATCTTGAAAAAATTATTATTCCTTCTTCATTTTCATAAAAATTTGTACCAAAAAATAATGCAAAACATCATTTGAGAATCTTGAAAGAATATTTATGATCTTTTATCAATATTGCAAGATCATATGGTGAAAACTTATAAGTACCATGGATTGATGAAAAAGATGGAGAAAAAGTAAAAGAGGGAAAAAAAAACTATTACTAGTAAAAAGAAAAACATGGGAGGGAAAATGAGAATGATCATTAACATAGATAGTTTGTTATGAGAAGTTTGTGTAACCCATAAGAATAATTAAAAAATTTAAGTTTGAAGAGACATAGTATTAAGTAAGGAATTGTAAATAGATGGAGGTTTTGTTTGTAAACTTAATTAGGTATAATTAGAAATTAATTAAATATGAATGTGTTATGAAAACTATATAAATTTAGAAGAAGAAGAAAGTAGGGGAGAAGAGAAAAAGATTCTTATTTCTCTTGAAGTATTAGTTAGGATTCATAGATCTTTCTCAAATCTTATTTACAATGAAGGAAAATCCTTTATGTATAGGGGGGGAAAACCTTACTTGGGCCCCAAGAGGATTCCTAACCATATCCTACAAGAACCCACATAATTAGGGACTGCACTATTAAAACACAAATATGTTTTATAAAACACTCCCCTTTGATGTCAGTTAGATTATGGTGTCTCGTTAAAACCTTACTAGGATAAAAAACCTAGTGGGAAAAAAAAAAAATATTAGTGAAGAAAAAAGAGTAACACATATTAATAATACGCATTTATGGATGCCTAATTAAAAAACATTACAAGGAAAATCCAGGGGACAAAACCTTGTGAGGAAAAAAAGAGTACATCGCGTATTAAACTCCCCCTTATGAAGAACTCTTCAGAGGACTAGAATCTTCTTTTTCCAAGGCTTGTGCAATCATCTTCTTGAAAGTTGTAGTTGGTAGAGACTTGGTGAATAAATCAAACAATATATACTTGGAACAGACCTCTTGCATGTTTTGATGTATCACCATCTTGGGGAGGCCCATGAGTGTAGAAAAAAAACCATTGACGAAATATGGTTTTCTTCTATCTCCTTTTATGAATCTTTCCTCAGGGGTCAAAAAGATTTTCTGCAAGTTTCTTACTTCAACTTCTTTAAGCAAATAATCTATTGCCATGAGTTTCAAATTTCTTAGTCATCAAAACTTGCATAATAATAATTGATATTGCTCTAGCATTTTGAATCTATTTTTAATCACTTATGAGGATGATAAAAAAGTTTTTCAAAAAACTGTATATGCTAGATTTCGAAAACCCAAGTGGATTTTTATATTAGTTTTGTCAAAGTGACAATATTCAATTTAGCTGTAGAACATGTTCTAGTGCCTGATTGCAAGTCCAAATAAGCTTTACGCTAACAAGATGCATCATTCACTCTTTACTTATTAATTATTTTTTACACAAGCATGCTTTAAGGATGTAGAATTTCCCAAAAATTATTCTCATAATCTCTTTACAAGATTGCGCGTTATTGTATCAAAGATATCGTCAACGACAGTATACCATTTTGTATCGATTTTACAGACGGATAAAACTTATTTGAATCTCATCACTTCATATTTTTTAGGTAGGCTTACCCCTCTCATGAGGTTGGTTCATAAGTGTTATGTCGTAGGCTCTCCAAGAAGAAACATTGTCTCCTTATTATGATTTATTTGATTCTTTGATCCTCCCCTTTTTCAGGATTATTTTATTCGAATTGATTATTCTATCAGCTTCATGATGTCATAGGACTTTATTCCTCAAGGGAAATTCAATAGGAGATTTAACAACTTGTGTTGCTTCAAATCATCCCCCTTATTGTTAGAACAACCTAAACATATATCACAATCTTTTGGCAGAATCTATCTTGTGGTTGCATATGTATATTCATTAATCATATATTCAACATCCAAAATGATCAGATAAAAAAACTATTTGGTCCCTGGACCATAAACCAATTAATAGAAAAATTGATTAATACAAACTTATTGGGGTGGATTATACAATTATGTTTGTATGTAATATCATATTTTCTACAACATTTTGAAAACTTTATTTTAATAAACAATGATTTTTACTTTGAGGACATTTTTAAGTGTCACGTCATCTTGAGTAATTTATCAATACTTTCATGATTAATTTATTGTCTTATACAATTCTGAAATTGTGTTCTTACTCAATTATTTTTGCACAAAACAATTTTGTGTGGAATGTCAAATTGCAAGTTAGTGACAATAAACGCACATGTGCTTTCTTATTGATTGATCTTTTTATCGTATCCACATGGATAGATGAACGGAGACCCATATTCACCTTTTAATTTTTCAGAATTTAGGAGTTTTTAATATCAACATAGTTGACTAATCAAAACTTCTCATGAGACAAAACAAACAACAAGAATTCTTGAAGAATCTTCTAAGTTTTCAATGTATGCCCATACTCAGTATGCATATCTTTGAGATGACAAATTATTTCCATGCCAACTAATAAAATTATTTAGTACTCGTAAATTCTAAGTTTACTACGTCATATGGCACTTTGTGCTTTAGGTAAATTTCTGATTTACTATTATATGACTAAAATTTTCAAATTTTATTACTCCAAAGAGTAATTTTCAGATTATTTCTTCTCAATTAACTTTACCATTTAGGTGAGTCATGATCTCCCATAATTGACATGAATTAATATGAAGAAAATTGTGCATTGGTAAACATAAATTGGAGGCCAAAAATTTTTGGCAAACATCAAGTTGCGAGATATAATAGACACACATGAAACCATATAGAAGAAAACATTTATTAGGACCATTAAAATTTTAAAACAATCCAAAAGTGGATGAGTAGGTCCAACAAATATCTGTCATACTTCCTAGAACTTAATCTGAAAGAAAAGAAAATTGTGACATGGTGTAAAACATATACATTGTTGCAAACATTTTGGCAAAAAACATCAAGTTGCGGATAATTAATAGACACACATGAAACCATATAGAAGAAACCATTTTGATTAGGACCATTAAATATCTAAACAACCACTAGTGGATTGAGGAGGTCCACAAATATGGATCATTCTAGAAAAGCAGAGAATTCAATCTCAACTTTCGTTACGCCCCGAGTGCCGCCGACAACCCAACAATTAGATTGCCTTGATAAACAAATCATACGAGAAAACTCACCATTTTAAACCCCACGGAATTGTTTAGGTTCTTCAATGGACGGTCCATTTTTTTTTTAACCTTTCCATAATTCGTTAAACATTATAGACTAACGACTGTTCCAGACATCGTTTCAAATAAGAAAGTATTGGCAAAGAGTAAACTCGTATTTACTATAGAATGTGCCTCAATTGCATTAATTCGTGTCCAGTACAAGGCCTGCAAAAATAAAAAACATAAAAATTTTCGACATACCATGTCTTCTTAGGAGACATTTTTGGTGTAACCAACTCATTGGACCCAACGGGTCACAATCTTAATTTCATGCTAGCATGGGGGATACACCTCATTCACTTTATTAAATAATGATTTTATATTTTTAGCATTTACTTCAAAGTTTCCTTGCTTGATGAATGGAAACCACAACCATGTGCATATCACAATTATGATAGTTTAGTACCTCATTCTATATATGTGCATATTCAATCACTTTTATTCTTTCAGACGTACTATGCCACGGATATCACATTCACTTTAGAAAGGATCTGCTTTAAACGAGATAATTCATGGACTAACTGTTATCCAAAACTCATTATTTCCCCTTAGTAATTTCATAATATCATCAATATGGTGCGTTGAGACTCAACACCCAACGTCTTATGTCCATTTAAATCAATGAGACCTTGAATCAAACATCTTTTCATCCAAAGCAGCAAGATTTCCTTCATATCTTACCTTCTTGGTGCGAGTTTTTGAACATAAATCCACCGTCTTATTCTTTGGTGCGATTTAAAAAAATAAATTTTATCGTCTTACCCACAATGAGGAAATCCAACCTCAAACCTATAAAAATTAATTGGCAATTCATCACTTTGATGATTCATTAATAGGATCACATTATTATAATTTTACAGTTTAAAATTGAGAATTATTGATTCTTATAATCAAAAACCATAGCAGTTAATAGAATATAGTTAATAGTCACGACCTATAGATAAAAGATTGATGAAAAAATATCTTTCACTAAATTTGTGTTATTTAATTATTTAAAATAAATTGAGGAAATTTCTTCTATCAGTTTAAATTATTTTAACGTATAACAACTTTAAATACTTACCGACAAATGGTGACTCCCAAAATGGTCACATAAAATAATTCTAACGTTAAAAGCGACACCCTAACCTTGAAGATATAGAAAACCTTATTTGCTACGTATGCAAAAAAGTCTCTTTTGCACTTTCCCAGGTCTTCTTCATAAATTTTTACGGACATAGAACAAATCGTGCTGATAACGTGTTATGAAAACTCTATAACAGTTTCGTAAGCAGAAAGAAGAAGTAGGGAGAAGCAGAAAAGCCTTTTTATTCTCTTGCGTATCTTTAGGATTCATAGATCCTTCTCAATCTTCTTTTAAAATGAAGGAAAATTCCTTTTATTTATAGGGAAACCTTACTTGGTCCCCAAGTAGGATTCTACCCATATTAAAGGACTCACATACTTAGATTCCGACGGTACCGAGCTACAACCGCACCAACCACCGAGTGCAGAGGTCAAGGTGAGCGCCCGCGGCCTCTCGCCCGGAGACACGGCCGGCAGCACGCAGACCCGAGTCCAAGAGTTTTTGCATCATGGTGTCACTCATTGCCGAGGTGTGACCGTGTTCCACTTTCTCTCCGCAGGCGACAACCTCTTGAAGCCCGTAGGACAGCAAGGGAGAGCAGTGTGTGGACGGACCCCACGCCCCCACCCCCCTACCAACTAATGCAACCTCAGGACACTACACGGCGCAGGGACCTGGCGGCGCACACACACACAGAAAAGCAAGATGGATTTACGTAGCCGAAAGACACACAGACTGGGCATCCACACCCACTGATAGCGCCGGAGAACAACGTCACGCTCGCAAGGAGGGCGGCGTTCAGTCCCCCCCCCCCCGTTGCCCGGGTACCACATCAGCTCCTCTATGATCCTTTCTATATAATATATATATATATATAAGATATTATATGAATTGGTTATCAATTTATTTAGAGGAACTTTTTTCATTAATAACTTTTTTATGAACCTATATAATTTAACTCCCTCCTCAAAATATAATTTAGAAGTTACTACAGCCGCATAAACAAAGAAAATTTTCATGAATTTATTTTTCTTTCTTTTACATGTTTTCTAAGGATAACATACCAAAATAGATTAACGAAATCAAGAGATTTAAAAAAAATACTACAAGCATAGATGTGAACAGAGTTTAAAATTATACTTATTGGATTCAATGATAATAATATTTGACTCAAAATATTTAAACAAAAAAAATTATTAATAAATCTAATGAGGTCCACGTGAAGCGCAAATATGTTAACTAGTATAAAATAAAATGAGAGTGTCTGAAGCTAAATAGTAATAATGGATAGCGGAGAAGAGGAAATAAAATAGGTATGTAAGCTAATGTGTCAGTGGGAGATGATCCTCTACAATCTCAACTAGTTTACTTTTAGAGTGAGAGATGATCCTCTACAATTTCAACTAGTTTGCTTATAATGAAAGTATAGCTAGTATAATACAGATTGAATTTGGAAGGCAATTAAATTTTTATTATATGTTTTTATAAATTTTTTAATTATTTATTAGTATCATATATAATATTTTTATTCATTTTAAATCTATAAGATTGTACTCTTTTATCCCCAATTTACAAGAATCCATATGGGGATTTGGAAACGTTAGTTAACTAAAATTTTAAAATGATACTTTATAATATTTTTAGGTCATTTTCAAACAAAGTATGCATAAACTTTATATTAATCGTGTGTTGAAGTACATATGAGGACGACCACAAGCTAAACTCTTTTTAATATGTGTAAAGTAATATATTTAAGTAAAATGAAGATTTTCAATATTCTATTTATTAAAAGTGGAGGTTATGCCAGGGTAATGTATAGTAAAAACTAAAATCAACGAAGTCCAAATTATTTCACCTAGACATAAATGCCCTTAAGTTTAACTTTAATACCTACAAGCACACATGTTGACCATGAGGTGTGTGCTTGTAGAGTCTGCTATATATGAGTAATAACACGACAATAATAAATTTTTAACCTATACAATTTTATTCTTTTTGTTTCAATTTTTCTCTTTTTGTTTTCCTTCTTTTGGACGTGAATTCATAACTTAATGAGTTTATTGTAATAATTGACAAAGTAAAATAAATCATACGTGGATTTTCAATTAGTCTCTATATTAATTTTCCTATGATGCTCCGACTTAAGATTAGAAGTCTCACATGGCAAAATACCATAGAGATGTTGAATATATATAAGTAAACAAGTCTAACCAATTAGCGATACTTATTAAAAGGGGGCCTAGACCCAAAGCAGATAATATCACTGAGTTGTTACACTTCGTCTAAGGATAAGTTCTTAATTTTTTTCTATTGCTATTTTAAATTATTGAAAAGCTAAAATCAACTTATGTTATCATTGTTAGAAATCTATGTAGAAATCTCACGTCTAAAACTAGAGAAATCAAGGATTGTAGTGATGTATTAATAGTGTATTGATAGTTTTGATATGTTGATCAATATTGATGGTTTGATGAATAATAATGTTAAGTACATATATTCCTTATATAGGAGAGAATTACAGAGTCCTAAGTTAACTATACTTAGAGTCCTACTACAATTTTTATTACTATTATAATATACAATAATTAACTCCTAATTGTACTATAATTCTAATAGTAATCTAATCCTAGTTATAACATAATCCTAATCATAATCTAATTATAGATGAAACATAATATAATAATAATACAGTCAATTCTAAGCAACTCTAATGCTAAACATTGATTTAACTCGTCAGTCAGCTTCTTTGACCGTTCCTTTGACTGTTCCAATCATCATCTTCTCCTTCCTCTAACAACCTTGCTGCAGATAGTCAGTCAACTGCGGTGACCTGTTCTGTGATATTTTCCAAATCGGCAGTTTCCTTCTTCTTCAACACTTTCCCCTCAAGCTATAATAGAGGAACACTACTCCTAGCTTGCTTTGAATATCCAATAAAAGACTTGAATACCCACGAAAACTTGTTTTCCATGTTTCGGTATAGTGAATGTTTATTTTTGTGACTAATCCAAAAAAAAAACAATTAATCTCATCACAATAGTGTGTTAATGCTATCGGTATCTGGTTAGTTGTTTTTCCTCTTCCCTTGTCTTTTGAGCCGATAATACCATGTTATGATTTTGTTTTGACACTTTTTCTTGCTCTTCCCTTGTATCAAAACTCGTGAGAGTATTTATAAATTGAATAAGGGTAGGATATGGTGTCGTACATAAGCTTCTAGCAAAATTAACTACTTTTGTTGCTTGAATATGACTTTTTTTTTTAAAAAAAATTTCACATCTCCTTAGCAGTTGAGCGGCCCACAAATAGGTGCATGCTTTCTTCGGTCAAGGTGCTTGAGATCCAACTCTTTAAAAACAAATCTTTTTCCTTCCAATTATCAACAATGTCACTATTTTTTGCATCCCTAGTATAATAATTAAAACTCAAAACCACTATGATTAAGAAGGTTGGTTTTGAGTTTTAATTAATATACTAGGGAACATAGTCGCGCTTCACGCGAGTGTTAAAATATATTTGTTAGAATTATTGTTTTTTCAATTAATTATGTGTTCACTATATTATATTGTTTGACCTTATCGTTTCTCGCTGATTTAATGGTAGGAAGAAGGGTAAAAAATATCTCTAAATTTTTGTTTAATAGTTGATTTTATCCTTATATACTATCTGGTCATTCATATCCATCATCTACAAACTTTAGATTCGCGTTCTTCAATTGGATAGAAATTTTAAATGAAATAAATTCCTCCTTTGGCAAAAAGAATATTCCATCATCTCAATTTAACCCGTTTCTTCTTTTCTGAATCTAAATATTTAACTGGAACAATTTATTCATGTTCAGTCCATCTAAGTTTATCTTGCAAAACCCCTAGTATCGCATGAACATGATGCAACTTCATTATTTTAGTATTTAAACTTAAAAAAATGGTGAATTATGAGAAATAGATTTTGTTATTCGCCCTTACACTGGAATATGAAAGGGTCCTGTTAATTTTATTTATGTGTTATAGGAAAGGTTTAGCCAAATTTGACAAACTCATACCACATATTAGGCTATTTCATATTAGATTATAATTACTGACAAAATCAGTTTCTTAATTTTAACGATCCATTAGGTTTATTTTAAGAACTAGACACTCTTTTACTCTTTTTCACAAAGATTTGAAGGACTATTTAATCTGATTCGATAACTACTAGTATTTGTTATGAAACTTTGATAATTTACTTAAATGTTATAGTTGGTGAACAAGTCGCATAACTCCATTTAAAAAGTTGTATATTTTTGTCTCAACTTAAAATAACTCAAGGAGTTAAGTTATTATAATCATAGTTTGAAGAAATCAAAAATAGGAGAAACTGCTCTAATACATATCTGAGAAGAACACTTGTTTCTTATTCCTAGATTTAAAACTTTGCATAAATACAATTACAATATAAATTACTGAGATTTGAATTATTGTCATTATTATATTGATGGGGTTTCGAAAATATCTGTAATTGGATTAAAAAAAATTGTTAGTCTGCAAATTCTTTAAAATGGTGAGGGACAAAGTCTTAGGCAATCATTAGGCAATCATGTCAAAGATTGGCATTAGATACCTTTCTGAAAATTAGTGCAAATTTTTTTGTACAGAATGGATTTTTTGGAAAATGGTGGTTAACGTTGCAGACTTTTGGTTTTTCGACTGGTGTTGTTAATGAGTGGAGTTGATTCTTATTTTATTTATTTATCAAATTAAGATACTAATTTTTGACATATTCAGATAGGTAATTCATTTTTAGGTGCATATTATATGATTTAACATTAAATTCTAGGATATATGGAGAGATGAAAGTTCAATTCTTGAGTAATTTAGCAAATATTGTATACATGCATTGACATGAGATTGAGTATAAGTTGAGAACGTGGAGATCATCCATGTGGGGGATGGTGAGATGTAAAGATTATAATTTGGGCACGTGGAGATCGTCCATTCGGTATTTTTTTAATTTTATGATAGTGCGTTGAGATCATCCTCACAGACACGTCGAGATCGTCCATGTCGGTATATGGACCTCGCGAGTCCCAATGGATCATGAACTCTCGATGTATTTTCGAGGAGTATCATGTATCTACGGTTGAGAGAGTACTGGATATTTTGAGACATATCATTTCATGGTATCATATTGCATTGCATTTCATCACATCCTTCATTCTTGATGATTATGTATTTATTTGGTCGTTGGAAAGTATATGATGTTTGATTACCTCTATTAGATGAAATTTGACTGGTAAGTGTAATATAGACTTGCATATTAAAAATGATTTTTCTTATATGAACTTTAGTCACTACTTATTCGTTGTCGGTCAATGAGATATATTGGGTACACATGATTCCGTACTCATACTACACTTGCTGCACTCTTTGTGGTGCAGATTCAATTCTGAGTACGAGCACATCTCGTGGAGCAAATTGAATCCGAGTTGGAGTGTCTTGTAGTTGTGGTGAGCTGCTTGGCTGTTCCGTGGCCCACACCCTCCTCTATCTTTTACTTATTTTGTTATTTAGTATTCACACGGGATATTTCTTATGTTGGATTTGTCATTATAGTTTCAGACTTGCATCGTATTTTAGAAGCTCTTGTACTTATGACATTAATTCTTGGATGAAATTTTTTTAGCTTTCCGCAATTCGTACAATTCTTGCAAGTGGGCCTTTTCCCTCCTTTTTCTTTTTTCTTTTTCACTTGGTGTTTGTTGATTCTTTTCTCATTATTTAGTTTAAACTATAATATGTTGGATGACTTAGCATCTATTGGTTGGGGAATGATAGGTTGTCATCACGACTTGTAATTTGATCGTGAAAATATCATTTCTTAAAATTGAGATTAATTTAAAAGGGTCAATGGAAGTCTTTCATCTGTGAGACGTGACACTAATTAACAAATGAAACAAATATAAAAGTTCGTTTTTATTTACCCCTCTTATTGCCAATAAAAAATCAAACAGGAAATAAAAAATGAAATAAAACAGAAAAGGGAAAAAATAATATAGATTAATAATTTGATATCATCAACTTTTAGAAAAGAAAGCAACTCACTCACCCAAAATAATTTTTCTATAGTTTCTTTCAACATCCATTTTTGTAAGAATTGATATGAAAGAATATTCCATGTTAAATAAAAAAAAATCATTTACTGGAATTAAGAAATAACATAATAAATAAGTAATAAAATAGATTGATCATTGAAATATATGAGATTTACTCATTATTTTCTTCTATTAAAGTCTTTTTTTGGTATTTATTTGTTGGAAGTTTGGGTGGTTGTGATTGTGAAAATATTGCACCTTAACTTTGATGTTTATTATCTTATACTTATATTTGTTTATTTAAATATGTTATATTTAGTCTGTCTTATAAATTATTATACGGATTTTTTAAATTTAATTTTAGACTATGAAATAACATATACTATATATATAATTATAAATTAGTGATTATCGGGATAATAAGGATAAAATATAAATACTATTTGAATTCACTACAATCATAAGTTTGATAAAAAACAATATAATTTCGTATATTTAACTTGTTAATTGTTGAAATAAAATGAGAGATTTTATTTGATTTCTAAATAAAAATATGAAATTTACGTATTTTCACCCCTTATTTAAGACTCACAATTAATACGAAATTTTCTGATAATCGAGTATGGTTAACAATTTATTTAAGCGAAAAAAAGAGGAGAAAATGATTGTAATAAATTACAGGAGCTATTTAAGGAAATGAAATAAAAAAGGAAACTTATTTTATTTAGGAGGAAGATGGAAGAAAGAGATAGAGAGTCTTTTAAGAAAACAAAATAATGACAATAATAAGAAATTATAATCATTTATTTGTTGAAGAAGATTGAAAAAGAGAGAAGGGGACAAATTTGAAGAAATGTAATAAAATTTAATAACTAATGGGAAAGAATTAAAATATTACACTTGTTGCTAATAAAAAAATTGAAAGTGTCCTAATTTTACTACGATATTAGAAAGAGGGCTATTTCAACATGCCTGCTTCAACTAGGGATATTTTCGTCATTCAAGTGTAGTTACACGTGGCACTACTTAGCATAGAACTGCTAATTTTTTCTACTTTTTGTCATATTACATTAATTTTCATGGTTCAACTTCACTACACGTGGATTATACGTGTCCTTCATCCCCACTTCCGCTCCTTTTATCAAAAGCTCAAAGCTTTCTTCAACTTTCTCAGACTCGAAGTTGCTGCACTTCTAAGGTACGATTCGTTGTTCTTTTATTTAGTTGAATGGTTTCATATTTTTCTTCTGTTTTCTCTTTATCTTTAAATTTTTCGTCAGCATTTTTATGTTTTGTTGACTGGTTTTATGAAAGTTTTTTTAGGCACATACATTTGTAAACAAAAGATTCAGAGTAACAAAGGAGAAAAAAAGATGGGTTCTTATTTATGTAGCTTGACAATTGATGGTTTTGAAATTTGTGCTTACGAGAAGAGCACATGGCCTCGATACCGCTGGGACCTCAGCACCATAATCTGCCGGAAAATCACCATCACCACCACCTTCAGCCGCCGCCGCAGCTGGTGCAGCAGCAGCAACAGCCTGTGAATCGTGAACTAGGAGGAGGAGGAGCTGCAGTAAGGAACGCCGGAGCACGACCGGGAATGGAATCCGAAAAGGTTCTTCTACTACTTTAATGTTCTCCGACTACTACTAGAGTCGCACACTCTTGTTCTACGTCAATTCTATATGCTGATGAAGTTTGAAAGTATCGGTTTTTGTTCGTTGTGCTTCGATCTAGCTCGATCTCTTTGTGTTCATTTCTTCTCCGGCATCGGAAAGTTCGCCGGAGAATTTTCCGGCGAGGCAATTTTTTTGAGCTTGTTGCTTCAGTGAGGTGTTCTTCGCTCTATATTTGAAGTTTTCAGGTGGACTTTGAGTATGAGGTGTTTTAGTTTTGATTTCCTTTTTTTTTGACATTTTTGTTGTAGCTCTTAATATTTTAAATTAAATTTATTTTTGAGTAGCTTCTGCTTCTGGCGTATAGTTTAATTTACCAGAAAATGATTTTTTGTTTGCTTGTGTTTGTTCTATCTGGAGTTTCTACTGTAGTCTATAGCTGATTGTGGGGGTATAGAGTGCATGTATAGAGTTAGATCCATGTGATTCTTTTGTGGAGTAGTGACTTCTTTATCCTGTTATCTACTTTGTGTATCTGGGATTACAAGGGACAGGTTTTCTTGAGTTGATTAGGTAGCTTGCAAGTCCCTCTTTCAGAAAAAGCTATTTAGCTGCTTTTCTTCATCTTTAGGTAAATTGTGCTTCAATCTTTTATTGGGTTTGCTTCATGTGAATTGTGATGGCTGATTCTCCTAAGACGAGCAGAACTTAAAAGAGCAATCCTTGAAAATCTAGAGGATTAATCTTTAATTAACATTTGACCATGAATATAGAAAGAAAGTGGTTCTTGTAGTTATAACTTATTGTTCATTAAGCATATAACTATGGCTATAGTATTATTGATGTAGTTAGCTTTCTCCTATAGCTGGCCCTAAATATTTTTGCTATCGTGGAGTAGTCGATTGACACATAACTATAGTTAATACGAAGTTTATTGTTTTCGAAGTCGAAACTGAACTTCTCAGCTGGTTGTCGATCCCACGGGTCTTCCTGTTTTCCTACTGGCACCAGGTAACTATGTAACTGGTGTGGAAGTTAGGAAGTGATGTTTTTAGTATGTGTACTTATTTCCGTAATTGCTTTGATTTTAACCCCCAAGATTAACATCTAACTTTAATGATATTCATTCTGTTTTTGCAGATTTAGAAATATGTATGTGGGATAAAAATTTATGTCAATTATCTATACGATTGTTGATATTTTCTTGCTTTCCCATGTTTCATTTCTGTGATTCTATATTGTTCTTGAGTGTGGTTCAGTTTCCCTCGACTTTGTAAGTGTAACTTAAGTTGTAGCGATTTCATAGAAAAGCTGCTATACAAATTAGTCAGATTTCGATAATATTAAATGCCCAAAAAATATATGTTGTGCCGCAGAGTTATATAAGTTGATGGCACCCAAAAAGGAATGCTTCTTGTTCGACAATAAGAACCAAAGATAACTAAAAAGGCTCTCATTCTGACAGTTTATTTTGTCACCTTCAGAAGGGCTGACCTCTTTCCTGTGGCCCATCCTAAATTGAAAAATGACTAGAGGAAACTTTATGTTCCTAGGATATCGGTCATCACTAACATTTCCCTCCTTTTCATTTCTTTGATCTGTCGCGTAAGCACCTAGCCACTTGTTCGTCCTCATAGCTCTCGTCTATAAATGCCTTGTATATTTTTCTTTTTCATGGACGATTGACTTATTTTCCCAGCATAGTAAGATTGATTATCTTTTTTAATAACTTGAAACTAAATATAAGATTTGTTAAATTTTCAAATGATTGTTATTGTTCCTAATTTGTAATGACCTTGGCTCATTCTGTTCACAGTCAGAACAACTATGGATCACACATGGTGTTCCTAAAGCACTGCTTCTATCAACTACAAGTACAAAGCAACTTTTTCTCAATTTAGTCATGGAATATGTTCTAGAAATATGTACAGAGTCTAGCATTATAGCAATATGAACAGAGAATGCACTCATCCTATGTTAAGCTTTACACCTATCAAGGAGTGGAAGTGGCTTTCCTGAGTGGTAGTTTTTTGTTTCCTTAGTTTTGAACAATACAAAGTGGTATTATTGTTTCCTTTAGTTTTGATCAATACAAATGGTATTTGTTCCATAAGCTTTTGATCCATACTAAGATTTAAGACGTGGTCAGTATTTAGAGGGCTAGCTTAGCATTCATACTGTTGCTGGCGTATGCCACAGGGACTTGAAGCCTCAGAATGTTTTGGTAATGCATCTTTTCAAGCTTCTAATTTTGCCTAGTCAAGTTACTGGCTTTTTTCCTCCTTATGTCATTGTTTGCTGTCACAGGTAGACCCCTCTTACGCACCAAGTAAAGATTTGCGATTTTGGACGCGCGAAAGAGCTGGTAATTGTTTATCAAAGAGTTTTCTTTGCCTATTCTCATTTTCGTACTAAAGATTATGGATTTGATCCCATCGTCCTGAATGTGTTCACTGTTTTTTAATTCAAACTTGGTCAGTAAATTCTGACTTAGTAGGCGGGTCTTTTGGCCTCATTTTTTTTTATTCATATTTGTGTCAACTTAAATTGATCCTTTCTAGATGTCCAGGGATCTTTTTGACTTCTTCGTACTTTGTTTTGGAATACGCATATAACACATGTGTTAAACCTTTTGTTGAAATATTTCTGAGGTCAGGTACTTTTCTTAGGATAAGATCCTGTAGCCATGATTTTGTGATTGGTCACTCTTTAGTCACCTGTGTTTTTTTTCTTGTTGCCACTTTCAGGTGTTGTGTTTTATTAAGTTTGACTCATAGCCATGTTGGAGTTTAGTTGATGTTTGTTTATTTTAACCATGGTGCAGATCTATAAGTCTCAGTTATCTCCTTAACATACCTTTCTCAAAAAAGTTACCCCCCTTAGCATTATCCCATGAACTGAAAAATTCATACTGAGTTTTTTTCTTTTTCTTTGGGGTGACAAACATGTGAATTTATAATCACGCAGGAAACCTTGATGGGGTTTTACCTTTTCAGTGACTTTAATAAGAAAGCATAGGTTTCCACTTCCCATGACTATGAATTCTATTAATCTATTTTGACTATTGCAAGCTTCATGTGTCGACTATGTCATTTCCAAAAAGCTTCCTTTGTGTTAGAATTACTGGATTTTAAGGTTTGGTTGGTTCTTTATATTTGATGGAATTACCATATATTTTCAGGTTCAAGGAGAAGAAACATCTCATACATTGGTCCGGTTTTTCTGGGCTCGAACTCATATTTGGTGCAACAAGTAATACTACTTCAATTGATATCTGGTCGTCTGGCTGTTTCCTTGCTGAGCTTCTCTTGGCCAGGTTTGGTGATCTATAATTCTATAGCTTACGTACTGCCCTGAAATCTCTGCGGACTTTTTGGTGCACTTTTAAGCTCAAATCGAAGCTATATTTTGCAATATTCTTCTACCTGCGGTGCACTGGATCATGGGGGCTGTTTGAAGGGGCTGCAGTAGTTCATTCATTTCTTTCGCCTCCCTGCTTAAAAGTCAATTATGTCTTTTTCTTTGTTGAAGGGACTGAAAGTTAGAATTGTGTTTTTCGATTGTTCTTTGATAGGCAACGTGTTATCCATCGTATATGGAGGAACTATCATCTCATGCCATTGCTGTTGAGTCAAGAGTCCAAAAGGATGCAAAAGTTGTGACAAGTCGTGGACCGGCAACATCCATCGAGTATGCTGTTGCATTGGTTCAGGAGTTGTATGGAAAAGAGAAGGCTAATGAAGTTTCTGGCCCACTGGTATATTTCCAATCTCAGCTCTTCGTTTTATCATAAAAGAGGAAGCTATGTATTGGCATGATGTGGAACTTGGTGTTGTAGACCTAAAATTTGGGATATTTAAGACTTGAATTTGCATCTGTGTCTTATGTTAACATATATGGGCTGAAACAAGAAAGTATATTCCTGTCTCTTCTATGTATGATTCTATTTTTGGAGGAGATAAACTAACTGAAATGTAATAGTGTATCCTACATGTCTGCAAAAGAAAAGAATGTTGTTTCTATTCCTATCATAGTTATGTGAACAAGTAGCCTGGAGGAACTGCGTATGTTCAACTGGTGCATAATTGGCCGAAGTTTTGGGTAGCAAAATCGCTATCTCTTCTTCTTAGAATCTGATCTTTTGGAGGAGAGTCGAGTGGTTATGACAAATAGTGTTGAAACTCAGAGCCCGCTCTCAAAACCTTTGTTGACTTCTATTCAAGTATCAACATCAGAATCAACATTGTGGCCTCGTAGCTTTATTAGTGATTTTTTTGTCAAGAACACGGTCACCTATGATGAGGAACTTGTACCCGTGTTATCTGTTATTTTAATAACGCATTCCGGTGAATTAATAGTAACATCTATTATTCATAAGAAAATAACCATATTCCTTTATTAATGATGTTGGTTTATGTTTTCTCTATTTTGTATATTTCACTTCAGCTTCCTGCTGGCAGAAAGACTCTTACCAACAAAGTCCATTGAGCAGAGACGTCCTGGTAAAGTCCCAGATAGTAGATAAAGGTTATTCCCTTATTTCTACATTTGCGATTATTTTGAGGTTTCATTATGCTATTTGGTGCTTTTTATCTTGAGGTTTTCTGTACTTATTTAAAGCATAATGGTGTGTGAATTGAAGATTTACATCCAATCTACAATTTCTCATTTACTACGGATAATTTTCCCTTTTTTTGAATTGAAAGCATCTGCTATCATCATTAATCCATGTAACTGATTTCCATCTGTCATTTTTCTTTGGTTGTCAGTTAAATAGGTAGTACAAATTTATGGGATTAATATCCTATGTGCTCAAAAATTCTTTCAATGTTGGGCCCGTGCTTGCACGGGCCATCCCTTCCTAGTTTTGAGAAAAAAGGATAGATAATAATATTATCCAATGAGGCATGTTACCTTTTTATTTTTATCATTTAACTTTAATATCATATATAGATATAGATTTTTAGCAAAAAAAGGGATCTAAAATAAAATTAAAATGATTGATTAAATTCTATTTAAAAAAACGTAAAATACAATGCACATAAAGTTACACTCCCTTCGTTTAAAAAAGAATGATCTTATTTCCTTTTTAGTCTGTTTAAAAAAGAATGACCATTTTTTTGACAACACTTTAACTGTAAACTTTCGTGATATATTTAAGACCATAAGATTAAATGATATTTTGATACATTTAACATAACTTTAATTTAGAACCACAAAATTAAAAAATCTTTTTTCTTTTCTTAACTCGTCTAAGTCACTGGTATTCTTTTTGGAAACGTGAAGAGAGTAATAATCTACTTCCTTAGTTGAATAAATTATTTTAGAAAAACAGAAAAAATGAGTGGATTTTAGAATTAAAATGAGAGATTGAGAAATGGAAAAGATATTTTCATATAATTATGATGAAAGGAATTAAATATGACTACCATGAAATATAAATATCGTAAGGTAAATTTTCATTTTTTAAATTAAGAAAGAGGCAAAAAAAACAAAATTATCGAAAGAAAATATAAATTTTTTTGTTTATGTGTTTAATATTGCACAGTACGTATGTATCATATTTTTTTTAATACATAATTAAAAATATGGTTAATAGTTTTTTGTTTGCTTTTTAAAACTTTTATATGAATAATTAGAGTATTGATAAATTCATTAATAATGGAATTATCCATCATATGTAACACACAAAAAAACATATTCCTTTTGAATTTACTTTTCAAAACGTTTTATATGTTAAATTTTATCTTTGTTTTCTTAATTTACTTATTAAAGATTTTTAATTATATTAGCAGCCATGTATAATAAAATGATCTCAAAAATGCATTCACCCCGTTCAATTATTTCATGCATATTAGAATACATAATCATTAATACTCTTTACTTGTAACTAATATTGCATGATATCTTGTCCTTAATACGTTTATACAACATCTTAATAAATAATATAACCTATTAGAAAAATATCCATGTATCACCTCGTGTACTTATATATTATTTTAACTAAAGATGCATAACAGAAAAAATAAAATAGAAAATACTTTTAAGAAAAAAAGAAATTAGTAGAACAAAGAAGGTGAAAGAAATAATGTCAACATTAATTTTGGCTCTTCCAAAATAAGAAAACACATTTTTCCTTATCCTCCTCATTATTTTGTTATGAATTCCATAAATATATTAATTATTTCTTCAAATAATTCTTCCTTATTTTCCTCTTAATTTGATATAAATTTCATAAATAAATGATTTTTTTTTCAAATATTCTTCTTGCCCTTTGAACACTCTCCACTCTTACAAAAATCTCAATCGCATGAATTTCACCCCCTTCCACAAATATCTCTTTGTAGGAAAAATTATAGTGAAACATTTTTCTAAAATATCTTGTATTTTGAAGAGGTACACTTAAATTTCTTAACCAAATGATTATTCTTCCCAACAAATATCTTTTTATAGGAAAAATTATAGTGCTAACATCTTTTCAAAAAGTCTTTATTTTGAGAAGGTATGTACACTTGTGGCATGACCGTTCTTTTATAAAAACGAAAATTGATTTATGTGAAGAAGAAGAGGCAGAGGAGTCCTATGGTTGTTGCTTATGAATGATCCAATGTTTCTATTTTATAGGCTAAATATAAACACTTGTGGAAAATGAAAAGTTTTTTACCTCTTCATCTTTTATTTTTACTTAAATGTTATTAATTGAGTAATGCATTTAAATACTTTCATTTTTTAAAGTATAAATTTAAAAGCATAAAATAAATTTTAAAAGTCAAAATAAAAGAAGGTAAAAATAGATAATTGTAAGTGTTGAATATTAGAGGGTTCCACATCAACGTTTGAAAATATATTTAAACTTTTATGTTGCTCAATGTTCAATTGAAAAAAAGAGGCAGATTA